>JAULJL010000008.1:16032707-16650207 GCA_030761205.1 Fremontodendron californicum
TTAAAAGTTGGGAGTTAAGAATTAACTATGTATCCCACTCATTCATCACCTGGCCATATTGGGCAATGCTCAGCAAACCATCCACCAGCTTCTTTAATATTGTCCTCCATTTCAACACTTACAGGAAAACAATTGGCTTCACTAGTCTCAGTCTCAGTCTCATCACAATTAATACTATCATTGCTGCTGATACTCACAATCTTTCTCTGGGTGTTGATGTGAATATTTGCACCAGAAACAATGTTATTCATCTCTGCCATCGGGGATGGTAGGGTGTTAGTTTCTCCTAACTTTCTTCTCACAAGATGAGAAACAATTTTCTTTTCTGTTCTAGAGCTTGCCATTGATGAGAATAGTAGGTGGCTTTTATATGCTGCTTGAGTGGGGGGAAGAACACCTGTCCCTATGCAATTTCTCAATCTGTGTGCTTTTCTGGTAAGATCTATCATCATAATTGTTCATATCTCTGCCTTAAAACTGAAATCTTATATATAATTATCATTTGGAGAAAATTAACCAATTTCTATGAGATGTTATTAAATTACATTTAATTTTAGGTAACAAAAAGGAAGGGAATTAATTAATATTATATCTCTCCATGTAATCTAGCAGTAACCAATCTTTGATCTTCTTAGTTAAGGGGTCATTACTCATCATACTTTTAAAAGCAAATTATTTTTACTTGGTTGAACATAATTTCCCAGCTGGTTTTAATTTTTTTTTTTTTTTTTAGAAAGAAGATTAATAAGATGAGAGTTGTGAATAAATGCTAATTACATTTTAATTAAAACTAATTGATGAAGTTTGGATTTTATCATTTAATGAACAAATTCATGCAAATAAAAATGCATTGCTTTTCTCTTAATAAAATTAATTTACCAATTTATTGATTGCTTTTCCTCTTGTTTTATTTCATGTTTCTTCTGGTTTACATTATACAAATTACCTACTCCATCATTGTACAGTAGTTAGAAAATGAAAAAATAAATAAAATAAAATCCATCCTTGAAACTACAGCAAACATTGCAACTAGCTTGTCATGCAATGACGCAACACTCTTACGCTTTTTGCTATCATTCATGTCACAAAATTTGCCATTAAAACTAAAATCTCCTGCTGCTTGCCGACACAAATATACTAACAAAATAAGCATATAATTAACTAAACAAAGTTGGAATAATTAAACCTACAATTTTGAGGCTTAAACATGAAAACTCAAAGTTTTAGAATCTCTGATAAGTCATAAAATACACATTTTATACCCTTTCTATTCTTAGTTTTAGTTATGTTTTTTATCTTTATCTTGATTACTTATGTCATATTTTTGAATTCTAGGTATATTTAAAAGAATGAAGTGAAAATATTTCAATAATGATGGTAAAGAGCTTACAAAATCATAATCACAAAATAGAAGAAGACTTGGGAGTAAAAAATATCAATTTCTGGTTGCAAAGCAAGAAGGCAGATTTGACCTCCGGAGCTTGTTGCAAGGAAAATATGATGTTAAATTCCTTATTTGAAGAAACTTCCTCTTAACTTTTGAAGCTGACTTGAATACCTTTCCAACGATAGTTTACACGCTCAAATCGGACAAAAAATGGTCATCCAAATCTGTCGAAAAAAGTGAAGGAAGATGCAGCAAAAAAATGTGTAGACAGAGAGCTCAGCACCGTGGCGCCCAAAAAACCGCAAAAATCGTGAAAAAAAAACCTTGAAAACGTGATTCTTATGCCTCCTGACTTACTTGTGCGGCAAGGACTTGTTCTCAGAGTTTTAAAACTCTATAAATACCATCTTTTGAGTCACAAACTAGGTCATGTTTTGATTATTTATCAATATTGTTTTTCTTCTTTATTCTCTTAGTTTTTCTTCTTCGTTTCTTTTATGTCTATGTTAACTATGCCTATGCAAGGCTAAACTCCTTATTGGTTAAGGGTGATTTTAAAGCCTTGGACATGTTTTGTAATTGATTTTTAGATCTTATCATATATTGATTTTTTATCAAAGTTGCTTATGTTCTTCCATAAGAATTGTTTATGATTTTTATCTTGATTTATTTAGAATACATACTAGATAGATCTTGATAATTATCTAATGCTAGTTTGGGAGTTTTGATACATAGTTTATCTTGATTTCTATTCAATAGTGGCAATTTGTGATTAATGATTATGTTAAAGTTTTCGCTAATTGCGAAGTAGAACATAACCTAAGTTAAACAATTCATGTTCATGCTTTTGTTGCTTAGATCAACCTATCTTTCTTATCATAAAGCTGCTGTCAAATTAAATTTAGAGATATTTATCCTAGGTTGTTTAATAGTTAGAGATTAAGTAGTGGCGTTCGTCCTGCTTAACGACGAACTAAGGAAAGATTGGGGTAACACGGGAGGTTGTTATCTACGGTTGTTAACTTTAATAGATAATTGATATTGATAGGTCTGAATTTGATTCTTAATGATGTCTAGTGGTGGAGAATGAAACTTTAGCCATATTTCTCACATCTGATTACTTCTTGTTTAATTGCTTTCTTATTTTTATTGTTTGCTTAAGTTAAACTGATTTCAGAATCCCTTTAACTTTTTTTTTCTTTGAATTTAAGTTTTAAACTAGGGATTTATAAACTAAAACTCAATCTCTATGGATTCAACCCTTGCATGCTACTTTACTATAATTGATCATATTAAGTGCAAGGTTTAATAAAGATAGATTCTTTTGGGTGCATCAAGTTTTTGGCGCCGTTGCCGGGGATTGCTTCTTTTAGTTTATTTGTTATTTGGTTTATTCTTATTTTCTGTTTTAATTAGTTTATTTTCTTGTTTCCCTTTTCAATGAATGTCTGTAGTCGGATTTAACCACACAAGTGCACGTATTGCAAACAAGTAATATAATGAGAAGTAGAGTGTCGAACCATGAGGAATTGTTATTAAAATCGTTAAGTACTAAAATTAACACAACCTAATCTTATCTAAACAAATAATTAAAGATGGTAATCAAATTTAAAAGAAACTAATATTAAAAGCGAGTAAATTAAAAAGATGAATTCAATTAATTATAAAAGCCTAGGATTACAACTTCGCTTGAATCTCTCTTTACCTCTTCACTTGATTAATGATCCTGAGTTGTTAACCTAGAGTTCTATCTTATTTATAAGCATCTGTCGATGGTTTTATAAAAATATCATTCTTAACCAATTAATTATATGTCTATGATAATTGAATTAAAGAAGAACTCGTTAAGCTTAGGCTCTAACAGTGGTTACACATGACAAGTAAGTATATTTCTACCCTACCTGCAGATCAATTCATCCTAATAAATGAATATGAAACATGTGTCATTCAATCCATGTCTAACAATAAACTCCCTATGTCTAGTTGTATTTAGGTTAACAAATCAATCTAATTGGTAGCTAAGCAATTAGAAGCATTAAGAACAAGAATGAATAAACAACTCAATAAATCATTAAATCAAGCTATAGAGAGAAAGTAAATTCAAACTATGTGTTGAGTTCCATTGAAATCCTAGTAAAAGAGATTTAGTTCATGATAATTAATGAAAACAAATAATCAAATAGTTTAACCATCATCAACTACACAAGAAAAATAAAGAAGAGAAAAGAGAAAAGAAGAAACTAAGAGTTGTCAGTTCTTGAATCTTCAATCTTCAAATCTTCAAATCTTCTTGAGAGAAGTTGGTGGCTACTATATTCTTGAGAGAGAATTAGGTTTCTTAATGTCTAATCCTCTTTATTCTGACCTAAAAGAGTCCTATTTAAAGTGTCCAAGGCCTCCTGGAGTCCCAAACTTAGTTCCCAAGAAAAACATGTAAGTTTTACATTTTGTTTTTTACGTTTTTGAAGTACTGTTCATGATCTCCCAGCGTCGCGGCTCCACTGCTACTGCCTCTTTGGTGTTTCTCCTCCGTTTGTCCGAATTGGTTCCTGTCGGCTTCTCAAATTTTGTCATCTGTTTTGACTGGGAACATCTTGTCCGATTTTTATGCGCCTTATACCGTTGGAAAGGTATGGAAGTCAGATTCAAAAGTTAAGAAGAGAGTTTTCTCATTTGAAGTCTTTAAGACCAAGTTTTTCTTGAAAGAAGCGCCGGAGGTCGAATCTGCCTGCTCATTGGAATGCACCGATTTTTGTCGTTTTGCACCTCGAAGCTCCAGATCACCTTGGACCTATAAAAACACATAAATAACAACTAAATAACTATTTTTAAAAATTTATAATTAAACTAAATATAAAAATATCTAAAACTAATCAAATCCTAATAAAAGTCTCAAGGACTTAGCCGATTTAAATACATAAAAGGTGACAAAATAACTATATTTCCTAGAGTTATCACACCCCAAACTTAATATTTTGCTAGTCCTCGAGCAAAACAAAACTAACTAACTAAATAACCTGACACAACATATCACCCAAGATAAATGCACTCAAACAATGATTTTTTTTATTTTCCTCAAAAGTTATCTCAAAATCATGACTCAAGTTAGAACATAAACATAATCCAAATCTATGATTCAATTCAATTATAAACTTCATGCTTGAATGGATTTTCAGTGTGTGTATGTATATAATCTCTTTGCAAATTATCACATGCAATCTAAATAAGTTTATGCCAATGCAAAAATACAAATTAGTACTAGATTCTCATATGTTTGTTTTTCATCTCTCTCTCCACTAATGTAGACTAACACTTCATCAAGGATCAAGTAGGTCTTTATTAAGCTTGTAATGTAAGGCTAGGGTTAAGGTAGGATAAAGATATATTTCGGTTTAAGTTCACCCTTAGACACTTTACATTTTTTTTTCAAGATTTTTGAGAGCCATAGTATTTTCCTCAAATTACATACTTCATTGTTTGAATACACTTTCTTTTTGCTTCACCAATTTATTCACTTTTTTTTTCTATTTTCTGTTCTTTATTTTCGAAGAACCATAACTTTTTTTTTTAGAGAAATTTCACATCACCATTTCACCCAAATTCAACATGGCTCATAATTGTTTCCTGTAATATCATCACATGCCTATGTAATGAGGGTTAATCATGGTTTTTCTTATTTGGCTAGGCTAAAAGATGTGGCAATCAAAGAAAATAGATATATCAATTAGGCTCAAAGAGGTAGACTAAAGATATTAATGTATAAAGGTAAGCTCGAAAGGCTCAAACGATCCAAAGATGGCCTAAATCACTTCCTCAACTTAGTGTTGTCTAGGATTTCGCCTTGAGAGAGAATCAAACAAATTCTAGGTTCTAGACATAATTGCAATTCACATCAACATAATCAGTCTTTAAATAAGCAATGCAAATCTAAGCAAGAGATTAAGTGCTCAATTTGTGAAAATCACATCCTAACATGAAACGAACAAAAGAATTTAAAACAAATTCTTCTCATGCTTATGTTTTCCCAAGAATCAAGATAAATCAATAACTAAAATTCATCATTGGATAAGGATTTCATCATAATAAGTGCATCATATCTCAAGCAAAAAAAAAATTAGACTCCTAATAGTAAAATTAGACAATCACACAAACTAAAATAAATCTAAAGACACACCCCCAAACTTAAAACAAACATTGTCCTCAATTTTTGGAAATAAAAAGAGTAAGAATAAGAAAACTCCTCTATCGATGAAAGCAACGCAGGAGAGGCTTTAGTTTTTCTTCTTAGACTTCATCATTCTTGTCCAAGTTGGGTGAGTAGTCACTACAAAAGAAAACAAAGTAAAAAAATTAAAATTAATAATAATAATAATAAAAATTAAAATACTCTAAAAATTAAAATAATAGAAAAATAAAAAAGTTTAGAACTTGGGTTGCCTCCCAAGAAGCGCTTGATTTATAGTCATCGGCTTGACTATCTCATTGTTCATTATCCTGCATCCTTCCACTTGAACCATTGGCCCCTTTTTTCTTTGCTTTATGAGGCCTTGCATTTACAAAATTGTGGCTTCCATGCATCTTGGAAGTAGAATGTGAAATTGCCTTAAGTGGTGTAGTGGAACAAGTTTCGTTGAATGCCTCTTTAGAATCACTATTCACCACTTTAACTGCCATACATTCATCAAATTCGTTAGAAAACGTCATAGCCTTGAAAACTTTAAAAGTTACCTGTTGGTCTAAAACTCTCATGGTAAGTTCTCCTTTTTGCACATCAATGAGAGTTCTACCAGTGGCTAAGAATGGTCTCCCAAGAATTATGGGTGTAGACACCTAATTTTGTTCGAACCCCTAAATCAGGTACGTTTTCTTCCTAAATTGATGTTTCAAAATGCTAAAATGCTTTTCTCATCCTGCAGGTGGTACTCCGAGACTTACTCTAAGAAAGCAGACAAAAAAAGTCAAACTCAAAAAAGTCAACCCAAAAAAAGTCAACCCCAAAAAAGTCAACCTCAAAAAGCCAACTACTAAAAAAGTCAACCCACTTTCAAAATCAAGATTTGAGGTTCAATTGAAAAATGGTGAAATAATTTTGATAATCCGAGGTCTACAATGAAAGATATGGAGTTCGAAAGTTGGGTTACGGAGATTCAGTAGAAGTGAAACCCTAGTTCTGGAAATTTGGGAAAAAGTGCTTAAACGATCAAATTGGTCGGAATTGAAGGTTCCAAATGAAAGATAAGTACTGACTACAGGTAATGGAGAAGCCACTTGGAAGAAAAATTGATAGAAAAGTCAATTCGGAAAAGAAAAAAAAACCGAGAATTAGGGTTTTTGGTGGATTTCGTTGAAATTTGGAAGAATTACAGAAATGGCCCAATTCGATAAGACCAAAGCCCCTAATTGATGAGGAATGATTAAACAAGGATAGCCCAAGGCTCAGTTTGAAGAAAATCTGAAAATCGGACTTGTTTTGAGCAAAACCGGGTTTCAGAGGTAAAAGGGCAAAATTGGAAAATTTGGGGAAAATAGTAAATGAACTCCAAAAATTCTGAAAATTTGCAAATCAAAATCTTAAATCATTTCGAAGATATTGGCGAAAGAAAATCTTGATTCAGAGTTCGTTTGGAAAATGGCCAAATTTGGGGTCCCTTATGTAGTAATTCAAGCAGATAAATCCCGAAAAATAGCAAACGAACTCCAAAGATTCTGAAAATTGGCAAATATCATTCTTAAATTATTTGAAAGATATTGGCAAAATAAAATCTTGATTCGGAGTACGTTTACAAAATGGCCAAATCCCGGTCCAGATATAGTAATTGAAGCAGATAAATCCCGAAAAAATAGCAAATGAGTTCCAAAATTTATGAAAACTTTCAGATCACATTTTTAAATTATTTGGAAGAGATTGGTGAAGAAAAATCTGGATTCGGAGCTCATTTAAAAAATGGTAAAGTTCGGGTGCATAAAAGTGGCAATTTTGAAAATAAATCCAAAATAAATAGCAAATGGACTCAAAAAATTTTGAAAACTTCCAGAATTCAATTTTTTATTATTTTGGAAGTATTGAAAAAATAAATTTTGAATTTGGAGTCCGTTTGCTATTTATTTAGGTTCGAGGGTCAAAAAGGTCATTTTACCGAAGAAACTGAAAAGGGTAAATTTGTAATTAAGGAAAAAAATGAAAGAAGAAGGAATTGCTGAGATTTTACCTCCTTTGTACAGCTAGCATAGAGGAGAATAAGGAAGCTTGATCAATTTAATTCCTTAGTCACTATCAAGCTCACATGCTACCACTAACACCTTGCAAATGGTCCCCCCTTCATCCAATGGCTTAGGTGCCTTGTAGAAAAGTTGAATGCACCATCCAATGGCCAAGTTTAAATGCCAAGACCACATTTTTATTTTTCATGAAAGAACCCTCATCTAATGGCCAAGAATGGAAGAAAAAAGATGAGCACAATTCATCCAAAGGCGGGCATCCATTCGGCCAAGCAAAGGAGTGCATGGGGTTATCTCTTTTCATCCAATGGATTAGGCCATCTACAAGGGCTGAGTACACATTTTAAGGGCTGGATTTAATCTACAAGATGTCATTTTTATGTTGTCCTCATCCAATGACCAAGAATGGAAGAGCACAACTCATCCAAGGGTAGGCACTCAAAGGGGCAAGCAAGGGAGTGCATGGGATTGGTCCTCTTTTGCATCTAAGGGCTGAGGTTATTACAAGGGATGAGTACACATCTTAAGGGCTGCTATCAATTGGCAAGATGACATTTTTATGTTCTCATCAAAATATCTTAATCTAAAGGCCAAGATTGGAGGAGAAATAGTGCAAATTCCATCCAAGGGTTGGAGGGCCATTCGGCCAAGCCATTAGATGGGGGGCTGAGTTAATTTTTTCATAAGTTTTGATGGCTGAAAACAGTAGATAGTTTAAAAAATAAAAAGGTTTTGAAAGAAAAAAGAAAGGTTTTCAATAGAAGAGCTTGAAGGTAGTCATCTCTACCTAGCCCTAGCATGGTTTTCTTCTTGTTTTCTATGTTGATTTCTTGATTTTCCACTTTGTTTTCCTACTACATTTCTCATTGAAATAAAGTTTTTAAAATGTTTACTTAAGTTTTCATCTCTTCTTCTTCATCAAAATGGTTTAAAACAATTTTTTTTTACAAAGTTTGTGCTTGGCCAAATTTGAAGGAATGCTTGCCTTGATTTTTTTTCTTTGCATGTTGTTGTGGAAAAATGATTTTTAGAAGGTTTATTTAAGTATTTAAGGTTCTGATTTTTTACAAAAAATGAAGCAAAAGAGGTTGAAATGGCTACATGATCTTGGCAAGACCAAGTGACCATGGTTAGGGGAGAAGCTATGCCCATTTTTATCTACCATGAAGCTCACCTTAATTTTGTTGTTTAGCATGGTTTATTTTCTGATTTTTGAAATGAAAAGGCTTCATGATCTTGACAAGACCAAGTGATTAAGGTTAGGTGAGAGGCTATGCCCATTTTATACCAACCATGGAGCTTAACTTTCCTTGTTTTATTTACTAGTTTTGCTTGTTACTTGCTTTGCATGTCTATGCTTAATTTTTTTATATGTTCTTTACAATATTTTCTATGCTATATTTGTTTCTATATTTCTTTTCCATGCTTAATATTTTTTCCTTGTAGATTCGACCTTTGTGATCATTGGAGTCATATTGTACATTTTTTTCATATATCATGTCTTATAGTATAAACATGTTTGCATTTTATATTTGGTCATATGACCATTCGACTTCTCCATTTTGCTATGCCTTACATGTACATTTTCATCTTGCTTCTTGACTTGTTTGCATCTCCATGCCATGAGCTTGTGTATTTTGATTTTAGTATGTCATATGCTTGTGAAAATGTCATGACATTATGTATCTTGATATGATTTGTCATGTACTTTTGTCATTTACTAGATAGGATTGCACTAGAGTACCATGTGACCATTCGACCTCTTTATGCATTCCTTGCCTTGTCATGCATTTGCATTTTGTTTAGGTAACATGCTTTGCATTATCATATCTTGAAATTGTGTATTAGTTGTTGTTCATTCAAGCATTAGTATTAGGTTCATTGGTCATTGTGTGTTCATAGTATTGCTATGCATTCTCATTACATTTTAGGTCTAGGCCATATTGGTATTGCCATGCATAGCATTTTCATGCATATTCATAACATGTTAGGTCCAAGTCATATTTTCATTATCAAGCATTGCATGCATATTAAGTTAGGATAGTATTTATTGCCATGCAAACTCGTGCTAGGCATTTAGGTTATTTTGCATTGTCATGCATTTCCTTTACCATTTATGTTTTAGATCATGCATTTCATACATTTCATTTGTTGTATGTTCATGCATTCCATGTCATTGCCACATGATTTATGACTTAGGCCAATCAATAGCTCAAAGGCATGCTCTCTTGAGCATACTTGTGGAAAATTAAAGAGTTGTCAAATTGATTATTCTACCTTTGTGATTTTTTTTTACTTAGCCAATTTTTGTCCAAGGTTTTTAAATGTTTTAGCTATTGTTTGTAGGTCTTTAGGATGATCTGCAACAATTTTTACTTTGATTTTTGAATGACTTTATCAAAGGCAAAAAATATGTTTTAACAAAACAGTTTTTTTCACCCAGTACTCGAACTTCTCCGATTTTTCTAGGCAGTCATCTTTAATCAGAAAATTAAGCCAATATTTTCTCGTGTATTTTTACATGTTCTGAGTTTCCAGTATTTGTTTTAGATGTTTTTGAATTTTTAAAAATAAGCTAAAAAATCGTGTGTCAAAACCGGACAGTAGAGGCAGATTTGAATTCAAAAGAAAAATAATGGTTGAATTTGGCTAAGGCATTTAGAGGGGGTTGGTTAGAAGCTTTAGCTACGGTTTTGGGTAGTTTCTAAGCCTTTTTAAACTTTAAGAATGATTTTATAAATCTCGGGTTAAGAGTGATCAAGTCCGAGATTTTAAACTTAGGAAATTAGAGCCATTTTAAAAGGGTTTGATAAGGGTTTTAGTCTTCATTCAAATTTTTCTTCAAAATTGTTTTCAAACAATCACAAAGTTTTGTTTTTAGAAAATCTAATTTGACATATTTTCCTAAGGTAGCCAAATATCTTTTTAGATATACGGATTTCTTTATTTAAAGGAAAAAATATATTTTCATGCATTGCATTTTCCATGTTCATGCATTGTATTTAATATGTTATTTTTTCTATGATATTTTTCATGGTATTATTATTACTTTGATTTACATTTTATGATGTTATATTATTTGCCATATGATTTTGAATATTTCATGCTATCCTATATTTTTTATTTAGTCATTTATTTTTGTCACATTATTTAGCATATACTATGTTCATGCATTTTTATTTTATTTTCGTGCATATTTTATGATAGCATTATTTTATGTTTCATTTCATTTCTTGTCACTTAGATCATATTCCATGTCATTTAGGTTATATTATTTAGAATATGCCATGTCATTTAGAATATGCCATGTCATTTAAAAATGCCATATCATTTAAAATTGCCATGTCATTTAAATTATTTTATTTCATTTAGAATATACCATGACACTTAGGATTTTTCATTTCATCTAGAATATACTATGCCATTTAAATTATGTCATATCATTTAGGTTGCATTAAATTATCTAGACTTTGCTATGTCATTTTATTTATGTCATACATGTTCATATTCATTTTTTAAATGTTTTTTAGAAGAAAAAAAAAACGATAATGATTTTCAATAAAAAATAAAGATATTCCCGAGTTAAAATAATTCATGAGTTCTCTACCGGGTTTGCTGGAGGGAATATCATCAATTATCATTAATAAAGGAGTATCTTTCTTTCAAAAAAAACGAGAATGATTAGGAAAGTTTTCCAAATAAATAAAAATTTCTATATTTTGCCGATTTTATCGGGGAATATAGAAAAATTTTGAATTAATAAATTCCGGATCATTTTCAATTAAAAATGAAATTATTTTTCTTTAAATTGGGAAATAACTCGAAATACTAAATTAAAAACCGATTTTTTACTGAGACTTGAGATAACACATGATTAATAAGGTACCGTTTTATACGGGCATTGTGGAGGTGCTAATCCTTCCCCGCACGTAACCGAGTCTCGAACCCAATTCTTCGATTTTCTCTGGTTTAAAACGCAGACTTGAAATTGGTTTTAAAAATGTTTTAATTAATTTTAAAATGTTTTACAAAATCGATTTTAATAGGTGGCCGGTCACACCTAGCTAAAAAAGACTGGTAGCGACTCCATGTCTTTTTACGAGGCCGTTTTCATACCCTCGACCTTTTATTTCAATCTAGAGGAATTATGTCGTCTTTTCCTATGCTTCTGTTTCCCCCTCACCCAAACGGGTCCCCGCGACAGGGATCACGTACAGACAATGAGTATTTCACTATCTTCCTCCATGTCAAGCACAATGAAATCAGCAAGAAAGAAGAATTTGTCAACCTTGACTAGCACATCTTCAACCATGCCTCTTGGATGTTTGATAGAACCCCGGCAACGACGCCAAAAACTTGTTGTCGAATTTAACCACGCAAGTGCACGTATCGCAAACAAGTAATATAATGAGAAGTAGAGTGTCGAACCCACGAGGAATTATTATTAAAATCGTTAAGTACTAAAATTAACACAACCTAATCTTATCTAAACAAATAATTAAAGATGGTAATCAAATTTAAAAGAAACTAATATTAAAAGCAAGTAAATTAAAAAGATGAATTCAATTAATTATAAAAGCCTAGGATTACAACTTCCCTCAACACTTCGCTTGAATCTCTCTTTACCTCTTCATTTGATTAATGATCCTGAGTTGTTATAAGCATCTGTCAATGGTCTTATAAAATATCCTTCTTAATCAATTAACTATATGTCTATGATAATTGAATTAAAGAAGAGCTCATTAAACTTAGGCTCTAACAATGGTTACACATGACAAGCAAGTATATTTCTACCCTACCTGCAGATCAATTCATCCTAATAAATGAATATGAAACATATGTCATTCAATCCATGTCTAACACTAAACTCCCTATGTATAGTTGTATTTAGGTTAACAAATCAATCTAATTGGTAGCTAAGCAATTAGAAGCACTAATAACAAGAATGAATAAACAACTCAATAAATCATTAAATCAAGCTAGAGAGAGAAAGTAAAGTCAAACTATGTGTTGAGTTCCATTGAAATCCTAGTAAAAGAGATTTAGTTCATGATAATTAATGAAAACAAATAATCAAATAGTTTAACCATCATCAACTACACAAGAAAAATAAAGAAGAGAAAAGAGAAAAGAAGAAACTAAGAGTTGTCAGTTCTTGAGTCTTCAATCTTCAAATCTTCTTGAGAGAAGTTGGTGGCTACTATGTTCTTGAGAGAGAATTAGGTTTCTTGATGTCTAATGCTCTTTATTCTGACCTAAAAGAGTCCTACTTAAAGTGTCCAAGGCCTCTTGGAGTCCCAAACTTCATTCCCAAGCAAAACAGGTAAGTTTTACGTTTTTTTACGTTTTTGTGGTACTGTTCATGATCTCCCAGCGCCGCGGTGCCAGCTTTTGGCACCGCGATGACAGATTTTGGCACTGCAGTGCCAGCTTTTGGCACCGCGGCACCACTGCTACTGTCTCCTTCTTGTTTCTCCTCCGTTTGTCTAAATTGGTTCCTGTCGGCTTCTTGAACTTCGTCAACTGTTTTTACTAGGAAAATCTTGTCTGATTTTGACGTACTTTATACTGTTGGAAAGGTATGGAAGTCATATTAAAAAGTAAATAAGGGAGTTTTCTCATTTGAAGTCTTTAATACCGAGTTTTTCTTGAAAGAAGCTTCGGAGGTTGAATCTGCCTGCTCATTGGAATGCACTGATTTTTGTCGTTTTGCACCTCGAAGCTCCAAATCACCTTGGACCTATAAAAACACATAAATAACAACTAAATAACTATTTTTGAAGATAAAATGGATAATTAAAATAAATATAAAAATATCTAAAACTAATCAAATCCTAATAAAATCCTCAAGGACTTAGCCGATTTAGATACATAAAAGGTGACAAAATAACTATATTTCCTAGAGTTATCAATGTCTCAATCTCCCAAAGAAGAAGAACCTCACTTAGGACTTAGGAGAATTCGGGAATTCATAGCTTTCACCCATAGAACCAACAAAGAGTTGATCCAAACCATCCAAGAGGAACAAGGAGAGATGGCTGTTTACCACCGAACTCTCAAGGAGCTAGCCGTTCCGGACTTGGGTCAACAACCATTATGCATTGAATATGCTAATCTTGAGGTAGCTTTTGAATTAAAATCTGGTTTGATTCATCTTCTCCCAAGTTTTCAAGGTTTTGCAGGAGAGGATCCAAATAAGCATATCCCAAGGAATTCCATGTAGTTTGCTCAAGCATAAGGCCAATCAGGGTCACGGAAGAACAAATTAAGTTGAGAGCCTTCCCATTCTCTCTAGCCGACTCGGCAAAGAAATGGCTCTACTATCTACCATCCGAGGCCATAACTACATGGAATGGTATTATAACTCTAGGAAATATAGTTATTTTGCCACCTTTTATGCATTTAAATCGGCTAAGTCTTTGAGGCTTTTATTAGGATTTGATTAGTTTTAGATGTGTTTATATTTATTTTATTTATCCATTTTATGTTTAAAATAGTTATTTAGTTGTTATTATTTATGTGTTTTTATAGATCCAAGGTGATCTGGTGTTTCGAGGTGCAAAACGATGAAAAATGGTGCAAAGCAATGAGCAGGCAAATTCGACCTCCGGAGCTTGTTTCAAGAAAAACATTATCTTAAAGTCTTTATTTGAGAAAACTCCTTATCCTGACTTTTGAAGCTGACTTCCATACCTTTCCAACGGTCTAAGATTTGTCAAAAGTGGTTCCTATCCAAATCAGATGACAAAATTCGAGAAGACGACAGAGGCGAAGTGCAGCAAACTGAGAAGGCTGACGCTCCAATTTGAGAGTCAGCGCTGCAGTGCTAGATGCATGAACTGTAACATCATAAAAAAATAAATTCACTGAAACTTATCTGTTTGCTTGGCCACGAAGTTCCGGACTCCAAGAGACCTTGGACACTTTAAATAGGACTCTTTTAGGTCAGAATAAAGAGGATTGGATACCTAGAAACCTATTCTCTCAAGAAGATAGTTGCCATCAAATTCTCTCAAGAAGATTGGAAGGTTGGAAGATTCAAGAACTGACAACTCTTAGTTTTCTCTTTTCTCTTCTTTATTTTTCTTGGGTTATTGATGATGGTGAAACTATTTGATTATTTGTTTTCATTAATTATCATGAACTAATTTTCTTTTACTAGGATTTTAATGGAACTCAACATATAGTTTGAATTTACTTTCTCTCTCTAGCTTGATTTAATGGTTTGATGAGTTGTTTGTCTATTCTTGTTCTTAATGCTTCTAATTGCTTGATCACCAATTAGATTGATTTGTTAACCTAAATACAGCTAGACATAGGGAGTTTAGTGTTAAACATGGATTGAATGACACATGTTTCATATTCATTTATTTGGATGAATTGTCTGCAGGTAGGGTAGAAATATACTTACTTGTCATGTGTAACCATTGTTAGAGCCTAAGCTTAATGAGCTCTTCTTTAATTCAATTATCATAGACATATAGTTATTTGGTTAAGAAGGATATTTTTATGAGACCATCGATAGATACTTATAAATAAGATAGATCTCTAGGTTAACAACTCAGGATCATTAATCAAGTGAAGGGGTTGAGAGAGATTCAAGCGAAATGTTGAGGGAAGTTGTAATCCTGGGCTTTTATAATTAATTGAATTCACCCTTTTTAATTTACTTGCTTTCAGTATTAGTTTCTTTTAATTTTAGTTGTTAATTACCATCTTTATTTAATTGTTTAGATAAGATTGAGTGTGTTAATTTTAGTACTTAGCAAAATTAATAACAATTCCTCGTGGGTACAACACTCTACTTCCACTTTATTACTTGTTTGTGATATGTGCACTTGCGTAGTGAAATCTGACAACAAGTATGAAGAAAGCATTCTTGAAAAGGTATTTCCCAGCATCTAAGGCTGCCAACATTAGAAAAGAGATATGTGGGATTCGGCAATACAATGGAGAGTCTTTATATGAATATTGGGAGAGGTTCAAGAAATTTTGAGAATCATGTCCACACCATCAGATAAGTGAACAATTTCTTATTCAATATTTCTATGAAGGACTCATGCCCATGGAGAGAAGTATGATAGATGCAGCAAGTGGGAGAGCTCTAGTTGATAAAACTCCCTGAGCTGCTAGACCTCTCATCTCTAACATGGCAGCCAACTCCCAACAATTTTCAATGAGACAAGATCCACCACCACAACCCAAGAAAGTCAATGAGGTAAGTACATCATCCCTTGAACAAACAATTTCTTCAACTGACTTCACTTGTGCAACAATTGGCTGTAGGTAAAATACAACAAATTAAGGCTTGTGGCATATGTTCTACTATGGGGCATCAAACTGATATGTGCCCAACACTACAAGAGGATACCAATGAACATGTGAATGCCATGGATGGATTTTAGAACCATCCAAGGAAGTATGATCCCTACTCTAACACTTACAATCCAGGATGGAGGGATCATCCAAACTTCAATTATGGAGGAAACCAATCACAAGTTGCTCCTCCACCATTTGATAATAGACCATCGAGTTATCAACAAAGGGTTCAACAATCATATCAAACTCGACAACAAGTGCCACCCACTCAAAATTCAGGTACTTCTCTTGAAGATCTTGTTAAAGATCTTTCTACTAATATAACTCAAAGTCAACAGGAAACAAAGGTATTGCAATAGGAAACAAGGGAAACAAACAGATAAATAGCAACAAGGATGAGTCAATTAGAGACTCAAATGGGACAAATGGCAACAGTAATAAGTCAAATCCAAGCAAGGGATTTCGAAAAATCACCTTCCCAAACCATAGTGAATCCCAGAGAAAATGCCAATGCCATAACTTTAAGAAGTGGGAAACAGCTTGAAACACCACAAAAGGATAGTGCTCAAAGGGAGGACAACACCATGGCATCATCTTCACATCCCAATGAGCCACTAAAAAAGGTAACTCCTAAACCATTTTTTCCTTCTTATATAACTCCTCCACCTTTTCCTAGCAGGTTAGCAAAATCTAAGAAGGGGGAGCAAGAGAAGGAAATTTTGGAAACCTTTCGGAAAGTAGAGGTGAACATTTCTTTACTAGATGCTATCAAGCAAGTGCCAAGATATGCCAAGTTTCTTAAAGAGTTGTGCACTTCTAAACGGAAGTTGAAAGATGAAAAGGTAAGTGTAGGGGAGAATGTGTCAGCTGTTCTTCAAAAGAAACTCCCACCTAAATGCAAGGATCCAGATATGTTTACCATTCCTTGTAAGATAGGCAACGCCAGGTTTGAGCGTGCTATGCTAGATCTAGGAGCATCCATTAATGTCATGCCATATTCAATTTATGCTTCATTGAATCTAGGACCATTAGAGGAAACCGGTGTTATAATACAACTTGTTAATCGTTCTAACACTTATCCTAGAGGAGTTATAGAAGATATCCTTGTGCAAGTTAATGAGTTGGTGTTTTCCACTATTTCTATGTTCTTGAAATGGAAGATGAGATGTCTTCTAATCCAACACCTATTCTATTAGGGAGACCATTCTTAAAAACAGCTAGGACTAAAATAGATGTGCATGATGGCACTCTTTTTATGGAATTTGATGGTGAGATAATTCGCTTTAATATTTTTGAGGCCATGAGATACCCTAGTGATGTACACTATGTTTTTTCTATTAATATAATTGATTCTCTAGTGCAGCAGGCTTATGAGTTAGATGGTGAAAATAGTTTGGAAACAGCCATTTGCAAGCACCTCGGCATGGAAAATTTTGAATGTAAAGATGGCTTAATGTTGAGTGAACATGTGAAAAAGGCATTAGCATCTCTCCAAGTGTTACCACCTCTTGAAGAAAGGTTTGGAGTTTCATTTATTGATTTGCCTTTACCTAATGAGAAACTTCTACCTTCCATTTTGCAGGCACTAACTTTGAAATTAAAACCATTGCCGGATCACTTGAAATATGTGTTCTTAGGTGAAAAGGACACACTACCAGTTATCATTTCCAAATAGCTCACACCATTGCAAGAAGAGAGGCTTATCCGGGTGCTTAGAGAGCACATGACAGCAATTGCATGGACAATTGCCGATATCAAGAGAATAAGCCCATCTATGTGCATGCATGTGATTTTGTTAGAGGAAGGGTCCAAACCAACAAGAGAAGCACAACGTAGATTGAATCCTCCTATGATGGAGGTGGTGAAAAAGGAGATACTGAAGCTCCTAGATGTTGGAGTGATCTACCCCATCTCGGATAGCAAATGGGTGAGCCCGACCCAAGTATTTCCTAAAAAGTCCGGTGTAACTATTGTAAAAAACAATGAGAATGAACTAATTCCTACTAGAATTCAAACATGGTGGCGAGTTTGTATTGACTATCGAAAACTTAATTCAACAACTCGCAAAGACCACTTTCTTTTACCTTTTATTGATCAAATGCTTGAAAGGTTAGCTGGACATTCGCATTATTGTTTTCTTGATGGTTTTTCAGGTTATAATCAAATTGCAATTGCTCCAAAATATCAAGAGAAAAAAACTTTTACATGTCTGTTTGGTACCTTTGCATATCGATGCATGCCGTTTGGTCTTTATGATGCACCAGCTACATTCCAAAGGTGTATGGTTAGTATATTTTCAAATTATGTAGAGAACATCATAGAGGTTTTCATGGATGATTTTATTGTCTATGGAGATTCTTTTGATAGATGTCTAGATAACCTTACACTTGTACTTGAAATATGCATGGAAACTAACCTTGTATTGAATTGGGAAAAATGTCACTTTATGGTAGAACAAGGAATAGTTTTAGGCCATGTTATTTCTTCTAAGGGAATAAAAGTATATAAATCTAAAGTAGATATTATGCATTATTTACCACCTCCCATAAATGTGAGAGAGGTTCGTTCTTTTCTTGGACATGTAGGTTTCTATAGAAGATTTATCAAAGACTTCTCAAAGATAACACTACCTCTTTGCAAGCTGTTACAAAAAGATGTGGATTTCCATTTTGATGATAAATACAAAGAGGCATTTGAAACATTGAAGGCACTCTTGACATCAGCTCCTATCATGCAACCACCAGATTGGAATGTACCTTTTGAAATCATTTGTGATGCTAGTGACTCTGCCATTGGAGCTGTTTTGGGCCAACAGGTTGGCAAAGCCTCACATGCCATATATTATGCCTCCCGAACTCTTAATGATGCTCAGTTAAACTATTCCACTACTGAAAAAGAACTTTTGGCTATTGTATTTGCTTTAGAGAAATTTCGTTCTTATTTAATTTGTACTAAAGTAATTGTATTTTCTGACCATGTAGCCCTTAGGTATTTGCTCACTAAGAAGTAGGCCAAACCAAGGTTGATTAGATGGATACTTCTCTTACAAGAGTTTGATTTAGAGATAAGAGATAAGAGAGGTAGGGACAACCTGGTTGCGGACCATCTTAGTGATAACTCGTATAATTATATAGTTTTTAGTTATGTTTTATTATTGTTTTGTGTCAAATACGAGTTATTATTGTTCAGTCTAATTGTGTTTATGATCTTTTATATTTTTATGTAATTTGGTGTTTTTCACAAGTTTCTTTGAGTGATTTCAGATTACTAGAATTAAGGGCAAATCCAGTTCAGTTCCAGTTCCGACATATTTTGCCATATCAGCTATATCTGGAGTTTCACTGAAGCAATAAGGCTGAAATTTGTAGCCGTGCAAAGCTAAGAGGCATATCTATCTTTTTCATGTTTTATAATTCTTGAAACGGAGTCGTTTTCCCTAGCGAAATCGACCATCAAGTTGGCTGATGTGCAATGATGTCTGTGCTGACCTGTTTTCGTATTTTGCCCATATCTGCTTATCCACATCAGCAAATGAGCTGATTCTAATGGATATGGAATTGTAACTGATAGGGGAACCTTTGTCTAGAAGACCATATGATCAGATCAGGCCTCTAATATTGACGAAATCGACCATCAAGTTGGCTGATGTGCAATGACGTCTGTGCTGACCTGTTTTCGTATTTTGCCCATATCTTCTTATCCACATCAGCAAATGAGCTGATTCCAACGGCTATGGATCAGTAACTGATAGGGTAACATTTTTCTAGAAGACCATGTGATCAGATAAGGCCTGCAAAATTGACAAAATCGACCATCAAGTTGGCTGATCAAAATCGTCATGTATGACGAAAATTGTTAGAAAATGCACCCACCTATTATACCTACCTTTGAAATTTGTAAAGCTTGTCTCTTGTCATTTAGCCCTCCAAAATGCGTATAAATAGAGGGCCTTGGATGATTGTAAGGGATCATATTGTACATAGGTAGGATATTAGCCATTTTAATAAAATTCTCTAAGTTTTCTTCTTCTTTCTTTTCTCTAGTTTTCTTTCTTTTCTCTAGTTTTCTTTTTCTTTAGAGAGAGCAAGAGGTTGGATAATTAATATTCTTCCTCTTCTTCTTTCTTTCTTTTATTTTCTTCTTAGATTTTCTTTAATTTTATGTTTATGTTTATAATGCCTATGCTAGGCTAAACTTCTATTTGGTTAAGGGTGATTTCAAAGCCCTAGACATGTTTTGTGATTGATTTTCAGATTCTATCTATCATTAATTTTCTATCAAAGTTGCTTATGTTCTTCTACAAGAATTGTTCATGATGTTGTCTAGATTTATTTAGGTGTACAACTAGATAGATCTTGATAATTATCTATTGCTAGTTTAGGAGTCTTGATCCGTGTAATTGTCTTGATTTCCTATTCATAAGTGGCAATTTGTGATTAATGATTATGGTCAAGTTTTCAATAATTGCAAAGTGGAACATAACCTAAGTTGAACAATCCGAGCTTATGTGTTTGTTGCTTAGATCAACCTATCTTTCTCATCATAAAGCTGCCATTAAATTGAATTTAGAGAGCTTATTCTAGGTTGTTTAATGGTTAGAGATTAAATAGAGAGCTTGTTCTATTTAACGACAAACTAAGGAAAGATTGGGGTAACAGAGCTTGTTGTTATCTACGGTTGTTAACTTTGATAGTTGGTTGATATTGATAGATCTGAAATTGATTCTTAATGATGTCTAGTGGTGGAGAATGAAACCTTAACCATATTTTTCATATTTGATTCTTCTTACTTATTTGTTTTCTTACTTTTAGTTTGCTTATTTTTTATATTTATTTTTATTGGCTGGTTATACCGCCTAATTTGTATATTAACTTTGTTTTATTTTTATTGGCTGGTTATACCGCCTAATTTAGTATATATATTTTTATTGGCTGGTTATACCGCCTAATTTAGTATATATATTTTTATTGGCTGGTTATACCGCCTTGCATCTTATTCTTATTATTTACTTTAGTTTAAATCTGGCTTCAAAAACCCTTTTTCTTTTATTGTTCTTGAATTTAAGTTTTAAACTATTAACTTATAAACTAAAACCCAATCCCTGAGGACTCGACCCTTGCTAACTACTATACTTACAATTGATCTTTTTAGTGCAAGGTTAAATAAGATACACTCTTTTGGGTGCATCAAATTTTTGGCGCCGTTGCCAGGGATTGTTTTCTTAGTTTATTTGTTACTTGGTTTATTCTTATTTTCAGTTCTAATGAGTTTTATTTTCTTGTACATACGGGTTTTTCTTATCAAATTTTGAAAAAAACAAAATTAAAAAAAAAAACAAAAAAAAAACGATGGAATTGAGCAATCGAACACTTGAAGAGTTGGTGGCATACATGAACATGGAGAATCAACAAGCCAATCTCACCTTCCCAGTTCAACAATTTGCCATGGGAGGATGTCAAGGCCATCAAGTGTTCCAAGACCAACTGCATGATCATTACTCAAACACTTACCATGAGGGATGGTGGGATCATACTAATTATGGCTACTCAAAAAATTTCCAAGAAGTAGATCCTTATGCCAGTTACACTCATCCATCTATCTTCAATCAATCATGGTCTCAAGAATCAGATCTTTTTCAGCCATCACATATGACTCAAAACTCAGGTACTTCTTTAGAAGATCTTGTACATTCTCTTGTTACTGATACTTTGCAATTTCAACAGGAAACAAGGGCAAGCATCCAGAGTTTGGAAAAGCAAATGATCCAATTGACTAGTAGTATGGTGGGATGGGTAGCACAAAGATCTGAAGAACTCCCTGCCCAAACGATGATTAACCCAAAGGAGAATGCTACTATTGTGACCTTGAGGAATGAGGAACAAGATGAGGATGAGACAAAATTAGAGATGGATTCTATTCTTGAGGATAATGAAGCCACAAATCCAAATAAGAGTATTTCGGCACCTGAGGTAACGTTTAAGGTTCCACTTTTTACTAATGTTTCTTCTCCACCTTTTCCTAGTAGATTTGCAAAGTTCAAGGAGGAAGAACATGAACAACACATGCCAGAAACCTTAAACAACTTGTTTGTGGATGCCATTCAACAAGTATCAAAATATGCTCCATTCCTCGATGAGATATGCACCACAAAGGATGATGGAATAATACTTGTAATGGAGAATGCATCCACTGTTGTGCAAAGAAAGCTTCCTCTCAAACGCATAAATTTGGAAAATTTCATGTATGAGCCTGACAAGCCTAAAAAGCCAAGAAGGGGTGTTGGTTAGATTCAAAACACTAACTCAAGTGTTAATTGGGAAGGCAGCCCAATTAAAGATGAAATTGCCAACCTTCCATATTCAGATTTGCTTTCTCTTTCTCTTTCTCTTTCTTTTCCTTTTTCTTGTATTATTTTTATTTCTTATGTTTCTTTGTTAATTGTGTTTACTGCTTTTAAATTCATTTAGGCTGCATAAGTTTCTTTTGTTTAATAGTTCTTTTCTCTTACATATAATTCTTGCATTGGGGGATAATAGCATTACATTAATGACAATGTAAGAATTATGTGTGGGGGGAAGAATTTAGGATTTTATTTAGAGTGTTTTGTTTTTGAGTTTTTTTATGTTGTTTTTCTTTCTGATCCTTGTTTTGAAAATAACTAGATGTAAATATAATTTTTTTTTAACCCCGGTTAAATGGCGGATAACGGTACTCCGTGATTATTTAAATCGGTTCCATCAGCTACCCACAAAACTGATATTGTATATAAATTTCTCTTCCAATTTCTCTTTCAATTTTTTTCATTTTTTTTTCAGGATGGATGATATTCTAACAAGATTGCAGAAACGATTTCCTCCTTTTCCTCGAAATATTTTACTGAAGCTTTACCAAGTTCGACTTGAAAGATTAAGAATGCTTATGCACAAAGGGATTCCTGACGACATACGTTGGATAATTGAAGCCAAGGTACGTGAAGATGAATATCTTCCTGTTTTGCATTTACCAGGTACAGGTAGAAGCACTTTTGCAAAGAAGCGACGAGCAAAGCGCATGAGTTCAAATTGCCACAAATGTGCACGATGGACGTGTAACGGTAAATGTCATTCTATTGGGATTCCGTCCTCTAATCGAGATGATAAAATTGAATTCATTAAGGATGGACTGAGTAAGGAGAATTTGGGTAATATCCAACTTTCTCTTGAGACGCATCCTAGTGGAGACGTACAAAGAGAAATTCTTGATTTATGGCCTCAATTCCAAAGGGAATGGCAACATCTTGGGAATCTGATGTTAAAAGACCCTGTTTGCCAGCTTGTAAGAAAACTGGATGGGAAGCATATCCTCGACTCATAGAAGGCGTTTAAGCCGATTCTGGACGTAAAACCAGAGGAAGATGTGAGCCACAATCACAACTACAATAAATGACTTCTCAGCTTTTGGTTTGATTTGCAATAACTTTATTTTGGTTTAATTTACGTGTAGTTCGATTTGTGTAATTATTCTCGTTTTTTTTTATTTGTCTTTTACGGTTGATTTTTTCTTCTCTTTTTGATTTTCTTCCTGAAATCACGCAAAAATCTTTTGTTAGGTTAACATTTTCTTCTGACAGGTCAGATACACTTTCGGCGACATTATTACTCTTGTCTGATTCCCTACTCAGTCCTCTATATATTACACCATGTACTCATTCTCTTCCAGGCACTCGAAGAAAAAAAAAATGGAAAGTACTTCATCCCAACGCATTAAAAAAATTTGTGTCTTTGGAGGTGCTTATCCAGGGAAAAATAACATATTCGCTGATGAAGCCATAAGAGTTGGAGTAATACTTGCCCAACAAAAGATCCACTTGATTTATGGAGGCGGTAGTACGGGTTTAATGGGAGCAGTCGCTACAGCAGCACACGCCGGAGGAAGTCCAGTTCTAGGAATCGTGCCAAAACTATTCACAAGTTTTTGTGGACCTACCGTGGGTAAGGAAATACAAGTCTGGAGTGTCCCTGAACGGATAACAATCATGTACCATTCTGCCGATGCATTCATTGCTTTACCAGGAGGTCTGGGTACATTGGAAGAAATAGCTTGCGTGGCTTCTTGGTCATCTTTGGTCACAAATAAGAAACCCATTGGTTTGCTTAATATTAATGGTTATTTTAGTAATTTACTTTCATATTTAGATAATGCTGTGCATAATGGATTCATGTTTTCAGAGGCAAGGAGAACCATAATTTCTGCTACAACCATTGAAGATTTACTCAAAAAGCTCCAAGCTTATGAGTGTTTATCTGCTACGGTTGTTTCGCAAACGCTCGGAAAAAGAAAAAGAGATATGGACGAGCAAGGAGTGGATTGCACTTTGTCTTTGTGACATTATCTAACATTTTGCTTGTTGTGTCTCAGTTATAATAAGTGGTTAGCAACCTCTGCAGGTAATATCTCCTAAATTCTACCTTTAAAATTTGACATTGGGGACAATGTCATATTTTAGTAGGGGGTAAGGGACATATTTTGATAATTTAAAAAAAAAAAAAAAAAAATTGTTGTGTTTTAAGCCATTTAGAAGTATTCATTCTGAACAAGGTCTGAGTAAGGGAGACTTGAGACATATCTTGTCAGTTTGATTTCTTCTTTTCAAAAAAAAAAAAAATAGTTTGTTGTGTTTTAAGCAATTTAGAAGTATTCATTCTGAACAAGGTCTGAGTAAGGGAGACTTGAGACACACCTTGTCAGTTTGATTTTAATCTTTTTATGTTTACTTGTTAATTTTTGTTTAGTATTTTAAGATTATTTAGGTTGCATGAGTTTGTTTTGTTTTGAGTCTTAGCTGTTCCTATTCTTATGTTATTAGTTCTTTTCTCTTACACATGATTCTTTCATTTGGGTTAATAGACTTACATTGAGGACAATGTAAGAATTAAGTGTGGGGGGAATGATTTAGGATTTCTTTTATTTTTGTCTACTATTTTTTTTATGAGTCTTTATTATTATTATTATTATTTTTGTGTGTTTTAGTTCCTTTTTAATACAATGATGAGATATGAATTGCATAAGTCTAAAACAGATTTATTAGTGAAGATTTTCATGAGAATTGAGCTTGATGTCAACCTTTTTATGAGCCAATGTTAATATGATTTGTTGATTGAGAAAGAAGCATGTTTAGACTTAATTTGACTTGTATAATCATCCTTGTGAGTTTTTGAGCCTATAATGATTGATGCATTATACAAATCAATCTAATTTCTTTCTTGAGTGCTCTTATGATTACATGATTCTCTAGAACTTGCTTTAAACCGTTTGAGACTATATTGATACATGTGACAACATGAATATGATAGAGGCATTAGGATTATAACCAGAGCCAAACAGCCATCCATTATTAATGTTCTAAGAGAACATCCCCACTAGTGAGCCAATTTGAGCCTACATTAAATATGCTGTTTTATTGGTAACCACAACTTACACCTAGCCTAAATATACTTATATCCTTACCCTTGTTCTAAAGATGGATTATATATTTTGAGACATATTGCAAAAAACAAGGGATATTTTTAGTTGAAAATTTGGGTTAGAAACAAGAAATAAGTGTGGGGGGAAAAGAAAAGAAAAGTCAAGAGAAAAAGAAATGGAATACTGGCAAATACATTCGTAAGTAAAAAAATATGAATCATCTCTTGAATTTGTGGAAAAAGAAAAAAATGTTACAAAGTTTTTTAGAATGAAGAAAAGGCCCAACATGAATATTCGGCCTAGGTGACTATGTACTTGTAAAGAGTTTTGAGAAGTTTCTTTGTATGATCTTATTATGTCTCTAAACTTTATGAACTCTTTGGAGCCTTTGTGATATCTTTATCCTTTTGTTATTCAACCACATTACAAACCCCTTGGCCCCATTACAACCTTGATTAAAGACCTCTTGATTCATGAAGTTGTATGATCTAAATAGTGGAGAATAGGTGGACAAGCAAGCATATGGTAGAAGTGTTTTCATGAGATTGATTGAGTGTAAACACTTTACCACTACTTTAAAGAGTGAAAATCAAGAGAGTATCCCATGTGAGAAGTTGAGATTAAGTTTGAATATGCACTATTTTGATTGAAATATGTTATGTTAATATTGGCTTAAATCAAACTATTTACATTCAAGCAAGATTTTTTGTGAATTTCTTTAAGCTATTGATTAGTTTTTAAGACTTGTCCAATGATTATCTCAAATTTATATTGGAAGGATTAGTTATAATTATTATTTTTAGTTTTTCTTATGTTTTCAATGTTTGTGGGTATCGTCCTAGTAAACCCTCACGAGACTAAACTCGTCCACTAGGGACACCTAGGGGTTTAAAGGCTTGTGTCACATGCTAAGTGCCACCGTGATTTCCTACGAAAATGGATTAGATTAGATTTTCTTATTTTATTTTTATTGAGTCGTTGCTAGGGACTAGCAACAATCTAAGTGTGGGGGTGTGATAACTCGTATAATTATATAGTTTTTAGTTATGTTTTATTATTGTTTTGTGTCAAATACGAGTTATTATTGTTCAGTCTAATTGTGTTTATGATCTTTTATATTTTTATGTAATTTGGTGTTTTTCACAAGTTTCTTTGAGTGATTTCAGATTACTAGAATTAAGGGCAAATCCAGTTCAGTTCCAGTTCCGACATATTTTGCCATATCAGCTATATCTGGAGTTTCACTGAAGCAATAAGGCTGAAATTTGTAGCCGTGCAAAGCTAAGAGGCATATCTATCTTTTTCATGTTTTATAATTCTTGAAACGGAGTCGTTTTCCCTAGCGAAATCGACCATCAAGTTGGCTGATGTGCAATGATGTCTGTGCTGACCTGTTTTCGTATTTTGCCCATATCGGCTTATCCACATCAGAAAATGAGCTGATTCCAATGGCTATGTATCCGTAACTGATAGGGGAACCTTTGTCTAGAAGACCATAGGATCAGATCAGTCCTCTAATATTGACGAAATCGACCATCAAGTTGGCTGATGTGCAATGACGTCTGTGCTGACCTGTTTTCGTATTTTGCCCATATCTTCTTATCCACATCAGAAAATGAGCTGATTCCAACGGCTATGGATCAGTAACTGATAGGGTAACATTTTTCTAGAAGACCATGTGATCAGATAAGGCCTGCAAAATTGACAAAATCGACCATCAAGTTGGCTGATCAAAATCGTCATGTATGACGAAAATTGTTAGAAAATGCACCCACCTATTATACCTACCTTTGAAATTTGTAAAGCTTGTCTCTTGTCATTTAGCCCTCCAAAATGTGTATAAATAGAGGGCCTTGGATGATTGTAAGGGATCATATTGTACATAGGTAGGATATTAGCCATTTTAATAAAATTCTCTAAGTTTTCTTCTTCTTTCTTTTCTCTAGTTTTCTTTCTTTTCTCTAGTTTTCTTTTTCTTTAGAGAGAGCAAGAGGTTGGATAATTAATATTCTTCCTCTTCTTCTTTCTTTCTTTTATTTTCTTCTTAGATTTTCTTTAATTTTATGTTTATGTTTATAATGCCTATGCTAGGCTAAACTTCTATTTGGTTAAGGGTGATTTCAAAGCCCTAGACATGTTTTGTGATTGATTTTCAGATTCTATCTATCATTAATTTTCTATCAAAGTTGCTTATGTTCTTCTACAAGAATTGTTCATGATGTTGTCTAGATTTATTTAGGTGTACAACTAGATAGATCTTGATAATTATCTATTGCTAGTTTAGGAGTCTTGATCCGTGTAATTGTCTTGATTTCCTATTCATAAGTGGCAATTTGTGATTAATGATTATGGTCAAGTTTTCAATAATTGCAAAGTGGAACATAACCTAAGTTGAACAATCCGAGCTTATGTGTTTGTTGCTTAGATCAACCTATCTTTCTCATCATAAAGCTGCCATTAAATTGAATTTAGAGAGCTTATTCTAGGTTGTTTAATGGTTAGAGATTAAATAGAGAGCTTGTTCTATTTAACGACAAACTAAGGAAAGATTGGGGTAACAGAGCTTGTTGTTATCTACGGTTGTTAACTTTGATAGTTGGTTGATATTGATAGATCTGAAATTGATTCTTAATGATGTCTAGTGGTGGAGAATGAAACCTTAACCATATTTTTCATATTTGATTCTTCTTACTTATTTGTTTTCTTACTTTTAGTTTGCTTATTTTTTATATTTATTTTTATTGGCTGGTTATACCGCCTAATTTGTATATTAACTTTGTTTTATTTTTATTGGCTGGTTATACCGCCTAATTTAGTATATATATTTTTATTGGCTGGTTATACCGCCTAATTTAGTATATATATTTTTATTGGCTGGTTATACCGCCTTGCATCTTATTCTTATTATTTACTTTAGTTTAAATCTGGCTTCAAAAACCCCTTTTCTTTTATTGTTCTTGAATTTAAGTTTTAAACTATTAACTTATAAACTAAAACCCAATCCCTGAGGACTCGACCCTTGCTAACTACTATACTTACAATTGATCTTTTTAGTGCAAGGTTAAATAAGATACACTCTTTTGGGTGCATCACTTAGCCATTTAGTTCATGAAGAAGATGCACTACCATTGCATGAGAACTTTTCGGATGAGCAACTCTTTTCCATAAGCACAACAACCCCTTGGTATGCTGATATTGTTAATTACATAGTCACCAAGCAGTTGCCACAAGAGTTTACCATAGCCCAAAGAAATATGATCAAGAGTGATGCCAAATACTACATTTGTGATGATCCTGACCTTTGGAAGCATTGCTCTGATCAGATTATAAGAAGGTGAGTATTTGAATCTGAATTTCATTCTATTCTGATCTTTTGTCACTCTTATGCATGTAGAGGGCACTTTGGACCCAAAAGAACAGCCATGAAAGTGCTTGATAGTGGATTTTATTAGCCTACCTTATTCAAAGATGCATATTCTTTTGCAAGACATGTGATAGGTGCCAAAGAACAGGTAACTTAGGTGCTAGAAATAAAATGCCTCAAACTCCCATACTAATTGTTAAAATTTTTGATGTATGGGTCATGGATTTTATGGGACCTTTTTCTTCTTCTTATGGCAATCTTTATATATTACTTGTTGTTAATTATGTCTCAAAATGGGTGGAAGCAAAAGCCACTCGGACTAATGATTTTAAAGAGTTGTTTCAGATTTTGTGAAGAATAACATTTTTGCAAGGTTTGGAACACCAAATGCCATAATCAGCGATCGAGGTATTCACTTTTGTAATAGGTCCATGGAAGCACTTTTAAGAACATATAACATCACACATAAGGTTCCACATCCTATCATCCTCAAACTAGTGGGCAAGCTGAAGTGTCAAATCGAGAGGTAAAATCCATCCTTGAAAAGACAGTCAATCCAAATCGGAAGGATTGGAGTTTATGTCTAGATGATGCACTTTGGGCTTATAGAACAGCATTCAAGATACCCATTGGTATGTCTCCTTATCGTCTTGTTTATGGTAAGCCTTGTCATCTTCCAGTTGAATTAGAACATAAAGCATATTGGGCTATCAAACAATGCAACATGAAAATGGATGAGGCACGTAAGCAACGAAAACTTGACCTACAAGAATTAGAGGAGATAAGGAATGATGCTTATGAGAATTCTAGAATATACAAGGAAAAAACTAAGGCTTTTCATGATAAGATGATTTTAAGAAAGAATTTTGTTATTGGACAAAAGTTCTTCTTTTCTATTCTCGCCTTAAGTTATTTCCTGGTAAGTTGCGTTCTAGATAGATGGGACCTTTTGTTATTACTAATGTTTTTACTCATGGTGCAGTTGAAATTAAGAATCTAAAAACTGGTAATGCTTTCAAGGTGAATGTACATAGGTTGAAGCCTTATTATGAGAACTTTCCAATACAAGATGTAGAGGAGTTACCATTTTATGAGCCAAATTATGTTGAATAATGAAGGCATGGGTCTAAGTCAGGCTCAAGACAATAAACCAAGCGCTTCTTGGGAGGCAACCCAAAAGGATGGAGAGCACATATTATAATCAGATTTTCTATTCCTTACTCTCCATCATTCTATCTTATATTGTTTTTATTTATTTGTTTTGTTTATTAGTTATTTTCTCTTGCACATGATTCTTATATTTGAGGATAATAGAATTACATTGAGGACAATGTAAGAATTAAGTGTGGGGGGAAGAATTTAGGATTTCCTTTAGCTTTAGTTTAGTTTTTAGTTTGTTTTTAGTGTGTTTTAGTTCCTTTCAATACAATGATGAGATATGAATTGTGCAGGTCTAAAACTGGTTTATTAGTGAGAAGATTTTTCATGAGAATTGAGCTTGACATTACTATTTTTTACTAAGAATTGAGCTTGACATTACTATTTTTTACTAAGCCAATGTTAATATGATATGTTGATTGAGAAAGAAGCATGTTTAGACTTAATATTGACTTGTATAAACATCCTTGTGAGTTTTGAGCCTATATGATTGATGCATTATACTTATCAATCCAATTTCTTTCTTGTGTGCTCTTATGATTACATGATTCACTAGAACTTGCTTTAAACCTTTTTGAGACTATATTGATGTATGTGACAATATGAATATGATAGAGGCATTAGGATTATAACCAGAGCCAGACATCCATCCATTATTGATGTTCCAAGAGAACATCCCCCTAGTGAGCCAATTTGAGCCTAGATTGATTAAACGATTTTATTGGTAACCACATCTTACACCTAGCCTAAACACATTTATATCTTTACCCTTGTTCTAAAGATGGACTAGAATGTTTGAGACATATTGCAAAAACAAGGGCTACTTTTTGAAAATTTGGGTTAGAACAAAAGATAAGTGTGGGGGAGGAGAAAGGCAAAAGTCAAGAGAAAAAGAAAATGGAACATTATAAAAATAAATTCCCATATAAAAAATTAAAAAAAAAAGAGACAAATTGAATTATCTCTTGAACTTTTGGTTAAATAAAAAGCTGTTACAAAGTTGGTTAGAATGAAGTAAAGGCTCAACATGAATGTTTAGCCTATATTATTATGTGCTTTATAAGAGTTTTGAGAAGTTTTATTTGTATGATCTTATTACGTCTCTAGAACTCTATGAAATCTTTGAAACCTTTGTGATATATTTATCCTTTTATTCTTTAACCATATTACAACCCCTTGGCCCCATTACAACCTTGAATAAAGACCTCTTGATTTATGAAGTTGCATGATCTAAATAGTGGAGAATAGGTGGACAAGCAAGCATATGGTAGAACTGTTTTCATGAGATTGATTGAGTGTAAACACTTTACCACTACTTTAAAGAGTGAAAATCATAAGAGTATCCCATGTGAGAAGTTGAGATTAAGTTTGAATATGCACTATTTTGATTGAAATATGTTATGTTAGTATTGGCTTAACTCAAACTATTTACATTCAAGCATGATTTTTTTATGAAATTCTTTGAACTATTGATTAGTTTATATGACCTATCCATTGATTTTCTCTAATTTATATTGAAAGGATTAGTTGTAATTATTATTTTTATTTATTTTTTTTATTATTATTTTTATGTTTTCAATGTTTGTGGGTATCGTCCTAGTAAACCTTCACGAGACTAAACTCGTCCACTAGGGACACTTAGAGGTTTAAAGGCTTGTGTCACATGCTAAGTGTCACCATGATTTCCTACGAAAGTGGAATAGATTAGATTTTATTATTTTATTTTTATTTTTATTTTTATTTTTGTTTTGTTTTGCAGGAGGACTAGCAAAAAGCTAAGTGTGGGGGTATTTGATAAGTCATAAAATACACATTTTATGCCATTTCTATTCTTAGTTTTGGTTACGTTTTTTATTTTTATCTTGATTAGATATGTTATATTTTTTTAATTATAGGTATATTTAAAAGAATGAAGTGAAAAGATTTCAATTATTATGTTATTATGGTAAAGAGCTTACAAAATCATAATCACAAGATGGAAGAAGACTTGGAAGTAAAAAATATCAATTTCTGGTTGTAAAGAAAGAAGGCAGATTTGACCTCCGGAGCTTGTTGCAAGGAAAACATGATGTTAAAGTCCTTATTTGAATAAACTTCCTTACTTTTGAATCTTACTTGAATACCTTTCCAACGATAGTTTACACGCCCAAATCGGATAAGAAATGGTCATCCAAATCAGCCGACGAAGTGAAGAAAGATGCAGCAGAAAAATGTGTAGACAAAGAGCTCGGCGCCGCGGCGCCCACCCAAAGAACCACAAAAATCGTGAAAAAAAAAAAAAAAAAAAAACTTGAAAACGTGATTTTTGTGCCTCCTGACTTATTTGTGTGGCAAGGACTTGTTCCCAGGGTTTTAAAACTCTATAAATACCATCTTTTGAGCCACAAACTAGGTCATGTTTTGATTATTTATCAATATCCTTCTTCTTCTTTATTCTCTTAGTTTTTCTTCTTAGTTTTTTTTATGTCTATGTTAACTATGCCTATGCAAGGCTAAACTCCTTCTTGGTTAAGGGTGATTTCAAAGCCCTAGACATGTTTTGTAATTGACTTTTAGACATTATCATATATTGATTTTTTATCAAAGTTGCTTATGTTTTTCCATAAGAATTGTTTATGATTTTTATCTTGATTTGTTTAGGATGCATACTAGATAGATCTTGATAATTATCTAATGTTAGTTTAGGAGTTTTGATACGTAGCTTATCTTAATTTCTATTCAATAGTGGCAATTTGTGATTAATGATTATGTTAAAGTTTTCGCTATTTGCAAAGTGGAACATAACCTAAATTAAACAATTCATGTTCATGCTTTTGTTGCTTAGATCAACCTATCTTTCTTATCATAAAACTGCTGTCAAATTAAATTTAGAGATGTTTATCCTAGGTTGTTTGATAGTTAGAGATTAAGTAGTGGAGTTCGTCCTACTTAACGATGAACTAAGGAAAGATTGGGGGTAACATGGGAGGTTGTTATCTACGGTTGTTAACTTTGATAGATAATTGATATTGATAGGTCTGAATTTGATTCTTAATGATGTCTAGTGGTGGAGAATGAACCTTTAGCTATAATTCTCACATCTGATTACTTCTTGTTTAATTGCTTTCTTATTTTTATTGTTTGCTTAAGGTAAACTGATTTCAAAACCCCTTTAATTTTTGTTTTCTTTGAATTTAAGTTTTAAACTAGTGATTTATAAACTAAAACTCAATATCTGTGGATTCGACCCTTGCATGCTACTTTACTATTATTGATCATATTAAGTGCAAGGTTTAATAAAGATACACTCTTTCGGGTGTATCAGCCTCTTTTTTCTCACTTAAACGAGCCCTCATTAATCACAAATATACTACTATATATTGAAACAAATGTTTTTTTTTTTAATTTGGAGAAGGGTGATTCAAATTCTAGTATTTGAATAAGAGGAAGAATACATATAATTACCATGAGTCAAATGTTCGGGTCCATAGTTATTTGTTTTTTAAAACATAATTATTTCTGTATTTATTAGGTAGAAGTTTTGACAATAAAACAAAACATGCTATATATATTATCGTTTATTACAATATTAATTTTATATGAAATTATAAAAATATGTAAAATTAATAAATTTTATATCAATATAAATTGTTCCCTCCTCTATATACATATATATGATTTGTGATTCTATCTAATTTATACTGCTTATTAATTACCTTTTTTTTATTATCTTTTAGTTTTGCATTTTTCTTAATATTCAATTTTTGTAAAAAAAAAAAACTATAAACAGATCAAATGCACTATGCTCAAAATATTATCAAGACAAAATGGGTGAAATGGATTAAGCGCCTCAAATATATATATATATATATATATATATATATATATATATATAGAGAGAGAGAGAGAGAGAGAGAGAAAGAGGAGAGATCCACCTATATTAGTGTAAAACTAAATTAGTTTTACACACTTTCATAACTTTTTATACGATTTATATTTGTTTAATCTGACCGTCGTATTTTATGTTTCATTCACGTAGATTATGCACGTCAAGTTTCGATTAAATTAAAAATATCTAACTATTTGTTCGATGTAAAAAACTTTCAACCATTAAATACATATTAAAAAAGACAGTATTCTCGATCGATATGATAGAGAGATCGGATCGATTCGAAATTTTACGTGCACGACGAGTACAATTATATTGTTAAATCCGACGGTCAGTTTGTTAAAAAAAATATCGTATAAAAAGTTATAGAAGTGTGTAAAACTGATTTAGTTTTACACTAGTGTAAGTGGATCCCTCCTCATATATATACATATATATATATATAGAAGTGTGTAAAAGTGATTTAGTTTTACACTAGTGTAAGTGGATCCCTCCTCAAGACAAAAAAGAAATGGATTAGGCGTCAATTGGCTAGGGTTTGATCATTTTTAATTGACATTTTCAAAATTTAAGTTCGATTCAGATTCAACACAATCGATCTTTTTATTTATATGATAATTATTAAAAATATTAAAAATAATTATATATTAATATATTGATAATTTAAAATACATTTCAAAATTAAAATTAATAAAAATATATTATTTATTAATATAATAATATCTCAAATAAGATTGAGCTATGCCCTAACTAAAAAAGTTAATGTTAAGGCCCGAGGCTTTTTTTTATATTAATATTGTTTTTTTTTCAAATTACCGATATTTTTGTCTTATGTATTAAAATGCGCTAGTTTTAGAATTATCGAGAAATCGCAATGGACGAGTGCGATTTCCCTTCTTGTTTTCTTTCTTCTTTTTTTTTTCAAATAAAAGAATGGAATACACCATTATATAAAAATAAAATAAAAATACACAAGGGAAGCCGCCCTCATGAAAATAAAAAATAATTATTATTTTAATTATTTTCATAAGGGAAGCTGACCTCCATTAGGGCAACTTCCATACAAATATAAAAAATAATTTTTTTATTTTTTATATCTTTTTCATATAATTTACACACACAAAATTTAATTTTAAATTTAAATTTTTTAATAAAATAAATAAATTATATATAATTCATGGCTCTTGACATAAAGCATACTGATATAAAGCTAAAGCACACTGACATAAAACAGTTGACATAAAGCATACTTACATAAAGCTAAAGCACAGTGATATAAAGCTAAAGCAACAAAGCATGTCTTTTTTTCAGGGCTCTTCTTTTGAGCAGGGTGTCTGCAAAGATTCTTCTGGCGAGGCTTGGTTTGAGTGGGAAATGTTCTTGTTTGTCCAATAAGGATTTCTAGGAAAGTGCAAAGCTTCTGATGGGAGCATGATCGAAAGATTGACATGTCTGGTTCGCAAAGGTTCTTGATACGAATCATCCATTAACCATTGTCTGTTTACAATCACGTAGGTGTTAAGGTCCATTCGTAACTGACGAACATACTCTGGAGGGTAAGATCCCTATGGTTCTTCCTGGTGTAGAGGGTAAGGTTTGTGGGTGGAGTACTGATTCTTTTGGCACAGTAGGTCAAGAATTTCCTTGTGAAGTTGGGCCTTTGTAAAAGGATTCTCGTATAGGGAGAAGGGGAATTTCTTCTATGGTTTTGTCGATGGTTGAAAATCGTCTTTTGTATAAAGCCTGTGGAAGAGAATGGTGGTGTAGGCGTATAGGGTATCAGTAAAGTCTTGGAGGATGGTCTGCCATTCTGTAAGGTAGAACCATTGTAGGAAGACTGGTAAGTATTCTGTCTGGAACCTATGTTCAATTTCCCAATTAAGGTTCAAGGTTGGGAATCCGATGGTGATGCTATAGACCTGACAGAAATACCATAAAAATGGGAGACGTTCTTGGGGGAAGACAACGTAGTAGGGTATGCGAAAAAGGTGAAGGAATGGTGACTCGAGGTTAATCCCAATCGGTATGAAGGTATGGTCACCATGTTTTATTATTATAAGGGATTGGTAAAGAAAGATTCTATCTTTGGCCCTTGTATTGATTGTTTTCTAAGCTATCTCATACTTGAGCTCTGGAGGGAGTAAGTAAAGAGAAAAATCTAGCTGAGAGTTTGGCTTTGAGGATGAGGGGCCAGCTAAGGGATTCATCATTGCTATAACAGGGATGACCTTTGAGACTTATTGAGAAGGTCTGGATAGCATGTCTGGGACCATATTGTTCTTGCCTTTTATATGCTTGAAGGTTCCTTGAAGGTAGAGTGGTAGTGGATCTCCGAATCTTTGAAGGTTCTCTCTTCAATAGGAACATCTTGTGTATCAGACTTTTTCATTCCTCAAGGAGAAGAATCGGAATCGGATTCCTTCTAGTACAAAAATGGGACTAATGGAGGGATTTTTTCTGGGAAGATCAATTTTTTTACTTAATGCTACAAAAGGTTCTCTCTACAAAAGGAACATCTTGTGTATCAGACTTTTTTCATTTTCTAAGCAGAGGAATGAGAATCAGGTTCCTTTTGGTACAAAGATAGGACTAATGGGAAGATTTTTTTCTAGGAAGATTAGTTTTTTTACTCAATGCCACAAAGGTTCTCTCTTCAATAGGAATATCTTGTGTATCAGATTTTTTCATTCTCCAAGCAAAAGAATAGGAATCAAATTCCTTCTGGTACAAAGATGGGACTAATAGAGAGATTTTTTCTGGGAAGATCATCTTTTTTACTCAATGCTACAAAGGTTCTCTCTTCAATAGGAACATCTTGTGTATCAGACTTTTTCATTCTCCAAGCAGAAGAATGGGAATCGGATTCCTATTGGTACAAAGATGGGACTAATGGAGAGATTTTTCTGAGAAGATCAGTTTTTTTTACTCAATGCTACAAAGGTTCTCTCTTCAATAGGAACATCTTGTGTATCAGACCTTTTCATTCTACAAGCAGAAGAATGGGAATTGGATTCTTCTGGTACAAAGATGGGACTAATGGAGGATTTTTTTTGGGGAAAATCAGTTTTTTTACTCAATGCAGCATAGCAAAATAATGGGAATCGGATTCCTTATGCTACAAAGGATGAGACTAATGAATGGGAATCGGATTCCTTCTGGTACAAAGGATGTGACTAATGGAGGGATTTTTCTGGGATGATCAGTTTTTTTACTCAATGAACCATTATAAGTATGATACTACCTCGTCATTCTCTCCTTATTCTGTTTTATGGTGTTAATGATACTGCCTTCTCATTCTCATCCTTACTTGTTGTTTTCTAGTGTTAGTGATAATACCTCGTCATTCTCATCCTTCCCTGTTTCTTCTTTCTGGTGTTACTGACTACACTCTTACTACACAACATGGGCAACAGATTGGTCACATTGGTTTATTATAATAGCGAAATTCGTAATACTAATGAATATGCTACCTTTGACTGTGGAAGTCCTAAAAGCTTTCGTGTTGATGAAAACGTCACATTAGAGGAACTGAAGGTAAAAAATCATACAAAAATTAAAGTTGGAAATAGAAAAAGAGTTTCAGAGATTAAGTATAGGCTTCCTCTTTCTATTGGTGAAGGATGTGTCTGATATAGGACTTTTCCACTTGAAGATGATGATGATGCGAGATGCATGTTTGATGCGCACGAACAATTTCCAAATGTTGCTATACTTGAGTTATATGCTGACCTAGAGGATGTTGATGATGATTGTGGGCTTTCAAATGTTCGCACTACATACAACGTTCCCACAGAATAAGTCGTTCCGCCATCTCAAGGTACAACATTTCATAATTCATTAGTCTCACCAACAATTCCTAATGTCCTGGATGATAAGCCACCTGCTGTTGATCCTGTTCCGTCATATGGAGCCCATGGTGAATATGTTGGTGACTTTAGTAAGCAGGAAGAGTATGTTGAATTTCCAAATGACAGTGATGACAGTAATGATTCTGATCGAGACATCGCCGCTGGTTTCAACACTTATGGAGTTCTTCCCCTATATGAGCCTGCATCCCATATGCACACCCTCGATCTAGAGACAATGCAAGTGCCAGAATTTCCTGAATATGCTCATACATTAGCTAGGCCTATGAGTTGGAATCCATCTAAAGTTGATCTCTATGTTGGGATGCAATTTCCAATGAAAGAAGCTGCGTTTTCGGCTATTAAGCACTATAACATCAAAAACTCTGTAAATTACAAAGTAATTGAATCTGAGCGGACCATTTGTATGGGGAAGGATGCAATTGGAGAATAAGGACAACATTTATGAAGAAGAAACAGGTATGGGAGATTAGAAAATATAATGGGCCTCATACATGCACATCGGGAAGGATTTCACAGGATCATTACAAATTAGATTCTAAAATGATATGTTCATGCATTCTGTCATTGGTCCAAGCAAATCTGGCGATTTCCATTTCAATTTTGATCGCTGAGATGCGAATCCGGTATGGATACATAACCTCTTATAGGAAAGCATGGAAAGTAAAGCAAAAGGCAATTGTTCAAGTGTTTGGCAATTGGGATAGATCATACAATTATCTGCCTAAATGGTTGGGTGCAATGCAACATTTTGTTCCTGGTACAATTTTGGAATTGCAAACAATACCTGCATATAACGGTGCTCGATTGGTCGAGGGTAAGCATATATTCCATCGACTCTTTTGGACATTTAAGTCGTGCATTGAAGGGTTTCCATATTGTAAACCTATTGTGCAAATAGACGGTACTTTCTTATATGGAAAATACAAAGGAACATTGTTGTTAGCTATTGCACAACATGGCAACCAAAACATACTACCAATTGCCTTTGCCATTGTGAAGAGTGAGACAGCGGAGGCTTGGTCCTTCTTTCTCACTAATTTGCATACACATGTGACAACACGATCTGGCATATGCTTGATGTCTAATCGACGTGAATCCATCAAAGCTGCGATCAGATGCCATGGTAATGGATGGAACCATCCAAATGCATATTCTGTGTACTGCATTCTACACATTACAGCTAACTTCATGAAAAGGTTTAACAATAAGGATTTGCATCAACAAATTGTTAACATGGGTATGGAATCAAATCATAGTTATTTATCTCTTATTTTTCCTTTAATATATAAAACAATACTTCTCTTCACAAGTCTTTTTTTTTTAATTTTTATCAGGATACGAGTTGAGATGACCCCATTTTCATTGGTACCATGAGAATCTTCGTGCAGAAAACGCAGAGGCGGCTAATTGGCTTGATAGGATCCCCAAGGAGAAGTGGGCACAATAATATGACGAAGGAAGACATTATGGGCATATGACAATCAACCTAGCTGAATCTATCAATTCAGTGTTGAAGGGGACGCATAATCTTCCCATTACTACTTTGGTGCAGGCAACATATTATAGGTTGGCTGAACTTTTTGTTAAGATGGGGAACAAACAACTTCCAATGATGGAGGCAGGGCACACATACTGTGAAACAGTCACAGAGGCTATGCAAGAAAATCGCAGGAAAGCTAACTCCCACATTGTTCGTGATTTTATGCGAGCAAATCAATCTTTTCTGATTTAGGAGTTACTTGACCCACATGAGGGAGTTCCTACAATGAAGTACAAAGTAAAGCTTAGTGAGATATGGTGTGACTGTGGGAAGTTTCAAGCACAAAGGTTCCCTTGTTCACATGTAATTGCTGCTTGTGCACATGTCCATGTAGATTGCATGCAATATGTGGACAATGTCTATGGACTGGACACTATATTCAATGTTTATAGACATGAGTTTGAACCAGTTGGAAATGAAGGTTATTGGCCTCAATATAATGGTCCAGATGTGTGTCCCAATCCAAAAATGAGGAGAGATCCACATGGTCGGCCAAAATCAAGTCGTATTCGTAATGAAATGGACCTCAGGGAGAAAGGCCAACCAAAACGTTATGGATTATGCAGGAATGAATGTCATAGCCATCGAAAATGTCCTTATCAATCTGGCACATCAGGAGAGAGTTCGCATCAACAATAATACCAACATGTTTAGTGCACCTGTAATATTTCATGTTTCAAATTTCATGTTATGCAAGTTTTATTCTATTTATTATTACATGTTATATAATTTATTTTTTATATATAATTAAAACTTTAATTTTTATAAATTATATGAAAAAAAATTAAAATCATAACCGATTTCAAATTAAATTTTTTTTTTCAAGCATGAGGACGGCTTCTATACAAGAAAAATGATTTTTTTTCACAAGGGAAAGTGTATTTTTTATATATAATGGTGTTTGGAAGGCGGCTTCCATTATTTTATTTGAAAAAAAAAAAGAAATCGTCCTCGTTCATGACGATTTTTCGGTAGTTCTAAAACTGACGTATTTTTATACATAAAACAGAAATATCGATAATTTGAAAAGAAAAAAAAAACAACAATATTAATATAAAAAAGCCTAAGGCTCTACGGACTTACGAGCCTGGAAAACACCTCTAAATTGGAATAGTAAACGAGATAAACGGTAAGATTTTTGCTTAGTTGGAAGATTTAAATCCAAACTAAACAAAATAAAGCAATTTGCTTTTAACCTATCTTTTTTTATATAAAAAAAAAAAAAAAATTGTTGCCATTTTTTGTGGAAATAAGTTATTAGTATTTAATACTTTGTAGGGAAATTTGTTAAGCCAAAAAAAAGTTTTTTTTCCTTATATTGGAGTGTTTCAAAATCATAATACCAAGCCAAGGAACTTTAATTTAGTTAAGTTTAGGTCTTTTCTTTTTTTGGTTGAATAGAGTTTATGTATGTTGAGGTCAGTATTGAAAAAATCGGATTAGATTGATCAATAGGATCGAGAATCAGAGGCATGTTAAGTTCAATACGAATCTTAAAATCGAGCTTTTAGTGAATCAGTTGAACCGGTTAAAATTGGATTAAACCAATAAAAACCAATTTATGTTTACTTTGTTAGTCAAAATTTATTTGTAAATAATGAGATTTGAACTTTTAACCTCTTAGTTCTATATTTAAAATCATACCATTATACTAAATGCATATTATTATTAAATATTTACTATATTTAATACTTATTTAATATTAAAATTATATATTTAATATTAAAATCTCTCCCAATTGAATCGAGCGATTAAACCAAGAACAGAAGTCACCAGTTCAACCTCCGATTTGTTTTTTCAACATTGGTTGAAGCTTACAATTTTTTTTTTTTTTTGGGTCAAATACTTATAATTGTTTCTGAAAGGATATATAAAATTTCAAGAATTCCTAAAATTGAGATTATATTTCAAAATTTTCTAAATTTAAAACTAAATTGTAAGATTTTCAAGATTACCTAAATTTGAGACTAAATTTCAAGAACTCTAAGAAACCCTAAAATGATAGAAGGATGAAGCCTTAATCTAAAAGCATAGGGTTGGACCACCAAAATTTTGGGTTCGGGTCTTTTTCGATTCGATTCATATCATGTTCAACTCATTTCTGGTTCAGGTTATTTCAGATTCAAGTTTGGGTTTGGTAGGTTTTAAGTTATTTTTTAGTTTATGTTAGATGTAATCGTTTTTTACATAATTTAAATGTTTGAATCCAAAAATAAATTATTATTGTTTTTTTACTTAAACTTTTGTATAATATGATATTTTTTAACTATTCATATATTAATATTAATATATGTTAGCACAAAAAGGATATAAAAATAATTTGTTATATAAAATCAATTAGTTAATTAATTGATTATAGAAAATATGATATATTATCTTATTGATATTTAAAACAATTAATTCGACTCTAATATTTGACATGTAAATACATTATGATATATATTATGCATACATATAAATATACTTGTACATACTAATAGTTAAATTAAAATAGGTAAATATATTTGAGGAAGAAATAAGACTAAGATTTAATACCTAGTAAGACAATGCTAAAAAGTACTACTATTAGTTAATTGTTTAATTATTTATCTTAATGGTCTAATCTTAACTTAGAGTTAAAGTTTCTAAGAAATCATGATTAAAAATTACTTGATATATAGAGTATATATTTTAATAATTTACCATTTGAATAACAAATATTAAATAGTAATGACCAATGAAGACAAGATAATATAACGGTTCGTATACATGATAATTTTAGATACGATACAATTACAAGACATGTGAACGACACGGAATATATAAGATAATATCATGGTCTTATTAATTAATTAGATTGTAATTAAATAAAAATAATTACTTAAGAAACGAAATTTGTGAACTCTAAAAGAATAGAGAGTATGAATAAACTAATTAAATCTAAGCATCAAAGAAAAGCAAACAATTAGTAGTAATTGATAAGTGCTTAATTTCATACATTTTCCTATTTAATTTCCTTATACTTTGTGCTTTGATTCTTACTTACTTGACATTTTACTAAGTTTTTATGCTTTGTAGGTATTTTGGAGGAGATGAAGTCAAAACATGTCAATTAGGATGTTAAAGAGCTTACAAAAGTGAAATCACAAGATGGAAAAAGAGTTGGGAGTCAAAAAAATCAAATTCTTGGTGCAAAGCAAGAAGACAGATTTGACCTCCGAACCTTGTTGCTAAGAAAACATGATGTTAGACTCTTTATTCGAAGAAACTTCCTTCTTGACTTTTGAATATCACTTGATTACCTTTCCAACGGTTGGTCATGGCCCTAAATCGGATAAGAAATGGTCATCCAAATCGGCATTGGAATATCTCCCTAAACAACCCTAGTGGCAGAAAATACCCTAGCCGCAAATCTCATCTTTTTCTTAATACCCTAGCTGACATTTATGTTTATCCTTGCCAAAGAAGGATTAGTGGCTGTCAACTTGCATTAATTGCATTAATTGCAAGTATCTTTCCTTAAAGCTAATCCTAGTCAAAGTAAGAGAATTAAATCAGGCAAGACTTTTCTTCCTTACACTTACTTTGCCTGCAAGTTTGTAATCTCTCTTCATTAAAGAGTGCTTTGACTAAAACTTTCCTACTTTATTCAAACTTGGCTGCCAAGGCTTATATCTTTCCTTAAAACACAAAAGTCAGCCACTTTTCCTTAACTTTAGCCACAAGTCAGCATTTATTGAAGGGAGAGAGCTGAAATTCACTTGTTTGATGCCCTAGCTATTGCCTATAAATAGAAATTAAGGGGGCATACGAAATTTACACTTCTCCAAGCATCAAATTCTGATTTCTTCTTTGTTTCTTTGTTTTTGAGAGAGCAAGAGGCTGGATAATTAATATTCTTCTTCATTCTTTCTTTTGTTTTCTTCTTAGATTCTCTTTAATTTTATGTTTATGTTTACAATGCTTATGCTAGGCTAAACTTTTATTTGGTTAAGGGTGATTTCAAAGCCCTAGGCATGTTATGTAATTGATTTTCAGATTCTATCTATCATTAATTTTCTATCAAAGTTGCTTATGTTCTTCTACAAGAATTGTTTATGATGTTGTCTTGATTTATTTAGGTGTACAACTAGATAGATCTTGATAATTATCTATTGCTAGTTTAGGAGTCTTGATCCGTGTAATTATCTTGATTTCCTATTCATAAGTGGAAATTTGTGATTAATGATTATGGTCAAGTTTTCAATAATTGCAAAGTGGAACATAACCTAAGTTGAACAATCTGAGCTTATGTGTTTGTTGCTTAGATCAACCTATCTTTCTCATCATAAAGCTGCCATTAAATTGAATTTAGAGAGCTTATTCTAGGTTGTTTGATGGTTAGAGATTAAATAGAGATCTTATTCTATTTAACGACAAACTAAGGAAAGATTGGGATAACAGAGCTTGTTGTTATCTACGGTTGTTAACATTGATAGTTGGTTGATATTGATAGATCTGAAATTGGTTCTTAATGATGTCTAGTGGTGGAGAATGAAACCTTAACCATATTTCTCTCATATTTGATTTCTTATTTCTTACTTGCATCTTACTTTTCTTGTTTGCTTATTTTTAAAACTATTTCAAAACCCCCTTTTCTTTTGTTTTCTTTGAACCTAAGTTATAAGCTAATAACTCATAGATTAAAACCCAATCCCTGAGGACTCGACCCTTGCTAATCACTATACTCTACAATTGATTTTTTTAAGTGCAAGGTTAAACAAGATACACTCTTTTGGGTGCACCAGTAATATAACTATCATATTTTGAATCTCATATTAATTGAATTTTTAATTTTTTAATTTTTTAATTTTTTGATTTACTTCATTGTCTTATATATAATTAATAGTATGATTATTATTATGATTGTAGGCTTATAGCTCATTAGTTGATAGTATGATTTTTAATATATTATTTTTTTTTAAAAAAATTATACATATCACATATGCAAATATATGGAAAAAAAAGTTACAGTAAAAATTAAGAACAATTAAATATATAAAAAATAATCACCATTTAGATATTTTCAACTTTATCCTAAAAAAATATATTTTAGATGATTTTCCAAAAATAATCACCATTTTATTGTTTATAGTTCTAAAAAAATATTTATCTTTTATTAACAATCCAATTAATTGTCTAGTGGTGGAGAATGAAACCTTAACCATATTTCTCTCATATTTGATTTCTTATTTCTTACTTGCATCTTACTTTTCTTGTTTGCTTATTTTTAAAACCATTTCAAAACCCCCTTTTCTTTTGTTTTCTTTGAACCTAAGTTATAAACTAATAACTCATAGATTAAAACCCAATCCTTGAGGACTCGACCCTTGCTAATCACTATACTTTACAATTGATTTTTTTTAAGTGCAAGGTTAAACAAGATACACTCTTTTGGGTGTACCAAGTTTTTGGTGTCGTTGCCGAGGATTGCTTTCTTTAGTTTATTAGTTTATTGGTTTATTCTTATTTTCTGTTCTAATTATTTACTTTCTTATTTTTTTTTATTAGTGAATGTTCCAAGCTCCTGAAGAAGACTTAAGACTTAGGAGAATTCGGGAATTTATAACTTCTCACCAACAACCAATCGAGGAGTTGATCCAAAACATCCAAGAGGAGCAAGGAGAGATGGCAGCAGCTGACAACCGAACTCTCAAGGAGCTAGCCGCTCCGGACTTAGATCAACAACCATTATGCATTGAATATGCTAATCTTGAGGTAGCTTTTGAATTAAAATCTGGTTTGATTCATCTTCTCCCAACTTTTCATGGTTTTGCAGGAGAGGATCCAAATAAACACCTCAAGGAATTCCATGTAGTTTGCTCAAGCATGAGACCAACAGGAGTCACGGAAGAGCAAGTTAAGTTGAGAGCCTTCCCATTCTCTCTAGCTGATTCAGCAAAGGAATGGCTCTACTATCTACCATCCGGGACCATCACTACATGGAATGATATGAAGAAAGCATTCTTAGAAAGGTATTTTCCAGCATCTAAGGCTGCCAACATTAGAAAAGAGATATGTGGGATTAGGCAATACAATGGAGAGTCCTTATATGAATATTGGGAGAGGTTCAAGAAACTTTGTGCATCATGTCCACACCATCAGATAAGTGAACAACTTCTCATCCAATACTTCTATGAAGGTCTCATGCCCATGGAGAGAAGTATGATAGATGCCGCTAGTGGGGGAGCTATAGTTGATAAGACTCCCGGGGCTGCTAGAACTCTAATCTCCAACATGGCAGCCAATTCTCAACAATTCTCAATGAGACAAGATCCACCACCACAACCCAAGAGAGTTAATGAGGTAAGTATATCATCCCTTGAACAAAAATTTGATAAACTGACTTCTCTTGTTCAACAATTGGCTGTAGGTAATATACAGCAAATAAAGGCTTGTGGCATATGTTCAAACATGGGGCACCAAACTGATATATGTCCAACACTTCAAGAAGACACCAATGAACATGTGAATGCCATGGGTGGCTTTCAAAACCAACCAAGGAAATATGATCCCTACTCAAACACATACAATCCAGGATGGAGGGATCATCCAAACTTCAATTATGGAGGGAACCAATCACAAGTTGTTCCTCCACCATTTGACAATAGGCCACCGGGTTTTCAGCAAAGAGTGCAACAACCATATCAAACCCGACAACAAGTGCCACCACAAAAAAGTTCAGGTGAGACTCTTGAAGATCTTGTCAAAACCCTTACTACTAATACAATTCAACTTCAACAGGAATCAAGGGAGACAAAGGTAAGTATCCAAAACTTAGAGGCTCAGATGGGGCAATTGGCAACAACCCTGAGTCAAATGCAAGCAAGGGATTCTGGGAAATTACCTTCCCAAACCATAGTGAATCCAAGAGAGAATGCCAATGCTATAACTTTAAGAAGTGGGAAACAGCTAGAGACACCACAAAATGATAGTGCTCAAGGGGAGCCACTAAAAAAGGTAATTCCTAAACCATCCTTTCCTTCTTATATAACTCTTCCACCTTTTCCTAGCAGGTTAGCAAAGTCCAAGAAGGAGGAGCAAGAGAAGGAAATTTTGGAAACCTTCTGGAAAGTAGAGGTGAACATTCCTTTACTAGATGCTATCAAGCAAGTGCCAAGATATGCCAAGTTCCTAAAAGATTTGTGCACATCTAAACGGAAGTTGAAATGGAATGAAAAGGTAAGTGTGGGGGACAATGTGTCAGATGTTCTTCAAAAGAAACTCCCACCTAAATGCAAGGATCCGGGTATGTTTACCATTCCTTGTAAGATAGGCAACACCAGGTTTGAGCGTGCTTGCTAGATCTAGGGGCATCTATTAATGTCATGCCATATTCAATTTATGCTTCATTGAATCTAAGACCATTAGAGGAAACCGGTGTTATAATACAACTTGCTGACCGTTCTAACACTTATCCAAGAGGAGTTGTAGAAGACGTTCTTGTACAGGTTAATGAATTGGTTTTTCCCACTGACTTTTATGTTATTGAGATGGAAGATGAGATGTCTTCTAATCCCACACCTATTCTATTAGGGAGACCATTCTTGAAAATAGCAAGAACTAAAATAGATGTACATGATGGCACTTTAACTATGGAATTTGATGGTGAAATAATTCGCTTTAACATTTTTGAGGCCATGAGATATCCTAGTGATGTGCATTCTGTTTTTAATATTGATATAATTGACTCACTAGTGCAGCAAGCTTATGAGCTAGATGGTGAAGATAGTGTGGAGATAGTCCTTAGCAAACATCTCGGAATGGGGAATGCTAAAGGGGAACTAGCCTTGAGTGACCATGTGGAAGGGGCAATAGAATCTTTACACTCACTGCCACCTAAAGATGCAAGTTTTGATGTTTCATTTATTGATTTGCAATTATCTAATGAGAAACTTCTTCCTTCCATTTTGCAGGCACCAACTTTAGAGTTGAAACCACTACCGAACCACTTTAAATATGTGTTCTTAGGTGAAAAGGACACGCTACCTGTCATCATTGCCAAAGAGCTCACACCTTTGCAAGAAGAGCGACTTATCCGGGTGCTTAGAGAGCATAAAACAGCAATTGGTTGGACAATTGCCGATATCAAGGGAATAAGCCCATCCATGTGCATGCACCGAATTTTGTTAGAGGAGGGGTCCAAACCAACAAGAGAAGCACAAAGAAGATTGAATGAACTTGTTCCTACTAGGATTCAAACAGGGTGGCGCGTTTGTATTGATTATCGTAAACTTAATTCCACAACTCGCAAAGACCACTTTCCTTTACCTTTTATTGATCAAATGCTTGAAAGGTTAGCTGGCCATTCTCATTATTGTTTTCTTGATGGTTTTCAGGTTATAATCAGATTGCCATTGCTCCGGAGGACCAAGAGAAAACAACATTCACATGTCCATTTGGTACTTTTGCATACCGACGTATGCCATTTGGTCTTTGTAATGCACCAGCTACATTCCAAAGGTGTATGGTTAGCATGTTTTCAGATTATGTAGAGAACATCATAGAAGTGTTTATGGATGATTTTAGTGTGTATGGTGATTTTTTTGATAGATGTCTAGAGAACCTTACACTTGTACTTCAAAGATGCATGGAAACTAACCTTGTTTTGAATTGGGAAAAATGTCACTTTATGGTAGAACAAGGAACAGTTTTGGGCCATGTTATTTCTTCTAGAGGGATACAGGTTGATAAATCTAAAATAGATATTATGCATTCTTTACCACCTCCCACAAATGTGAGAGAGGTTCTTTCTTTTCTTGGACATGCAGGTTTCTATAGGAGATTTATTAAAGACTTCTCAAAGATCACATTACCTCTTTGCAAGCTACTACAAAAAGATGTGGTTTTCCACTTTGATGACAAATGCAAAGAGGCATTTGAAACATTGAAGGGACTCTTGACATCAGCTCCTATCATGCAACCACCAGATTGGAATGTACCTTTTGAAATCATGTGTGATGCTAGTGACTATGCCATTGGAGCTGTTTTGAGCCAACGGGTTGGCAAAGCCTCACATGCCATTTATTATGCCTCCCAAACTCTTAATGATGCTCAATTGAACTATTCCACTACTGAAAAAGAACTTTTGGCTGTTGTATTTGCTTTAGAAAATTTTCGATCTTATTTAATTGGTACTAAAGTGATTGTATATTCTGACCATGCAGCCCTTAGGTACTTACTCACTAAGAAGGAGGCCAAACCAAGGTTGATTAGATGGATACTTCTCTTACAAGAGTTTGATTTGGAGATAAAAGATAAGAGAGGTAGTGACAACCTGGTTGCGGACCATCTTAGCCGTTTAGTTCATGAAGAGGATGCACTACCCTTGAATGAGAACTTTCTGGATGAGCAACTTCTTTTTATAAGTACAACAACTCCTTGGTATGCCGATATTGTTAATTATTTAGTTACCAAGAAGTTGCCACAAGATTTGACACAAGCTCAAAGAAATAAGATCAAGAGTGATGCCAAATACTACATATGGGATGATCCTTACCTTTGGAAGCATTGCTCCGATCAGATTATAAGAACGTGTGTACTCGAATCTGAATTTCAATCTATTCTCACCTTTTGTCACTCTTATGCATGTGGAGGATACTTTGGATCCAAAAGAACAGCCATTAAAGTTCTTGATTATGGATTTTATTGGCCTACTATATTCAAAGATGCATACCTCTTTTGCAAGTCATGTGATCGTTGCCAAAGAACAGGTAACTTAGGTGCTAGAAATCAAATGCCTCAAACTCCAATACTTATTGTTGAAATTTTTGATGTATGGGGCATGGATTTCATGGGACCTTTTCCTTCTTCTTTTGGTAATCTTTATATTTTACTTGCCGTTGATTATGTTTCAAAGTGGGTGGAAGCAAAATCCACTAGGACTAATGACTCTAAAGTTATTTCAGATTTTGTCAGGACTAAGATCTTTGCTAGGTTTGGAACACCAAAGGCCATAATCAGCGATAGAGGTACTCACTTTTGCAATAGGAATATGGAAGCACTTTTGAGGAAGTATAACATCACACACAAGGTCCCCACCTCATGTCATCCTCAAACTAGTGGGCAAGCTGAAGTGTCAAACCGAGAAGTTAAGTCCATCCTTGAAAAGACAGTTAATCCAAATAGGAAGGATTGGAGTTCACGACTTGATGATGCACTTTGGGCTTATAGGACAACATATAAGACACCCATTGGTATGTCTCCTTATCGACTTGTTTATGGTAAGCCTTGTCATCTTCCGGTTGAATTGGAACATAAATCATATTGGGCTATCAAACAATGCAACATGGAGATGGATGAGACAGGTAAGCAAAGAAAACTTGACCTACAAGAATTAGAGGAGATAAGGAATGATGCCTATGAGAATTCTAGGATTTACAAGGAAAAGACTAAGGCATTCCATGACAAGATGATATCAAGAAAGGACTTTGTTGTTGGACAAAAAGTTCTTCTCTTCCATTCATGCCTTAAGTTATTTCCAGGTAAGTTACGTTCTCGTTGGGTTGGACCTTTTGTTATTACTAATGTATTTACTCATGGTGCAGTTGAAATCCAAAGCCCAAAAATAGATAAGGCATTCAAAGTGAATGGTCATAGATTGAAGCCTTACTATGAGAACTTTCCAATACAAGATGTGGAGGAGTTACCACTTTTTGAGCCAAATTATGTTGAATAATAATGGCATGGGTCTAAGTCAGGCTGAGGACAATAAACCAAGCGCTTCTTGGGAGGCAACCCAAAAGGATGGAGAGCATCTATTATATCAGATTTGCATATTCCTTACTCTCCATCATTCTATCTTTTATTGTTTTTCCTTTGTTTTGTTTAGTAGTTCTTTTCTCTTACATATAATTCTTGCATTGGGGGAAAATAGCATGACATTGAGGACAATGTAAAAATTATGTGTGGGGGGAAGAATTTAGGATTTTATTTAGAGTGTTTTGTTTTTGAGTCTTTTTATGTTGTTTTTAGTGTGTTTTAGTTACTTTCAATACTATGATGAGATATGAATTGCATAAGTCTAAAACAGATTTATTAGTGAGAAGATTTTCATGAGAATTGAGCTTGATATCAACTTTTTAATGAGCCAATGTTAATATGATATGTTGATTGAGAAAGAAGCATGTTTAGACTTAAATCTGACTTGTATAATCATCCTTGTGAGTTTTTGAGCCTATAATGATTGATGCATTATACATATCAATCTAATTTCTTTCTTGAGTGCTCTTATGATTACATGATTCTCTAGAACTTGCTTTAAACCTTGTTGAGACTATATTGATGCATGTGATAACATGAATATGATAGAGGCATTAGGATTTTTAGCCAGGGCCAAACAGCCATCCCTTATTGATGTTCCAAGAGAACACACCCTTAGTGAACCAATTTGAGCCTACATTGAATAAGCTATTTCTTTGATAACCATAACTTGTCCCTAACCTAAATATACTTATTTATATATTTACCTTTGTTCCAAAGATGAATTAGCATGTTTTGAGACAAGTTGGAAAGACAAGGAAGATCTATTGAAAATTTGGGTTAGAAACAAGAAATAAGTGTGGGGGGAAAAGAAAAGAAAAGTCAAGAGAAAAAGAAATGGAATACTGGCAAATACATTTCTATGTGAAAAAAAAATGAAAAAAAAAATATGAATCATCGCTTGAACTTGTGGAAAAAGAAAAAGATGTTACAAAATTGTTTAGAATGAAGAAAAGGCCCAACATGAATATCCGGCCTATGTGACTATGTACTTGTAAAGAGTTTTGAGAAGTTTCTTTGTATAAATCTTATTATGTCTCTAAACTCTATAAAATCTTTGGAACTTTTGTAATATCCTTTATATTTTATTCTTCAGCCACATTATTACCCCTTGGCCCAATAATAACCTTGCATAAAGATCTCTTGATTCATGAAGTTGCATGATCTAAGTAGTGGAGAATAGGTGGACAAGCAAGCATATGGTAGAAACTGTTTTCATGAGATTGATTGAGTGTAAATACTTCACTAGTACTTTAAATAGTGAAAATCATGATGGTATCCCATGTGAGAAGTTGAGATTAAGTTTGAACATGCACTATTTTGATTGAGATATGTTATGTTAATTTTAGCTTAACTCAAACCATTTACTATCAAGCATGATTTTTTGTGAAACTCTTTAAGCTATTGATTAGTTTATAAGACTTGTTCAATGATTGTCTCTAATTTGTATTGAAAGAAGATTATATTAGGTTTTCTTACCTTGTGTCTATTTGATTTTGCTCGAGGACTAGCAAAAGATTAAGTGTGGGGGAATTTGATAAGTGCTTAGTTTCATACATTTTCCTATTTAATTTCCTTATACTTTGTGCTTTGATTCTTACTTACTTGACATTTTACTAGGTTTTTATGCTTTGTAGGTATTTTGGAGGAGATGAAGTCAAAACATGTCAATTAGGATATTAAAGAGCTTACAAAAGTGAAATCACAAAATGGAAAAAGAGTTGGGAGTCAAAAAAATCAAATTCTTGGTGCAAAGCAAGAAGATAGATTTGACCTCCGGAGCTTGTTGCTAAGAAAACATGATTTTAGACTCTTTATTCGAAGAAACTTCCTTCTTGACTTTTGAAGATCACTAGATTACCTTTCCAACGGTTGGTCATGGCCCTAAATCGGATAAGAAATGGTCATCCAAATCGGCATTGGAATATCTCCCTAAACAACCCTAGTGCCAGAAAATACCCTAGCCGCAAATCTCATCTTTTTCTTAATACCCTAGCTGACATTTATGTTTATCCTTGCCAAAGAAGGATTAGTGGCTGTCAACTTGCATTAATTGCAAGTATCTTTCCTTAAAGCTAATCCTAGTCAAAGTAGGAGAATTAAATCAGCCAAGACTTTCCTTCCTTACACTTACTTTGCCTACAAGTTTGTAATCTCTCTTCATTAAAGAGTGCTTTGACTAAAACTTTCCTACTTTATTCAAACTTGGCTGCCAAGGCATATATCTTTCCTTAAAACACAAAAGTCAGCCACTTTTTCTTGACTTTAGCCATAAGTCAGCATTTATTGAAGGGAGAGAGCTGAAATTCACTTGTTTGATGCCCTAGCTATTGCCTATAAATAGAGATTAAGGGGGCATACGAAATTTACACTTCTCCAAGCATCAAATTCTGATTTCTTCTTTGTTTCTTTGTTTTTGAGATAGCAAGAGGCTGGATAATTAATATTCTTCTTCTTATTCTTTCTTTCTTTTATTTTCTTCTTAGATTCTCTTTAATTTTATGTTTATGTTTACAATGCCTATGCTAGGCTAAACTTTTATTTGGTTAAGGGTGATTTCAAAGCCCTAGGCATGTTATGTAATTGATTTTCAGATTCTATCTATCATTAATTTTCTATCAAAGTTGCTTATGTTCTTCTACAAGAATTGTTTATGATGTTGTCTTGATTTATTTAGGTGTACAACTAGATAGATCTTGATAATTATCTATTGCTAGTTTAGGAGTCTTGATCCATGTAATTATCTTGATTTCCTATTCATAAGTGGCAATTTGTGATTAATAATTATGGTCAAGTTTTCAATAATTGCAAAGTGGAACATAACCTAAGTTGAACAATCCGAGCTTATGTGTTTGCTGCTTAGATCAACCTATCTTTCTCATCATAAAGCTGCCATTAAATTGAATTTAGAGAGCTTATTCTAGGTTGTTTGATGGTTAGAGATTAAATAGAGATCTTATTCTATTTAACGACAAACTAAGGAAAGATTGGGATAACAGAGCTTGTTGTTATCTACGGTTGTTAACATTGATAGTTGGTTGATATTGATAGATCTGAAATTGGTTCTTAATGATGTCTAGTGGTGGAGAATGAAACCTTAACCATATTTCTCTCATATTTGATTTCTTATTTCTTACTTGCATCTTACTTTTCTTGTTTGCTTATTTTTAAAACTATTTCAAAACCCCCTTTTCTTTTGTTTTCTTTGAACCTAAGTTATAAGCTAATAACTCATAGATTAAAACCTAATCCCTGAGGACTCGACCCTTGCTAATCACTATACTCTACAATTGATTTTTTTAAGTGCAAGGTTAAACAAGATACACTCTTTTGGGTGCACCAGTAATATAACTATCATATTTTGAATCTCATATTAATTGAATTTTTAATTTTTTAATTTTTTGATTTACTTCATTGTCTTATATATAATTAATAGTATGATTATTATTATGATTGTAGGCTTATAGCTCATTAGTTGATAGTATGATTTTTAATATATTATTTTTTTTAAAAAAAAAATTATACATATCACATATGCAAATATATGGAAAAAAAAAAAGTTACAGTAAAAATTAAGAACAATTAAATATATAAAAAATAATCACCATTTAGATATTTTCAACTTTATCCTAAAAAAATATATTTTAGATGATTTTCCAAAAATAATCACCATTTTATTGTTTATAGTTCTAAAAAAATATTTATCTTTTATTAACAATCCAATTATCTACATATAAGTTAACTATTCTTACTTTTAGTATTAAATTTGGGGTATTACGAGTTTATAATCGGATCATTTCGAGTTCGAGTTATTTCGAGTTCAAATCGTTCGAGCTCGAGCCATTTTGAGTTAAGATTTTATCGAGTTTGAATCTTTAACTATTTTGTCAAATCGAATTTGGACAAATTTAAACTCAAATTTTTTCGAACGAATTTTTCAATTCAGATTCATTGTCAACTTTAACTGTGGAGTCATAATTCATATCCCTAACTTGAAAAAAAAAAAAAAAAAAACAAAAAAACCTATTTCCTTGGGGCACTTTTAAATTTTTTTTTATAATTTTATAATTAATTAATAATAATAAATTAATTTTAGTTAATATTTTATTAAATAATAATATTTTATTTTAAAATAATAATAATATAATTATATTTTTTAATTATGAAAATTAAATTTATGATAATTGTTTATTTATAAATTACATAATACAAATGTATTTTCAAATTTTATTATATGTATTTTTTAAAAATATTTAGACTTTATTGTATATTTTTATTTATAGGAGATAAAAAATAATAAATGAAAAATAAGAAAATAAAATTGTGGGTTATATTTTACTCTCTCGTAGGATCGATTTTCTCACATATTCGTTTTTTTTCTTTTTTAATTTTTTTCCAAGCGAGCTGGGTATGGATTCTAAATCGACCCACAAGTCAACGTACGGACCAATCCCTTTAAATAAAGCATTTAAAAATAAAATAAAAAACAATTAATAATTTATTAAAAAAATTAATAAATTATATAAACATTTTTGTTTAATTTTAAAAATACAAAGTGATAAATCAAATTTTATAATTATTTTTAAACAATAAATTTTCTTTAAAAAATGATGAAAAATATTTATAATTTTTTTAATATACAAAAATTTAAAAAAAAATTAAAAATGGACAAAATATATTTTATTAATTTTTTTGGAAACAATAAATTTTAAAAAATTAAAACAATAATAAAAAATAAAAATAAAAAAATTCCTCTAGGATACAAAAGTTTTAAACATTTGAAAAAGTACCCTTTAAATTCTTTAAGATTCAAAAATAATGATAGCAGATAAATAGATTAGAATAAGAGTTAATTTGAAAAACATGTTCTCAATAGTCACTTTATTTTTAAATAGTTTAATATGTTATTTAAAAAATAGAAATGAAAAAGTTAAAAATTATTAAGAAGAATATTGTAAAAATAAAATTGCCCTTAATGAAAAATCTCTTTTTCTTTTTTCCTCCCATTAAGAAAATATTATTTTTTAAAAATTTTAATTGAAAATAAATTTAAAAAATAAATTATTTATATATTTATTTTTTAAAATTTAAAAAAATAAAAAAATTTAATTTTAGAAATATTATTTTTTTTATTTTTTATAATTTTTAATTAAAAAAATAAACTAAACAATAAAAATATTTAAATATTTATTTTTTAAAATTAAAAAATTTTATTTTCAAAATTTTATTTTTTTTTTAATTAAAAAAGTTAATAAAAATAAGAGGAAAAAGCAAGAGAAATTTTTTTTATCAAAGATAATTTTGTTTTTATAATTTTTTTAATAATTTTTATTTTTTATTTTTTTAAATAAATTTTACTTATTATATTATTTAATAATTATTATATTGTTGATGGTATATTTTTCAAATTTACCTTAGAATAGAGAGAATTAGTCCCCGAGCTAAGGTACACGCGAGCAGGGGTAGAATGGTCGTTTTATGCGTTCCATCTCCTTATATTTGGCTCCAGCTTGAAACAGAAATTTTCGGTATCTTGTAGGTAAAACCCCCCCCCCCATCAAGAAATCTTCAGAATCTCTGTGCAACTGTAACTCGTAAGTTAATATTATTATTTGTTTGTTTTTCAAATATGAATTTTTAATTTTCTGACATAGAATTTTCTTCTATTTTAATTCTCCATTTGCAGTACTTTCACAAAATTAGGGTTTATTATTAATATTATTTTATTCTGTTTTCAGCTAAGAAGAAATGGCAACTGAACAACCAAAATCGGCAACCGAGGACGTAAAGATGGATTTGTTCGAAGATGACGATGAGTTTGAAGAATTTGAAATCGATGAAGGTAATTCTTTTTCCCTTTTTTATCTACTTTTTAAAATAAAAATTCGTCGAGGCTATGGTTTAATTTAGGTTTATGTTAACTAAGTAAATATTATGAAAAATTTGATGTCAATTGGCTTGGTTCCTTCGTTTTCTTCTATAGTTTTCTTATTGTTGAATTATAAACTTATAATGAGCGGTTCGTTTTATTAAATTTTTACGCTTCTGGTTGTAACTAGATTGGGAATTTTTCTGAGCAGCTTATATTTAATAATAATGGAGGAAAAGTATATTGCGGCGATATTTGTTGGGGTTCAACAGGCCATTGCTTCTGTTGTAAATAGCATTTGAAAAATGTGATAATATGAATCTAATGTTATCAATGACTGGTTGCAAACCATTTATTTGTTATTATGTATCCTAGAACAGAGATTTAAATTGCGATCGCGGCGCATTTATTGTGGTTGGGATGTAACGGATAAAATAGCGGTCATTCATCACGGCCATGAATGTTTTTCTTCAATTTTTCACAACTTACCATAAAATGAAATAAATAATAATTGTAATCAGAATAACACTTATTCATGGTATTTAAAGTAATTTATGAAATTTTAATTTTTTATTTATATGTTAAAAATAAATTACATTTTTATGTTATGACTCATAAATGAATAGGCATATCTAAAATGTTTTTCATTAATAAATCCATGAATTTTATGAACATAAATGCTAAATAGATATGATTGACAAAATATCATTATGAAGTTAAGATCCTAAATTAATTTAATTAGAAAGAATAATGATGAACATTTTAAATCTATGATCCATAGCTCACATTATAAAAGTTTTGAAGAAAAAAGATAGTTGTTTCTTAACTTGAATTAATATCATTTTGAATTTTGATTGATGCTTAAATATATTGGATTTTAACTAAATTGTTTGAACTTGGGATGAATTTTTTCCTCTGTTTTGGAATGGGTTTTTCCCTCTGTTTTGAAATGGCTTAAAAAGGGATTCACACCCCATTGCTGATGAATAATGGTGGTGGCAAGTGCCGCTACCGCTAAATAGCGGCCGCTTTTAAAACCCTGTCCTAGACTTCGTTTCTCTTGATATCTGATACATATAAGCTGCCTGAGCTCATTTTCTGGTTACTAGGGGCAATATCTATTGTTGGAGTGCTTTTTATGCAATTAAACTCCCACTTTTATATCTGGATAACCATAATATACAAGGTCTAGTTAGAAATCTTGCGATAAATTCTTGTTGAAAACCTACGCAAATAAAACTGATTCTTGATTCATCAAACTCTCCTTTCAGTCCTCAAGCTGCTTGCCTACTCTTGTATGTAATCTGTATCTTGATCAGTAACCTAGCAAAAAAGCAATGTTTAAGTACAGAATTAGTGAACTATACTGACATCCACTTATTGTTGGAATAAAAACTTCTCTTAGTGTGTGCCACAATTTAGACTCTAATAATTTTCTGACCTAGCCCCAAAGCTGAGCTGACCTCTTTTCATCTATATGACTATTGTAGTCTTTGCAATTCACAAGATTTGAGATGTCACCTTATAGCCATATTATCCTTCCATGAGCCTGTCTTTAAAATTTGCTAATGATAGAGAATTATATTTATTGTCTCCAATTAGGTATAAAAATGAAACATCTCCTGATTTCAAGAGTTTTCTCCAGCACCAGATCACAAACAATCTTTAGTATTCTGGAACTCCCAAAGTCTGACACAAGCACTAGTTACTTTGTCGTATGCTGTTGCTTTAAATGATGCTGTGTGATGATAATTAATGTTCATATAGTATAGTTTGGCTGCCCTAAGGTTTAGGGGACATGAAGCTTGCTGTTCCTGTTCTGGTATCATTGTTCTTTTGGAATGTATTATCTGTTTCTTTTCCGAATTATCGCTTGTTTCCTTTTGATAATGGTACTTGGATCATTAATTTTTTTGCCCCCTCTTGCCACTCTCAGCTGATGGATCTGTGTTTGGTTTCAGTTATTTAGATAAATTCATATTATACTTTTCTTTTTTTAATCTTTCTAGTATTTAATATGATATCTGAGAGTACAAAAATTGCAATCTAAACATTTTTCTTTTCCTGGCAGAGTGGGAGGACAAGGAAGAAGGAAGGGAAGTGACACAGCAATGGGAAGATGATTGGGATGATGATGATGTTACTGATGACTTCTCAGTACAACTGAGGAGGGAACTTGAGAATAACACTGAGAAGAAGTAAGCTGGATTTATGCATTCTCTGTTGTCTCTCATCATTCCTCTCTGCACTGAACTATTGTTTGAATTTTTTATTTCCATGCAAAAAAATAAATAAATGTATGAGCATTAACTTTTTATGCTTGGATGTTGGCAGAAACTGGTTTATGGTTCTCTGAAATATAGACATTGATTTAACTGCTCAAGATCATGTGCTTGTACCTTGTTAAAGCTTTTGTTTACATGGTTATTTTAAAGCATCGTATGCTTGTGACTGCCTTACTTTCCACAAACCCATATCAAGAGCAGCCCTTTTCCATGATTTTTTTCCTTCTTTACATTGTACCATACATCAATGTTCAATTTTATCAAATTCGGGTTTAGTCCAATTGGTATTTAAAAGGTAATATTTAGTAGGTTTAGGGCTTGAGTCTTAGTATCTGTAATTTTTCTCTTATTTTCAGGTTGCGATCTCTTTTGTATTAAAAAAAAAAAAAAAATTCAATTTTATAACAATATTTTGATTTGATCCATTTGTATTATCCTACTTTTGTCTTTGACTCAATTTGCACCGTCTCTGATGGAAAACGTAATTGTTGTAGAAATGCTTTTGCTCGAGACTTCATTTTCTTCGATGTACTTTCTCCTTCCATAGGGGCAAACATAATTTACTTCTTTGAAGTCTGTAATATGTCTCGACCCTAAATTGGGTATTTTTTCGGGAGTTTTAGGGTAAGCTCTTTACGGTGAATTTACATTAAGTTTTATTATATATAAATATGACAAAATTATATAAATCATTAAAGGATGTTGTCATGTATTTATGTAATTGAAAATTGTCATGTATTTATGTAATTTTTTTTACATATAAAAATGACACAAATTACTTATAAACATGATAAATTATATAAATTTTTTGAAACTTATGGAAAATTTATTTTAAGTGATTTCTTTTTTAAAATTTACCGTATTCTCTCTTCATCTAAACTTTTTTTGATAAAAAAAAATATTTCAAATTCATGCGCATTTAGTTTTCACAGCCTTCACATGCTATCTTTCATTGTTCCCAACCATTTCCAAAGAACCTAAGATGTAATATTGAAGGGACCCAAACTACTAATCAAATTGCATTCAAAAAGTACAAATCAAAGCTATAGAAAAAAGAAAAAAAAAAAAAAAAGAACAGTTTAAACATCAGGGAAATGGTTGTGTATATAACGATACTAATATATTTAGATGAAGGCGAATTTAAGGCCATACCCCAAATCCAATAGCAAAAGTACAGAAATACAAAGTATAAAACACCCAAAAGGAGAGAGAAGGCAAAAGTTAAAAGGAATTTAAAAAAAAAAATTGTGAAAAAGACTATTGCCCAGCATGCCTAGCTACATTCATCAAAAGGCAGGAATCATATACTAATTGATTTGATTTGTAAAAAAAAAAAATGAAGAAAAACAAAAAAAAGCAAATTCCTGAAACTGTGTTTGAAATGGCAGAGAAAATATCTTCAATTTTAACTATAGTAAAAGTGACCTACGTTGAAATTGGAGTTTACTTGGTATGATTTATGCAATTATTTTTAAAAAATGATATCCAATAAGTTTAAAATTCAAATCTCAACATCTGTAACATTTTATTTTATCCGCAACCTCTTTTGTACCAAAAACAGAATGGCCTACGTTACTACGTACAATTCATGATCAAAGTATCTAAGTAATTCTTGTATTATAATCAAAAGTGTATTTTAGTTCCTGTACTATAGAAGTTAGTAATTTAATCTTTATACATTTGAAATTAGTGCAAAGAAGTAAAATTGGTAACAGTGTTAATGAAAAACTGTCTAAATGTTGATGTGGACATATGAAACTGACATAATGATGACTTGGAAAAAAAATGATGACATGTCAAAATTTTTTGCTCAGTTGGAATTTAGAAAATGATAGAATAGATAACTTTAAAAAAAAATGATAACATGTTTTTACAGGTAAGGGAGGGATTTGGATAAAAAAATTTATGTTTTTCTAAATTTCACTTGAATAAAAAAATTTGACATATCATTATTTTTTTTTCCAAGTCATTTTTTTGTCAGTTTCACATGTCTATCTTTGCAGTTAGATGGTTTTCCATTAACAGTGCTATCAATTTTATTTTTTAAATTAATTTCAAACGTACAAAAATTAAATTTTTTATTTTTATTATAGTACTAGGACTGTGTTTAAGTAATTTAACCTACAATTCATTGGAAAAATGCAAAGAGAACACTGCTTGGAACCCCACATCTGCATTTCAGAATGAATCATAAGAGCAAAATTCAGTCCCAAAAAGGAGGGCCTTTGTCTAAACCAGTTTAACTCCCACATGGCTTGAAATTATCACCTATTTGCTCTCCCAAGTTTTGACGGATTGGACAAAAGGGTGCCGCCAACAACATTGAGAATGGAAGCTGTGGTTGCTGCAGTTTGGCAACAATTTGCTACTTATCACCTTTCCTGAAATTCTCCAGTCAAACAACACAATCCACAGGGCTACTCCCTTTCTCATCATCAGCTGCCCTTGTGCTTCTTCAGGTCCTCATCTGACTTCTTTTTGGTTCCATTTCTGCTTATTTGAACCATGTAATTGCCATCATCATTCCCTCTCCTGAAAGCCCTCCCAACAATACAAATATGAATCACCACCAAATTAAACTGCAATTCCCACAGAGAAGACAAATTCAATAACCATTAAGTAGTTAATACAATTTCCAGACACAGGTTTCTTTACAAAATCTCTCTCACCTTCTCAATCTCATAGCAACATGTTCCCAACTTAATTATATCCAACTCTCATTCTGTTCTTTCAAGTCACAAAACCAGAAAGCATGAGAAGAAAAAAATCATTGATTTTTTCAAAATTCATAATGTGCTGATTTTTTTTTTTCTTTCTTTCTGTTAGAGGTTAAATAGAAAAAATTGAAGGGAAATTTAAAAATTGAACCTTGACAACTTGTTTGTTTCTGTATATATTCCCTTACATGCATTATTATTATTATTATTATTATTATTATTATTATTAAGTTAAAATTTTTAAATTTTCTTTCTTCTTTTGATACAGTAAATATATGAACCCAGTTTTCATATCTTTCAATCTATCCTACGAAATCCTTGTAGAAAAGCTGAAGGCATACACAACCACCATGATTATCCAAGATTATATCCTTTTAATCCAAGTTTGAAAAAACCGGACAGGAGGTCAAACCGGTGTGACCTCCGATTCCCGATTCAATCGGTTCAACCGGTTGGATCGGTTGGACACTTTAAATTAAATAAGATTTAAAATATATTTAATGTTAAATAAGTATTAAATATAATAAATAATAAATAAAAATAAGCATTTAGCTTAGTGGTATGGTCTTTAGTATAATTCCAAAGGATTATGGGTTCAAATCTCATCAATTACAAAAAATATTTTTGAAAAAATAATTAAAAAAAATAAAAAAATGGATTTTTCCCGAATTTTTCCGATTTTTTATCGGTTTTTGGCTGGTTCGATTAAATTCGGATTTATTACACCCGTTAGACCGGATAGGCCACCGATTTTCGATTCAATCGGTCCGACCGGCCGATCCGGTCCGATTTTTTATTTACTGTTTTAATTTAGTTGATTATATATTGAATGGTGGACATTCGATGAACTTGATTATACATGTAAAAAAAATTTATCGGGAACTCAATTTTTAACGTAGAAATGATACATGTATTTATCATTGAGTTAAATGTTCGGGTGTTACGTATGTAGAATTTATTTTTTAAATGTTCATCAATGATTACCCTTGTTGACATAGTCTCCAAACCACAAGCATTAGGCATTCAAAAAATTCATAACAAAAAAAAAAATGTTGCTTTAAGATATACCTATCATCATTTTCAAATTCCTCATATACAACTTTTCTTATTTTATTATTTTCAAAAAAATATTTAGGAATATTAATGTAGTAAATATCCTTAATCATCATCATCATTATCTTCTTCTCTTTAATTATTTTAAAATTAAGAAGAAATGTAATATCACATATATATTATATAGTTAAAGATTATAAAGTAAATGATAGAGCTAACTAATCCATAAATAATAAGAATTAAAGATGATTGTGTTGTGTCCACTCCCGACACCTAAATGAAATTAAAAATCCATACATCCATAATAATAATAATAATAATAATAGTATCCATGGTAATTTGTTTTATTATTTTATTGATTATACTTTGAAAACACTTTTTAATATATAGTTTTTTAGTGGTTCATGTTGATTATAATAGCATTGAAATTTTTTCATTTAATAATAATACAAACTTATCATTATGTGTCTTTAATCACTTTCTATTAAAATTTACTTCTTCTACGTACTTACCATTTATTGATACTTTTATTTATTTTATTTCTTATTTTTTGTACAAGAAAAGTAGTAAAAAATTAAGTAAAAAGAAGTTAAGTAAAAGAAATGAATGTTGATATCTTATTTCTCCCCCAAAAAAAAGAATGTCGGTATCATAGCATTTTCAGCATGGGCCAATAAGAGCTCATCTCTATTTTTGCCACATTTTAGATTACTAGCAGTTTGGGCCTGGGCCAATAAGAGCTCTTTTTATTTATTTTTTAATATTAAAAGACAAAAATCGTATTTATAAAGTTTAAAATTTCCATTGTAATGTATGAATTTTTTTTTATTGATAAAAAAATTAATGCCAAAGCTAAAAAAAACTTTGAGCTACAATAAATCTGTCAACTAATGGCGCATGGAAGAACGTGACAAAATATTGCTTTTACGTCATCAATAGTATTTTGTGACAAATTTTTTTATCACGATGTATGTCCTGTTTGGACTGTCTTAAAAGGTCAAACGTAACGATATTATAATTTGATCGCATATTATTGATGTTAGAGTGACAATAACATGTCAAAGTATTTGAGAAGTCTCTATATTATATCATTTAGTGCAAATTAGTCCCTCTACTATAAAACTGGATAATTTAGTCTTTATTCTTTTAAAATTGAAACAAAAAGGTAAAATCTCTAAACTGGTTAATTTAGTCTTTATTGATGTTAGAGTAACGTGAATCGTTTAAAAAGCTGACGTGACATTTAACCTATGTCTAATTGATGACGTGGATGTCAAATGCTGGCACCAATAAAATATATTATTTATGATGACATGGATAAAATAAATAATATATTTTCAACATTTGATATGGCATTTTCAACAATTAGGTTATTTATTTTGGACACGTCATCTTAAAATATATTTTATTGGTGTCATATCAGCATTTGACATCCACGTCATCAATTAAACACAGGTTCTAAACTGGTTAATTTAGTCTTTATTGATGTTAGAGTAACGTGAATCGTTTAAAAAGCTGACGTGACATTTAACCTATGTCTAATTGATGACGTGGATGTCAAATGCTGGCACCAATAAAATATATTATTTATGATGACATGGATAAAATAAATAATATATTTTCAACATTTGATATGGCATTTTCAACAATTAGGTTATTTATTTTGGACACGTCATCTTAAAATATATTTTATTGGTGTCATATCAGCATTTGACATCCACGTCATCAATTAAACACAGGTTAAATACCAAGTCAGTTTTTTAAACAGTTTAATTAGTAATTTTACCTTTTTGCTTCAATTTAAAAAGAATAGGACTAAATTATCCAATTTTATAATATAGAGACTAATTTACACTAGATAATATAGTACAGGGATCTTTCAAGTACTTTGACCGACAATAACATAAAACGTCACTTTATTGCTTATCTTTCGTGACTGATGATATTGTCACAAGATTATACACAAAATCGTCACTGAATATCATAAATCGTCACCAAATATATGATAAAGTTATATATAGGCTTAAATAAATAAATAAAAAAAATAGCCTATGTAGTATACCCCCTTTCTCACTTTGGAACCTAAAGAATTTTTGCTTCTGATCGGGTACCTATATTATAATTCAGTCAAACAAGTTGGAACTTCGCCCTAACATAGTTAAATAAATGTTGATATGGCAAATAGCACCCAATGAGATCATAACACGTGGCAAAAATATCACGGCAACCCTAACTCTATGATGTCACATCATCATTAAATAAAAAAAATGTTAAAAATTCAAAATAAAATTTAAAAAATTCATAAATTTTTAAAAATTCAGAAAATTCGAAAAAAATGAAAATTTTAAAAATTCAAAGAAATAGGAAAAATTAAAAATAAAATTCCAATAAATTCACATTTTTAAAAATATCAGAAAATCCGTTAAAAATTACAAAAATTTAAAAATTCGAAAAAAAAAGGGAAAAAAAACATTAATTAAAAAAAATTCACAATTTTTTTTTAAATTTAGAAAATTCAAAAAAAAATTTACAAAAATTTTAAAAATTCAAAAAAAGGAAATTTTTAAAAAAATAAGAAAATTTGAAAAAAAAAATTATAAAAATTCAAAAAAAAAATCTAAAAACTTCACAAAATTTTTTTTAAAATTCAAAAAATTCAAAAAAATAATAAAAGAAAAAATAAATTTTTTAAAAATATATAAAAAAATATGAAAATTTTAAAAAATTGAACATTTATATATTTTTAAAATTTTTTAAAAAATAAAATTAAAAAAGAAAAAAAAAAAGAAGAGGAAGAGGAAGAGAAAGAGAAAGGAAAGAAAAGAAAAGAAAAGAAAAGGAAAGGAAAGGAAGAGAGAGGAAAAGGAGGGGCGGCGAGAGAGTTAGCTGCCTGCCGATTGGCCTCGGGTCGACGAGAGAGAGGGGGAATCAGGAGAGAGAGAGAGGGGGGGGGGGGGGGAAATCGAGAATGAGAGAGAGAGGGGGAATCAGAGATCGGCCGGTCACAGCCTGACTGGCTCGAGGTAGATCCGGAGTCGGCTAGGCTGCGATCGGCCGGCGCCTCCCTCTTTCCCTCTCGCTCTTTCGTCCCTTTTTCGTCCCTTCTCTCTATCTCTCTCTATTTTTTTTTTTAAAAAAAAATCCAAATTTTTAGAAAAATTCAAAAAAATTAAAATCTTTTTAATTTTATAGATGTTTGCTTTTTTTATTATTATATATTTAAAAAAATGAATTTAAAAAAATCATTTTTTTAAATTTTTAGATTTTTTATAATTTTATTTTGAATTTTTATAATTTTTTCTATTATTTGTGAATTTTTTTTCTATTTTTTATGTTAATAATGACGTGACAGCATTGATGTGGCTTTTTTTCCACGTGTCATTACCTAATTGGAAGTTAATGCCACATCATCTATTTATTTAACGGTGTTAGGGCGAAGTACCAACTTGTTTGACAGAATTATAGTATAGGTACCCGATCAAGAACAAAAATTCTTTAGGTACCAAAGTGAGAAAGGGGGTATAGTACAGGGGTAATTTTTTTTTAAGCCTTATAGATATTCGTGACAAAATCGAAACCGCTATACTATAAGTGACACAATTATTGTCACCTATAATAATAAGATAACGTCATGAAATTTTACATTTGTGTCAATTTGAATTTGTCATCAAAGATAATTTTATTTTCTTCACTAATATAAATTATTCTTAATTGCAGCGAAAATATAATTTGTCACAAAAAAATTTTGAGTGACGTTTTATGTCTGTAAAAAATTCTTATAATTTTGCGTCACGAATAAATTATTTTAATGTCACAAAATATTTTCTCGTATAAAATGGGAGATGAAATATCAAATGTCACAGAAAATTGTGTGAAATATTTTTTTTGTGACATATTGTGAATTTTCATGCATTATTTCATGACATTTTCTTTAAATGTCATGGATGGTCCATTAGAGCAAATTATTGGGACAATGATAAATCATCACTAAATATATATATATATATATATATATATATATTCAGAATAATCCAATATAAGTAATATTGTTCACACAAAATCCTATTTAAAAAATATTACGTCATAAATAATTGGTCAAACATTTGCATTGGTTCTCAAATGTAGTACCTTCTCTAAAGTTTACGCAAAATCTTATATAATAATATTGTTCAAAAAGTAGTAAAATTAAGATAATTCATATTATCCACTCAAAAACATAAACAAAGTATCTTGATGACATAATAAAATTAGATTTTTTAAACAAATAATACCATAACTAAAAAATAGCTAATACAAGCTTGTATTGGTGCTCCCAATCCAATTCATGTTCCGATGGTGATTGTATTCAAGGGCGTATTAAGGGAGCAGGTATGGCCCCCTTAAAAATTTTAAGGCTTTTGGAAGGTATTGTATCCTTACTTGAAAATAAAGTAAAATAATATTCAACCCCCTAAATTTTTTAAAACTCTTGGATTACCTTGTAACATTACTTGAAAATAAGGTAAAATTATATTTGGCCCCTTTATAAAATTTGTAATTTGATATGATAGATTTGGTAACACTTTTAATTTATATATCATTCATTATTATTAACTTAATTTTCTTTATCTTTTCAATCAAATAGATACATTTACGTTGAATTATTGTGTTAATATTTTTCATTCTATACTCATAATGAAAAAAATAAAAAAAAAAGTTAAACTATTACAATATTTAATACAAATTGTACATTACTTATTTTACTTTTTCTAAATGTATGTAATCTTATGTTTTTCTTTTGTAATATTAAATAATTCTATGCATATTTTAATTATTTTAAGTAGATTATAAATTATTTGACATTGAAACTTCAATTCTTATTAAATTTTTTACCTAAATAACATGATTTATAATATTTGAAAATTTAAAACATTTTATTTTTTTATAAGATTTTTATATATTGTTTGTAATTTTAATATTATATAATATTTAAATCTAATATTTTCACAATAGAATTGTTCATGGATCAAGTCAGGCCAAACTCGGATAGCAACAAATTTTGCTTACCTAGCCTAATCTAGCTCGTCTGACCTTTGATGCTCTTTTTTAATATTAAAAAGTTATTTTTTATATTTTATTTTTAAAAATATTTTATAATTAAAATTAAATAAAAATATTTTTAAATTAAAAAATAAATTGAAGTCGGACCCAAACTATAAAAACCTATTTGGGCCGGCCATCTAACTAGAGATAACGTAGCTCTTGGACAAGTCTATTTCATAACAATTTATTTTTACTTTATATATATATATATATGCTCTCTTAACATTCCTGGCTTTGCCCTTGATTGTGTTATATATATATATATATATATATATATATATATATATATATATATATATATATATATATATATATGCTCTCTTAACATTCCTGGCTTTGCCCTTGATTGTGTTGATGGTGAGTTTATGTCACTTGAAGTTACAATAAACAATTATTAACAAATGATAAATCCAATACATAAAAATTGAAATGTCAAACTATTATTATTTTTTAAATAAATTAATATAATTAATATTAAAAAAAAGATATATATAATAACCTATCAACGGGTTACATATTAGAAAATTCAAAATACGTGACCAACCCACAAATAAGATCAAAACAAAGCATCAAGCTTAAGCAAGTCACCTAGATTTGCAAATTCCAACAAATAACACAAGAATAAAAGTATGCCTAGGAGAAACTTGCCCAAACATATAAGGTTTAGCCGCTTTTTGGAGGGAGAGGGAAATAAAGGCAAAAGAAAATTGGGTCTTTCTTAAAACGATGTAGCTTTATCTTAGTGTACAATGTCAATGTGGCATTTTGTTTATGTCTTAGGTTCGGCTTCAAAATAAAGGCAAAAAATTAAGACGACGCAGTTTACTAACTAATTTTTTAAACCATTTTGTTTTTTTCCCCAATGTTTAAAAGGGTTGTTTTAATTAGCCAAAATAAATATAAATGAAACAATAATGTGTATTTTGAAATTTTTTTAATTAAAGAAGTAAAAGTCTTAAAAAAGTAATTGGTCATATATGCAACATTTAATTTATTTTTTTCCATATGAAATTTCTCAAATAAGTAAAAGCAAACTATTAATCAACTAATAGTTAGTTATTTCCTTTGGCTATGAACAAGTGCTCAAATGAAAAAATAAACATCTTTTTTAAATTTTAAGCTATAAATTAAATTAAAAGAAACAATTTTCTTAGAATTATGAAGTTAGGTAAGCAATAAAAGATTATAAATATCTTCGTCTATATGATCAAAAATTCAAATTACTCATGAAAATTATAACAAAAAATTTGATAACAATGTTGGGTTTCTCATCTTTTCTTAATCATCGAAAAGATAAAATAAATTATAATACATATACAATAAAATATTATATATATATATATTAAAGATATTAAATAAACATAAATTAAAATTTTGTGACGACAATCTTCATGACACAAGATAAAACTTACTTTTCACACATCAAATATGTCACAAATGATTTTTTTTCTTGCACCTATTGTTTTTTAATTTATTTTTCATTTAATCAAAAAATAAATTTCTCTCCTAACAAATACAATAGTTACATATTGTTTTCCTAATTTAGTGACGTTAATTTACGTCACTAATTATATTATATATACGTGACCAATAAATTACCGTCACTAATTGCACACTAATTTGATTGTATTAGTGACGGATGAATAACATCATCAAATCAGTTAAAAATTTGTGACATTACTTATATCGTCGTATAACGTCAAACACTTATGTGACAAAACTGTATTATCATTAATAATCATCTTTTAGTGACGAAGGTGTGGCTCATCATATTTGCTTGAGAGTAATGACGAACATAAATTGTACAAATAGAACATACACGCAATAGTGACATGAGATTAAATTTTCTTTACAATACAAGACATTTTGCAATTTGTTACAGATAAGATGTTAAATTAATGACAAAAGAACAAGTGTCACCTAATATTAAGAATGTCACAAAAAAACTTTCCCACCATATCTTTTTGATGGTAAAATTTGGTGCCTAGCTTTTAGTAATGCTATCATGTGACGCTTTTAGATATCATATAAAATATCACAACAACAAAAAAGAATAACGAATTATAGCTTTCGTCATGTTTGACATACTATGCGTGACAAAAAATTGTGCGACACTTAAAAATTTCATCACTAATTGTCACATTTGTTGTAGTGGATCTTGGAATCTAAAGATGTGCATGGACAGATCTATCGGGCTTACCTTTTCGAAAATCAAGTTCGAGTCCAACCTAGACTCATTTACATACGGCTTTAACAATAAATATTCTTCATATTAATATTTTTATGTTGTTTTATTATCATGAAAAATAGTAAATATATTTAAAAATTAAAATTAAATAAAAATATATTATTATCAATAAAATAATCTACAAAGATCAAGCTCCATACGTAAAAAATCTGCTCAATCCATATCAAGACAAACCTATAAATTTGAGCTTGATGAACAGATAATTTGGTCATTGGGCACCACTATTATAATCCTTTTAAAATTTTTATTGCACATAAAAAGTAATCGAAAATAAAATTAGAGAACTAAGACTGGAATGGAAGGGTATGTTAGTTATTAACTTACTATGTCCAAGCAAAGAAAACACACCACCATCCTTATCGGTGGAGTGATGTTTTTTTCTTGCATGGCGTGGATTAAATTAGTTGCATGAAAAAGCTAGCTCGACGTAAATTGCGTATGACCAATCTTTAATTTTTTTTCGCTATATATGGAAAGTCAGAGTTTCCTTTAGATCCATAGTTCTAGCAGTGTAGCAAAAATTAAATTCATCTAACAACTATATTTATTTTGTTTACTAGCTAATTATTCAGTCACATATCTTACATTTATAAGCATTGAATTCAACAAGATCAGAAAAGGTTTCAATCTTTTTTTTCTTGATTTCTCTAGCTGCTTTCTTCTCTAGAGCTGCAATAAAGATGGTCACCATGGAGACAAGTAGAACCATCGTAGGGATCATCGGTTTGTCCTGAAAACTCTTTTCTTAACAGTACTTAATTAATGCTTAATGTAAACAAAGGAAAAATCAGTAGAAGAATGGAAAAAAAAAAATTTATCTGTTAGTTGCAGTGAATTTAAATAGTTTTTATTCTTCTATATCATACTCATAGATTCAGTCAAATTTTTTTTTTCTAACTTTTAGTATGTTATTTCTTTTTATTCAGGAAATTTCATCTCCTTGTTCCTGTTTCTCTCTCCCGTGTAGGCCCTCGAACTTAATTAGCATTATCAAATCTTAATTTACTATGGTTGATGCTTTTACTTTTTGTTATTTATTTATTGTTTTGAGTTTATTTTTTATTCTTTACTTTCCAGTTTTTACGAAAAAAAGTAAAAATCAAATAACAAAAGCATAAATTAAATGAACTTAATTAAATGCTAAAAGATGATTTTTTTTTTTTTTTTGGATTAATTTGCATTTCAGCCCAACATTTGTTAAAATATGGAAAGTTAAATCAGTGCAAGAATTCAGGCCAGATCCTTATGTAGCAACCGTGCTGAATTGCATGATGTGGGTTTTCTATGGTCTCCCCATTGTCCATCCCGATAGCATTTTGATCATTACCATCAATGGCATTGGTCTGTTCATAGAGCTCACCTATGTAACCATCTTCTTTATCTACTCTACGAGGCACAAGCGAGTAAGTAAATTTTTTTTTTTTTTTTCCATTTCTCATATTTAATCGATCATGTATAAAATAATAAAATAACGATTCTTTATATATTTTTTCTTTCATTTTGTTTTCAGCGAAAGATTGTCATATATCTTATAATCGAAGTCATCTTCATGGCAATTGTAATTTTCGTTACCTTACTTTGCTTTCACACCAACAAAAGAAGGTCTATGTTTGTCGGAATATTGGCCATTTTCTTCAATATAGCAATGTATATTTCACCATTGACTGTCATGGTAGGTGAATTCTGTTTTTCTTTTTTGCTAAAAAATATGATATATTTATCTGATATTTAAACAACTTGTTACTATTAATTAGCTAACAAATTCTATTTTCATATTTAATTTCTTCACGTTTTGGCAGCATATGGTGATCAAGACAAAGAGCGTGAAGTACATGCCATTCTATCTCTCACTTTTTAACTTCTTCAATGGAGTTATTTGGGTGATTTATGCATTACTCAAATTTGATATTTATGTCTTGGTAATTCTCAACAAGCTCCACTTGAATGTCCACTCCCTTTAGTCTAGGGCTATATTATAGCTATGTTATTCGAACTCTTTGTTTTTGTTTTTAAAGTACTTGTATTCAACACCTATGTCTGATACATATTTGGATATAGATAAAAAAGTATGGTCTTCCAAATATATAAAAAAACATTTTAAAAAAATGAGTATACTCGTGTCAATCACATACCTGTATATGATACTCACTCCCGAATTCGAATAACATAGATCTAGAATTGAAAGTGTTTAATCAAATAACTCAACTTATTATTAGTTACTAATTTTTAATATGAATTACAAGATTTTTAGTTATTAATATTCCTTTGTTTTGAATGCATTAATAGATTCCGAATGCCTTGGGAACCCTGTCAGGCCTGGTGCAGCTTATACTTTTTGCATACTTCTACACTGGACGGGATGATGATGGTCAATTACCTCAACAAGTTCAAATTTCCGAGATTTGACCACTCCATCAAATTTTTTTTTTTTTTTTAGTCTTAGTATTGCTTATTCTTCTTCTTTTAGTCGATTCATTTTTGTAATGAGCAGGATTTTAGATTTGTGTAGACAAGGATCTGTATAACAAATATTTGTGTCAAGTATTACGATTCAACTTTTGTTGTAAAAAATGTTGGCTAATCTTTTTTTTGTTGTTGTTATTTCAGATGAACCTTTTTTGTTCTTAGTTTTCTACTTCCTTGGGCTTTAAATTGGACTCTTACATATCTTGGATGGTTTGCGAAGTAACCTAAACAAAGCAAGCAAACTTGAAAAGAAACAAGAAACAAGAAGCAATACAGACTAAAACCATAATATACAGTAAAACTCCTATAAAATAATACTATTAAAATTTAAAAAATTATTATTTTAAAGAAGTTATTTAATTATCGATAAATCAATAATTTATATATTTATCAGTAAATTAATATTTATCAATTTATAAAAAAATTTAGAGAATTATAATTTTAATCCTAAAGTGTAAGGGTTTTTTTTTTTCTTTTTTCATTTCAGTCTTAAAATTTTTAGATGTAAACATTCAGTCCTAAAAATTGTTAATGTGTTAAAAATTAGTCTTTCAGTTATTGTTGTAACGAAAATACTAACAGAAAACTTAGTTGACATATAATAAACAACCACGTGGATATCATTTCAATATTTTATAAAATATTAAAAAATTATTTAAAAAAAAACCTCCTATAAAAAATTAAAAAACACTACTTTATTTTTTTACTTTTCTCTTATTTCATTAAACCAACAACTTCTCTCTCTTTCTCATTAAACTAACAGCTTGTAATGAAATGAAATAGAGTTTTTTTATTTTTTATTTGGAGCTTTTTTATTTTTATTTTAGCAAATACGTTTTCTAATATTTTATGAATTAATGAAATGCCACGTAAACTTCACATGTGATTCATTTTATGCCACATAAGTTTTTTTTATATATATAAACTTTCGGTTAGTGTTTTCGTTCGAAAAGCGATCAAAAGACTCTCTTTTAACAAATTGATAACTTTTAGGATTAAATATTTACAAGTAAAAGTTGTAGGACTGATATGAAAAAAATGTTTATGTTTTAGAACTAAAATTATAATTACCTCTAACAATATATATAAAAATGCGAATGTGAATAATCTTTTGAACTGACGAAAATGACCGTTGTTGTTCACTAATTTTGTAATAGCCATTGTAAATATTTTTTGTTCACTATATTTTTAAATAGTTATTGTAAATAATTTTTATTATTCATAAGATTTATCCATTTATAAGTAAAAAGTTTAATTTCATTAAAATATTTTCATTAATTGGATTTATTAATAAAATGTATCCAATTTATTATTAAAAATTTTAATTTTATTAAAAGACTTTTGTTAAATATATTTATTTGATAACAAATAAATTAAAAATTTACATGTTAATGCAAATTTTAATTAATACACACTTTATTGGCTTTATGTATTTGTAAAATATATTCAACTATATATTCAAAATTAAATAAAATAACAAGGATTTATGTGCGACACATGTAAATTACAGATACTTGTATCAATAAATAAGTAAAATACTTCTTTCAAATAAATTAGTATCGATAAAAAAGTAAAATATGAAAATTTTATCATAGTAATTCCAATGTTTGCAACTACTAAATGTTTTTTTTAATAAATTATTATTGATAAAAAGTAGAACATTAAAATTTATTTTATTAATTTTAATAATTTCATATTTCATGAATTAATGATTTAAAAATAAACCTTTGAAAATAAAAAAATATTAATCAAAGTTTCAAACTTTTCGTACTTTTTAACCACCTGATTCAATTAAAACGATAGAAAATCTTTTCATATTTAATTTAAATTTTATATTTTACTAACTAATAAATTTAAGAAAAAAATAGTAAAAAGACAAAAGGTCACAAAAGATTATTATATTAATTTCAATTTTTTCATATTTTATTAATTAATTATTTGAAAATATATCTTTCAAAAGAAAAAATATAAATAAATTCATTTGAAAATATCATATTTTACTAATCACCGAATTTTATTAAACGATAGGAGAAGCAAAAAATAAAGGAAAATGATTCCTTTCTTCATTTTCTTTCTTCCTCTACTACTTGTTTTATTATATTAAAGTCAAATAAAAATAATATTAAAATAGTGAGATGAAGATCCACAACACAAGATTAGTACAATTGGTAAAGAGAGAGTTTTCTTCTTTCTCAATCATGACTCAAATCTTTTTGAGACATAAGAGAGGATTCAATCCTGACAAAACCTAAATATATCCCTAATTACATTATTAAAAGAAATAATGAGAAGTCAATATGGGGAATGTGGCTGGTCTTCGATTGTGAGAAGATTCAAATCGCATGAAACCTCCAAGCCAAGATGGTGATGGTTAATGAAATGAGCAGTTTATACTAAACATATTTATAGATCAAATTATTCATTTAAATTTAAAAATTCGTTCGATATTTAAAAGAATTTAAATAAAAAATTTAAGCTCGGACACAAATGAAAGGTTATTTTTTAAATGGATTGAATCTTGAGATTAAAATTTAAAATCTAAGTTCGATCCAACTTAATTTGATAATTATATATAATTTTTATATTATATTAATAATAATATATATTAAATAAATATAAGTGAAGTGTACAAAGTTAATAAGTTAATATGCATCTTTCCGACCAAAAAAAAAAATGCATCTATCGAATCCCACCTAAAAAACAAGTTAAACTTAACACACATATTTATTGTAATTATTATTATTTTTTATTTGAAATTTTTTTGTACGAATCTGAAATGTCTCTTTGCAACTTGGGTTGAACTTGAATATATTAATACCCTATTTAAGTCAAATCCAAATTCAAGTTCAATAATATACTTTTTAGTATATATTTAGAAAGAAATAGTTCTACATTATACTCCTAGTATATATTTAGAATAGAAAGAAAAAAGAATTTTTTTTTTTTGGTGTATTAAACCCAGGGTGTTCCCCACCCCCATTTTATGATTGATGAAAGACTAATCTCTGTCGGGCCGGGAGTGTTTGGTATAGCAAAACCCTCCCAACATTGGCGACTCCCTGAATTCGAACCTTGGTTCTCATCCAAGGGGAAGAAGTCACTAGCTACTCCTTCCAACCAAATGTTGGTAAAAAAAAAAAATTAATATTTATAAGTGGTAACTATAAATTATAAATAAATATGTAGTTAAAACTGAAACAAAGAGTGAAAGAGGAATTTGAAACATTGAAGGAGTAAGAAGAGGAGACCGAAGTGGGTCAGCTACGCACGTTATGTTCAGGCAATTCCATGTGCCCACGTGGATGATTGGTGACTCAACAAAGTCTCTCATCTCTCTCTTCTTCTTCTTCTTGTTCTACATCGAGAACAACTTCAACAACAAAGAACGAACAACAGCAAGAACTAAAAGCAAGTCTTTTTGACTACAATAACAACCACCCATCACTTATTATTAAGCAACTCCCTCATTTTCCCACCTTTTTCCTTTGGTTTTGTGTAAAAAGTTTTAGCCTTTTCAAAAAGTATGAAGGAAAGCAGTGATGGGTTTGTGAGAGCAGATCAGATTGATCTGAAGAGCTTGGATGAGCAGCTTGACCGGCATCTTTACAGGGTTCGGACTAGTGACAACAGCAAGAGTAAGAGAGACGATGATGAAGAAGGAAAGCTCAGGCTTGCTCCCAATAGCACCAATAGGACTGCAACTTTTGTGAACGAGAGACAGGAGTGGGAGATCGATCCTTCCAAGCTCATCATCAAAACTGTCATTGCTCGCGGTACCTTTGGCACTGTTCATCGTGGCATATATGATGGCCTGGATGTCGCCGGTCAGTTTCTTTTTTCGAGTGTCCAAATGCAAAATAATTCCTTTTCTTTTTAATGTTGTTTTTCTTAGAAGGCCATTCCCCTCCCCCCTCCTTTTAAACGAATTGACTAATTTAAGTTTTAGATACTCACATGGTTTGCATTAGTGAATATATCAGTTAATTTTGTGAAATTAAGGATTTTTTTTCTTTAATAGTATTTTACAACTGAAAGCAGGAGGGGGGGGGGGCAAATCAGGTGTTTTTACTAAGGTTTACTCTAGTTTTTGGTGCAATATTCAACAAGGACTATAATGATACTTGATACTCGTTATTGCTGCTTGGAAATCCCTTCATTTCATAGTTCATTAGCCTCAGTGTTGCTATATTATTATGGGTTATTCATTTGGATCATCATCCATTTAGTAGAATTCTGGTCTTCTTTTGGCATTTTGACTGTTACGGAGGTGTGGCAATTGGCAGTTTTAAATGTAATCTTATGGAGTCCGTGACTTTGCACGGGTTTGGGTTGAATTTGTTGGTTCCATCAACCACAACTTGGATAATATTGTTGTTACAATTAACTTTCATGTGATCCTAGCTGTTAGTTAATACGTTATAGCAATTTTAAAAAATGAATAAACAAGAAAGAAAAAAACGTATACTGTTAAATGGATTTTATAGCTGGAAATTGTAATTCCAATATGTTAATTGCTCGTTATGGTAATTATAGATAGTCTGTTATTCCAACCAACATAAGATCTGTTTGGTCGATTGGTTTGTATCTTATTACCAAGCTTTATTTGTTTTGCTACAATGGTTTTCGGTCTTCTCTTCAGTGAAGTTGCTTGACTGGGGTGAGGAGGGCCACAGGACAGAAGCTGAGATTGCATCACTAAGGGCAGCCTTTTCGCAAGAAGTTGCTGTCTGGCATAAACTTGAGCATCCCAATGTTACTAAGGTGAATTTCTATTTTAGAAGAACTGTTCTTTTCCTTTTCCTTTTTTTTTTTTTTTGTTTTGTTGGTGAAGACATTTGTGGATGAATTTTGGATAGCATGGGGCTTATACATAAGTGCTTTGAAATTTGCTTACCATTACTCAACTATAATAAAGTGCTTAAAGAATCTTCCATCAAAAGCTCACTAATTTTGCTGTTAATGTTTTCGCAAGCTGAACGTCTATAAAGAGATGGGATTGCTGCAATGTTATCAAAGCTATCACCTGTTTCTGGCACCATAACAAAACTCTCCAAGCACCTTCAGTCCAAAATGAAAAGGAAATACACACCTGACCTGTGGAATACTTAATGACCACCTACCATAAACGAATTCTTATAATTATCAATATTCAAGTTATTGATGCAAATCAAAATTCTGTGATAAAAATACACCCTTCACCTTATTTGATAAGGATCTGATGTGCCACAAAGAATTTTAGTTTCCTTGAATCAAATCTTTTGTTTTTTGGGTGTGTTGGTGGGAGATTGTTGTTTTCAAGTATGGGAAGAGGATCGGGGAATGTTTTCACAATTAAATTCCAACAAAGATTAACTTCTGCTTGCACTGATATACTGATATGAAATTATCCAAGATTGCCAAAATCTTCATGTTTCTTCTTAGGAAGACTTAATATCTCATAGTATTATTTATTTTCTGCTTCTTTCAATTTGTTGATCTTTCTGTGCTTTTGCTGAAGTTGCAGCCGCTTTTTTTTCCTTATTTAATCATATATTGGGGTTTATGTCAAATAATTTGTTAAGGATGGGTTTCCAACTTTGGGGTTCTTATGTTTATGTTGGGATATCATTCGGTTGAAGTTTGTACTTAAACTTCTCACTAAAAAATTTCTTATGCCTTTAAAAAAAATCTCATAACATCATTATTTTGCTTCCATCTACTAGCTTCCCCTTCTATAATTGCATATGATATTGCCTCTTCATAAATTAGAAAAGGAAACTTAGTTAATAAGAATTTTCCATTTGGCTTTGGAATGCTGTTTAATTAATATAAATCTTCATTGACTCAATGAGTCTGTTGGATTCAGGGTGATTGTTTGAGTTGCTCTATATACTGCTTTAGAATGATTAGGAAATGCAACTGGACTGGTTGGATATCATAAGTCCATGGATTTACATCACCTACTTGTAGGACTTTTGGATTTAGAATTAGCTTGGATATCTAGGATCATGCTCTGGTGGCTTATATTCTTCTGAAAGAGACGCATACTAGTAACTACACTGTTTTACTGGTTGTTGAACTTGTTTGTAGTTTCTTATTCTTACTAATTCTGGTTTATTCTTTCCAGTTTATAGGGGCAACAATGGGCTCATCAGGGCTACAAATACAAACCGAGAATGGTCAAATAGGCATGCCAAGTAGTGTGTGTTGTGTTGTTGTGGAATATCTTCCTGGGGGTGCTCTGAAATCTTATCTTATAAAGAACAGGAGAAGGAAGCTAGCTTTTAAAGTGGTTGTTCAACTTGCCCTTGATCTTGCAAGAGGGTAATCTAACCTATATATGTCCCATTTCTGTTTGTAGTTTCCTTTATACTTAAAGAGGGGGATCTATGATTTTGTAGGTTGAGTTACCTTCATTCACAGAAGATTGTTCACAGAGATGTAAAGACAGAGAACATGTTGTTAGACAAGACGCGTACAGTAAAAATTGCTGATTTTGGGGTTGCTCGTGTTGAGGCTTCAAATCCTAATGACATGACTGGAGAGACTGGAACCCTTGGTTACATGGCTCCAGAGGTATGGAGGTTATTACTATTTTCATGCAGGACTTTTTTGTTTTTGTTTTTCCATACTTGAGTTTACCTTTCCTTTTGGATTCTATAGTATAATTAATGGTATTTTCATGCTTGATATTTGTTATGACGGGAACACCTTTCAATTATCATTATACTAAGGCAGCTTCCTTTGAAACTCTATTTTATTCGATTTAATGATGGGAAGTTTTCGCTTTGGAGCTTTTCCAGTGAATGTAATGGTATTGAATCTGTGGCTTTTAATGTTTCAGCTAATTAGAGAGAAAGTGAAAGAAAATTGTTGTTTTTTTAAATGATTAGAAGTGGGATGTTTTCAGGTTCTGAATGGCAACCCATATAACAGGAAATGCGACGTGTACAGTCTCGGCATCTGTTTGTGGGAGATTTATTGTTGTGACATGCCATATCCTGACCTTAGTTTCTCCGAAGTGACTTCAGCTGTGGTTCGCCAGGTATATTATTGGCTTTCCCTTCCTCTTTTAATTTTCGTCCTAGAACAGAGCTATGTTACTCGAACTCGGATGACACAGGTATGTTCAGTTTTTTTAAGTTTTTCCATGTATTTGGAAAGTCTTTGGAGGGTCATATCCTCATACCCATGTCCGAATATGTATCGTACACGGATACTTAAAAAAAAAATGAAGAGTCGGAACAACATAGGAATATAGCTTTATTGATCATCTCGTATTATAAAAGAATTGTACCTCAGATTCCATGCCCCCCCTCCCCCTTTTTTTTTCTTTCTATCGGTAATAGTTCTTACACTGAAACCACAGAATTTGAGACCAGAGATACCAAGATGTTGCCCCAATTCTCTAGCAAACGTAATGAAACGATGTTGGGATGCTAACCCAGACAAGCGGCCTGAAATGGATGAGGTAGTTACTTTGCTGGAGGCCATAGACACATCAAAAGGTGGAGGCATGATTCCTGTTGATCAGCAGCAGGGCTGTCTTTGCTTCCGGAGGTATCGAGGTCCTTGAACAATTACCCCCTAAATGCATATAAAAGAATTGCAAGACTATTGTTTGTTCAAAGGTTAGAGATGTCTACATTGTACTATAATGGAAAACAAAACGACAATCGGATGAGAGGAAAAAAAGTGGTGGTGGGTATAGGCTTAGAACTTGTGCTACACTTACACTTTTGTTGAATGATGTAAAGCATTTTCTTTTTTATTTTCTCCTTTTAATTTTTTGGGGTTCCCTATGTTTGTATTTTATTTGATTTGCCTGTCTGTTTTTGGACTGGCCCCAACACCCCTTCGAGTGTAAGATCACTCTTTATACACTAAACTAATAATCAGCATTATTAAAGTTTATCTACATTACTTGGTGTCTACCTTGTGCTGATGTATCGGATCATGGGGTATGGTTAAGTAAAATTTCGATAAAAATGAATGTTCGATTAATTAATAATTTTGATTAATTAATAAAATTTTACAATTCTAACTTAGATTAGTGTATTAAAATAATAAGCTCGTTAAATGCAAAAGATATTTTTTAAATAATTTTTTAAGATTCAATAAATATATAAATTAATAATTCTTAAAAAACAAAAGTTCATATGATATTATAAGAAAATTTTCACTTGATAATTTTTATTTTCTCATTTAAGCTTTTTCTTAAAATATGCATCTAAAATTTGTTTTTTCTTTGTACCTTAACCAAATCGAATCTCATCCTTAATTTTTTTAAATGCACACATCATATTCGGTACATTATTTTCATATTGTAGCGAGTAGGTTTTTATGTAAATATTAATTGTCCACTTTATCTAGTGTTTTTCATTTATAAATCATTCATGTATCTTAGTGTCATAAACGTACCAAATACAGATTCGGCAGCCAGATACAAATTATGGAGTCACCACTAATCTATTTTGCTAGGGGTGATTAGCCACCTGTATGAATATATCTTTTTTTATATAGTAATCTTAAGTTTGACGAAGACACATAAAAAGGATAGATCCTAGTCTACATTACCAGAACTAAGTTCGGGAGTACGGTTACGTGTGGGAAAGGATTAGCACTCACACGACGCTCGTCCAAAAGGACGATACCTAATTAATAAAATATTAGCCTAAATTTGGTCTTAATTAAATGGTCTTTAATTTTGATATTTTAAATATTGAAAAAATTCTTTAAGGTTTTCTCCATCATGCTCGTGGAATTCTAAAAAAAAATCTTGTTATCTCAAGAGCATTCAAGAGACACCCTTTGTTCCCCTTAAGAGACTCCATTGTCGAATTCAATAAGTATTTTATGATAAAAGAATATTTGTAAGTCCTAAATTTCAATTTTCATAAGAATATAGAGAATTAGTTGAGAAAGATATTTTTATAAGACCATCGAAAGATACTTATAAATAAATTAGAACTCTAGGTTAACAACTCAATGTCATTAGTAAAGTTAAGAGAGTAGGAGATGTTCAAACGAAGTGTTGAGGAAAATTGTAATCTTAGCTTTTTCTCAAGTGATTAATCTAAATTTTAATTTGTCATCTTTGTTTGTTATTTTCTTTTATTTAGTTTTTAATTAACAACCTTTAATCAAGTGTTTGAATAAGATTAAGTTATTTCAATTTTAGTAGTTAGCGAATTTTGATAACAATTCCTCGTAAGATCGATACTCTACTCTTCATTATAGTACTTGTTTGCGTTACATGCATTTGCATGATTGAAATCGGACAACAATTCCCCAAATAAAATTTAGATGCTCTATAGCAACAGGGGAAACAAAATAGCCCATTGTTATAGAGCATTTAAAAAAAATAATAATAATTTTGAAAGCGAAATTAAAATGAATCCGCCAGCTGAAAAAAAAGGTTGATATTTTTTTAACGAGGCGTATATAATGACGGTCGAAATAAAACCGTCAGTATACATCAAACCTATATTGACGAAAAATGATGAACTGTTACAATAGATGTAACCTATATCGACGGAAAAAACTATGTCGGTATATATTATACATTTTCTGATGAAATAAAAAATTCATCAGTATAAACTTTATTTATTGAATGAATTTGACCGTCCGTAAAACTAAGCGTGAAATTTGTTTATAGTGTAATATTTCTAATCTCTCCCATATATGTTTTTCCTTCTTTCAATTAGTAGGGGCAAAATGTAAAAGTATTAAATATTTTGTCTAATTTCAGAATATACTTAAAGGTAGCTGCCCCCACTGTAAATCCGTCCCTGCTCATGTTCTTCCCAATTTTTTTAATTATTTTCATATAACAAACTTTTACCCTTTCAAAATGATCTTTACACCTTATCCCAACCTCTACATATTTTGTCTTTCTATATATTTAATTTTTTGTTTTTTTAACAAATTCATGCATTGTTTCTTTTTTATTTTTATTTTATTTGGAGAAAGAAAATTGGAAATTTATTTTTAAATAGTGGATCATACACCAACCAATTAAGTGAAATATTTAGATGCAATACATTGCTATTTTAATAGGTCTATTTTCATTTCTCATTCGAAATTTTTTTTGTTGATTTAATTTATAATGTCATTAACTATTTATTAAAGATATTAAAAATAAAATTTTATCCAATGAGAAAAATTTTGAGATTCTAATTTATGTCATAAAATTTTTTCTTCTTCTTTCCCTTGTTTTTTTCTTTAGAAATTTGAAGTTTTGAAGATGGTATTGATATTTGAGGATCTAAAAGGAACATCTTGAAATTCTAATTCTTATCTCAGCTAAGGTAAAAGGAAAATGTGTTTTTCTAATTTTGGATAAGAGGTCACAATCTGAGAATAGGAAAAGAGATTGTAGACGTTGAGATTCAAATTATAAACCTATTAGATGACATCTTCTAAAAGTGATTGCATGAATTAAACTAAAAATTCATCTTGAATAGGATTTTATAAGTTGAGGATCAATGTACTACTATTTGCCAACACATCATTTGCTCTTAATTCTAAATAAATAAGTAAACAAATAAAAATTGGTAACATTGCTGAAATCTCAATTTTTATTTCTTTAAAGATTCAAAGAATGTCATTTGTTTTGGCGACTTTTCTTTTTGTGAGGGCAATTACTCACAGAGGCAGTGAAAATTTGTGATCCATGACTGGACTCCATTCCAATTTCACACCAAAAAGTTAAATAAATACTACCACACCTTAAGTATAGGAAGGGTTAATTTAGCATTGCTGTTGGAAAAAATTTGGAATGAAAAAAGCTCGAGTTAGAAAAAGTGTGTTTATAAAGTGTAGTGAAAAAGTGTGGTTTAAAAACTTTTAAGTGTTTAGCATTGCTGTGAAAAAGTGTTGTAGAAAATTGAAATGTCATAAAAAGATATGTTTAAAATAATAAAAGTTTAGAGATGTGAGGATAATAAAGTTATTTTATCCAAAAGTCAGCTTTTAAAGTCCAAAAGCTATATTTTTTGGTTTTTTGGTTTGGCTTTTCAAACCATGGTTTCAACAGCAGAAGCTAATTTTTTTTTTTTTTTATCTTTTTAGCATTGCGTTTGCGGTGAAAAGCAGCTTTTGACCTCAAAAACTGTGTCAGAAGCAATGTTAAACGAAGCCGAAGTGTCATTAAATCACCTTATTTACATGTATATTGAATTGGGCCCATCTGGAAAATAATTTGGCCCCAAAAGCTCTGCATACCACCGACCATGCTTTTGCCACATGCATTCAACATTTTTTTGGGGGTACAATATTCTTTGAACAATTAATCAAAGTTAAATTTACAAAATTATTGATTACCTCTATGAAAAGAGGTAAGATCACACTGTACACACAAATTTTATGTTAAAAATATGACAAGGAAAATTTGCAGTCAAATAAGAATTTTATTAATCAAACTTTGAGGTTACAATCTCTGAATATTCTTAAAGAAAGAAATCCTTTGATTCTTTTCTTCAGTAAAACTTTGATCCAAGGGTCTTCACGACTTGATCTTGAATCGGTGAGATCTGCTTCAAGGGTCTTTTAGACTTGGTCTTGAAAAACAGGAATTATCTCCTTTCCTTCGATGAACAAGATCAGAGAGCAGCTTTTTAGAGAATTCTCAAGAACAAGCACCGCGTTCTTAGAATTTCTCTAATTTCTTCTTAAGAATTTTGAGAGGATTTGGCTCTTCAAAATCTTCTTCTCTTCAGGCTTCTAAATTGTGAATTTGTGTTAAGAGGAGGTCTCTATTTATAGTGGTAGCTAGCCAGGTTAAAGAGAGTTTTAAAAGAATTCATCCTCCTTATTTATCTCTTAATTAATTTAATTTAGTTAGAGATAAAGCTTCATTATTTATCCCTTAATTAATTAATTAAATTAGAGATAAAATATTTTTTTTTATCACTTAATTAATTAATTAAATTAGAGATAAAATATTTATTTATCTCTTAATTAATTAATTAAATTAGAGATAAAATATTTATTTTTTATCACTTAATAAATTAATTAAATTAGAGAAAAAATATTTATTTATCTCTTAATTAATTAATTAAATTAGAGATAAAATATTTATTTTTATCACTTAATTAATTAATTAAATTAGAGATAAAATATTTATTTATCTCTTATTTAATTTAATTTAATTAGAGATAAAACTTTATTATTTATCTCTTAATTAATTTAATTTAATTAGAGATAAAAATTTATTATTTATCTCTTAATTAATTTAATTTAATTAGAGGTAAAATAATTATGACACATGGGTGAAATTTGATTGGATAACCCATGAATCCTTGCAATTTGATTGGTCAAACCATGTGTACATATTTAATTAATTATAAAATAATTAATTATAATATGATATTATCAATTTCACATGGTAATGTATAATTTAATTGAAAATTTCTTAATTAAAAGAAATTTCAATTAACACGTGGCAATTTGTAATTGGTCACAAATTTTTTCCTTCTACAAATGCCCCCTCAAGACTTGGTTACGTACACGAATTTTTTTTTTTTTTTAGTGTAGCAAGTGGACAAGTCTTGAAATTTAATTTGCTTTTGATGTCAGAATTTATTTACACCAATTAATTATCCTCATATAATTTTGTATATGAGACGAAAAAAATTGATTTAGCAAATATAATTTCCTATGCATCAAAATGGACCATGAATGTAAGATCGGCCCACCCTAAATGGTTTAGCAAAAAAAATGGATATTAGGTCAACATTGGCCTACGTAAAAAGAAATATGGGCCAATATTGACCTACGTAAGAAATGGATATTAGGCCTAACTTAAAATATTGCTCAAAGTATTTGATTGGTAAAAGAACACAACAGCTCATGCAAAACATAGTTCTCAATTTGACATCTAGAGACGCAGACCTTCTAGAATAGAAACTAGGTGGTTCCATATCTACTAAAGTCTAATTGAAATTTGTAGTCCTATTGGGATTAAACTACTGCACTATATATACTCTCTGTTCATGCTTCTTCTCTTCAGCTTTGATAGCTGAGATTGCCAACGATTTCTCCACTCACTCTGCTCTCCTAGTTCCTCATCGTATTCATATTGATAACGTCTTCTAGCAGAGAAAGCAAGACGAATCCCGCAAAGCCACGTATAGTCCTGCACCCATATAAACCGCTTCGTGTAATCTTGCAGCCGATCTAGGGACGACGCGTCCAGGTATGATTTTTTTTTTCTATTTTCTTCATAAGAAACTAGTGCCCTTTTGTTGGCGGGCGGTCACTTATGTAGTAATGGTGGGTATCAGTCGATGTTCCTGATGGATTTCCATAAGTTCCATTGCTGTTGTTTTTCTCCTCTTCATTGCTGTTAGTTTTACCGTCACTTTTTCCCAGATTCTCAGTATCATCCAAACAGTTATGAATCACCTTTGTTTTTTATTTATTTATTTATTTTTTTTTTCAAAAGTGTTCAGCTTTAATAGCTTAAAAAAAAAAAAATCCATGCAGCCTGCACATCAATGATTCGTCAGCTGATTATAGGTTGGTCACCCACATAACCGACCTACAAAGTTCTCCATTGCAGACTAAACCATATATATATATATATAATTTTGTAAGCCTTAAGCCTCCATTATTGAACGCTTCAAAGATATAAACTGTAGTTGACTATTGATTCAGTTAAAGGTAGGAAAGTTGGGTCACCCACAACTGCCATTATTGCATAGTCTCCCTATAAAAGCCTTAACACTCAGCCATCACTGCGCAAATACTAGCCGCGTTCCAAAGTTGCTGGAAATCGACACAATCTGTAGAATTCTCAGCAATTACCTCACCAAGAAAACTAATGGTAAACATGAAGACAGTAACATGTCTTGTCCTGGTCCTAGTAGCAATGCTTTGTGCGGGAGCTACAACTCAGTCAGGTTGCACAAATGTATTAATCAGCCTGTCACCCTGCCTCAATTACATTACAGGGAACTCATAAAACCCATCTCATCAATGCTGCACACAGCTTGCCAACGTCGTGCGTTCATTGTCGTAATGCTTGTGTGAGGTCCTTAATAGTGGCGGTGGTGATTCATCACGGGATCCTGCTTCTGTTGAAACTCATTCTTAAAAAAAAGAAATCCAAAAACAAACCATCAACTCTGGAAAATTGAGGTGTTTCAGATTTGGGATTTGCCGTATGTGTTTATTTCAATTGAGTGGGGTCACAAATAAAATAAAAAAAATCTTCAATCTTTGTAAATTGGTGAAAATACCCCAAAATTGGATGCATTTTTTTATATTTTATTTTATTATTATTTTTTTTAAAATTCTCTACCTACTTTGACATTTATTTTGTTTGTTTTGTTTTTGTTTTTGTAGAATCATCATGGTGTACTTCAAAGATCACAAAGATTATCTTGTGATTCTTTCCAAGGAAGACGAACACATAAAAGAAGGATTATATCTCTCCATCGACAAGCCCATATCGGGTAGATATAAATCCGCTTGGAAATCATTTGATTTTCCTGCCACTCTAGAAGATTGGTCGATAGAACTTTCTCCAACCTCACAATCTTCTCCAAAGGCGAGATCTCTTCAGTCTAGTCTTCACGTCAATACTTCTAATCATGAGAAGTTTGACACGTTGGGAAGCCGTATCATTTCCGAAAGATCATATTGGGGATTTTCCTTCAATATTTTTGGAGAGTTTGGTTACATACCAAAGTACTGGGAATGGACTGAAGATGTGTTATACCACTTCAACAAAAATTTGACGACTATTAGTATATATGATGCTGTTTATGCATCATTATACACTTATGATCACAACAAGGATGTCATTCGCGCTTTTTGTGAAGCTTGGTGTCCGGCTACTAATACTCTCCATCTTGCTACTGGGGAAGCTTCCATCTCCTTATGAGATTTGCATAAGCTAGGCGTTTGCCCATTCATGGCATATTTTATGATGAAGTCATTCCTTGTGCTGCCAAATTGACTGGCTTTGATAACAAGGGAAGATTCATCCCGAGATGTTGTGAATATCTATTTGCTGCATTCCATCTTTTGAAGCAAGGCAAGGAGGATAAGGTGTCCATTGAGGATTGGATCAATTTTTGGTTTGAAGGGAAATTGCGTTACACCAAACCACCTGCTCGAAAAGCAAAGAAGCTTGTTCGTCCAAAAGCTACACATAACCCTACTGGGATTCTTCGGAAATACCAAGGTCGGGGAATGGCAGGAGATGGAGCATTCACTACACTTGGAATCAAAGACAGTTTAACAACAGACACTTATTTAGCTGGCTTCCTTTCTTGTTGGATTTGTGTTTTCGTTTTTCCAAGTAAAGATTCAAAATTTGTTCGGCCAGAGACATTTAAGATAGCCAGCCTGATGGCGATTGGGAGAACTGTTAATCTTGCGGTCCCGGTGTTAGCCAATATTTACCATGGACTGAACCGAATTACACTTTCCGCTCAAGCGGGCTCTTCAGATGCGTGTTTTCCAATTCACTATGTTTATGGGTGGCTAAGTTATTACTTCCGGACTCACTTTCAAAATCCAGATGATGTATATGGGCCTTTGATGAGCAAGTTTTCGGGAGAAGGTGGAGCCAAATACTTTGAGGATTATGACGCCCGCAAGTTGATTCATAGTGGCATAGTGTGGAATGCTAACTTATATCCCAGAAATAGGGATGAAGTGATTGTTGATGATGATGCTCTTAGTAAGATCAATCATGGCTACCTTGTTAATGTTCGTTCGAGCTATCTGCCTGCCCGATGTAACCAAGCCATCATTGTAGAACCTTACAGTCCTCATCGATTTGGGAGACAATTTGGGTTTGTCAAGATATTCCCGGAGCTCTTAAGGAAGATATTCGTTCTGGATCTGTGGATGATTTATGTAGGTTTTGGAGAATTTGCACTCTTTCTCATACAAAGTCCAGATTGATCTCTCCAGCTCGTTCTCTAAATCCTAATGATCATGCAACCGCCAGATACATGGAATGGTGGTCGAAAGTTCATGAGCCATATCTTGAGCATTCTATTGATATTTTGATTTCGAGCATCCGTACATCACCATCGAAGAGAAGAAAACCTCCAAAGGATGTTAAGAAAAAGTCTTTAGAGATTTCGCAAGACAAATCCAATAAAGCCAAAGTCTCGTCCACCATAGATTTAACAGAGGAGCATGTGAAGACTTCACAAGAAGTTCCTCGATCAGTGTCATTAGTTGATGAAGGACAAAGGGTTTTACCGAAAGTCATTGAAGGGAAGCATAATGCGATCGTTGAAGATTCAATTGATGAGAGTGATCATGAAAGACATTGGAAGCGAACCAGGCCAAGGGAATCCTTTCAAGGTGATATATCCCCCGCCAAAAGTGAAGCTTCAGTTTCTAGTTCGCATGAGTTCAACAAACTTGCAGCTAAGATCAGAAATAATGTTTCAAGTACCGTTTCCAACCAAGAAGATGCTTGCCCTAATGTGATTGTTAATAATACTTCCCCTATAGTGAAGACTTCCACAGGCCCTCTTGTTGAAGCTAGTCATCTCGCCTTTCCAGAATTTTCTAAGTTTATTGCTGAAAAAGTGATATCCGATAGTCAGTTGAAGCTTGCAACTATTTTGTGGGAAAGCATTCAACCAAGGATTATTCGCGCTTCTTTTGATCGGGTTTCTTCACTTAGTGGTGATGTTCACAAGATCTTTGATGCAATAGAAGCAATCAAGTCCGTTGATTCATCCTTATTGAAAGGTATGGTGGAAGACTACTTTACACAAGTCCAGAAGTTTAATGAGCTTGAATCTTCCATTTCTTCATCCAAGGATAGAATTGAAAGACTTCAAGCACTTGAAATTCGACTTAAAGATTCAATGTTATTTGAACATAAGACTGTTGAGAACCTTAACACCTTGCAGTCGAACTTGGCAGATATAGAGCCAGAGTTCATTACTTTGCAACGCAAAAAACATAGACTTGAGTCTTCGCTCCAAGAAACTGAAGATGAACTGAAAAGAAGAAGAACCGACACCTCCAAGATTCGTGAAGAGATGAATTCTGTTGAGTCTATTACTACCCTTACTGAGGATGAAGCCAAAAACTTAGATTTGTTGCGAAATATGTTGGAAGCCTCTCGAGACGACTTGAAGAATTTCAAATGGAAGCCCTGAATCCCTTTTGATGTAACTTTTTTTTTTTTGAAATTTATATTAGTTCTTAGGCTTGCTAGTTTTTTTATTTTTTATTGTAAGTTCTTTTCAAGTTTGAAATGAAGTTAAATTTCTTTTTCTCCATATATCATCTTTCTTTTGCACTTTCTGAAGCATTTTTTTGCATCATGTATGGACTACAAATTAAATTCTCAAAGATCTTTAATTTGCAAAAGATTTGTTTTACTTGAAAAATAATTTGAATCATGAAATTTGAATGGAGAATTATCATGATACTTTCAAGTGAACAAAAGATAATATTTGAATCAAAATTTTTTTTTTTTTTGTTTGGACTGAACTTGGCAATGAAACCAAGCTGCCTATGTACCCTCGAATTTGAAGGATCAAGTCATAACGTAGTTCATCATTTTTTTTTGTGCCCTAACTTTTGCCTAAGTTGTCCTAGAAAGGATTTTCAACATAGCGGGTTTTTTTTTTTTTTTTTTAAATGTGCAGTTTAAGCTCGTGCTTAGGAGCAACATCTTCTTTAAGCATAGTAACGCTTCAAAAACTTTCCATTGATCGGTCCAACTTTGACACCATCTTGATCAACGATCTTGTATGCACCATTGGTATAAACTTCTCGAACAACGTATGGTCCATCCAATTTTGAAAGGAACTTGTTGCCAATACGATGTGAAGTATTTATGGGTCTTCTTACAGCAAGGACTAAATCTCCAACTTGGAAAGATCGCTGCTTGACTTTCTTATTAAAAGCTTTGGATAGTCGAGCTTGATAGCACTCCAAGCGTTGTTGGGCTTCCAACCTTTTCTCATCCAGTGCTTCTAATTCTTCCAAACGTAAGCGTACATTGTCTTCACTAGAAAGATCTTCCTGGATTGCAATCCTCAATGATGGAATTTGTCGCTCAAGTGGTAGAACAGCTTCTACACCATAAACAAGTGCATATGGAGTGGCTTGAGTTGGTGTGCAATATGTAGTTCGATAAGCCCACAGAGCTTCTCCTATCCTTTCGTGCCAATCTTTCTTTGAACGGTTAACAACTTTCTTGAGAAGATTGCACAAAGTCTTGTTAAAAGCTTCTGCTAATCCGTTTGCTGGAGCATGGTACATTGAAGACTTGTACTGCTTGAAGTCAAACTGTGCACATAATTTGCTCATGTCAAACTGCTTCCCATTATCGGTTATGATGTGACGAGGTACACCATACCGATAAATGATGTTTATTCTGATAAAAGTTGCAACAGTTTCTTTTTTTACTTCCCTGTAAGGTGCCACTTCTGCCCACTTTGAAAAATAATCTGTAGCGGCAAGTATGTACATATGCCCTAGTGAACTCTTAGGTAATGGTCCTACCAAATCAAGTCCCCAAGCATCGAAGGGCCAAGATGTGACTGTCGGATGTAATGGTTCAGGAGGTTGATGGATGAAGTTTGCATGAAACTGACAAGCTTGACATTTCTTGGAGTAGTCCATGCTATCCTTTACCATTGTTGGCCAGTAATATCCCATTCTTTTAATTTGAAAGTGCAATTTAGCTCCAGACTGATGCGCACCACAAATTCCTGAATGAGCTTCTTGTAAGGTTTTGGATACTTCATCTTCTCCTAAACATCGAAGGAAGACACCATCAAAAGAGCGGCGATAGAGCGTACCCTTAAAGTAAATAAATCAAGGAGCTCGACGTTTCACTTCTGTTTTATGCCTTGGATCATTGGGTAGCTTCCCATGCTCCAAATAATCAATCAATGGTTGTCTCCAATCTTCTTTTTCAACTTCGCAAACTGAAACAACATTGGATTCCGTATTGTCATCTTTAAAATCAACTGGAGGTAAAATCCATCGTTTGCAAAGAGGGACTTTTACTTCTACACTTGGCATGGCGAGAGCTGATGCTAGATTAGCTAGAGAATCTGCTTGCTTGTTCTCTCTTCTTGGTACATGTTCCAAGCTTACATTGTCAAACCATTCCAAAATGTTCTTCGCATAGTTTACATATGGTAAGAGGTCAGGCTTCTTAACTTCATAAAGTGAAAGAAGTTGGTTGATGACCAATTTGGAATCCCCAAACACTTTAAGTTGAGTGATCTTCATATCCACTGCCATTTCCAATCCAATGATCAGAGCTTGGTATTCTGCTACATTGTTGGAACAATTTTCAGTGAGAGTAAATGCATAAGGCAATACATCTCCTTCTGAAGTGACAAAGACAACACCTGCTCCAGCTCCATCTTGACGGGCAGCCCCATCGAAAAATAGTTTCCATGGCCTGGGAATTTCGATGAAAAGAGCATCTTCATCTGGGAGATCTTCAGAGAATTCCCAATCATCTGGAATCGGATGGTTTGCAAGGAAATCGGCAAGTGCTTGCCCTTTAACAGCCTTTTGTGGAATATAAGTAATATCGAACTCTTGTAGCAAAAGAGCCCATTTTGCCAATCTTCCACTGAGCACAGACTTGGACATGAGATATTTGAGGGGATCTGCTCGCGAAATCAAACGAACAGAATGAGCTTGCAAATAATGCCTCAGCTTTTTAACTGCAAACATCAATGACAAGCAAGTCTTTTCGATGGGAGAATAATTTAATTCAGCGCCATTGAGAGTTCTACTAAGATAGTAGAGTGCAGTTTCTTTTCCTTCATCATTCTCTTGTGCCAACAAAGCTCCTAAGGAACGTTCTTGTGCAGCAATATAAAGGATTAATGGCTGTCCTGGTATAGGTGCCTTCAGAATAGGTGGTTGTAACAAAAAGGTCTTGATGCTCTTAAAAGCATTACTGCAGGCCTCATCCCAGACAAAAGGGACATCTTTCTTCATTAGCCGGCTAAATGGTTGACATCGACCAGCCAAGTTTGAGATAAAACGTCGGATATATGCCAATCTTCCTTGCAGACTTTTAAGTTCATGCAGATTGCGTGGTTCAGGCATTTTCATGATTGCATCTATTTTTGATTGATCGATCTCAATCCCACGATGTCGTACGATAAACCCCAAAAACTTGCCCGAGGATACTCCGAACGCACACTTGAGCGGATTCATCTTCAATTGGTATCTACGCAATCTTTCAAACACTTGGCGAAGATCAGCAAGATGATTGGATTTTTCCTTTGACTTCACTACCAAGTCATCAACATAACATTCGACATTTTTGTGAAGCATATCATCAAAGATCTTTTGCATTGCTCTTTGATAAGTAGCCCCTGCATTCTTTAACCCAAACGGCATAACTTTGTAACAGTATATTCCTTTTGGAGTTCGAAATGCAGTAAGTTCTTCATCTCTTGGAGCCATACGAATTTGATTATAACCAGACGGTCCATCCATAAATGACAAAGCTTCATGGCCAGTTGTAGCATCAACCATTATTTCTGTTATAGGGAGAGGAAAGTCATCCTTTGGACAAGCATTGTTCAAGTCTCGAAAATCTACACAAACTCGAAGTTGACCATTTTTCTTTCTCACTGGAACAATATTTGAGATCCAAGTGGGATACTTGACTTCTCTAATAAAGCCAGCTTTGATGAGCTTATTGACCTCAGCTTCAATTTGGGGGATCAAGTCAGGATGGAAGCGTCTTGAGCTTGTTTGATAGGTCGGACACTTTTCTTGACAGCCAGATGATGCATAGCTACTTTTGGATCAAGTCCCGGCATCTCTTTGTAAGTCCAAGCAAAGATATCTCGATACTCTATCAAAAGATCAAGATAGGCTTTTTTTTCTTCTGGTGGTAAGCAAGCATTAATAAAGACCGGTCGTGGATCTTCACTAGTACTGATGTTAACCTCCTTTAGTTCGTCAATAGTAGCTTGATTTCCTTCTTCAAAAGATGAAGGGGCTTCTTGGGCTTCTTCCTCTTGAGATTTTTCACCAGTTTCCTTTACAGATACATGGTTAGAAGTAAAGATTTTTGTTTCTTCAAGTTCTTCTTCCTCTGAGGATGAGACTGATTTGGTTATAACCACTGTGTGCTTTCTAGCCTTTAAAACTTCACCAGTAGTTACCTTCCATTCGCTTTGCCTTTTCATTCGAGAAGGGATTTTGCTGTGAAAATCCCTTGATTCCTTTAAAGTGGAAGACTTTCTTTTTCGACCACAGTTAACTTCTTTAGAGTACAGACTTCCAAGCCTTGACTGAATGGAAATTGGTTTACTTACATAAACTTCACTGCATTTTTCTTCCATTCGTTCAAAAACTGACCTTCGTGATGATTGAATGCTCAAACGATCAAACACTGAACATCGTGTTGAGTGTGCCCCCAAGCGATCAAACACTGAAAGTCCTGGTGGCTTCACTGCATCTTCTTGCTCCTCGAGAACTTCCTCCACATTTATGTACCTCGAAGTTTGTTTATGAATCTTCAACTTTAATGGAGAATATCCAAGCCCTTCTCTAGAAGTTCCGACGTGATCAATTTTCTTTTGCCAGTTTTGACGGATCTTGAATGAACTTTGCAGCTTTTCTTTGCTAGGCTCTTTTGTCTCGTGAGCCAATTTTGCAACATCCTCTTGTTTATATCCAGCTTTGACAAGCAACCTATAAGCATTATGATCAAAATCTTTAGCTCGATGAGTAGGAAGATCTTGATGCTCACAAAGAGGTTCTTCTACTGGCCTAACAAATCCTTGCAGTGGAGGTATAAGGCCTCTTGATTCTTCCAAGTTAGTGAGGGGAAGAGTCAGATCCTTTAAACCTTGAGCAATTTCATCTTCTCCAGCTGTGGAAGAAGCCAAATTATTTCCCTTTTGCTTTAATTCTTGCATCGGGTTGGGCATTACTTCTTCGATAAATGTATCTTTTAGATAAAACTTTGCATCTGCGAAATGTGCTTCTGCTATAGTAAATGGCTTAGCATCTGCAAGGATCGTCTTGACTTGACCGTTTCTGCAATACTTGAGACATTGATGCAGAGTTGAGGAGACTACACCATTTTGATGTATCCACGGTCGTCCTAACAACATGTTGTATGTCGTTTTGGCATCAATCACATGGAAAAGTGGACTTGACTCCATATCTCCAATGAAAAGTTGAAGTCTAAGTTTTCCAAGAGCTCTTTGTCCCCCTTGGTTGAATCCTTGGATCATCAAGCGGCTTTGCATCAACTCATCCAAAGGAACTCCCAATTCTTTCATTGTCATCAACGGGAGTATGTTGACAGCAGAACCATCATCGATCAAGATTCTATTGATCTTCTGTTCTCGAGTATATCCTACGACGAACAACGGCCGATTATGAGGGGTTGACCCTAGCAACAGATCTTCATCAGAAAAGTTAATTTTCGTAGCACAAGTATGATCATCAACTTCAAATGCTACTGAGTCAATGTTGTTTTCATTATCTTCATTGCCACCGTTATGGTAACAAGTCATGAAAACCAAATCTTCATTTCTAAGCTGAATTGGCATGAATTCGTTTAAAGTGATTTGCCTCCTTGACTTTCTCCCTACTGAATTTTTACCCCGAGATGGCATTTTTGCTTCTTGAGGCACATTGGGCTTTGGAAATTCAGATGGTCGTTTGATCATCTTAGCTCTTGTAGGCACTTTCACAACTTTTGGAAGATTCTTCCTTTTGCTTCTTCGGCGTGTGACTAGAGTCCAACCATCGTAATCTTGATTTTGTCTTTGAAGCAAATAGTTGCCCCCACTTTCCTGAAGACCCTCCATCGTACTTGTACTTGGAGCCAGTATGATAGGATCAAAAGAGCCAAATTTTATGGTTCTATCCAGCAAATTGGATTGAGAAGCCATATTGACTGATGCCAAATTTGACGACATCGTTTCTTCTTCAAACTCGATTTTTCCTTCTTCATAGAGTCGCATGATTTTATCCTTCAAAATAAAGCACTTATCCAGATGATGGCTAATCAAGCGATGGTACCTGCAATAATTGGGGTCTTCTACTTTATCAGCTTCTTCAGGTCGCTTCATTTCTGGCAACTGAATCAGCTTAGTCTTTAAAAGTTCTTCAAGAATGCTTGAAACACCAGAATCAGGAAAAGGATACTTCTTTTCTTGCCTCTCCTTCAAAGTGATCTTGCCTTTACCTTTGTCTTGGAAAGGAGAAGATTTCATCTCTTGAGATTGTTTTGACTTGGGAGATATCTTAAGAGGCTTGGTAGTCACGGCCATGGACTGTTTGCTTTCTCCCTTATTGATAAAAGTTTTGCCCCCTTTGCGAGTATCTTGTTTTTCCTTTCCTTTCTTTGGCTCTTGCACCGGAGGTTCTTGATTTCCAGCAGCTGTCATACTCAACTCCATATCATGAGCACGAGTGGCTAATTCTTCAAAGGTCTTAGGCTTAATGCCTTGAAGAATGTAACGCAAGCCCCAATTCATGCCTTGGATGCACATGTCAAGAGCCGAAGACTCAGACAGTCTTTCTTTGCAGTTAAGGCTCAGATTTCTCCATCTGTGTATGTAATCAATGACTGGCTCATCCTTCCATTGACGTGAGCTTGTGAGTTCAATCATGCTGACTAAACGACGAGTGCTGTAGAATCGATTAAGGAATTCACGCTCAAGCTGTTCCCAGCTGTCAATCGTCTCAGGCTCAAGATCAGTATACCAATCAAAGGCGTTGCTTTTTAGGGAGCGAACGAACTGCTTCACCATGAGATCCCCATAGGTACCAGCATTATTACAAGTTTCCACGAAATGTGCAACATGTTGGCGTGGATTTCCTTTTCCATCGAACTGTTGAAACTTTGGGGGTTGATAGTTCCCAGGCATCCTCAGACGATCGATCCTTTGAGAATATGGTTTTGCATATGTATATGAAGGTTGAGTGATGCTTTCAACTTGATCTTTGATAGCCTCCTTGATAAGATCCTTGAGCTGACTGGTAGTGACAAGTTCATTGATCTTTTCTTCAGAATCCTTAGCAACTTCCTTGCCAGAGTTCTCACCATCATCTTGAAAGATTGATTGCCAATTTTGGTTTGAAGCTTCGTTCCTTTTTCCAGTGAGACCGGCGATCTTGTCCATCATGGAAGCGATCTGGTTATCCTTCTCTTTGATACTTGCTGAAAGAATTTCAACAGATTTTGCCAGAAGTGCAACTTGTTCTTCCAATGATGTGGTGCCAGTTGTCATGACAGCCATTACTCCAGAACTTGATTTTGGAGCAGAGGATGGAATATGCTTGTTGCTTGAGTAGCTATCTTGTTCTTTGTATGTTAACTGGCGACTTGCACTTGATCCTCGAGGAGAATCAACTTGTCCAGCGGAAACTTCTTCTAAGTCTTGAATTGGAGAAGAAGTGTCATAGAGAGGGTTTTGATTGAGCAGCGGAAAAGTTTGCTCATACAATTCAGCAAGAGCTTTAGTCTTCCTCCTAGTGCCATAAGGATGAGCAGGGATATCAACGCTTGATGATGAAGTGGGGTAGACTGCAGGATTAGCTCGAGCAGGCTTGAGAGTTGGTTTGTTAGCAAGGTTCTTCTTGGGAGCCATTGCAACTTGATAACTTGAGTTTTGAAGAAAAGAGATGAAAGGCAGAGATTGTCCCACCGGGCGTGCCAAAATTTGTACACACAAATTTTATGTCAAAAATATGACAAGGAAAATTTGCAGTCAAATAAGAATTTTATTAATCAAACTTTGAGGTTACAATCTCTGAATATTCTTAAAGAAAGAAATCCTTTGATTCTTTTATTCAGTAAAACTTTGATCCAAGGGTCTTCACGACTTGATCTTGAATCGGTGAGATCTGCTTCAAGGGTCTTTTAGACTTGGTCTTGAAAAACAGGAATTATCTCCTTTCCTTCGATGAACAAGATCAGAGAGCAGCTTTTTAGAGAATTCTCAAGAACAAGCACCGCGTTCTTAGAATTTCTCTAATTTCTTCTTAAGAATTTTGAGAGGATTTGGCTCTTCAAAATCTTCTTCTCTTCAGGCTTCTGAATTGTGAATTTGTGTTAAGAGGAGGTCTCTATTTATAGTGGTAGCTAGCCAGGTGAATAGGGATGGCAATGGAGCGGGGCGGGGGCGGATTTTGCAGTATCCGCCCCCGCCCCGCCATTGTACTGCTCCGCGCCCCGCCCCGCCCCGCTCCGCCATGGATGTTGAAATTTCAATACCACTACCACCTCCATGGATGTCGGTTACATCCATAACCGCCCCGCCCCGCTCCGCCCCATTTGATATTTATTAATTATTTTTATTTTTTTCAAATAATAAAGCATTTTAAAAATAAATTAAATATAAACATAAAAATAATAAGTTTAATTATATTATTTTATTATTCATTTAAAAGCTAAATATGTAAGGGTAAAATTGTAATTTCACTATTCGGGGCGGGGCGGTGCGGAGCAGGCAATTACCACAACTGCTCCATCCCCGCCTTTCAGACAAAAAAAAAACCGCCCCGCCCCGCCCCGCCTCCATTGTTCAAAAAAAAAAAACCTCTCCATTCGGATCGGATCGGTTCGAAATCCATCGGTCGGATCGGGTTTTGCCATCCCTACAGGTGAAAGAGAGTTTTAAAAGAATTCATCCTCCTTATTTATCTCTTAATTAATTTAATTTAATTAGAGATAAAGCTTCATTATTTATCCCTTAATTAATTAATTAAATTAGAGATAAAATATTTATTTTTTTTATCACTTAATTAATTAATTAAATTAGAGATAAAATATTTATTTATCTCTTAATTAATTAATTAAATTAGAGATAAAATATTTATTTTTTATCACTTAATAAATTAATTAAATTAGAGAAAAAAATTTATTTATCTCTTAATTAATTAATTAAATTAGAGATAAAATATTTATTTTTATCACTTAATTAATTAATTAAATTAGAGATAAAATATTTATTTATCTCTTATTTAATTTAATTTAATTAGAGATAAAACTTTATTATTTATCTCTTAATTAATTTAATTTAATTAGAGATAAAAATTTATTATTTATCTCTTAATTAATTTAATTTAATTAGAGGTAAATAATTATGACACATGGGTGAAATATGATTGGATAACCCATGAATCCTTGCAATTTGATTGGTCAAACCATGTGTACATATTTAATTAATTATAAAATAATTAATTATAATATGATATTATCAATTTCACATGGTAATGTATAATTTAATTGAAAATTTCTTAATTAAAAGAAATTTCAATTAACACATGGCAATTTGTAATTGGTCACAAATTTTCTCCTTCTACACACACTCACACGAGTTAGCTCAATTGATAAGGGAAATAGCTTTTATATATATATATATATATATATATATATATATATATATATATAAATTTGAGTTTTGTGGGCAGTTCGAATATAAAATCTTAAATACATTAGATTGATGTGAGAAATGCACTTTTAAAATAGCCTGAAAATAATTAGATAAAACATTGACTAGATTTGTTCATGGACCGAGTTGGGACTCGAATTTTTTTTACATTTTTTACCCAAATTCAACTCGATTCAATACGAGCCAGACGGATAATCCGATCATTAGATAGGTCTAATCCTGACCTTATTATCAAAAAAATAATAAGGTCACAAAATTATGTAACATATACATTCACCATCAAGCCATATTATTGTAGTTTGGAACTTTTTATTATATATTAAAATTAAGATGAACAGATTACTTTGTCCCAAGTTAGGACGAAATATGTCATAATCTCAAAAGAATCATGCATTCGAGATTTAAAAAAAAAAAAAAAAGTTATACGAGGCTCGATCTTAATACTACATATTATCGTGATGCATAAACTTACCAAATTTGTCTGTCATCATCAGTTATCACTTTGGAACTTTTAAGACTATAAATGGTTTCAATTAATAGATCTCAAGAAAATGCTAGAAACTAATATTTAATTTAAAGAAAATATTTTTCTTTAATAAAAGATTAATATTCAAAGTTTGAAAATTCTATACTCCATTAATTATATTAATTGGTTTTATTTAGGTTGCAGTATCATCGTTTGCTTTACTTTTATGAAGTGAATCACTGGGTTGAAGTTGAATCCAATTAAGTGGAGCATATTTATGAAAGGGAACTTGCTTTGGTGTTCTCATTGTTGGCTGAATTCATGCTAAAGAATCCATATTTTTTTACATAAGGTCAAAGGCCCTTTGTTTTGTTTTTGAAGTAAAACATAAATTTGATAAATTTGAATATTATATGAAAATAAAACACGAATATGATATGTTTAATAAATATAAAAATAGTGTAATAAACACGACAAGTTTAAACATGATTAATTTGAAATAATTAATACACATATCGTATTCATGTTTAAAATTTTGACAAATTTAATAATTTATATTATTTTTATATTTACATGACTGACATAAAAAAATAAAAAACGATACACATGGATGAATTACTAAATTTAATTAAAACCTCATTAATCTACAAAGGACTAAACGAGTATGATCGACATATATTTAACTGAAAAATGTTAGACCTAACGTTTTATCATGAAGCTTTCAAGAATACTAACCTTAATCTACCCTTTGGATCCGAATTAAATATATTTTCTTTTATACTCCGTCCCATTCTTTGACCTTCATAAAATTTAGAAAAAAAATGATTTTAGTGTATTTTATATTAATTTTTTATTATATAAAATTAATGTTTCATCATTTTTAAGGTTTAAAGTAAAAAAAAAAAAGATTATAAAAAATAAATTAAAAAAGTAAAAGTTTTAAACGTTCAAAAAAAAAAAAATTAAACATAATTTTGAGTATCTATCGCACATACGTGAAGAAAAGCTCTATAGACTTTGATGTAATATGCCATCTAAACCAATGTTACATGCCAAATTTAAATGCCAAACTCAGCACGAATTTTCATATTTTGTCACATGGATGTTGAGTTGGTAAAATTAATGACCAAATAAATATTGACATGGCAAAAATAATGAATTTTAGCGATTTCATGTAAAATAACAACTTAATTAATTAAATAAAATAATATTTCAAAAGCTTATATAGGGTTGAGAAAAAATCGATTCGAATCACAATGTTTAGTTTCCAATCGAGTTTTTATTGTATTTGATTCCAGATGGCAAAAATACTTGTATGATTCAGTTTGGTTTTCAACTTATACGATAAAACCAAAATTATCTAAATTATGTTTGTAAACATTTAATTTGTTTGGGTATGTTTTGAAGAATATTTTATTTTTCATTTTTCATAAATTCCATCATTTTGTATTCTTGCATTTTTAATAAGCCGAAAATCAATCTCCAAATTAGTCCTCAATTGAAAATCCGAGATCTAAATTCCACCTTTCATATAAAATTGATCCGTGCTTTGATTTATCGCATTTGCCTTTCTTTCAATTAATTTGGATCTTAATTAGACTATTTAAACTAATGATCAAATTCAAGTTTACAAATTGGGCTTTTCTAAGGTCCCGACTTCATCTTTTACCATAATTAAATTGTTCACAGGTAATTGGCTAATTGCTTTTACGGTTTATTTAGTGGCCAATTAATTTGGTCATCTATTAATTGTGGAATCGAAATTTGGGCCTTCGAATCCCAGTTGTGAACTGCCTCCAATGAAATTGTAGATTTGTAGAGTTGCAATAAAATGAAAAATACAAAATCCAAAACCAATGATTAAAAAAAATAGATCGGAGATTAAATTGATAGAAATTTTGGTTATTGATTCCATCCGTTCAATTGATCGATTCGATAAAAAAATTAAAATTAAAAATATAATTTTAATATTAAATTAGTAAATAATTAATAAAAATATATATTTGATTTAATAGTATAATTTTTAATATAAAATTTAAAACGTTAAAAAATTTAAATCTTACCATTTACAAAAGGAATTTGAATAAAAATAATAAAATAAACCTAAAAACCAATTTTTTTATTAATTTAATTTAGTTTTTATCAGTTCAATTGATTTTTTACCAGTTCACTGAATGTTCGAACATGTTTTCGTTTTTCAATTAAACTTGTTCGATCGATTGATTTCGGTTCGATTTTTTAACATTATCAAAAACCAATAATTACATTGATAAATACCGAAAAAATAAAAAATTAAAAAAAAAGAAATGTAAAAAACAAAAATCAGAAACGAAAAATTCTAACAAAAAAAATGAAAAACGAAAAAAAAAAAACAGAAAACATATAATTAAAAAAATAAGGAGAATCCATTCAATCCCAGGATTCGACCCAACCTTCGGTTCCCAATTTCTTTAGCTTAAGAATACTCATGATACCCTAAACAGAGGCAGAGAGAGAGAGAGAGAGAGCATACAACAAGAATGAGCAGCTTGAGAAAAAAAAAAACTAGCCACAATAAGAGAATTCTACAATCGGCAGCCTAAAAAAAATCCCAAACGGGCATGTTTAATTTATAGAATTGCGTTAACTTGTACTTATATTAATACTTTGCCGTCATGCAAAATATGTATTTAGTTATCCTTTTTGTTTTATATAATTATCAATGAAACACTAATAGAAAGAATAGATTTTATTGTTTCATTAAATATTGTGATTATTCACTTAAAATATGAGATATGTAATATTAATGTACGTTGTTGGATTTTATTTTTTTAAAATAATGTTGACCCATGTTTTTAAATATTCTAATATACTTTCTACAATAATAATTTGTAAAATGTAATATTAAAATTTAATGATATCCATAATGATAGTTTTTTTTTATTATTATATTAAAAAAATTGAACAATAAATATATTATTTATGTCGAAGTATTTTTAATTATATTTTAAAGCATTGTTAATTATAATTTCTAAATTATTAACTTATTTATATTAAGTTTCATAAATTTTGATTTCTTGTGCATCACACTACTACGTGGAAACGTTATTTTCATGACATGTAAAATAATTTTTAAATTTTTGTTATTCGATAAAATTTTCAAATTCAAATATCAAATTCAATAATAAAATAGAAAAAACCCTAAATTATGACATATAAAGGAAAGATATATATTTTATTAATCATTACATAAATCATATTCAAAACTTTTCTTAGCATCTACATCTTCTTATTCTATCCCAAACTGCGATATATTTTGTAAAAAAAAAAAAAAAAAAACTCATAAACTCGAATTGGTCTTGCCCTTAATTTTCTTTTGTTTTTTGGTTGAAGTTGCTTCTTTCAATACTTAAACCTGCTGCTCTCTTGGCTTCTTGTCCTTCATTAGCAGCTGAAAATCTTGTCCTTACCCCATATAGAGAATTATTGATATATATGTTTATATATATATATATATCTATATATATATAGATATATTAATACTAGATAGAAATTATCTAATTGGCTACAGATATTAATACTAGATAAAGTGCAAATTTTCTCATTTCATTTCCTATAAATCAAGCAATATCAGGTCTGCATGACGCAATACTTGCAATACAATTAAACCACATCTTCATCAGTACTAATAGCTAATCAGTTGTTGCAATCTCTGATATACCCTTGGAGTTTCTACACCAACTCTAGAAATTTTAGCCTGTATTTTATCAAATGAAATTTTATGTTAGCAATTAAGAAAACAAAAACACTATAAAATTTTGAAAAAAAAAATTATATATAAAATCAATAATTAAAGTAGCATTATTTAATGGAAAATGCTTCATGACCCTTTTTTATGTCCCGCCTATCATCCCGTCTGACGTGACAAAGAGAATAAACACTATACAAATTATGTATTTTATAAAAACTAAAATAAAGCAAAATTTTGATGAAATGAACAGATGAGACAAAAAGATGGGACAAATGGACGAATTGTGCAGCACTACTCTTAATTAATTTGGTTACTAACCTGAGCGTGAAGGGTGTGAAAAATCTTGTCACCCACAGTGGAAAAGCTTGCACTTATAACTTCAGCTCCTCCTTGCTCAAGAATGCTGATGATTTCATATAACATGAAGTTTTTATTCAATATTCCAGTTATCAAAACCAGTTCAATTCTAGAACCCAACTCTCTTAATTCAACCACAGGCGAACTTAAACCAACGGATGCAGTCGTATCCATTATGCTGCTGCTTGCGTCCATTGATTTCATCGATTGTTCTTTTATCTCCTTTAATTTTTCTATTCTTTCTCTCAAATGCTTTATGTATGAAGCTGCAAGATCAAGCTGGTCTTGTTTCTGAAAATCCCAAACAACAAATAATTTAAAAATGTAATTATTAGTACTAGTGTTAAGCTTTTTTGGTAAATAATAACATAAAAGTTGGACGTAATAATGAACTAGGACATGCTTTAAGCCCTGGTTCATTTAGGGAAAAAAAATCAAGACTGAAGATATTTTGATGAAAGATATCAGTATATATGTAAAATTAATACCTTAGAGGCAGAGGGTTTGAAGTTGTGACGGGGAATAAGAGAGGCGAGCTTAAAGCACAAAGTTTTCATGTGAATTCTGCGGTTCCTCTCGATGGTTTTCCTATCAGGTTTTGAAATGGAGTCAGCGCCGCCGCTGTTCTTCTTCATGTCTCTTGCTTTTCCTTTCCCCTCTGATGTCTGAACAAATATTCTGTCGAGACTCGACAATGAATTCCTCACAAATTAATTACGTAGTCTGACTGACAAACATATATCACACACACGCCAAAGGGCAGAGCTCTTATTTATATTCTTATTCCATTCTTCAAAGCATGGACACAGGAAAAAAAAGGAGTAAAAAAGGAAATCTCCAGGAAAAGGTATGGGCCTCTCTCTCTTGTCTAGTAGTGGAGTTTTTAACTTCCAAACGGATGGCATTGAAGTTTTTTAATTTTTTAATTTTATAAATATATCTCATTTATTTATTTTTAATTTTTTAAAATATATTTAAAGACGTGGCATAGTTTTTTAATCTTAACGTCAAGTTAAAAAATTTCACTGTTAATGTACAAAATAATAATCTTAAATGAAATATATGAAATTTTTTTAACTTCACTTGTTGAGTTAACAATAAATTATTATCGTGTATACTGACCGTAACTTTTTTTTTAATTTTATTAACAAAATTAAAATACTATCATATATTCTTAAACTATATTTAAAAAATAATAAATAAATAAAATATATGATAATTTTAATTTCACTTATAAAATTAAAAAATTCTATTTGTCGAGATAATAATAATCCATTAACAAAAATTCTACTTGCCGGCTAATAATAATCCATTAACAAATCTGTTTTCGTTCATCTTAATCTTAAGCTTGACCCTCCCTTAAATTCCCATGTCCCCACTCCCCACACTTTCACCGACCACTTTTTTTGTACCTCTTCTTTTTGTAGTTAATTTACTTGCTAAATAAACATCCTTACATACATTAATTAGTGTTTTATTTTCAAAAAATATATTATTAATTAATATTCAAAATTTTAATTTTAATTTTCACCAAAATTTTAAATTAAGGTCAATGCTTTAAATTATGCATTCTCTACCTTGATCATGATATTTGAGCTATATATACACATATATAATGCATAGATAAGTTTCATTCCTTCATATTAGTATTTGTAGACATCTAATTTTATTTAAATTTTTTTAACATCATTTAAAATAATTTGAGTTAAATTATATTTGATTTTAAAGTTAATTTTTTTAGGACAATTTAATTTAAATAAAATGTAGTTTAACTTGATTTTGGAAGTAAAATTGATTTTTAGATTTATAGTCAAACTTTTAAAAAATCAGCCTTAGTTCAAAATTTGCTTTTTGAAATGATTGTTGGACTTCAATTTAATTTGAACTTGAAATTGATTGTTGAGCCTTGGAACTCGAATCTGAGCTGGTTCTTATTCATTTCATCTATTTTTTTTTGTTTTAATTTTATTTATTTAATTTAACCATTTATGAACCAAAAACAACTTATATAATCATTAATTATATCCATATTCAATATTAAATATCATAAAAATTTAAAAAATATAAGTATATAGCAATTACAAAATAATAAGAAGTATCAAAATATACAAATTCCATTTTATTCATACTATAAGTAAATATATCGAACTTATATATTTACTTTTCTTTAAACTTTTGAACTAAAAAATAGTGAAAAATATTCAAATAAAAATTATTAATATTCAATTTATAAATAAAAACATTATATATTTTATATTTATATAAATATTTATATAAATATTTATTAATTTTAATTTTAGTATTTTTACAAGTGAAATTAATTATTACATTTGCAATTAAAAACGTATTTATAGCTTAAAAAATTCCAAAATCATTTGAATCCATCTAGACTCGTCCGAACTCAAACCAATCCGAAATAGCCTGAACTCGAAAAATCTCGTATCCAAAATGGTTCGAACCCGAGATAACCCGAATCCAAAATTATCCGAATTCGAAAAAGCCTGAATCCGAAAATATCTGAATCCGAAATGATCCGAATCCAAAATAATCTGAATTAAAAAATAATCCGATCCAAATCCGTCCGTTTACCACCTCTAGTGCTGGGGAAATACTTTGGGGATTTGTTACCTATTTTCTCATCTTATTAATTCTTTGGAGATTTGTAAAGTACCCTTATGGAATGAAATACTGTATAATTTGGATATGTCTTATTGACAAATTAAAATAAAAGAAAAAGTATGGTACTATATTTTACTTGATAGGTAGTACACTTTAATATACTAATTAATCATGCTATAAATAATTAGAATTTCAATAAATACCATTATGTATAAAAATTATAGGATTAGATCATTGATGACGAATTCATGATTCATCTATTTTGTCACAACACGGACTCTTGTTGATCAAAAAGAATTTAAATCATCAGCGTGGTTTTGGGTTCCATTGATACAAGTACAAGGAAGAACTGGTGGGGACATTTCTCCTACGCCAATTCAAACTGCAATTTCCTTCTTCAAATGTGTAGTACCATAATGAATTCCATAATCCAAATTGAGCTAACTATTCAGACCATCCGATCATTGTCATTAAAATTGATTGATAGAGACACTTAGGGTCTCTTTAATTAGTTAGACAAAAATGCTTTTCATTTTCATTTCAGTGTTGAATTATCAAAATAAAAATATCAGATCGTATCTATCTGTTGAATCAATTTAATCAAAAATTAAAAGTTTATAAGCTTTGATATAAATCTATAATTGATTATTTTGTGAGCTGGTAAAAAATTGAGTTTAGGTTCTTTTATTTTTATTTATTTATTTATTTAAGTGATGAGATTTAAATCTTTAACCTTTTAATTTTATATTAAAGATTATATTATTTAGTCAAATACATATTTTTTATGAGTTTGTATTTGATGCACTATCAGTGTATAATTCTATACACTAACAATGAATCCTATGGTGACACCTCATTAAAAAATAAACCTTAGACCCTAAACTATAAACTCAACTTTTAACAGATGACATCATGTGGTGCACTATCAGTGTATAGATCTATACACTGACAGTGAATTAAATATAAATCCTATTTTTATTTAGTATTTACTATATTTAATACTTATTTATTTAATATTTAAATTAATTTTAATTGAACTGACCGATCCAAATCCAATCAGTTAAATCGATTAAATCAAATATCTTATCGATTTAATATTCAATCCAATTTTTTCAACATTGCTTATATTTTACAGTCTAAATGTATCCAACAAATAATCCTATCATTATATATATATATAATTTTTTTATACATGATAAATAAAATTTTTAAATTTCATAAACGAGATTAACAAATTGTCATGTATTTTTTTATGGATATTATATTAAAATTTTTTAATATATTTTTAAACATAAGTGGTAATCTTTCTGTTAATTTAGTTAAAAAATTTTTACCCAAGATGAATAAAATTTATATATATACATTTATTGAATGAAATGATACTAGAAATAAAATTGGATATCATTATAGAAAAGAATATTTGTTACCTTGAATAAGTATAACCACCGTCCAATTAATAGCTAAATTATGTGTTCACACAATGTTATTGGCCGCCAGTTGACTGTGCGAATAATCTTAACAGGTTTCTAGAATCAAATATGAAATGTTCCTTTCAAGAATGACAATGAGAAGCTTCCCCGTCAGCCAGCTAACTCTTAACAGGTTTTCTCTGTATTTTTACGAAAATTCTAAGAAAAATTTGTTAACGTATGCTTTTGGTAAGCTCCAACAAATTTTGGCCGTTAGATGAAAATAATTTAATCTGAACCGTTGAAACCAAAAAAAAAAAAAAAAACTAGCAACCTGTTTACCAGGTCTCAAAATACCCAAATCCTGAATTTTTTCTCTCAAATAATAAAACCTTAAAATCTGAAAAGCTTTGTTTCGTTTGAAAGCCGAAACCCTTCAGCCGCACCTCCTTCATCTTCTCAAATCAGCGTCGCCTTCATTTCATAAACTACTCAAATTTTATAATTTGAAGCCTATCAAAAGCTTTTTCTAAGAAACTCCGTAGATTATATAAGAAAAAGGAATCCCACAAATAAGAAAACCTAGGCCCAAAGCCAAAGCCAAAGCCATTTTGGAGGAGGTGGTACGCGACTCGGGTTTTTTCCCGAGCTCCGGCGGACAAAGTCATTTTCGGCCTCAAAAAACGAGGGTTTCTCCGGGGTTTTCGATTTAATCGTCTGAAAAGTAGTGGACATGAAGGGAAGGCCTCCAGTTCAAGCATGAAAAGCTCCTTGGGCAGTTCGTACGGAAGCACTTTTCTTTTGGATCAAAGGGAAGTAAATCTCCTTCAGAGAATCACTCTACCAGGAAAAAGGGTTTTTTTCTGGGCCAAATCTAGCAAGATGTGAACTTCGTGTCTGCTGTTAGGAGGTTAGTATCTCTTTGACTGATGTACTACTTTTTTTAGTACATGCCTAAAGCTTAAGTTTTCCTTTCATCCGATTTGCGATAAAACAGTCTTTATTAGCTTAATGTCATAGTTCTGAACACAATCTGTCTTCACTTCTGACCTTAGCAAGGAATGGAAGTAAATCAATATCGATACCTCAAAAATACCCAAAGCTATTTACCAAAATGTTCAAATCTTAGGTTTCTTGGGACTCAATTGTGATTTGTTATTTTTCTGCAATACACATTCTGGTCTTGTTCTCCTCTGCAGTCTTGTTTGATATAGGGGGATTGCATATAGTTGCAGGATGTCATTCTTGAAGAATTCTTGACATCATTCTGAAATTGTGGGACTCACTGTAAAGAAGAAAATGGAAATTATAGGTGAAAGAATAGCTCAACATGAAGAAAAGTGTAAACAATGAAAAGATGTATATAGCATAACATTAGTGATCTTATTCTTATTTTGTGCAAATTGATCTGTTTCTTGCTTGGATTCACACACGAATTGATTCATATGAAATTCTGTATGGCTAATTGATTCTGGATCTTCCCAGAAGGCAACTATTTCTCTTTAGAGCTTTGAGTTTTTAGCTTTCCTCGATTTATAATTGCCCTTGGTATATTTATCCATGTCATTCAACGTGGTTGAAGGCAAGACTTGTAGATTTGTTTGCTGAACAAATAGGTGATGAAAATATTTTATCTTTTTTCGACTTTTCTTTTCCAGCTGAGATTTATGCTTCGTTTGTCTTTTATTGATCATGTCATTTCATTACAAGTATGCATATTTAAGTTTAGAACATTTCTGACAATAGTGGTCCTGCTAATGTGCTGCTCGTACAAATTGAAGAACCAAACTTTATTGAACGGACCCCATCAAGGTGGCTGACAAGTGCATGGTTTTTTTATGCATTGGATTTTTAGTTGATGACATTTAACAAAATGTGGACCACTGACACAATAGTTGTCTTGTTATTATCTGAAGTGCATTCATATGTCTATTCACTATTGCATTTGCATGTCTCAGGTTTTGCTCTAAGAAATTCCCATGAAAATATCATTCTTAAGTAGATTGTTTGGTATAACTCTGCAATCAGTTTGCATGTGAATTGGTCATTGTACGTAAAGTGAGAAAAAAAGGCTTCTTAGGTCCAATGCCGTTTTCGCACTCCAGAACAGTAAGAACCCCTTCCCATCGTGCTTCCAATGAAGCCTAACAAAAACAAGCATTTCTATGGTGCTTTTTGTTTGATTATGGTGAAATCTCTGATAACAGACGATGTGAAACATAGCCATTTTAACATGTTTTTGTATTATGCATGAGGGCCGTCCAATAATTTGCCACCACTTTCCTGGGCTGCGAGGTTGAGAATTGTCCAGGGGACTGCAAGGGGTTTAATGTACATACATGAATACAACCCTCGAAAATTTGTTCATGGCAACTTAAAATCAACAAAAATCCTTCTTGACAATGAACTCCAGCCTTACATCTCTGGGTTTGGACTCACTCGTCTCGTCTCTGGGACTTCCAAATATTGCTGTTCAATAACCAAAAAGCTGAACTCAACCCAAACCTTTGCAACCTCTGCAGTGGGCTCAAGAATTTCAAGTTCTGATTCTTACCTGGCACCTGAGGCTCGATTATCCGGTAGCAAGTTCACTCAGAAAATATGAGGTTTGGAAGTATTTCTAACGTGGTATATGGATTTTTACATGTTTTTGGCATGCTAAAGTAAATTATGTCTTGCGCAGGTTGAATTTAATAAGGCTGCTCAATCCTTGACCGAGGTTGCAGTTCAAACTACTCAGAAGAAAGCTGCTTTAAATCGTTTGGTTAAGGTAATAAATACTTATAGCTAATTTGGATATATATATCTATTCTCTTATGGTATATATTTCTCTAATGATATCATGTAAATTCTTCTTTGTCTGCAGGATAATGTTGCACTAATTGTGGTTTTAGAAGCAAAGTTTAGTAATCAGGGAGCTGACAATCCTGGGAAGCGGCAGCTTCTTTGTGTGGTAAGGATTGTTAAATTTATTCTTCTATGCTATATCTTCCTGGCCTTCTCCATTATTGTCTTTTGTAATTTGCATGCTTTACTTTCATGCCTTATTTATGATCAAAACATGACATCATATTGCTAGTGGTGATTGTTATTATGTGATTAGCTTTTTGATCAGGGGTTTTTAGTGGGCCATTGGCAAGTTGAACATGATTTGAATTGGGCTTTAGGCTGTAGGGTTCTCAGTTTATGTTTTTTTATTATATTTGTTGAATGAATTTATTTGATCAGGAGGAACTCAAGGACTGGGATCAGTGTCTTTTGATGCTAGGAGATGAGAAGTTTGATGAACATGGGAATGTTTATGACGCAAAGGATAATAGTGCCATGTACTTAGAGAAATATGGGGAAGATCGTGAAATTTGTTACAATTCTACGTCTGCAAAGTTCAGTCCACATTTCTGTTGTTTTTGGTTATTAAATTTGTACTATGAACATCTTCATATTAGTGTACGAATGTTTTTCTTTTGCTTTTCTTGTGGGTTGTTCTGGAGTATTGAAAATATGGCTAGTTGGGTTGTGGTGGAGTTGGTTATAATCTCTTTCTAGTATTTTAATTTTGTTTCAGCAGAAGAATCAGTTCAGAAATATGTATTTTTTCTCATAACAATATGTATTTTATATGGCTGATTTGGAATGGTATTTTATATGGCTGATTTCCAATGGTATTTTATATGGTTGATACGAGTATATGTATGATATAGGTATACTCAATTTTTTTTAAAGTTTTTCCATATATATGGAGGATCATACTTTAATATTCATTTTCGAATATGTGTCAGACACAAATGTCAGAAACGAGTATTTTAAGAAAAATGAAAAGTTAGGATAACATAGCTTAGTACTGACAACAATGAGTCAATGATATATTAGGAAACTAGTTGAACATGTTGTTTGGGATTTGAACATAATATTTTAACAACATAAGATCATAGTCTCATACAAACCTTGAGTTTGAAAAGATGCAAAGTTTAAAATAGAACATAAATATTTAAGCAATCCTTAAAAAAGTAAGCAAGTTTAATTGGATAAATTTTCTTAGCAAAAACATGAGTCTTAAATGTTGCCGGAATCAAATCCACTTCCAAGAATGTCTTTGGCATGGAGGAAGTGTGAATTTTGTCTTTGTCTTTTGGGATATAATTTTAGACAAAAGAAGCAAGGAGATGTTTTGGAGTCAGCTTTAATAAGTTTCGTTCTTTCTTGGAAAGAATTTAACAAATTGGTATGATTGTTGTACATTTGATGTTCTCATGCAAGCTTTGTACAAAAAATGGATTTTGACCTTGTAAGGTGTAATTTTGGTTTGCCTTGATTCCTTCCTATTATGAAAAAATAGTTCCAAACATAGAATTAGTTTTAACTTTTTTGGTTTTAATTCAGATGCTTTCGATAAATAATATTTTCATTTAAAATTATTAAAATTTCAAATTATAGCAAATTGATATGAGTTTGGGGTTCAAGTATATTTGAAGAACAATAGTAAAATTTAAATGAAAGGAAAACATGTTTTATGAATATAAAAATAATTTAAATTTATAATATAAAAATATATAATTTAAATTTAATTATAATTTATCATGTTCATATGTAATTCGGGAATTTCTCAAGTTCATATGTAATTTGTCAAGTCCATATGTAATTCTCCAAGTTCATATGTAATTTCTCATGTCCATATGTAATTCGGGAATTTCTGAAGTTCATATGTAATTTATCAAGTCCATATGTAATTCTCCAAGTTCATATGTAATTTTCCATTTCCATATGTAATTCGGGAATTTCTCAAGTTCATATGTAATTTATCAAGTCCATATGTAATTCTCCAAGTTCATATGTAATTTCTCATGTCCATATGTAATTCGGGAATTTCTCAAGTTCATATGTAATTTATCAAGTCCATATGTAATTCTCCAAGTTCATATGTAATTTCCCATGTCCATATGTAATTCGGGAATTTCTCAAGTTCATATGTAATTTATCAAGTCCATATGTAATTCTCCAAGTTCATATGTAATTTCTCATGTCCATATGTAATTCGGGAATTTCTCAAGTTCATATGTAATTTGTCAAGTCCATATGTAATTCTTCAAGTTCATATGTAATTTCTCATGTCCATATGTAATTCGGGAATTTCTCAAGTTCATACGTAATTTATCAAGTCCATATGTAATTCGTCAAGTTCATATGTAATTTCTCATGTCCATATGTAATTCGGGAATTTCTCAAGTTCATATGTAATTTATCAAGTCCATATGTAATTCGTCAAGTTCATATGTAATTTCTCATGTCCATATGTAATTCGGGAATTTCTCAAGTTCATACGTAATTTATCAAGTCCATATGTAATTTATCAAGTTCATATGTAATTTCTCATGTCCATATGTAATTCGAGAATTTATCAAGTTCATATGTAATTTATCAAGTCTATATGTAATTCTCCAAGTTCATATGTAATTTTCCATGTCCATATGTAATTCGGGAATTTCTCAAGTTCATATGTAATTTATCAAGTCCATATGTAATTCGTCAAGTTCATATGTAATTTCTCATGTCCATATGTAATTTTTCATATGTAATTTTTCAAGTTCATATGTAATTTCTCAAGTCCATATGTAATTTTTTAATTTATCAAGTTTATATGTAATTTGTCATGTTGATATGTAATTTTTCAAGTTCATATGTAATTTCTCAAGTCCATATGTAATTTTTCAATTTCTCAAGTTGATATGTAATTTGTCATGTTTTATATGTAAATCGTCAAGTTGATATGTAATTTATCAAGTGCATATGTAAAAAATTGTGACCTGGTAACCTGCTACTCAAGTTTCTCAATTTGGAGCTTACCAAAACCTTACCGTAAGGAACTTACGGTAGAACTTCTCGTATTTTTAAATGTTCTTTTAGCAATTTGATTTTGATGGATGATTTCCGTATCAGAAAATTAAGGCAGTTGACTTACTTATCCTGTTCTGTTTCAATTCACGGGTTGGCTTGTCCTTTGTGTTTGGGAATTACAAAAAGGAATCTTTTACAATTTTTTATTAATTAATATCATGAAACAAAATATTTATTAGAAAGGAACTGTCAAATTAAAATTAAAAATGTTTATTAGAAACGAACTGTCAAATTAAAAATATTTATGTTCCTTCTTTACCTTTCATTAACATTACCTAATATGTTGATAATGGAATTGCAGTGTGGGGAAGAATTGTTAACAAGTTGTAGTACTACTAGATTTATTAGGCTTATAAATGATATTGTAAATGGGAATTTGAGCAAGCACCTCATGTAACTTGTGTTTTTCATTGTGTTCTACTTCCATTTTCTTCTAGTTCGTGTCTATAATCTTTTATATATTGTATTTACATCTAATGATATTGACCTTAGGATATTCTACTTTAGTTGAAGTTATTGCTCTACGAATTGATGTTCATCTTTTGGTGGAAATTTTTAAAACTATAATCCTATAAACTTCAAATCCAGGGGGTTATGACTTTCTTCTTCAAGTTTTAGTTTGTACATATAAATTATTTCATAGTACATATATTTATAATGTATGTACATAAGTTTGACTTGTACTGTACATTCCAAAAGACAAGATATAAACTCTATTTTGTTTAGTCTTTCTTGATTCTTTATTTTGGTTAAAGTTAGTTCAAAAGACTTTTTAATTTCAAGAGTTGAACCTCATGTACAAAGTAGCTTAAAGTTATGTACATGAAGAAGAAACTATATGTATATTTTACTATAAACATATGTATATTTAACCAAAATCATAAATGCAAAGTTTAAACAATATAGTTAATATATCTATTGAAATCCCTTTACAATGAGATCGATCCCTTTAAGCTTTCCTGCCAAAGGGATCATTTTGTATTGAAAATGATCGATCATTTTGTATTGAAAATGATCGATCATTTTGTATTGAAAATGATCGATCATTTTTCAAGGGAGATCGTTCCTAATACATGCTGAGAAAAAATTTTCATTTCAAAAGGTTAGAGATCGATCTTTTTGAGTTTGGCTCTATTTGAGATCTTTCTATGTAAATATGGATCAATCCTTTTTGTAAGAGGATCAATCATCTCTTCAAAAAAAAAAAATTGTATAGATATTAATCTTTGAAAAAAGGTTGAATTTTGCCTGAAAATTATTTGACCAAAATTGTTTACTTGAGAACTTACATTTTAGAAGGACTAAAGTTCAAAATATTTGAAACAATTGTTCAAAGTAATTCTCAAGTCAAGAAATATCAATTTAGAAGTCTAGATTTTATTTAATAACAAAATTAAATATCTTGAAAAACTTATACTAAATAAACCTTTCAAAATACTTAATCAAGTTATTTAGCTTAATGTTTTGTCATTTCAAAATAAGGATCAATTCAAGACTAAGATAGTGTACTATGTTAATCCCAATAAACCTTGTACAAACTTCTTAAAAAGTATGTGCATAGTACTTGGAATGTACATGTACAAGTGGATATAACTATATGAGCACTTTTTGAAAAATATTTCAGAAAATTCATATTGTTGGAGCAAGAAAAAGAGGGAATAAGTAATAAGCTAATTTCCTGCATTGACCTTCATATTCAAGTCATCCAGTTTGATATGATGTCGAAGACTAAACTAAAGGTTTTATGAAGAACCCATCTTTTATATAAAGAGCCATTATTAAGCTCTATTGTTGAACCTATATTTTTTCCAGCTTATATAAATATATTAGATTCACTCAATACAAATAATTAAGGAATCAAAATTATGAATTAGGGGATTTGTAAGTACTTTACACATCCATCTTAAACCCCAAAAATAGATAAACTAGTCACCCTAAACAGCAATACAATTTTTTTTTGAACAAATGTAAGGTATCGTTGAAGCAAGATTTTTCTTCCTTCAAGCAATACATCAGTTTGCTGGAACCTGAATCAATCATTTCGAGTTGTCAAGACATCAACATTAGGTTTCAGCAAAGTTTAAAACATTTATGGTTAATAGGCATGATAATTAAGATTCACATAAAGAAATAACTATAAGCCATATATTAGCCACAATTAAATTAATTATATGAACAAATATTGGAAGGGGATGTTTATTCAATTCACTATAGTAAAATACATTCATTTATGCTTAAAATTTTTATTATAAAACCTTAAACTAAAAATCCTTAACCTAAACCATAAGTCAAATACCTTAAAACTAGAAACTACTCTATCAAGTACCTTTGATAGTTAATGCACAAAGTATCCTACAACTATGTACATAAAACTAGCATATATATTGACTAATAGGGGATAGAAAAGGTATTAAATCTTTGAAGTTTTACAATTTATGTTTTTGACACAAGCGAACATAGTTCTTTAGTTGTCTATGAGGTGAATATAGAGAGTGTAGACACCTAATTTTGTTAGGACCACTAAATCAAGTATGTTTTTTTTTTCTAAATTGATGATTCAGAATGCAACTTTTCTCATCCTACAGGTGGTACTCCGTGACTTAGTTTAAGAAAGCAGAAATAAAAAGTCAATATTGAAAAAGTCAACCCCAAAAAAGTCAACCCCAAAAAGTCAACTAATGAAAAAGTCAACCCACTTTTAAAATCAAGATTCGAAGTTCAATTGAAAAATGGTGAAAGAATTTTGATAATTCGAGGTCTACATTGAAAGATATGGAGTTCGGAAGTTGGGTTACGAAGATTCAGTAGAAAAGAAATCCTAGTTCGGAAAATTTAGGGAAAAGTGCTTAAACGATCAAATTGGTCGAAATTGGAGATTCCAAATGAAAGATAAGCACTTACTACGGGTAATGGAGAAGCTACTTGAAAGAAAAACTAAAGGAAAATTCAATTTGAAAGAAAACCGAGAATTAGGGTTTTTGGTAGATTTTGGTGAAATTGGGGAAAATTGTAGAAATGGCCCAACTCGGTAAAACTAAAGCCCCTAATTGATGAGGATGATTAAACAAGGATAGCCCAGGGCTCAGTTTGAAGAAATTCTGAGAAAAGAGCTGATTGGAGGAAAAACGAGGAAATTCCCGATAGTGAAAAAATGAAAAATCAAATCGGAAGGGGATTTGGTTGTAAAAATTGGGCCTTTTTGGACCAAATCCAATTCAATATATGACAAAGGCATAGAAAAAGAAAATCTGAAAATCGTACTTGTTTTGAGCAAAACCGGGATTCGGAGACAAAAGGGCAAAATTGGAAAATTCGAGAAAAATAGCAAATGAACTCCAAAAATTCTGAAAATTTTCAGCTCTCATTCTTAAATCATTTGAAAGATATTGGCAAAGAAAAAGCTCGTTTGCAAAATGGCAAAATCTCGGGCCCACTATTCTGAAATTCAAGAAGATAAATCCCGAAAAAATGGCAAATGAGTTCCAAAAATTCTGAAACTTTGCAGATCTCATTCTTAAATTATTTGGAAGAGATTGGCGAAAGAAAATCTAGATTCAGAGTTCGTTTGCAAAATGGCAAATCTCGGGCCCACTATGCAGAAATTCAAGCAGATAAATCCCGAAAAAATAGCAAATGAGCTCCAAAAATTATGAAAATTTCTAGATCTCACTTTTAAATTATTTGGAAGAGATTGGTGAATAAAAATTTGGATTTGGAGTCCGTTTGCTGTTTAATTTGGTTTGGGGATCAAAAAGGTCATTTCACCGAAGAAATCGAAGAAGGCCTTTAAAAAATTGGAGATTGGGCTAGATTTTAAAAGGGAAATCAGCCAAGCCCATAATGGAGAATGATTTTGCTGAGATTTTAGATCAAAGGGCCAAGAGTGAAGAGGAAGATAGTTATTTTTCTTGATCAAGCCTTTGAAATGTGACACATGGACCAATGGATGGAGAGGGATGATGTCATATTATGACAACCTATTTATGACATCATCTTCATGACATCATATTTAAGAGCTGAGTATTCCAATCTAAGGGTGATAATTATACATAGAAAGCATCTTGCATCAAAGACCATTGGATGAGAATTGGTGTAAAAAAACCTAGAACCTTCTACACTACTAAGGGCCATTCCCCCATCACTATGGGAGGGGGAATTCAGATTTTGGCTGGAGCTTTAGGGGCTGAACAAGGGCAGTAGCTAGGGAGAAAAATAAAGAAAAAAGAGAGGGGGAAAAAGAGAGAAAAAAGAAAGGTTTTGCTTGCTAGTTCTTGATTTGGAAAGCTAGAGCAAGGTAGCTATGTTCTTTCATGGTTTTCTCATACTTTGTTGACATGATTTTGCTATTTTGATTGTTATTTTATTCTCATTTATGAAATAAACTTGTTTTTTGAAATAAGTTCTAAGAAGCTTCTACTTTTTTTTAAAGAAATAAAAAAAAAGTTTTCCTTTTTTTTATTTTTTATATATCATGGCTGAATAGTGTCTTCTTTTTTAGATGATTTTATTTTTGATTTTGTTCATGAGATTTGTTGTGGTAGGTTAGCTTACTTGTGTTAGATTAGCTTGATTGTGGTAGGTTAGCTTGATTGTGGTAGCTTAGTTCTAAACCATGCCATGTGTTTGTGATAATGCCATGCCATGTTCATGTTGTTTTCATTCGGCCATGATGGATTTCATTGTGCATGTGTGCATTTTTATCATGTTTACTTGTTTAATATGCTTCCATTGATCTTCATACATTTAATCCATGCCATGTTCATTTTGTTTTCATTCGGCCATGATGATTCTTTGTGCATGTTTGCATTATTATCATGTTTGCTAGTTTATTATGCTTCCATGTGTTTGTGTTATTGTCTAGCTAGGATTTCATTATGATTGTTTAGTGACCATTCCGCCAACATGTTCCATTTTTCTTTGTGTGCATTTTCATCTTATTTAGGTGATAGGTTTGCATTTCATGCCATAATATTGTGTGTTTTGATTTAGTTTGCCATGTGTTTGTGTTAATGCCTTGCTACATTTTTCCATATAAAATTAGTGGCCATTCGGCATCTTCATGTGTTCCTTGCCTTGTGTGTGCATTTGCATTTTGTTTCGGTACCATGCTTTGCATTACTATGCCATGAGATTGTGTATTAGTTGTTGTTTGTTCATGCATTAGTATTAGGTTTATTTGGTCATTATATGTTCATGGTATTTTCATGCATTCTCATGACATTTTAGGTTTAGGCCATCTTTGAATTGCCATGCATATTCCCATGCATATTAGGTCTTAGATCATGTTAGGATTGCCATGCATTGCTATGCTATTTAGGTCTTAGGTCACATTGGAATTGCCATGCATTTTCATGTCCCTTAAGTCTAGGTCACATTTGCATTGCCATGAATTGCATGCATATTAGGTTAGGTTAGCATTTATTGCCATGCAAACTCATGCTACGCATTAGGTTATTTTAAATTGTCATGCATTTCCTATATCATTTAGGCTTTAGATCATGCATTTCATACATCAAATTTGCTGTTTGTTCATGCATCTCATGTCTTGCCACTTGATTTATGACTTAGGCCAATCAATGGTTCAAAGTCCTGTTCATTTAAGTATACTTGTGGAAAATTAAAGAATTGTCAAGTTGATTTTACTACCTTTGTGATTTTTTTTTTTTTACTTAGGCAAATCTTGTCCAATTTTTTAGAAACTTCAGCTATTGTTTGTAGGTTCATATAAGAGTCTCCAATATTTTTACTTTGATTTTGAATGATTTTATCAAGGGCAAAAATAATGTGTTTTGGCAAAACAGTTTTTCACCTAGTGTTATGACTTTCCCGGATTTTCTGGGAAGTTATCTTTAATCAGAAAATTAATCCAATTTGTTCCCATGTAGTTTTACATGTTCTGTGTCTCTAGTATTTATTTTATATTTTTTTGAAAATTTAAAAACAGGTTAAAAAATCACGCTTTAAAACTGGACAGTAGAGTCAGATTTGAATTCAAAGGAAAAACAATTATTAATTTTGGATAAGGCATTTAGAGGGGGTTGATTAGGAACCTTAGCTACTGTCCTAGGTTCATTTCTAAGCCTTTTTAATCTTTAAAAATGATTTTATAAAGTTCGGGTCAAGGGTGGTCAAGTTCGGGTTTACAAACTTAGGAATTAGAGCCTTTTTTCAAAGGAAATTCGGCCATGAATTATTTTTCATCCAAGATTTTCAAAATTGTTTTCAAACAATCACAAAGTGTTTTTTTTTTTATATTTTTATTTTAGAAAATTTAATTTGATGTCTTTTCCTAAGGTAGCCGAATATCTTTTTAGGTATACGGGTTTCCTTATTTAAAGAAAAAAATACACTTTCATGCATTGCATTTTCCATATTCATGCACACTATATAATATGTGATTTTTGCTATGATAATTTCTATGATATTGTTATTATTTTGATTTATATTTTATGGTATTACATTGTTTGTTATATGGTTTTGAATATCCATGCTATCCTATGCTTTTTATTTAGTCATTTATTTTTGTCACATCATTTAGCATTTACTATGTTCATGCATTATTATTTTTATTTTCATGCATATTCCCTGGTAACATTGTTCTATATTACATATCATTCCATGTCATTTTAATTATGTCATTTCATTTGGAATATGTTATGTTACTTAAGTTATTTCATTTCATTTAGAATATGTTATGCCACTCAGGTTATATCCTTCCATTTAGAATATGCTATGCCATTTAAATTATATCATATCATTTAGGTTGTATTATATTATCTAGACTTTGCTATATTATTTTTATTATGTCACACATATTCATATTCATGTTTTTTTAAATATTTTGAAAAAGATAATGATTTTCAATAAAACAAATACATTCCCGAGTTAAAATAATTCATGAGTTCTCTACCGGTTTTACTGGAGAAGATATCATCAATTATCATTATAAAGGAATATCTTTCTTTCAAAAAAAAAAAAAAAGAGAATGATTGGGAAAATTTTCCAAATAAATAAAAATTTCTTTATTTTGCCGATTTTGTAGGGGAATATAGGAAAATTTTGAATTAATAAATTTCAGATTATTTTCAATTAAAAAATGAAATTGGTTTTCTTTTAATTGGGAATTAACTTGAAATACTAAATTAAAAATTAACTTTTTACCGAGACTTGAGATAATACACGATTAATAAGGTACCATTTTATACGGGCGTTGTGGGGGTGCTAATCCTTCCCCGCATGTAACTGAGTCCCGAACCCGATTCTTCGATTTTCTCTGGTTTATAACGCAGACTTGAAATTGGTTTTAAAAATATTTTAATTAATTTTAAAATGTTTTACAAAACCGGTTTTAATAGGTGGCCGATCACACCTAGCTAAAAAAAGATTGATGGCGACTCCATGTCTTTTTCAAGGTTATTTTCAAAACCTTCATTTTTCAAGAGGAATTAAGTCGATTTTTTCTCATTTTTTTAATGTCACGCTTAACGAATATAAAATCTCGCGATGAGACTTGTTATTTTTAGGTTGCGACAGCTTGGCGACTCCACTAGGGAAATTAAAGAGTCAGGCCTAGAATTAGTCGTGTGTTATCAAAGTCTCGATTTTGTTGGTTTAATTGGTATTTAATTTTAATTCTCATATTTTTTTAAATAAGGAGAATTTTGAAAATAATAAAATGTTTTTAAATATGTGCATGCTCATGTGCATGCATTTTATTATGGTTCTCTAGTTATTTAAGGTTGTATATTATAATTGCTTGTTGGTTAATGCGTTACACTATTCTTGAATATTCTTTTAATAAATTGTTGGGGGTATTAGAATAAGGGGTGTAGAATATGTGGTGAAAGGTTTGTTGTTCCTTCACACACATTGCACTTGCATTTGCATAACATGAACTCTTTACTCGGGTTCTGTCCTTTTAAGTGGGAGTAAAGTAACTAAGCCTTCGTGATGATCCTTCGTATGGCCTAGTGAAACACTTTCGGAGTATAAAGTACCTAAAGCCTTCGTGATGATCCTTCGTATGGGCTTAGGAAAATATACTCTAACGAATTGAACCCGCTTTTATCGAGGTGCCTTACTAGCCTTCATAGGCGATAGTGAGGAACAATTCAGGGCCTTTTAGAACTTCGTTCACCCACATATAGTGAACCATAGAGCCAACATAGGCGAAGGCTTGCCAAATTTCTGATAGATATACCAAAGATAGGAACACATGGAGGGACATTTCTAAACCTTTTATTACCTATTTTACACTCTGAATAAGTGTTGTAGATCGGGCAACGATGTACGTACATCGCCCGTAATAAATGTGATAATCCACCCCAAAGGCACTGTGATGCCTATATAAGTAGATATTGTTGGGGCAAGTGTTCACTAACTTTTTGAAATTTAAAATACAAACACTATTTTTCAAGCATTTTTGCATTTTGCACATTTCATGCATGTGTGAATAAAGCATGTACATTTATGGTTGTATTATTCATCTCATTTTTTTGCAATAAACAGATGGTGATAATAATTGATGGAGACTCAATTAAGAGTTGTAAACCCAAGTGCAGGTTATGTTCAAGTAATAAATTCTCGGGTGTCCGAGGTCGAACCACAGGGAAGCATATTAGTAAGTATAAGTTTATAAATATATAAGACAAAGAAAGTAAACAAGATATTAGGGAATCAACAACAAAATAAGATAAACAAGATATTAGAGAACAAAATAAACAAAATATAAAAGAAATTAAACAAGATATAAAAAAAAAACAATAAGAAAAGATGTTGAGGTTAGAGAATCCACTCTTGGTGTTATGCTAAGATTAATCTTGTTTTATTACACAATTGAAATCCACACATAAAGGAGGTTCCAATCGGAAGGTTTAGCAATTCAATCCAAATTGTCCAACGTCCATAGCATATGATATTATGTTCATTTGGTGTCCTCAAAACTCATAAAAAGAGTCCAAGCATTCCTTATGCCAAGGTATATGTCTACAACAAATCAAGGTTATGAAACCAAGCATTTACTGTGCCATTTTCCTTGTCAATAATGAATCAAGATCCCTACTTTGTAAGTATGATTTTAAACCAAAAGAAAATATTATCTATACTAGTGTTTATAAATGATGATTCATTTTAGCTCATGTTTAAGAGACTAACCTTAGCATTTACCAAGAGCTTCACCTCATCACCTCAACAATATGATTAGCAACACATACTAGATATGAATAAAATGAAAAGAAATGTAAGAAGCATAAGTAAATAAAAAAAAGAAAACTAGAGAAAGGAAAGAATAAGAAAACTTAGAGAATTTTATTACAATGGCTAATATCCTACCAATCTACCTTTAATGCTCATCCAAGGCCCTCTACTTATACACATTTTGGAGAGCTAAATGACAAGAGACAAGCTTTATAAATTTCAAAGGTAGGTATAATAGGTGGGTGCATTTTTCTAACAATTTTTGTCATATTGTATGACAATTCTGATCAGCCAGCTTGATGGTCGATTTTGTCAATGTTGGAGGCTCGATCTGATCAAATGGTCTTCTAGACAAATATACCCCTATCAGTTACGGATCCATATCCGTTGGAATCAGATCATTTGCTCATGTGGATCGGAAGATATGGTCAAAATACCAAAACAGGTCAGCACAGACGTCATTGCACATCAGCCAACTTGATGGTCGATTTCGCTAGGGAAAACGACTCCGTTTCAAGAAGTGTAAAACATGAAAAAGATAGATATGCCTCTTAACTATGCACTGTAAAAATTTCAGCCTTAATGCTTCAGTGAAACTCCAGATATAGCTGATATGGCAAAAGGTGTCGGAACTGGAACTGAATTGGATTTGCCCTTAATTCTTGATTTAACCTAGTAATCTGAAATCACTCAAAGAAACTCGTGAAAAACACCAAATTACATAAAAATATAAAATATCATAAACACAATTAGACTAAGCAATAATAACTCGTATTTGACACAAAACAATAATAAAACATAACTAAGAACTATATAATTATACGAGTTATCACACCCCCACACTTAGATTGTTGCTAGTCCCTAGCAACGACTCAATAAAAATAAAATAAGAAAATCTAATCTAATCCATTGTCGTTGGAAATCACGGTGGCACTTAGCATGTGACACAAGCCTTTAAACCCCTAGGTGTCCCTAGTGGACGAGTTTAGTCTCGTGAGGGTTTGCTAGAACGATACCCACAAACATTGAAAAACTAAAATATAAGTAAACTACATACACTAAAAATATTTACTCCTAATCCTTTCAATATAAATTAGAGACAATCTTTGAACAAGTCTTATAAACTAATCAATAGCTCAAAGAATTTCACAAAAATTCATGCTTGAATGTAAATAAATGAGTTAAGCCAATATTAACATAACATATTTCAATCAAAATAGTGCATATTCAACTTAATCTCAACTTCTCACTATACTCTCATGATTTTCACTCTTTAAAGTAGTGGTAAAGTGTTTACACTCAATCAATCTCATGAAACAGTTCTACCATATGCTTGCTTGTCCACCTATTCTCCACTATTTAGATCATACAACTTCATAAATCAAGAGGTCTTTTTTCAAGGTTGTAATGGGGCCAAAGGGTTATAATGTGGTTAAAGAACAAAAGGATAAAGATATCACAAAGGTTCCAAAGAGTTCATAGAGTTTAGAGACATAATAAGATCATACGAATAAAACTTCTCAAAACTCTTATAAAGCACATAATAACATAGGCTAAATATTCATGTTGAGCCTTTGCTTCATTCTAACCAACTTTGTAACATCTTTTTCTTTACTTTAACTAGAAGTTCAAGAGAAGATTTTTTTTTTTTTTAATATGGGAAATTATTTGACAATGATCCCTTTCTTTTTCTCTTGACTTTTGCCTCTCTCCTCCCCCACACTTATCTTTCGTTCTAACCCAAATTTTCAAAAAGTATCCCTTGTTTTTGCAATATGTCTCAAAATATATAATCCATCTTTAGAACAAGGGTAAGGATATAAGTATATTTAGGCTAGGTGTAAGTTCTGGTTACCAATAAAATAGCATATTTAATGTAGGCTCAAATTGGCTCACTAGTGGGGATGTTCTCTTAGAACATTAATAATGGATGGCTGTTTGGCTCTGGTTATAATCCTAATGCCTCTATCATATTCATGTTGTCACATGTATCAATATAGTCTCAAACGGTTTAAAGCAAGTTCTAGAGAATCATGTAATCATAAGAGCACTCAAGAAAGAAATTAGATTGATTTGTATAATGCATCAATCATTATAGGCTCAAAAACTCACAAGGATGATTATACAAGTCAGATTAAGTCTAAACATGCTTCTTTCTGAATCAACATATCATATTAACATTGGCTCATAAAAAGGTTGACATCAAGCTCAATTCTCATGAAAATCTTCTCACTAATAAATCTGTTTTAGACTTATGCAATTCATATCTCATCATTGTAATAAAAAGGAACTAGAACACATTAAAAAAATAATAATAATAATAATAAAGACTCATAAAAAAAATAGTAGACAAAAATAAAAGAAATCCTAAATCGTTCCCCCCACACTTAATTCTTACATTGTCCTCAATGTAAGTCTATTAACCCAAATGAAAGAATCATGTGTAAGAGAAAAGAACTAATAACATAAGAATAGGAATAACTAAGACTCAAAACAAAACAAACTCATGCAACCTAATTAATCCTAAAATACTAAACAAAAATTAACAAGTAAACATAAAAAGATTAAAATCAAACTGACAAGGTATGTCTCAAGTCTCCCTTACTCAGACCTTGTTCAGAATGAATACTTCTAAATTGCTTAAAACACAACAAACTTTTTTTTTTTGAAAGAAGAAATCAAACTGACAAGGTATGTCTCAAGTCTCCCTTACTCAGACATTGTGCAGAATGAATACTTCTAAATGGCTTAAAACACATCAAATTTTTTTTTTTTTTTTAAATTAGCAAAATATGTCCCTTACCCCCTACTAAAGGTAGAATTTAGGAGATATTACCTGCAGAGGTTGCTAACCACTTATTATAACTGAGACACAACAAACAAAATGTTAGATAATGTCACAAAGACAGAGTGCAATCCACTCCTTGCTCGTCCATATCTCTTTTTCTTTTTCCGAGCGTTTGCGAAACAACCGTAGCAGATAAATACTCATAAGCTTGGAGCTTTTTGAGTAAATCTTCAATGGTTGTAGAAGAAATTATGGTTCTCCTGGCCTCTGAAAACATGAATCCATTATCCACAACATTATCTAAATATGAAAGCAAATTACTAAAATAACCATTAATATTAAGCAAACCAATGGGTTTCTTATTTGTGACCAAAGATGACCAAGAAGCCACGCAAGCTATTTCTTCCAATGTACCCAGACCTCCTGGTAAAGCAATGAATGCATCGGCAGAATGGTACATGATTGTTATCCGTTCAGGGATACTCCAGACTTGTATTTCCTTACCCACGGTAGGTCCACAAAAATCTGTGAATAGTTTTGGCACGATTCCTAGAACTGGACTTCCTCCGGCATGTGCTGCTGTAGCGACTGCTCCCATTAAACCCGTATTACTGCCTCCATAAATCAACTGGATATTTTGTTGGGCAAGTATTACTCCAACTCTTATGGCTTCATCAGCGAATATGTTATTTTTCCCTGGATAAGCACCTCCAAAGACAAAAAATTTTTTAATGCGCTGGGACGAAGTACTTTCCATTTTTTTTTCAAGTGCCTGAAAGAGAATGAGTACATGGTGTAATATATAGAGGACTGAGTAATGAATCAGACAAGAGTAATAATGTCGCCGAAAGTGTATTTGACCTGTCAGAAGAAAATGTTAACCTAACAAACGATTTTTGCGTGATTTCAGGAAGAAAATCAAAAAGAGAAGAAAAATCAACCGTAAAAGACCAATGCAAAAAAAAAAACGAGAATAATTACACAAATCGAACAACACGTAAATTAAACCGAAATGAAGTTATTGCAAATCAAACCAAAAGCTGAGAAGTCATTTATTGTAGTTGTGATTGTGGCTCACATCTCCCTCTGGTTTTACGTCCAGAAACGGCTTAAACGCCTTCTATGAGTCGAGGATATGCTTCCCATCCAGTTTTCTTACAAGCTGGCAAACAGGGTCTTTTAACATCAGATTCCCAAGATGTTGCCATTCCCTTTGGAATTGCGGCCATAAATCAAGAATTTCTCTTTGTACGTCTCCACTAGGATGCGTCTCAAGAGAAAGTTGGATATTACCCAAATTCTCCTTACTCAGTCCATCCTTAATGAATTCAATTTTATCATCTCGATTAGAGGATGGAATCCCAATAGAACGACATTTACCGTTACACGTCCATCGTGCACATTTGTGGCAATTTGAACTCATGCGCTTTGCTCGTCGCTTCTTTGCAAAAGTGCTTCTACCTGTACCTGGTAAATGCAAAACAGGAAGATATTCATCTTCACGTACCTTGGCTTCAATTATCCAACGTATGTCTTCAGGAATCCCTTTGTGCATAAGCATTCTTAATCTTTCAAATCGAACTTGGTAAAGCTTCAGTAAAATATTTCGAGGAAAAGGAGGGAATCGTTTCTGCAATCTTTTGAGAATATCATCCATCCTGAAAAAAAAAATGAAAGAGAAATTGAAAGAGAAATTTATATACAATATCAGTTTTGTGGGTAGCTGATGGAACCGACTTAAATAATCACGGAGTACCATTATCTGCCATTTAACCGGGGTTAAAAAAATGTATTATTATTATTATTATTATTTTTTTTGGAAATTAGTAAAAATTATATTTACATCTAGTTATTTTCAAAACAAGGATCAGAAAGAAAAACAACATCTTCTTGAGTAACATGATTTTCCAAAAAGAGTTTGAGTCTTTGTCCATTTACCTTGAATACGTTACCATTTTGAGGATTCTCAATGTCAACTGCTCCATAATGATACACATGCTTAACCACAAATGGGCCAGTCCATCTTGATCTCAACTTACCAGGAAATATGTGAAGTCTAGAATTATAAAGTAGAACTTTTTGCCCAACATCAAATGTTTTTCTTGAAATTAACTTGTCATGAAAGGCTTTAGTTCTTTCTTTATGAATTTTAGAATTCTCATATGCATCTTTGAATAAAGTTGGCCAGTAAAATCCACACTGTAAAATTTTTGCAGCAGTTTTCTTTGATGAAAAATGACCACCACATGCCTCGGAATGACAAAACTTAATTACACTACTTACCTCATTGTCGAGAATGCATCTTCGAAAAATTTGATCAGGACAATATTTGAACAAGTAAGGGTCATCCCAGTAGAACTTCTTTACCTCATTCAGAAACTTCCTTTTATCTTGGGGGCTCCATTGAGAAGGAATTTTTCCCAAAAAGGAATATTTTAGCTCGGATGGCAATGGTTTTAAATCCAGCTTGGGCGGTTCAATAGTTGATGGTACAGTGACATTTGTGAGTGATGGGAGTTCCTCAAACTTTTGTTTCCAACGATGCTTATCCTGAAAAGAATTTAACAAAGAATCAGTGTGTGAAATTTCTGAAGCATTATCAAACTCACATTCAATTAAATAAGCTTCTAAAGGATCATGGAATGTGGTAGTGGTGAGATGTTCATGAACAAGTTCTTCAATGAAATCCACTTCATGTACTTCTGAATCATCACCAGGTTGCTTGCAAATGTTGAACACATTTAATTCTAAAGTCATATTTCCAAAAGAAATGTTCAAAATACCATTCCTGCAATTTATCAGAGCATTAGAAGTTGCAAGAAATGGACGGCCTAATATAACAGGAATTTGAACATTTGGATTTGAAACAGGATGTGTGTCCAAAACAATAAAATCAACAGGGAAGTAAAAATTATCAATTTGAACCAAAACATCTTCAACTATCCCTCGAGGAATTTTTACAGAACGATCAGCTAGTTGAAGTGTAACAGGTGTTTCCTTGAGTTCACCTAAACCTAACTGTTGATAAACAGAAAAAGGCAAAAGATTAACACTAGCACCAAGATCAAGCAATGCACGTTCTATTCTAGTGTTTCCAATGATGCATGAGATTGTTGGACATCCAGGATCTTTGAATTTTGGTGGAGTAAGGTGCTGAATAGTTGAGCTCACACTTTCCGTCAGAAATGCTTTCTTTTGTACATTATGTTTCCTTTTAACTGTGCACATGTCCTTCAAAAATTTAGCATAAGATGGAACTTGTTTGATTGCATCCAATAAAGGAATGTTAATCTTAACTTGTTTGAAAAGTTCATAAATTTCTGCATTTTGATTCAAATTCTTTATTGTTTGCAACCTTTGAGGAAAATGAGCAGGATGCATACCTTTTTCTTTGTCCAAATATTCAAGAAGTTCAGACTTACCATCATCCTTACCATTACTTTTCGGAGGGGAAGGAGGATCTTGGTCTTTTGATGGAATGTTTTTGTCAATTGCCTTTCCACTTCGAAGAGTTGTGATAGAACTGGCATTTTCCTGTTGAGTTTCATTGGAGCAAGAAACAAGACATTGAGTAGAAGGGTTAGGCTGAGGTTGAGCAGGAAACTTACCTTTTTCTTGAGTGCGTAATGAAGCTGTCAATGTGGACAAGGTGTTTTTGATCTCATTGATGTCCTTTGAAGTTTGGTTATTCACATTTGCTTGTGTTTGTATGAATGCTTGCAATGTCTCTTCCAAGGTTTGTACACGTGAAGGTTGATAGGAAAAAGTGTTGCCCGGCTTTTGAGATTGTGGTACCTGAACATGATTATTATTCCGCCAACTGAAGTTGGGATGATTTCTCCATTCAGGGTTATACGTTTCAGAGTAAGGAGAAGGAAAAGGCTTTTTAAATGTGTTTATGGAATTTACTTGATCATGCAACGCTTCCTTAAGAATGGGAATGTTTGGACATTCAGAAGTGGGGTGTCCCATGATTTCACAAATTCCACAACTTTCTTCATTTTTAACCGTTTTGACTTCTTTTACTTCTCTAAGTTCCATGGCTTCAATCTTTCTAGCCAAATTAGCTACTTTAGCTTTTATCTCATCTTCTTGACTAAAATGATATTTACCTCTGTTAGAAACAAGATTAGATCTATTGGAACTTTCAGAGGAATTATCTGTGTGCCAGGCTTGAGAGTTATCTGCCAAATGGTCTAGGTAGTCAAAGGCTTCTTCAGGTTCTTTTCTAGAAACTCACCGTTACACATTGTTTCAACAAATTGTTTAGTTTCGGGAGTTAAACTTTCATAAAAGAAACTAATAAGACGCCATTTTTCAAAACCATGATGTGGACAAGAACTTAACAAATCTTTAAAACGCTCCCAGCACTGAAAAAATGCTTCATTTTGATTTTGATTGAAATTTTGAATCTGTCTTTTCAAAGCAGTAGTTTTATGTGCTGGGAAAAATTTCTTTAGAAACTCAGTTTGTAATTCTTGCCATGTGCCAATTGACCTTGGTTTTAAATTATGAAGCCAAATTTTTGCTTTATCTTTTAAAGAAAAAGGAAATAATTTTAGCTTGACAATTTCATTTGTACATTGTTGGTCATTAAAGGTGACACATACATCTTCGAAGTCTTTTAGAAACGAGTAAGCACTTTCCGATTCTAACCCATGGAAATTTGGAAGCAAAGCTATCATACCTGGTTTAAAACGAAAGTTGTTCGCATTGAGAGGAAAAATAAAACAAGAGGGTGATGAGCTTCGAGTTGGTTGCAAGTAGTCACGCATGGTGCGTACTTGTCTGTTCTCATCTTCAGCATGAACACTTTCATTGTCAGCCATGGTAGGAGTTGTATTAGAAAGATTACCTGAAAAAGTTTCACAATAAAATCTAACTAAACGACGAGATCTAAAATCACGTCGCCAAACAAGCATAAAACAAAGTTAATATACAGATTAGGCGGTATAACCAGCCAATAAAAATATATATACTAAATTAGGCGGTATAACCAGCCAATAAAACAAAGTTAATATACAAATTAGGCGGTATAACCAGCCAATAAAAATAAATATACTTATAAACTTATATACTTAGTATTGCTTCCCCGGCAACGGCGCCAAAAACTTGATGGAGACTCAATTAAGAGTTGTAAACCCAAGTGCAGGTTATGTTCAAGTAATAAATTCTCGGGTGTCCGAGGTCGAACCACATGGAAGCATATTAGTAAGTATAAGTTTATAAATATATAAGACAAAGAAAGTAAACAAGATATTAGGGAATCAACAACAAAATAAGATAAACAAGATATTAGAGAACAAAATAAACAAAATATAAAAGAAATTAAACAAGATATAAAAAAAAAACAATAAGAAAAGATGTTGAGGTTAGAGAATCCACTCTTGGTGTTATGCTAAGATTAATCTTGTTTTATTACACAATTGAAATCCACACATAAAGGAGGTTCCAATCGGAAGGTTTAGCAATTCAATCCAAATTGTCCAACGTCCATAGCATATGATATTATGTTCATTTGGTGTCCTTAAAACTCATAAAAAGAGTCCAAGCATTCCTTATGCCAAGGTATATGTCTACAACAAATCAAGGTTATGAAACCAAGCATTTACTGTGCCATTTTCCTTGTCAATAATGAATCAAGATCCCTACTTTGTAAGTATGATTTTAAACCAAAAGAAAATATTATCTATACTAGTGTTTATAAATGATGATTCATTTTAGCTCATGTTTAAGAGACTAACCTTAGCATTTACCAAGAGCTTCACCTCATCACCTCAACAATATGATTAGCAACACATACTAGATATGAATAAAATGAAAAGAAATGTAAGAAGCATAAGTAAATAAAAAAAAGAAAACTAGAGAAAGGAAAGAATAAGAAAACTTAGAGAATTTTATTACAATGGCTAATATCCTATCAATCTACCTTTAATGCTCATCCAAGGCCCTTTACTTATACACATTTTGGAGAGCTAAATGACAAGAGACAAGCTTTATAAATTTCAAAGGTAGGTATAATAGGTGGGTGCATTTTTCTAACAATTTTTGTCATATTGTATGACAATTCTGATCAGCCAGCTTGATGGTCGATTTTGTCAATTTTGGAGGCTCGATCTGATCAAATGGTCTTCTAGAAAAATATACCCCTATCAGTTACGGATCCATAGCCGTTGGAATCAGATCATTTGCTCATGTGGATCGGAAGATATGGTCAAAATACCAAAACAGGTCAGCACAGACGTCATTGCACATCAGCCAACTTGATGGTCGATTTCGCTAGGGAAAACGACTCCGTTTCAAGAAGTGTAAAACATGAAAAAGATAGATATGCCTCTTAACTATGCACTGTAAAAATTTCAGCCTTAATGCTTCAGTGAAACTCCAGATATAGCTGATATGGCAAAAGGTGTCGGAACTGGAACTGAATTGGATTTGCCCTTAATTCTTGATTTAACCTAGTAATCTGAAATCACTCAAAGAAACTCGTGAAAAACACCAAATTACATAAAAATATAAAATATCATAAACACAATTAGACTAAGCAATAATAACTCGTATTTGACACAAAACAATAATAAAACATAACTAAGAACTATATAATTATACGAGTTATCAATAATCTCATTTGATGATTTCATAAACTGGTAGTGTTACATGAACATTTGCATATTGTACCACAATAGGATCCGTTACCCGAAATTCTTTTGAAAAATAATATGTTTGGTTTTTCATAGAGAAAACATGTTTCAAAAAAATTATAGATTAAATTTGGAGGCAAATCTTGCATAATGAGATTTTTGAATAATCAAGATTTAGGTCCCACCAATTTCGTGTAATATTTGGTTAATTTCTTTGTGTATACCTTTGTGTTAATTCATTTATTCTTTGCATGTATCATTTTGACATCATGTTACAGTCATAGCATGCGTGGTCATTCATTGTAAAATACGTTTATGACATGCATGGTCATTATTTGTATATACCTGTGCATCAATTTATTCATTTTTTACATGCATCATGTTGGAATTAGGTTGCATTCATGCATTCATAGTCAACATGATTTTTCTATATATATCCATGCATTAATTTGCTTATTCTTTACATGCACCATGTTAGCATCAGGTCGGATTCATGACAAATATAGTCAGTATGATTTCTCTGTATATGTTCATGCATTAATTTGATTACTCTTTACATGCATTGATTTGTTTATAAAAATCATGTTGACATCGGGTTGCATTCATAGCATACATAGTCATCATGATATGCTCATACATTAATCTGTCATATTAACATCAGAATGCATTCATGACATATATGGTCGGCATGATTTTCTGTGTATATACTCTGTGTCAATCATTCATTGTTTACATGCATCATATTTTACATTGTGTTGCATTCATAGTATATATGATCATTCATTGGGAAATAAGCTGAAATATACATGGTCACTCATTGCATATATCCGTTCGTTGATTTGTTTATTCTTTGCTTGCATCATGTTGGCATCGTGATTGCATTTATTACATATATGGTCAGCATGTCTCCAATGTATATGTCCGTACATCACATTATTTATGTTTCACGGGCATCAAATTGCATTCATGGCTCCTTCATCATGACATACATTTGGGGCAATAAAACATAAGTTGGCTTGGCTTTAAGATTCTTTGAAAGAATTTTCATTTCATATAAGAGGTATAAGAAGTACTGAGTACCCTTTTAATACAGGCTAAGTGCTATGGAGAATGAACAAATTGCCCGAATGGAAAGAATGGAAAGGGTACAGGAAGAATTGCGAGAACAGCTGACAAAGTCTCAAGCAGAATCTAAGGATTAAATGACTAAATTGATGGAGCTAATGTCTGCCGTAATCAAGGGAAAGGGATACACTGAAAACTTGGCCACCAGAGAAGGGTTAGAGGCACAAAAAGGTCAGAGTGAGGTCATGATGTTGGATGTCCAGAACACAGTTAACCCCAGCAACACCCTGAACTTAGACGACCCAGCTGAACAGAAAAAGTTGAAAATGGTTGAGTCAAATATGGCTGAGTTGACAGATTCCCGAGGAACATATCAGTTGCTAGATGAAAGGCTCCGGGCAGTAGAAAATACAGATGTATTTGGGAGTGTGGATGAGAAAGAACGATGCTTGGTCCTCGATTTAGTCATTCCTCCTAAATTCAAGGTCCCTGACTTTGTGAAATATGATGGGGCGATTGATCCGTCAGCCCACATCACTATGTTTTGCAGAAAGATGACGAGTCCTATAGATAATGATAAGCTTTTAATCCACTATTTTCAGGATAGCCTCAGCGGGTCCATAATTAGGTGGTTTAGTCAGTTGAGTAAGGATCAGATTCGCTCTTGGAATGATTTGGCTAGGGCTTTTCTAAACCAGTACAAGCATATGACCGTTATGGTGCCTGACCGTCTTACCATGCAAAATATGGAGAAAAGGTCACTAAGAGCTTCAAAGGGTATGCTCAGAGGTGGAGGAACATGTCCACTCAAGTACAACCGCCCCTAACTCAGAAGGTAACCACTGTCTTTTTCGTGAATACACTGCAGGCCCCGTACTATGATAAACTTGTCGGCAACACCACGAAGAATTTTTCGGACATGGTAATCTCTGGGGAAATGATTGAAAATGCTATCAAGGCTGGGAAACTCGAAAGAGGTAAAACATTTAATGCAGAGAGAAACAGGACGCCCAAAAAGAAAGAGGAAGATATCCAAGCTGTGGGAGACTTTGCCTCGTATATTTCGGCTACTTCATACTAACCACCCTGTTCTTCTATGAACTATGTATCCCAGGGTTCATACTTATACCCAATGGCCTCTCAGAATCCAGTAAATTTTCAACCTTTTGTCAGCTAAAGGAAACCGAAGAATATCCAGAAAAGAGATCAGTTTGAGCCACTCCCCATGGCTTACTCTAAACTATTGCCCCAGCTGGTCGAAGAGAAACTCCTCACTAAAGTTCTAGTGGAGCCTATTCAACCCCTATATCCGAGCTGGTATGACGAGAATGCATATTGTGATTATCATTATGGGATTCGGGGACATTCCATATAAAATTGCTTATGTCTGAAACGGAAGGTTCAAGCACTCATCAATAAAGGACAGTTAGATGTGGGGAAGAAACAAAGGTCAAACATCAAGGAGAATCTACTGATGAGACTATTGTGGTTGTCATAATAGGGGAAGAAGATGGAAAGGTCGAAAAGAGTACCGAGGAATAGCCAGTTTGAATTAGGGAGAACATGTCAAGGGGAAGTTTTTATGCATTTAGTTTCATACCTCATGATGAAAACACTTGTCTTATGTTAACATCCGTATGAAATAAATGAATTTTGAATGTTTTTATAGTTGTTGTGTTTTAACAATAATTTGAATGTGCAAAAACAAGCATTAAGGAAGTTCTGATAATGGATAGTCTCGAGAATATTGATGATCATTGTTAGAAATGACCCAATACCTTCCTTTTTTTGGGGATTCCATATGTCTAAATCCTTGAAACTGAGACCACTTAGAAAACCTAATGCTTCAAAAAATATGAATGATTAAACTTCATAAACCATTGTCATTTCAGAATAAGCAAAGATGTAAATCCTAGTTTAGGCTATGAACAAAGGAACGAACTTTTTGAAAATTTTTCGAATTCCTTGAAATTCAAACAAATGAGACATTCTTTCAAGAATCTAGATTTTGGTAATTCGATGTGTGTCAAGATCGTGCAAAAACCACTCATGACCTTTTCCAATGACCATAAAACGTCAATTTCCCAAACATCACTTCATGATTGATACCTCGGGGCACAATGACCAAACCAAATTATCCCATGTCCTAGAGAAAACCTATTTTTGGGTAATATTTTCCTTGGCACTTCAAACAAACCCAAGATTGAAACTCAGCATTTTCAGTGTAAACCTAGACTTGTGATGTTCCTCGCAATGATACAAATCCTCATGGTTAATCAAATTGGGGCATCATATGTGGAAATGATGGATACATGATGAAAAAGGATGGAACTAACGCATGAATCAGTGGGGCATGCAAAAAAAAAAAAAGTAAAAGAAGAAAAATTGTGATATCATGCATATGAGAATTCAGATGATTCCAAAGTGCAAAATGAAATTTTCATTATCTATTTCCCCTGGGGATTGTTTTTCAATGAGAATATTCGGGCTTGATATGATAAATGGCATCTTTCATATCCCTTTCACAAAAAGAAACTATCCATAGTCACCCCTTTTGAGCCAAAATAATTCCCTCTTCTTTGAACCCTGATCAAGGATCACCCTCTACACTGGGGGCAAATGCGAGGAACAATCTTCTCAAAAATCATGAAAAAATGAGTCTTAGTTCAAAGACAGATACAAAGCAAATTGAGCTCCTAAATGAATATGGGCTCATTCTGTCGAAAAGAAATGAAAAAGATGGCGAAATGGAAGCCAAGAACAAAACAAAAGAAAAAGTGTGAAAAAGTATGGCAAATGAAAGTCAAAAGCAAGGAAGAAAAAAGAGCAAAAGTCAAAAAAGGAATAAAAAGTCCAAAAAAGACAAATGTTTCAAAAAGAATCCTCTTCAAGAAATGATCCTTGATCTGATTATCCTTAAACACATATTTTGGAACTATTTATCCTTTCTTTCTGAACCCCGGGCCATGACCTACATTACGTGCTTTAAAAGTCCATTTTGATCAAGCAAAAATATTTAATTTGAAGGGTTTTTCCTCAGATTTTATCCCATCCCATCTCATCAAATTATCATTTCACTAAGGAAGAATTTAGAATTCTCAAGTGCATGGTAAAACAATAAAAAAAAAAGAAAGGAAAAAATGGAAAGAATGGGACTCTAGGGCGAAAACCCAAAAATAGGCGGTCTACAGTAAAATGGGAATTTTCGATGCCATCTATGATAGTACCAATACCACAAAAGAGAAGGTCATCTTGAAGAAGTGGTCTCGAGGAAAATCTAGGAATTCCTGAATTCCCCAAATTGTCAACTCTCATTTGGAGGATTGATTTAAAAAAAAACTGAAACTTTTTTCCCTCCAAAATCAACTTCCAGTTTAAACATCTCGGCCAATCTTGAAACTTGTCAAAATGCCTTGATATGGAAATTAAAAGAATGTTGAATTTGTTTGGTTCTCAATGAATTCATGATTTATAAAACCTGTTCCATTTGTAAGCCTAGAAGGAGCGTACATTTTTATGAAGTTTTCCTGGAAAAACCAAAATTTTGTTATACCAAGCCTTGCCAATCCCAGTTGAAAAAAACCCAGATTGACACTTAGAGAAATTTCTAACAGTGATCATCAGTCTTCAAAAGATTTGTACATCACACACTGTGGGGTTAATATTTTTTATTCAAAAGTTTTCAAGATAAGAAAACGGATAAAAATATTTTTTGAAATACCATTTTTGATGTTGACATGAGACAAGGGTTTTTCTAACCCAAAGGTATAGAACTACTAGGATAGGTCTTGATTTCCAAATATGAGAAGAAGAAATAGAACTCAACAAGCAGATTTCTATTGATAAGAGTTTGAAAACTGTTGGGGCAAGAGAATAGCCAAAGATATACTCTGATTGGAAGAGGAAAAAGGAATGGGAAAGGCTAAGCCAAAGTCTAGAAAAAAGATCAGGGGCATTTGCATCACTCATGAGCACTCATCACTTTATTAAGCTTTGCATCTGCACCGTGTCAGCAAGCATTTGCATAATTCATGAGTATTTGTATTTGCACTATTCCATGAGCATCTGCATTCTATCTTTACAAGTACATCCTTCATAGATATTTGTATTCGCATCATCTCAAGCAAGTGCATCATTTCTAGGATCATTGCATCTTCATTGTAGCTACAATTACACCATTCATGAACCACTTACATGAACATGATTCATAGGGACATCTGCATCTGCTTTTAGAAGCATTTGCATTAATCCAAGACATCTGCATCCTCATTTAGAAGCATTTGCATCAATCCAAGACATCTGCTTTTAGAAGCATTTGCATCAATCCAAGACATCTGCATCTACAAGCATTTACATCAATCCAAAACATATGTATCATTTCAAGAAGCATTTGCATCAATCCAAAACATCTGTATCATTTCAGGAAGCATTTGCATCAATCCAAGACATTTGCATTTACACCATGAAGCATTTGCATCCTCTTTCAAATCCTTCAGATTAATTTCCAGGTCATTTCAATTTATGGTTTCATCCAGATCTTTTTCAATTTTCTAGTTTCACCCATGCCTTTTTATTCTCTGGTTTCATTTAGATATTTTTCAAATTTTTGGTTTCACCCATGCTTTTCAATTTCTGGTTTCATCCAGATCTTTTTCAAATTTCTGGTTTCACCCGTGCCTTTTTCATCTCTGGTTTCATCTAGATCTTTTTCAATTTTTTGGTTTCACACATGCCTTTTTATTCTCTGGTTTCATCCAGATCTTTTTCAAAATTTTGGTTTCACACATGCTTTTCAATTTCTGGTTTCATCCAGATCTTTTTCAATTTTTTGGTTTCACCCATGCTTTTCAATTTCTGGTTTCATCTAGATCTTTTTCAAATTTTTGGTTTCACCCATGCTTTTCAATTTCTGGTTTTATCCAGATCTTTTTCAAATTTTTGGTTTCACCCAAGCTTTTCAATTTCTAGTTTCATCCAGATCTTTTTTAATTTTCTGGTTTCACCCATGCCTTTTTAACCTCTGGTTTCATCCAGATCTTTTTCAATTTTCTGGTTTCACCCATGCCTTTTTAATCTCTGGTTTCATCCAGATCTTTTTAAATTTTTTGGTTTCACCCATGGTTTTTAATCTCTGGTTTCATCCAGATCTTTTTTAATTTTCTGGTTTCACCCATGCTTTTCAATTTCTGGTTTCATCTAGATCTTTTTCAAATTTTTGGTTTCACCCATGCTTTTCAATTTTTGGTTTCATCCAGATCTTTCTCAAATTTTTGGTTTCACCTATGCCTTTTTTATCTCTGGTTTCATCCAGATCTTTTTCAATTTTCTGGTTTCACCCATGCCTTTTTAATATCCGGTTTCATCCAGATCTTTTTCAATTTTCTGGTTTCACCTATGCCTTTTTAATCTCCGGTTTCATCCAGATCTTTTTCAATTTTCAGATTTCACCCATGCCTTTTTAATCACTGGTTTCATCCAGATCTTTATCAATTTTTTGGTTTCATCTAGATCTTTTTCAATTTTCTGGTTTCACCCATGCCTTTTTAATCTCTGGTTTCATCCAAATCTTTTTCAATTTTTTGGTTTTACCCATGCCTTTTTAATCTCTTGTTTCATCAAGATCTTTCTCAATTTTTTGGTTTCACCCATGTTATCTCAATTTTCTGGTTTCATCCAGATCTTTCTCAATTTTCTGGATTTACCCATGTCATTTCAATCTCTGGTTTAATCCAGATCTTTCTCAACTTTTTGGTTTCACCCCTGTCATTTCAATCTCTGGTTGTATCCAGATCTTTCTCAATTTTCTGGTTTCACCCATGTCATTTCAATTTCTGGTTTTATCTAGATCTTTCTCAACTTTCTGGTTTCACCCATGCCTTTTTAATCTATGGTTTCATCCAGATCTTTTTCAATTTTCGGTTTCACCCATGCCAGCAAGGTTAGCACAAGACAGGATAAGACCCCGAGACTATCGTCGAGGTCTTTTCTTCTCTTGCAAATCGAACCCATTTCCTTAAGACGGGTCGATCCTTGATTAGACAGAGAACTTAATTTAAGGATAAAATCTTCTATTTACAGCTTTTTTTAAAAAAAGTGAAAAAAAATGAAAACACATTTCCCCTTTCTTCACATGTGATTTCACTAACCGGACAAAATTAGTGTTTGTTTATCTTTGCCTGATTCCTGATTCTCAGCAATAGCCAAAGAGGGGCAGCTGTAGACACCTAATTTTGTCAGGACCACTAAATCAGATATGTTTTCTTCCTAAATTGATGCTTCAGAATGCAAAAAGGCTTTTCATCCTGCAGGTGGTACTCCGTGACTTAGTTTAAGAAAGCAGACGTAATAAGTCAATCTTGAAAAAGTCAACCACAGAAAAGTCAATCCCAAAAAGTCAACTACTAAAAAAGTCAAACCACTTTCAAAATCAAGATTCAAAGTTCAATTGAAAAATGGTGAAAGAATTTTGATAATCCGAGGTCTACATTGAGAGATATGGAGTTCAGAAGTTGGGTTACGGAGATTCAGTAGAAAGGAAACCTTAGTTCGAAAAATTTGGGGAAAGTGCTTAAAAGATCAAATTGGTCGAAATTGGAGGTTCCAAATGAAAGATAAGCACTGACTACGGGTAATGGAGAAGCTACTTGGAAGAAAACCTGAAGGAAAAGTCAATTTGTAAAAAAACCAAGAATTAGGGTTTTTGGTGGATTTTGGTGAAATTGAGAAAAATGGAACAAATGACCCTACTCGATAAAAATAAGCCCCTAATTGATGAGGAGTGATTAAACAAGGATTGCTCAGGGCTCAGTTTGAAGAAATTCTGAGAAAAGAGCCGATAGGAGGAAAAACGAGGAAATTCTCGATAGTGAAAAAATGAAAAATCAAATCGGAAGGGAATTTGATTGTAAAAATTGGACCTTTTTAGACCAACTCCAATTCAATATATTACAAAGGCACAAAAAATGAAAATCTAAAAATCGGACTTGTTTTGAGCAAAATCGAGCTTCGGAACAAAAGGGCAAAATTGGAAAATTCGGGAAAAATAGTAAATGAGCTCCAAAAATTCTAAAAATTGTCAGATCTCATTCTTAAATCATTTGAAAGAGATTGACGAAGAAAAATCTGGATTCAAGCTCCTTGCAAAATGGCAAAATCTCGGGCCCACTATTTTGAAATTGAAGAAGATAAATCTCGAAAAAATAGCAAATGAGTTCCAAAAATTCTAAAACTTTGCAGATCTCATTCTTAAATTATTTGGAAGAGATTGGCAAAAGAAAATGTGGATTCAGAGTTCGTTTACAGAATGGCAAATCCTGAGCCCACTATGTAGAAATTCAAGTAGATAAATCCCGAAAAATAGGAAATGAGCTCCAAAAATTATGAAAATTTCCAGACCTCACTTTTAAATTATTTGGAAGAGATTGGTGAAGAAAAATTGTCTGTTTGTTATTTAATTTGGTTTGGGGGTCAAAAAGGTCATTTCACCGAAGAAACCGAAGGACTTTAAAAAAAATGGAGATTGGGCTGGATTTTAAAAAGGCAATCAGCCAAGCCCATAATGGAGAGTGATTTTGCTGAGATTTTAGATCAAAGGGCCAAGAGTGAAGAGGAAGATAGTTATTTTTCTTGATCAAGCCTTTGAAATGTGACACATGGACCAATAGATAGAGAGGGATGATGTCATATTTATGACATCCTATTTATGACAACATCTTCATGACATCATATTTAGGAGCTGATTATTCCAATCTAAGGGTGAGAATTCTACATAAAAGGCATCTTGCATCAAAGACCATTGGATGAGAATTGGTGTAAGAAAACCTAGAACCTTCTACACTACTAAGGGCCATTCGGCTATCACTATGGGAAGGGGGAATTCAAATTTTGGCTAGAGCTTTAGGGGCTAAACAAGGGTAGTAGCTAGGGAGAAAAAGAAAGAAAAAAGAGAGGGGAAAAATAGAGAAAAAAAAGAAAGGTTTTGCTTGCTACTTCTTGATTTGGAAAGCTAGAGCAAGGTAGCTATGTTATTTCATGGTTTTCTCATACTATTGACATGATTTTGCTATTTTGATTGTTATTTTATTCTCTTTTATGAAATAAACTTGTTTTTTTGAAATAAATTCTAAAGAGCTTCTACTTTGTTTTTAAAGAAATAAAAAGAAAACAAGTTTTCCTCTTTTTTTTTTATTTATATCATGGCCGAATGGTGTCTTCTTTTTTTAGATAATTTTATTTTTGATTTTGTTCATGAGATTTGTTGTGGTAGGTTAGCTTACTTGTGTTAGATTAGCTTGATTGTGGTAGGTTAGCTTGATTGTGGTAGCTTAGTTCTAAACCATGCCATGTGTTTGTGATAATGCCATGCCATGTTCACGTTGTTTTCATTCGGCCATGATGGATTTCATTGTGCATGTGTGCATTTTTATCATGTTTACTTGTTTAATATGCTTCCATTGATCTTCATACATTTAGACCATGCCATGTTCATTTTCTTTTCATTCGGCCATGATGGTTCCTTGTGCATGTTTGCATTATTATCATGTTTGCTAGTTTATTATGCCTCCATGTGTTTGTGTTATTGTCTAGCTAGGATTTCATTATGATTGTTTAGTGACCATTCGGCTAACATGTTCCATTTTGCTTTTTGTATGCATTTTCATCTTATTGAGGTGATAGGTTTGCATTTCATTGCATAATATTGTGTGTTTTGATTTAGTTTGCCATGTGTTTGTGTTAATGCCTTGCTACATTTTTTCATATAGAATTAGTGGCTATTGGGCCTCTTCTTGTGTTCCTTGCCTTGTGTGTGCATTTGCATTTTGTTTAGGTACCATGCTTTGCATTACTATGCCATGAGATTGTGTACTAGTTGCTGTTTGTTCTTTGGTTTAGTATTAGGTTTATTTGGTCATTATATGTTCATGGTATTTTCATGCATTCTCATGACATTTTAGGTCTAGGCCATCTTTGAATTGCCATGCATATTCCCATGCATATTAGGTCTTAGATCATGTTAGTATTGCCATACATTGCTATGCTATTTAGGTCTTAGGTCACATTAGCATTGCCATGCATTTTCATGTCCAATAAGTGTAGGTCACATTTGCATTGCCATGCATATTAGGTTAGGATATAATTTATTGCCATGCAAACTCATGCTAGGCATTAGGTTATTTTAAATTGTCATTCATTTCTTATATCATTTAGGCTTTAGATCATGCATTTCATACATCAAATTTGCTATTTGTTCATGCATCTCATGTCTTGCCACTTGATTTATGACTTAGGCCAATCAATGGTTCAAAGTCATGCTCATTTGAGTATGCTTGTGGAAAATTAAAGAATTGTCAAGTTGATTTTACTGCCTTTGTAATTTTTTTTTTTACTTAGCTAAATCTTGTCCAATTTTTTAGAAAATTTAGCTACTGTTTGTAGGTTCCTAGAAGAGTCTCCAATATTTTTACTTTGATTATTGAATGATTTTATCATAGGAAAAAAAATGTATTTTGGCAAAATAGTTTTTCACCCAGTGTTCTGACTTTCCTGATTTTTCTGGGAAGTTATCTTTAATCTGAAAATTTAAGCCTATTTTTTCCTGTGTAGTTTTACATGTTCTGACTCTCCAGCATTGTTTTTATATTTTTTTGAAATTTTAAAAATAGGTTAAAAAAATCACGCTTTAAAACTGGATTGTAGAGTCATATTTGAATTCAAAGAAAAACAATTGTTAATTTTGGCTAAGGCATTTAGAGGGGGTTGATTAGGAACCTTAGCTACTGTCCTAGGTTGGTTTCTAAGCCTTTTTAATATTTAAAAATGGTTTTATAAAGCTCGGGTCAAGGGTGGTCAAGTCCGGGTTTTCAAACTTAGGAGTTAGAGCCTTTTTCAAAGGAATTTTGGCCATGAATTATTTTTCATCCAAGATTTTCAAAATTGTTTTCGAACAATCACAAAGTGTTTTTTTTTTTATTTTAGAAAATTTAATTTGATATCTTTTCCTAAGGTAGTCGGATATCTTTTTAGGTATACAGGTTTCCTTATTTAAAGGAAAAAAATATACTTTCATGCATTGCATTTTTCATGTTCATGCATACTTTATATTATGTGATTTTTGCTATGATAATTTCTATGATATTGTTATTATTTTGATTTATATTTTATGGTATTACATTGTTTGTTATATGGTTTTGAATATTCCATGCTATCCTATGCTTTTAATTTAGTCATTTATTTTTGTCACATCATTTAGCATTTACTATGTTCATGCATTGTTATTTTTATGTTCATGCATATTCCATGGTAACATTGTTCTATGTTACATATCATTCCATGTCATTTTAATTATGTCATTTCATTTAGAATATATTATGTTACTTAGGTTATTTCATTTCATTTAGAATATGTTATGTCACTTAGGTTATATCCTTTCATTTAGAATATGCTATGCCATTTAAATTATATCATATCATTTAGGTTGCATTATATTATCTAGACTTTGCTATATTATTTTTATTATGTCACACATATTCATATTCATGTTTTTTTAAATGTTTTGAAAAGGATAATGATTTTCAATAATACAAAGATATTCCCGGGTTAAAATAATTAATGAGTTCTCTACCGGGTTTGCTGGAGAGGATATCATCAATTATCATTAATAAAGAAATATCTTTCTTTCAAAAAAAGAGAATGTTTCGAAATTTTTTCCAAATAAATAAAAATTTCTATATTTTGCCGATTTTGTCGGGGAATATAGGAAAATTTTGAATTAATAAATTCCGAAATGGAATTATTTTTTATTAAATTGAGAATTAACTTGAAATACTAAATTAAAAACCGACTTTTTATCGAGACTTGAGATATCACACGATTAATAAGGTACCATTTTATACGGGCGTTGTGGGGGTGCTAATCCTTCCCCGCACATAACCGAGTCTCGAACCCGATTCTTCGATTTTCTCTGGTTTATAACACAGAGTTGAAATTGGTTTTAAAAATATTTTAATTAATTTTAAAATGTTTTGCAAAATCGGTTTTAATAGGTAGCCGATCACACCTAGCTAAAAAAAGATTGGTGGTGACTCCATGTCTTTTTCAAGGTCATTTTCAAAACTTTCATTTTTCAAGAGGAACTAAGTCGACTTTTCCTCGATTTTTTTTAATGTCACGCTTAACGAATATAAAGTCTCGCGATGAGACTTGTTATTTTTTAGGTTGCGACAGAGGGATCCTAAATCCCTTAGCCTAATCCCTCACTTTATCCATTTAAACTTTAAATTACTCTAACCAAGCACCTTTGATGGTTAATGCATAAAGAAACCTGCAAATATGTACATATAATTATAACTATATGTAAATTTATCATAAATATATGAACATTTTACTAGTAGTAACCAATTATCAGTTTATATCCTCTCTTTCAAATCAACAAGGTATTAAATATAAATATTGATTGATTGGAGAGAGAAAAAGTACCCAATATATTAACAATTTCGTTTTTTAACATAAGCAAACTTAGCGATAAGTGCTTAATTGCATATATTTTTGATAACTCGTATAATTATATAGTTTTTAGTTATGTTTTATTATTGTTTTGTGTCAAATACGAGTTATTATTGTTTAGTCTAATTGTGTTTATGATCTTTTATATTTTTATGTATTTTGGTGTTTTTCACAAGTTTCTTTGAGTGATTTCAGATTACTAGAATTAAGGGCAAATCCAGTTCAGTTCCAGTTCCGACACCTTTTGCCATATCAGCTATATCTCGAGTTTCACTGAAGCAATAAGGCTGAAATTTGTAGCCGTGCAAAGCTAAGAGGCATATCTATCTTTTTCATGTTTTACACTTCTTGAAACGGAGTCGTTTTCCCTAGCGAAATCGACAATCAAGTTGGCTGATGTGCAATGACGTCTGTGCTGACCTGTTTTCGTATTTTGCCCATATCTTCTTATCCACATCAGCAAATGAGCTGATTCCAACGGCTATGGATCAGTAACTGATAGGGTAACATTTTTCTAGAAGACCATGTGATCAGATAAGGCCTCTAAAATTGACAAAATTGACCATCAAGTTGGCTGATCAAAATCGTCATATATGACGAAAATTGTTAGAAAAATGCACCCACCTATTATACCTACCTTTGAAATTTGTAAAGCTTGTCTCTTGTCATTTAGCCCTCCAAAATGTGTATAAATAGAGGGCCTTGGATGATTGTAAGGGATCATATTGTAGATTGGTAGGATATTAGCCATTGTAATAAAATTCTCTAAGTTTTCTTCTTCTTTCTTTTCTCTAGTTTTCTTTTTCTGTATTTTCTTCTTCTTCTTTCTTTCTTTTATTTCCTTCTTAGATTCTCTTTAATTTTATGTTTATGTTTACAATGCCTATGCTAGGCTAAACTTCTATTTGGTTAAGGGTGATTTCAAAGCCCTAGACATGTTTTGTGATTGATTTTCAGATTCTATCTATCATTAATTTTCTATCAAAGTTGCTTATGTTCTTCTACAAAAATTGTTCATGATGTTGTCTTGATTTATTCAGGTGTACAACTAGATAGATCTTGATAATTATCTATTGCTAGTTTAGGAGTCTTGATCCGTGTAATTGTCTTGATTTCCTATTCATAAGTGGCAATTTGTGATTAATGATTATGGTCAAGTTTTCAATAATTGCAAAGTGGAACATAACCTAAGTTGAACAATCCGAGCTTATGTGTTTGTTGCTTAGATCAACCTATCTTTCTCATCATAAAGCTTCCATTAAATTGAATTTAGAGAGCTTATTCTAGGTTGTTTAATGGTTAGAGATTAAATAGAGAGCTTGTTCTATTTAACGACAAACTAAGGAAAGATTGGGATAACAGAGCTTGTTGTTATCTACGGTTGTTAACTTTGATAGTTGGTTGATATTGATAGATCTGAAATTGATTCTTAATGATGTCTAGTGGTGGAGAATGAAACCTTAACCATATTTTTCATATTTGATTCTTCTTACTTACTTGTTTTCTTACTTTTCTAGTTTGCTTATTTTTAAAAGTATATTTATTTTTATTGGCTGGTTATACCGCCTAATTTGTATATTAACTTTGTTTTATTTTTATTGGCTGGTTATACCGCCTAATTTAGTATATATATATTGTTCATGATGTTGTCTTGATTTATTCAGGTGTACAACTAGATAGATCTTGATAATTATCTATTGCTAGTTTAGGAGTCTTGATCCGTGTAATTGTCTTGATTTCCTATTCATAAGTGGCAATTTGTGATTAATGATTATGGTCAAGTTTTCAATAATTGCAAAGTGGAACATAACCTAAGTTGAACAATCCGAGCTTATGTGTTTGTTGCTTAGATCAACCTATCTTTCTCATCATAAAGCTGCCATTAAATTGAATTTAGAGAGCTTATTCTAGGTTGTTTAATGGTTAGAGATTAAATAGAGAGCTTGTTCTATTTAACGACAAACTAAGGAAAGATTGGGATAACAGAGCTTGTTGTTATCTACGGTTGTTAACTTTGATAGTTGGTTGATATTGATAGATCTGAAATTGATTCTTAATGATGTCTAGTGGTGGAGAATGAAACCTTAACCATATTTTTCATATTTGATTCTTCTTACTTACTTGTTTTCTTACTTTTCTAGTTTGCTTATTTTTAAAAGTATATTTATTTTTATTGGCTGGTTATACCGCCTAATTTGTATATTAACTTTGTTTTATTTTTATTGGCTGGTTATACCGCCTAATTTAGTATATATATTTTTATTGGCTGGTTATACCGCCTTGCATCTTATTCTTATTATTTACTTTAGTTTAAATCTGGCTTCAAAAACCCCTTTTCTTTTATTGTTCTTGAATTTAAGTTTTAAACTATTAACTTATAAACTAAAACCCAATCCCTGAGGACTCGACCCTTGCTAACTACTATACTTACAATTTATCTTTTTAGTGCAAGGTTAAATAAGATACACTCTTTTGGGTGCATCAAATTTTTGGCGCCGTTGCCGGGGATTGCTTTCTTTAGTTTATTTGTTACTTGGTTTATTCTTATTTTCAGTTCTAATTAGTTTTATTTTCTTGTACATACAAGTTTTTCTTATCAAATTTTCAAAAAAAAAATAAAAAATAAAAAAACGATGGAATTGAGCAATCTAACACTTGAAGAGTTGGTGGCATACATGAACATGGAGAATCAACAAGCCAATCTCACTTCCTCAGTTCAACAATTGGCCATGGGAGGATGTCAAGGCCATCAATGGTTCCAAGACCAACCGCATGATCATTACTCCAACACTTACCATGAGGGATGGTGGGATCATACTAATTATGGCTACTCGAAAAATTACCAAGAAGTAGATCCTTATGCCAATTACACTCATCCATCTAGCTTCAATCAATCATGGTCTCAAGAACCAGATCTTTTTCAACCACCACATATGACTCAAAACTCTGGTACTTCTTTAAAAGATCTTGTACATTCTCTTGTTACTGATACTTTGCAATTTCAACAGGAAACAAGGGCAAGCATCCAGAGTTTGGAAAGGCAAATGAGCCTATTGGCTAGTAGTATGGTGGGATGGGTAGCACAAAGATCTGAAGAACTCCCAGCCCAAACGATGATTAACCCAAAGGAGAATGCTACTATTGTGACCTTGAAGAATGAGGAATAAGATGAGGATGAGACAAAATTAGAGATGGATTCTATTCTTAAGGATAATGAAGCCACAAATCCAAATAAGAGTATTTCGGCACCTGAGGTAACGTTTAAGATTCCAATTTTTACTAATGTTTTTTCTCCACCTTTCCCTAGTAGATTCGCAAAGTTCAAAGAGGAGGAACATGAACAAAACATGCTGGAAACCTTAAACAGTTTGTTTGTGGATGCCATTCAACAAGTACCAACATATGCTCCATTCCTCGATGAGATATGCACCACAAAGGATGATGGAATAATACTTGTAATGGAGAATGCATCCAGTTTTGTGCAAAGAAAGCTTCCTATCAAACGCTCAAATTTGGGAAGTTTCATGTATGAGCCTAACAAGCCTAAAAAGCCAAGAAGGGGAATTGGCTAGGCTGAAAACAATCAATCAAGTGCTAATTGGGAGAGGCAGCCTAATTAGTGAAAGCATTGCCAAACTGCCATCCTCAGATTTGCTCTCTTTTTCTTTATCTTTTTCTTATGTTTATTTGTTAATTGTGTTTAGTGTTTTTAAGTTCATTTAGGCTGCATAAGTTTATTTTGTTTATTAGTTCTTTTCACTTTCACATGATTTTTTCATTTGGGTTAATAGCATTACATTAATGACAATGTAAAAATTATGTGTGGGGGGAAGAATTTAGGATTTTATTTAGAGTGTTTTGTTTTTGTGTCTTTTTATGTTGTTTTTCTTTTTGATCCTTGTTTTGAAAATAACTAGATGTAAATATAATTTTTTTTAACCCCGGTTAAATGGCGGATAACGGTACTCCGTGATTATTTAAGTCGGTTCCATCAGCTACCCATAAAACTGATATTGTATATAAATTTCTCTTCCAATTTCTCTTTCAAATTTTTCTCATTTTTTTCAGGATGGATGATATTCTCACAAGATTGCAGAAACGATTTCCTCCTTTTCCTCGAAATATTTTACTGAAGCTTTACCAAGTTCGATTTGAAAGATTAAGAATGCTTATGCACAAAGGGATTCCTGAAGACATACGTTGGATAATTGAAGCCAAGGTACGTGAAGATGAATATCTGCCTGTTTTGCATTTACCAGGTACAGGTAGAAGCACTTTTGCAAAGAAGCGACGAGCAAAGCGCATGAGTTCAAACTGCCACAAATGTGCACGATGGACGTGTAACGGTAAATGTCGTTCTATTGGGATTCCGTCCTCTAATCGAGATGATAAAATTGAATTCATTAAGGATGGACTGAGTAAGGAGAATTTGGGTAATATCCAACTTTCTCTTGAGACGCATCCTAGTGGAGACGTACAAAGAGAAATTCTTGATTTATGGCTGCAATTCCAAAGGGAATGGAAACATCTTGGGAATCTGATGTTAAAAGACCCTGTTTGCCAGCTTGTAAGAAAACTGGATGGGAAGCATATCCTCGACTCATAGAAGGCGTTTAAGCCGTTTCTGGACGTAAAACCAGAGGAAGATGTGAGCCACAATCACAACTACAATAAATGACTTCTCAGCTTTTGATTTGATTTGCAATAACTTTATTTTGGTTTAATTTACGTGTTGTTCGATTTGTGTAATTATTCTCGTTTTTTTTTTGTCTTTTACGGTTGATTTTTTCTTCTCTTTTTGATTTTCTTCCTGAAATCACGCAAAAATCTTTTGTTAGGTTAACATTTTCTTCTGACAGGTCAGATACACTTTCGGCGACATTATTACTCTTGTCTGATTCACTACTCAGTCCTCTATATATTACACCATGTACTCATTCTCTTTCAGGCACTCGAAAAAAAAAATGGAAAGTACTTCGTCCCAACGCATTAAAAAAATTTGTGTCTTTGGAGGTGCTTATCCAGGGAAAAATAACATATTCGCTGATGAAGCCATAAGAGTTGGAGTAATACTTGCCCAACAAAAGATCCAGTTGATTTATGGAGGCGGTAGTACGGGTTTAATGGGAGCAGTCGCTACATCAGCACACGCCGGAGGAAGTCCAGTTCTAGGAATCGTGCCAAAACTATTCACAGGTTTTTGTGGACCTACCGTGGGTAAGGAAATACAAGTCTGGAGTATCCCTGAACGGATAACAATCATGTACCATTCTGCCGATGCATTCATTGCTTTACCAGGAGGTCTGGGTACATTGGAAGAAATAGCTTGCGTGGCTTCTTGGTCATCTTTGGTCACAAATAAGAAACCCATTGGTTTGCTTAATATTAATGGTTATTTTAGTAATTTGCTTTCATATTTAGATAATGCTGTGGATAATGGATTCATGTTTTCAGAGGCAAGGAGAACCATAATTTCTGCTACAACCATTGAAGATTTACTCAAAAAGCTCCAAGCTTATGAGTGTTTATCTGCTACGGTTGTTTAGCAAACGCTCGGAAAAAGAAAAAGAGATATGGATGAGCAAGGAGTGGATTGCACTTTGTCTTTGTGACATTATCTAACATTTTGCTTGTTGTGTCTCAGTTATAATAAGTGGTTAGCAACCTCTGCAGGTAATATCTCCTAAATTCTACCTTTAAAATTTGACATTGGGGACAATGTCATATTTTAGTAGGGGGTAAGGGACATATTTTGCTAATTTAAAAAAAAAATAAAAAATTTGTTGTGTTTTAAGCCATTTAGAAGTATTCATTCTGAACAAGGTCTGAGTAAGGGAGACTTGAGACATACCTTGTCAGTTTGATTTCTTCTTTTCAAAAAAAAAAATGTTATGTTTTAAGCAATTTAGAAGTATTCATTCTGAACAAGGTCTGAGTAAGGGAGACGTGAGACACACCTTGTCAGTTTGATTTTAATCTTTTTATGTTTACTTGTTAATTTTTGTTTAGTATTTTAAGATTATTTAGGTTGCATGAGTTTGTTTTGGTTTGAGTCTTAGCTGTTCCTATTCTTATGTTATTAGTTCTTTTCTCTTACACATGATTCTTTCATTTGGGTTAATAGACTTACATTGAGGACAATGTAAGAATTAAGTGTGGGGGGAATGATTTAGGATTTCTTTTATTTTTGTCTACTATTTTTTTTTATGAGTCTTTATTATTATTTTTAGTGTGTTTTAGTTTCTTTTTAATACAATGATGAGATATGAATTGCATAAGTCTAAAACAGAGTTATTAGTGAGAAGATTTTCATGAGAATTGAGCTTGATATCATTTTTTTTATGAGCCAATGTTAATATGATATGTTGATTGAGAAAGAAGCATGTTTAGACTTAATCTGACTTGTATAATCATCCTTGTGAGTTTTTGAGCCTATATGATTGATGCATTATACATATCAATCTAATTTCTTTCTTGAGTGCTCTTATGATTACATGATTCTCTAGAACTTGCTTTAAACCATTTGAGACTATATTGATGCATGTGACAACATGAATATGATAGAGGCATTAGGATTTTTAGCCAGGGCCAAACAGCCATCCCTTATTGATGTTCCAAGAGAACACACCCTTAGTGAACCAATTTGAGCCTACATTGAATAAGCTATCTCTTTGGTAACCATAACTTGTCCCTAACCTAAATATATTTATATCTTTACCTTTGTTCCAAAGATGAATTAGCATGTTTTGAGACAAGTTGCAAAGACAAGGAAGATCTATTGAAAATTTGGGGTAGAAACAAGAAATAAGTGTGGGGGGGAAAGAAAAGAAAAGTCAAGAGAAAAAGAAATGGAATACTGGCAAATATATTCCTATGTAAAAAAAAATATGAATCATCTCTTGAATTTGTGGAAAAGGAAAAGGATGTTACAAAGTTGTTTAGAATGAAGAAAAGGCCCAACATGAATATCCGGCCTAGGTGACTATGTACTTGTAAAAAGTTTTGAGAAGTTTCTTTGTATGATCTTTTTATGACTCTAAACTTTATGAACTCTTTGGAACCTTTGTGATATCTTTATCCTTTTGTTCTTCAACCACATTACAAACCCCTTGGCCCCATTACAACCTTGATTAAAGACCTCTTGATTCATGAAGTTGTATGATCTAAATAGTGGAGAATAGGTGGACAAGCAAGAATATGGTAGAACTGTTTTCATGAGATTGATTGAGTGTAAACACTTCACCACTACTTTAAAGAGTGAAAATCATGAGGGTATCCCATGTGAGAAGTTGAGATTAAATTTGAACATGCACTATTTTGATTGAGATATGTTATGTTAATATTGGCTTAACTCAAACAATTTACATTCAAGCTTGATTTTTTGTGAAATTCTTTAAGCTATTGATTAGTTTATAAGACTTGTTCAAAGATTGTCTCTAATTTGTATTGAAAGGATTAGGAGTAAATATTTTTAGTATATGTAGTTTATTTATATTTTAGTTTTTCAATGTTTGTGGGTATCGTTCTAGTAAACCCTCACGAGACTAAACTCGTCCACTAGGGACACCTAGGGGTTTAAAGGCTTGTGTCACATGCTAAGTGCCACCGTGATTTCCTACGAAAATGGATTAGATTAGATTTTCTTATTTTATTTTTATTGAGTCGTTGCTAGGGACTAGCAACAATCTAAGTGTGGGGGTGTGATAACTCGTATAATTATATAGTTTTTAGTTATGTTTTATTATTGTTTTGTGTCAAATACGAGTTATTATTGTTTAGTCTAATTGTGTTTATGATCTTTTATATTTTTATGTATTTTGGTGTTTTTCACAAGTTTCTTTGAGTGATTTCAGATTACTAGAATTAAGGGCAAATCCAGTTCAGTTCCAGTTCCGACACCTTTTGCCATATCAGCTATATCTCGAGTTTCACTGAAGCAATAAGGCTGAAATTTGTAGCCGTGCAAAGCTAAGAGGCATATCTATCTTTTTCATGTTTTACACTTCTTGAAACGGAGTCGTTTTCCCTAGCGAAATCGACAATCAAGTTGGCTGATGTGCAATGACGTCTGTGCTGACCTGTTTTCGTATTTTGCCCATATCTTCTTATCCACATCAGCAAATGAGCTGATTCCAACGGCTATGGATCAGTAACTGATAGGGTAACATTTTTCTAGAAGACCATGTGATCAGATAAGGCCTCTAAAATTGACAAAATCGACCATCAAGTTGGCTGATCAAAATCGTCATATATGACGAAAATTGTTAGAAAAATGCACCCACCTATTATACCTACCTTTGAAATTTGTAAAGCTTGTCTCTTGTCATTTAGCCCTCCAAAATGTGTATAAATAGAGGGCCTTGGATGATTGTAAGGGATCATATTGTAGATTGGTAGGATATTAGCCATTGTAATAAAATTCTCTAAGTTTTCTTCTTCTTTCTTTTCTCTAGTTTTCTTTTTCTTTATTTTCTTCTTCTTCTTTCTTTCTTTTATTTCCTTCTTAGATTCTCTTTAATTTTATGTTTATGTTTACAATGCCTATGCTAGGCTAAACTTCTATTTGGTTAAGGGTGATTTCAAAGCCCTAGACATGTTTTGTGATTGATTTTCAGATTCTATCTATCATTAATTTTCTATCAAAGTTGCTTATGTTCTTCTACAAAAATTGTTCATGATGTTGTCTTGATTTATTCAGGTGTACAACTAGATAGATCTTGATAATTATCTATTGCTAGTTTAGGAGTCTTGATCCGTGTAATTGTCTTGATTTCCTATTCATAAGTGGCAATTTGTGATTAATGATTATGGTCAAGTTTTCAATAATTGCAAAGTGGAACATAACCTAAGTTGAACAATCCGAGCTTATGTGTTTGTTGCTTAGATCAACCTATCTTTCTCATCATAAAGCTGCCATTAAATTGAATTTAGAGAGCTTATTCTAGGTTGTTTAATGGTTAGAGATTAAATAGAGAGCTTGTTCTATTTAACGACAAACTAAGGAAAGATTGGGATAACAGAGCTTGTTGTTATCTACGGTTGTTAACTTTGATAGTTGGTTGATATTGATAGATCTGAAATTGATTCTTAATGATGTCTAGTGGTGGAGAATGAAACCTTAACCATATTTTTCATATTTGATTCTTCTTACTTACTTGTTTTCTTACTTTTCTAGTTTGCTTATTTTTAAAAGTATATTTATTTTTATTGGCTGGTTATACCGCCTAATTTGTATATTAACTTTGTTTTATTTTTATTGGCTGGTTATACCGCCTAATTTAGTATATATATTTTTATTGGCTGGTTATACCGCCTTGCATCTTATTCTTATTATTTACTTTAGTTTAAATCTGGCTTCAAAAACCCCTTTTCTTTTATTGTTCTTGAATTTAAGTTTTAAACTATTAACTTATAAACTAAAACCCAATCCCTGAGGACTCGACCCTTGCTAACTACTATACTTACAATTTATCTTTTTAGTGCAAGGTTAAATAAGATACACTCTTTTGGGTGCATCAATTTTCATGTATTATTTTCTTATACTTTGTGCTTTAATTCTTAAGTTCCTTGACAAATTATTATATTTTATGAATTATAGGTATTTTGGATGAGATGAAGTCAAAACATGTTAATTATGATGGTAAAGAGCTTAGAATGTCGATTTTTTTATCAGTATATTGCTTTTTATTTTTTTAATTATCAAATTACCTATCTTTTGCATTTATATACCAAAATGCCTTTTTTTTTTTTGTCGTTGGGAAGTCGCCATATGATATGGCGACTTCCGAGCTTGAAAATGAAATAAAAAAAAAAAACCACTAGGAAGTCGTCATATCGTATGGCAACTTCCCAATGTAATTTTTTGATATTTTTTAAGGTGTTGGGAAGTCGCCATATGATATGACAACTTCCCAACTCTTTTTTTTAAAAAAATTTATTTAATTTAATTTAATTTTATTTTATTTAATTTAATAATTAATTAATTATTTAATTTAATATTTAATTTAATTATGTAATTTAATTTAAAAAATATATATTTTAAATTATTTTAAAAGCCTAAATAATATATTTTTAGAATAGTATTATTTTTATATATAATTATTTAAATATTTAAAAACGATAAATAAGAATAAATCAGCATATAACAAGGAATGTGAAATATGTAAATATTACGAAATATGTAAATATTACAGGTGTAGAACATGTAATTGGTTCATTGTTGATGCAAACTGTCCCCCGATGTGCCAAATGGATAAGGACATTTTTTACGGCTATGACATTCATTTCTGCATAATCCACAACGTTTTTGGTTGGCCTTTCTCCCTGAGGTTCATTTCATTACGAATACGACTTGATTTTGGCCGACCATGTGGATCTCTTTGCATTTCTAGATTGGGACACACTTCTGGTCCGTTATATTGAGGCCAATAACCTTCATTTGCAACTGATTCAAACTCATGCCTATAAACATTGAATATAGTGTCAAGTTTATACACATTGTCCACATATTGCATGCAATCTACATGGACATATGCACAAGCAGCAACTACATGTGAACAAGGGAACCTTTGTGCTTGCTGACACTGTGCAGATGCAAAGCTCAATAAAGAGATGGGTGCTCATGAGTGATGCAAATGCCCCTAATCGTTTTTCTAGACTTTGGCTTAGCCTTTTCCAATTCTTTTTTCCTCTTCAAACCAGAGTATATCTTCAATACATTTTTTTCAATTTTTGGCTATTCTCTTTGCTCCAACAGTTTTCAATCTCTTATTGACAGAATTCTGCTTGCCGAGCTCTATTTCTTCTTTTTATATTTGGAAGTCAAGGTTAACCCCAGTAGTTCCACACCTTTGGGTTAGAAAAACCCTTATCTCATGTCGACATCAAAATTGGGTATTTCAAAAATATTTTTATTTTTCCTTTTTGAAAAACAATTTTGCTCATTTAATAAAAACTTCTGAGCCAAAAATATTAACCCTACAATGTGTGATGTACAAATCTTTTGAAGACTGATGATCACTATTAGAAATTTCCCTAAGTGTCAATCTGAAATTTTCAATTTGAATTGGCGAGGCTTGGTATAATAGGATTTTGGTTGATCAAAGAAAACTTCACAACAAAAAATGTATGTCCCTTCTAGGCTCACAAATGGAACAGGTTTTATAAATCATGAATTCATTGAGAACCAAACAAATTCAACATTCTTTTAGTCTCCATATCAAGACATTTTGACAAGCATCAAGATTGGCTGGGATGTTTTAATTGGAAAGTTTAATTTTAGAGGGAAAAAGTTTTAGTTTTTGAAATCAATCCTCCCAATGAGAGTTGACAATTTAGGAGGTTCAGGAATTCCTAGATGTTCCTCGATGACCACTTCTTTTGTTGTGGCATTGGTATTAACATAGATGGCATAAAAAATTCCCATTTTACTCTAGACCACCCATTTTCGGGTTTTTGCCCTAGACCTGTCTATCGGACGGGCCGCAGCCCAAAACAATTTGAAACTCTTGCCCAAGCCCGGCCCTGGGCGGGCCTGGATCATTATTCATTTATTAATAAAAAAATTAAAAAATCATTTTTTATTAATATTTTTATATTTTATATTTTATAATTAAATTTAAATAAAATAATAATATTTTAATACTTAATCAGTGATCTGGGTCGGCCCATGGATAGGTCTATTTCGCCCTAGAGTCCCATTCTTTCCATTTTTCCTTTCTCTTTTTTTTGTTGTTGTTCTATGCACTTGAGAATTCTAAATTCTTCCATAGTGAAATGATAATTCGATGAGATGGGATAAAATCTGAAGAAAAACCCCTCAATTTAAATATTTATGCTTGATCAAAATGGACTTTTAAAGCACATAATGTAGGCCATGGTTCGGAGTTCAAAAAAAAAAAGGATAAATGGGCCCAAAATATGTGTTTGAGGGTAATCAGATCAAGGATCATTTGGTGAGGAGGATTCCTTTTTAAAGCATTTGTCCCTTTTTTTTTCTTTTCTTTTCTTTCTCTTCTTTGCTTTTGGCTTCCATTTTCCATAGTTTTTCACACCTTTTCTTTTTCTTGTGTTTTTCCTTTTTCTTATTCTCTTTCCATTTCTTTTGTTTTGTTCTTGGCTTCCATTTCGCCATTCTTGCCTTTCGACGGAGTGAGCCCGTACTTGTTTGGGAGCTCAATTTGCTTTGTATCTGTTTTTGAGTTAGAACTCATTTCTCAGTGATCTTTCCTCGCATTTGCCCCCTAGTGTAGAGGGTGATCCTTGATTAGGGTTCAAAGAAGAAAGAATTCTTTCGGCTCAAAAGGGGTGACTATGGATATTTTCTTTTTGTGAAGGACATGAAAGATGGCCATTTCTCATATCAAGCACAAATATTCTCATTGAAAAGCAATCCCTAGGGGAAATAGATAATCAGAATTTCATTTTGCACTTGAAATTATCTAAATTTTCATATGCATGATATCACAAATTTTTCTTTTTCTATTTTTTTTGTCGCATGCCCCTAATGATTCATGCATTAATCCATCTTATTCCCCATGTATCCATCATTTCCACATATGATGCCCCAATTTGATTAACCATGAGAATTTGTATCATTACGAGGAATATCACAGGTCTAGGTTTATACTGAAAAAGCTAAGTTTCAATCCTGGGTTCTTTGAAGATATAAGAAAGAATATGGCCCAAAACAGGATAATCTGGTTTAGTCATGGTTCCCTGACATGTCAATCATGAAGTGATGTTTGGGCAATTAGTGTTTTATGGTTATTTGGAAAGGATGTGAATGGCTTTGGCACATCCTTGACACATACCAAATTACTATGATCTAGATTCTTGAAAGAATATTTCATTTGTTTCTAGTTTCCAAGGAACTCAAAAAAATAACAAAAATTTCATTCCTTTGCTCATAGCCTAAACTCGGATCTACATCTTTGCTTATTCTGTAATGACAATGGTTTATGAAGTTTAATTATTCATATTCCTTGAAGCATTAGGTCTTTCAAGTGGTCTCGGTTCAAAGGGTTTAGGCATAGGAAAGCCCAAAAGAGAGGGGAAAGGGTATTGGGTCATTTCTCACAATGATCATCAATATTCTTGAGACTGTCCATTATTTCATGTGAAAACCCCTTATTATTGTTTACCAAAAAAATTTCAAAGTTTCATTTTTTTGCAAATTCAAATTATTATTAAAACATGAAGAACACAAAACATATAAATTCAAAATTTATTTATTTCATGTAGATGTCAACATGAGACAAGTGCTTTCATCATCACAGTGTATAGAACTACATGCATCGAAAATCCTAATATGATTATGCACCATGTTTCTTATGACACTTGGCTTTCCCATCTTTAAAACTTATCGAACCAGCCTTGATGAGATCCTTGACCTTGTACTTCAAAGCGGGGCAATTCTCTGTTGAGTCACCTTGATTGCCAGAATGATAATCGCAACACTTATTAGCATTATACCAGCTCGGATAAGGGTGCTCCAGAGGCTCTAATTGCATGGGTGTCACAAGGTGATTCTGGATGAGTTTAGGTAGTAGCTCACTGTATGACACAAGAATTGGGTCAACCTGATTTCTTCCTCTCTTTTTATACCCTCTTCGATCATTCCCACGGGTGTTAGATTGATAGACAAATGTAAATGTTGGCTCAGTTGCAGGCATTGGTTGGTAAGGATAAGAACCTTGGGGGACGTTGTTCAGGGTAAGGTAAAATGGCTGATACGAGGAGAATTGGAGAAGTGGGGCAAAGCCTTCCACGACTTGGGTATCTTTCTCTTTCTTTTCGGATGCCCTATTTCTCTCGGCATTGGATGTTCTTTCTTCTTTAAGTTTCCCATCCTTGATAGCATTCTCAATCATCTCCTCTGAGATTACCATATTTGCAAAATTCTTCGTGGCACTGCCAACGCGTTTATCGTAGTACGGGGCTCGTAGTGTATTCACAAAAAGGATGGTGATTTCCTTTTGTCTCAAAGGTGGTCGTACTTGGGCAGCCTGTCTATCCACCGCTGAGCATATTCTTTGAAGCTCTCAATAGCTCTTTTCTCCTTATTTTGCAAAGTGAGACGATCAGGCGCCATATCGGTCATATACTTGTACTGGCTTAGAAAAGCCTTAGCCAGATCATTCCAAGAGTGAATCTGATCCATTATCAACTGACTATACCACCTAATTGCGGACTTGCTGAGGCTATCCTGAAAGCAGTGGATCAAAAGCTTATCATTATCTGCATGGCTCGTCATCCTTTGGCAAAATATAGTGATGTGGGCTGATGGATCGGTTGTCCCATCATATTTTTCAAATTCGGGGACCTTGAATTTAGGAGGAATGACTAAATCGGGGACCAAGCAACGTTCTTTCACATCTACACTCCCAAATACATCTATACCTTCCACTGGCCGGGGCCCTTCATCTAACAACTGATATTTCCCTTCGGAATCTACCAATTCAACCTCATTCGACGCAACCATTTTCAGTTTTGCTTGTCTAGCTGGATCATATAAATTCAGGATGTTGCTGGGATTAACTATGTTCTGGCCATCCAACATCATGACCTCAGTTTGACCTTTTTGTGCCTCTAACCTTTCTCTGGCGGCCAAGTTTTCAGTGTATCCTTTTCCCTTGATTACGGTGGACATCAGCTCCATCAATTTAGTCATTTGATCTTTAGATTTCGCTTAAGATTTTTCCAACTTTTCTTGCAATTCTTCCTGTGCCCTTTCCATTCTTTCCATTCGGGCAACTTGTTCATTCTCCATAGCTCTAGCCTGTATTAAAAAGATACTCAGTACTTCTTATACCTCTAATTTGAAATGGAAATTCTTTCACAGTCTCTTAAAGCCAAGCCAACTTCCGTTTTATCCCTCCAAATGTGTTTCATGATGAATGAACCATGAATGCAATATGATACCCATATGATACATGAAATTAATGCCAACAAATTAATGCATGAATATATAGAAAAAATCATGCTAACTATGTTTGTCATGAATGCGACCTGATGCTAACATGATGCATGTAAAGAATGAATAAATTGATACATGAGTATATATAGATAATGACCATGCATATCATAAATGTATTCTACAATGAATGAGCATGCATGCTATGACTTGTAACATGATGTAAAGAATTCATAAATCAACACAAGAATGACCATGTATATCACAAATGTATTCGACAATGAATGACCATGCATGTTAGGATTGTAACATGATATCAAAATGATACATGTAAAAAATAATTGAATTAACACAAAGGTATATACAAAGAAATCAATGATTACACGAAATTGGTGGGACCAAATTTTGATTATTCAAAAAATCTTATTATGCAAGATTTGCCTCTAAAACATGTTTCCTTCACAAAAAATCAACATATTATTTTTCAAAAGAATTTCAGGGTAGTGGATCTTACTAGGGTACAATGTACAAATGTTCATTTAACACTACCGATCTATAATTCTTATTCAACCAATGAGTGTTTATGAAAACATCAAAAGAAATTATTATCATCATCCGTTTATTGAAAAGAATGAGATCAAAAAATACAACCATAAATGTACATGCTCTATTTACATAGGCATGAAATGTGCAAAATGCAAAATGCTTGAAAAAGAATCTTTTATATTTACAACTTTTCAAATAATATGAATGTTCTGCAAAAATGCCAATGAAAAGATCAAGGAAAAGAAGATCCTAATATCACTCTTCATTTGAGTTTTCTTTTATTTTCTTTTTTCAAAGAAGAAATATTTTCATGAAATAAAACTCTTTTTTAGTTTTTTTTTATTATTTTGAAATATCTAAAAAGGAATATGTATAAAAAGAATTTTCAAAATATCCCAAAAGCACTAGGTATTATTACAAATGATGTATGTGGGAAAGAAACAAAGCAAGTACAAGGGTACAATTATCAATTCAAAGTGAAAAAGTTAATGAACATGTGCCCCAACAGTATCTACTTCCATAGGCATCATGGTGCCTTTGGGGTGGATTCTAACATTTATTACGGGGGATGTATGTTCATAGTTGCCAGATCTACAATGCTTATTCAGAATGTAGGAATAAATTGCAAAAGATCAGAAGCATTCCTCTAAGTTTTCCTAGCTTTGGTACATCTAACAAAAATTTGGCATGGCTTCGCCTAGGTTCACTATATGAGGGTGAATCGGTTCTAAAAGGCCCTGAATTATTCCTCACTGTCTCCTGTGAAGGCTAGTATGGCACCCCGATAAAAGCGGGTTCAATTCGTTAGAGTTCATTTCCCCGGCTTATGCAGAGGCTGTTGCCACAAGAAGCGGTAGGTAATCTAATACTCCGAAAGTGTTTCGCTAACTTATGCGGAGGCTATTGCCACACGAAGCGTAGGTACTTTACTTCCACTTAAAGGGACGAAATTCGTACATAGACTCATGTTATGCAAAATGCACGTGTAGTGTGTGAGGAGAAATAAACAAACCTTTCACCACCTATTCTACAATCCTTATTCTAAATGCCCCAACAGTTTATTAAAACAAAGATCAAGAATAGTGTAACGCATTAACTAACAAGAATGCAATAGTAATATACAACATTAAATAACTAGAAAACAATAATAAAATGCATCTGAATGAATATGAACATATTTACAAACATTTTATTATTTTCAAAAAATCTCCTTATTTTTAAAAAAATGTGAGAATTAAAATTAAATACCAATTAAACCCAACAAAACTGAGACTTTGATAACACACGACTAATTCTAGCCCTGACTCTCTAATTAAGTCCCAGTGGAGTCGCCAAGCTGTCGCAAGCTAAAAAATAACAAGTCTTATTGCGAGACTTTATACTCGTTAAGCATGACATTGGAAAACAGAGGAAAAGTCGACTTAATTTCTCTTGAAATAAAATGAGGGTTTGAAAACAACCTCAAAAAAAGATATGGAGTCGCCACCAATCTTTTTAGCTAGGTGTGATCGGCCACCTATTAAAACCGGTTTTTGAAAAACATTTTAAAATTAATTAAAACTTTTTTAAAACCAATTTCAAGTTTGCATTTTTAAACCAGAGAAATCCAAGAAGCGGGTTCGGGACTCGTTACGTGCGGGGAAGGATTAGCACCCCCACAACGCCCGTATAAAACGGTACCTTATTAATCGTGTGTTATCTCAAGTCTCGATAAAAAATCAATTTTAGATTTGGCATTTAAAAATAATCCCCGATTTAAAAGAAAAAATAATTCCATTTTTTATTGAAAATGATCCGAAATTTATTATTTCAAAATTTTCCTATATTCCCCGACAAATGCGGCAAAATATAAATTTTTTATTTATTTAGAAAATTTTCTGAATCATTCTCGTTTTAAGAAAGATATTTCGTTATTAATGATAATTGATAGCATCCTCCCCGACAACCCGGAAGAGAACTCATGAATTATTTTAACTCGGGAATAATTTTATTTTATTTAAAATCATTATCTTTTCACTACATTTATAAATAAAAAAAAAAAGATGCATATGAACATGAACATGTATGACATAATATAGAAATGACATAGCAAAATCTAGATGATATAATACAACCTAAATTACATGATATAATTTAAATGACATAGTATATTCTAAATGAAATGATATAACCTAAATGACATAATATATTCTAAATGAAATGATAAAACCTAAGTGATATAATATATTCTAAATGAAATGAATAACCTAAGTGACATAATATATTCTAAATGAAATGATATAACCTAAGTAATATAATATATTCTAAATAAAATGATATAACCTAAGTGACATGGATAATCTAAATGACATGGCATATTTTAAATGATATGGCATATTCTAAATGACATAATATAATCTAAATGACATAGCAATATAATCTAAGTAACATGAAATGACATGAAACATAAAATAATATTATCATGAAATATGCATGAAAATAAAAATAACAATGCATGAACAAAGTAAATGTTAAATGATGTGACAAAATAAATGATTAAATAAAAAGCATAGGATAACATAGAATATTCACAACCATATAACAATCAAATATAACACCATAAAATATAAATCAAAACAATAACATTATCATATAAAATTTTATAGCACAAATCATATATTATAATATGCATGAACATGGAAAATGCAATGCATGAAAGTGTATTTTTTTCCTTTAAATAAGGAAATCCGTATACCTAAAAAGATATCCGACTACCATAGGAAAAGACATCAAATTTAATTTGCGAAAATCAAAAATACTTTATGATTGGTTTAAAAAAAAATTTGAAAATTCTTGGATGAAAATTGACACATGGCCGAACCCACTTTTAAAGATGGCTCTATTTTTCTAACTTTGAAAACCCGAACTTGACCACCCTTGACCCGAGCTTTATAAAATCATTTTTTAGGTTTAAAATGGCTTAGAAATCAACCTAGGATAGTAGCTAAGGTTCCTAATCAGCCCTCTCTTAATGCCTTAGCCAAAACAGAAAATTATTTTTCCCCTGAATTCAAATCTGATTTTACTGACCAGTTTTAAAACGTGATTTTTTAACCTTTTTAAAATTTTCAAAAAAATCTGAAACAATTTTGGGAGACTCAGAACATCTCTAACTGTATGGAAAATCTTGGCTTAATTTTTAGACTAAGGATGACCTACCATAAAAATCACGAAAGTCAGTGAAAAACTGTTTTGCCAAAAAATATTTTTAAGCCTTTGATAAAATCATTCAAAGATCAAAATAAAAATATCGGACACTCTTCTAAGGACCTAAAAACAGTAGCTAAAATTTCTATAAATTTGGAAAAGTATTGCCTAATAAAAAAAATCACAAAGGTAGAAATTTCAACTTGATAACTTCTTAATTTTCCACAAGCATCCTCATGTGAGCTTAGCTTTGAGCCATTGATTGGCTTAAGTCAAAAATCAAGTGGTATGATATGAAATGCATGATCAAACAACAAGATAAATGCATGAAATGCATGATTTAAGGTTTAAATGACATAGAAAATGCACGGCAATACAAAATGACTAAGACCTAATGTGAGCTTGTGCATGACAATTAATGTAACCTAGACCTAATATGCTTGAAATGCATGGCAATGCAAATGTGACTTAAACCTAATGAGCATGAAAATTTATGGCAATACCAATATGATCCAAGACCTAATGGATATGAAAATGCATGGCAATACCAATATGATCTAAGACCTAATGTGCATGGGAATATGCATGGCAACACAAAGATGACCTAGACCTAAAAAGTCATAAAAATGCATGAAAGTAACATGAACATATAATGACCAAATACACCTAATACTAATGCGTGAACATGGCACAACCAATACACAATCTCATGGCATAGTAATGCAAAGCAAGGTACCTAAACAAAATGAAAATGCACACACAAGGCAAGGAACATATGTAGAGGACAAATGGTCACTAATCCTATGTGAAGAAATGTAGCAAGGCATTAACAGAAACACATGGCATAGTAAATCAAATACTCAATATCATGGCATAGAAATGAAAGCATGTCAACCAAACAAGATGAAAATACACACACAACCGAATGGGTCATGGAAATATGCAAGGAAATTCTAGCATGGCAATAACACAAACACATGGCATAGTATATGCAAGACTTAAAAAGAAACATGTTAGACCAAACAAACATAATGCAAATGCATGAAGATAGCTAGACAAAAACACAAACACATAGTATGGTATCAACAAAAGCATGAACAACTTAACATGGTGAAAACAAAAAATTAAAAATGGCAAACAAAGTAAGTAGACATGAAAATAAAATGATAAAATCAGCAAAATAATAGTAAAGAAGTAAAGAAGGTTAAAAATAAGCTTCATATATTAGTTATTTTAAAAAGCTAGAACATCAAAAGAAGCTAGATATCACAACCAAAATGGAAAATAGATCAAACACAAGCCATGCACACCAAGAGAGGTTTCGGCCATCACTAAAAAATAGGTAAAAAAATTGTTTTTTCTTTGATTTTTTTTCATGAAAGCATAAGATAAGAGCTTTAAGAACTTTGTTTTGAAAAAGCAATTTTATTTCATGAAAGAAAATAAAATAACAATGAAAATGAAAATAACAAAATCATATGAACAAAGTATGGAGGAGAGCATGAAAGAAAATAGCTACCTTGCTTTCGCTTTCCAAATCAAAGAGTAATAAGAAAGCCTTTCTTTTTTCTTTCTCTTTTCCCGTTCTTTTTTCTCTCTTTTTAGCTACTGCCCTTTTTTGATCAGCCAACCCCCCAATGAAAAAAAGAAAACCCCCCCTTAACTATGGTAGCCAAATAGTCACCTAATGGGTGTAGAATGTTGTCATTTTTTTTCCTAACCAATTTGGTCCAAAGGCCACTAATCCAAAATACTTAAAATGTGAAATTACCACCCTTAGATTAAGTGATCAGCCCCTAACTAATACAACTGTTCAAAAAAAAGTAACCATAATGTTGACATCCTTCATCTTCATGCATTGGACCATATGGCACAATTACAAAGGCTTGATCAAAAAAATAACTACCTTAGTATCCACTTTTGGTATTTGGATGCAAGATCTCAGCAAAATTCACTCTTCTCATTGTCTTGGCCCATGTTCCTTCAACTTCCAACCAACTCTCTATTTTTTAAATTGCAAAATAAGGCCCTCTTTGGTTTCTTCGATAAAATTGTACTTTAGGCCTCCAAACTTGATTAAATAGCAAACGGACTCCAAATTCGAATTTTCTTTTTTCAATACTTCCTAAATAATATAAAATTGAGTTCTGGAAGTTTTCATAACTTTCCGAGCCCATTTTCTATCTTTCCCGAATTTATCTTCCAAAATTGCCCTTAGTGCACTCGAACTTTTGCCATTTTTCAAACGAGCTCTGGTTCTAGATTTTTATTCTCCAATATATTCCAAATAATTTAAAATTGAGATCTGGAAGTTCTTATAATTTTTCGAGCTCATTTGCTATTTTTCCTGGATTTATCTTCTTAAATTTCAACTTAGTGGGCCCAAAATTTTCCATTTTGCAAACGAGCTCCGATTCCTGATTTTTCTTTGCCAATATCTTCCAAATAATTTAAAATTGAGATCTGCAAGTTCTCATAATTTTCCGAGCTCATTTTCTATTTTTTCAGGATTTATCTTCTGGAATTTCAGCTTTTTAGGCCCAAAATTTGCCATTTTGCAAACGAGCTCCTATTCCGGATTTTTCTTCACCGATCTCTTCCAAATGGCATACGATTGAGATCTGTAAGTTTTGGTAATTTTTTGAGTTCGTTAGCTATTTTTCCCAGATTTTCCAAGTTTGCCCTTTAACCTCCGAAGCCTCGGTTTTACTCAGAACAAGTCCGATTTCCAGATTTTCTTTTTTCAGGCCTTTGTTATATATTGAATTTGAGTTGGTCCAAAAATGCCCAATTTTTATGAACAAATTCCCCTCCGTCTTGATTTTTCCTTTTTTTTTTCCAATATCGAGAATTTCCTCGTTTTTTCGTTTTTTCTCCAACCGGCTTTTTTCTCAAAATTACTTCAAACTGAGCCTTGGGCTATCTTTTTTTACCCACTCTTCATCAATTAGGAGCTTTAATTTTACTGAATCGGGCCATTTTTGCAATTTTCCCAAATTTTGCCAAAATTCACCAAAAACCCTAATTCTCGATTTTCTTCCAAATTGACTATTCATTTGGTTTTGCTTCCAAATGGCCTCTCCAATACCCATAGTCATTGATTATCTTTCATTCGAAACCTCCAATTTCGACCAATTTGATCGTTTAAGCAATTTTCCCAAATTTTCTAAACTAAGGTTTTTTTTCCACTGAATCTCCGTAACCTCTCTTCTGGACTCCGTATCTTTTGTTGTAAACCTCGGATTATCAATATTCTTTCACCATTGTTCAATTAACTTTGAATCTTTATTTTGAATGTGGGTTGACTTTTTCAATAGTTGACATTTCGAGGTTGACTTTTACGGGGTTGACTTTTTCCAAATTGACTTTTCATGCTCGCCCCCTTAAACTAAGTCTCGGAATACCACATGCAGGATGATAAGAGCCTTTCTGCATTCTAAAACATCGTTAAGAAGAAAATTACTTGGTTTAGGAGTTCGAACAAAATTAGGTGTCTACAAGTATATATCAGTTATATTCATGCATTTATACCAATTCAAGATGAGGTATTAAATCTCTTATTGGTTCTCCCACTAATTTTTCGAGATAATAGCCCTCATTATTATTCGAAAATCTCATCAAGGTATTTCTAGTGGGCTGGGATCCCTTTCAACATGTTGCAACCTTGAGTGCCTTAACAAATTACAACAAGCCTAGTTGGGTAGATAACATAGCTTATCAATTGCATCTCTATGCAACTCCCAGATGAGTTAGGTGACAACTCTTTGTCTAAGCACATCATATGTATTTCGCCTAACTATGCCTCTAACACCATGCGGTTAAGTTTTGCGCATCTGGACAACATGGCATTAGTTGAGTAAGACCCAACTTCATAACTCAAACATATTCGTATAGTAATTTGACTCTGAGTGACTCAATAAGCCTCCTACTGGAAGAACTCTGGTTATCTTGTTATGATGATGGAAGGTAACTTTATCATGCGAAACATGTGACTCAATATTATAAAGAGGGATTTCCTTGTTCTTTATAAGTTCATCATATCAAACATTCATAGCATTTATAATAAAGCATAAAATAAATCTATAACATGCTTTCTACTTGGATGATTATGTACTTTTCTAATCTAATTTTCTTGAGCCATCAAAGGAAATTACTTGGTCAAATTCCTAGGTGATTACATACATAGTCTTCAAAGCTTGCTTGTAATCTCCTTATCTTCATGGTGCCTTTGATCTCCATTTTCAAGTTACAAAAATTATTCCTAGTTAATCCTAATTTTACACTTTGATGTAACTAATTACATTTGTAATAAAGAAACCTCAAGTTACATTTGAGGAGAGTTAGGTGAGAAAAGAATTTTTACAACTCCAGAAAATGAGAGATAAGGCAGAGCATGCAGTCCCTATTTAATTTAATGAAAATCATAAAATAAATTCAACCATCCACAATCATATTGGGTCTAAGTCCATAATCATCCCATACATTCACAAACAATTTATGAACATATAAATCATGCTTTAATCTCTAGTTACATTCAATAATTATATTGATCCATAATTTAATTCAAAGAAAATAATAAACATTTATTCCAATCTCATTAATAAATCCTAATCCAATTAGGATTATTTCCTTTAATTAAATTATATTCCAATTAAACAATTTAATTGAATATTTATGTAAACTCTTATTTTGGTGATTTAATTAATTTAACAATATCACCATGGTTACTAATTTTTAGTGTTGTATCTCAACTAGGACACTACAACATTAGTAACTCAATATTGCTAAAATCCATAAGCTGTGAGAATCTGGTAGAAGCAAAAACCCTAGCAAGGGAAGGCGCAGGCTGTGGCTATCAGATGTAGCCGCCACCTCCCTCTCTCCCTACAGGTGTCTATCCGCTTTTCACAACTTCCAACTTTTCAATGCCAAATTAGTTTTATGATTTTTCAGGCTTGCCAAGAACAATTACAAGCAATTTTAAATCCTAAAAATCATTAAGCCATGCATTAAAAATCAGCCAAGAAAAGTCTACAAGTTTTTCTCACTAAAATCACCAAATTTGCGCAAAGCAGGCAAAACAGTTCTCAATTGCTACCAAACTTTCACTAGTTGCATTAACCAGTTTAAAACAATTTTAAACCAATTAATCAACAATAATTCACCATGATTAACTACTGCCTTCACCGAAACACTACAAGTGCAAATTCTCACATTTCAATTAGTGACAATCGGATCAAAATAACTCAAAGAACAAAACAGTTTTGTTAAAGGTAACAATCAAAGCATAGATCGTATAGGACTAACATAAGGGAGGCTCTGATACCACTGTTGGGATTCGGCTCATACTCAAATAGAGAAATGTATAATTTAATCAACAAGTTAAACATACAACGCAGCGGAATAAAATAAAACATAGAGAAAACCGAATCCCTCCAAGGATCTGCCTATGAATTTAAAACGATCATACTGTCAAGAACAGATAACAATCAAAATCTCATACCTTTGTAATGGAGATTGCCGAAACCTCAAGACAGATTCTTGATGTTCTTGTTCTTGTTCTTGTACATAAATCTCGCTTGTCGAAAACCAAAGCCGTCCAATTGTCTTACCTCTAACAGTAATCCACACAGGTGAGTCGAAAACCTTCACAAGGTTGAGATTATGTTTTGCCAAGATGATACTAGTAGTATAGGTTGTGATAAACCTTCCTCCTCTACCTTAGTTAGCCTAAAGAAAACGAAAGAATCATATTCTCTCTTCTCTCTAGCTATTCGGCTGAATCTCACTTGTTAGTGTGAGAGGAGCCGATTCAGGTTAATCCTTAGGGGGGAGGCGACAACAACATAAGCATATATATTGATGCACCCAAAAGAGTGTATCTTATTTAACCTTGCACTAAAAAGATCAATTGTAAGTATAATGATTAGCAAGGGTCGAGTCCTCAGGGATTGGGTTTTAATCTATGAGTTATTAGTTTATAACTTACGTTCAAAGAAAACAATAAAAGAAAAGGGGTTTTTGAAGCCAGATTTAAACTAAAGTAAATAATGAGAATAAGATGCAAGGCGGTATAACCAGCCAATAAAAATAAATATACTAAATTAGGCGGTATAACCAGCCAATAAAAATATATATACTAAATTAGGCGGTATAACCAGCCAATAAAAATAAAACAAAGTTAATATACAAATTAGGCGGTATAACCAGCCAATAAAAATAAATATACTTTTAAAAATAAGCAAACTAGAAAAATAAGAAAACAAGTAAGTAAGAAGAATCAAATATGAAAAATATGGTTAAGGTTTCATTCTCCACCACTAGACATCATTAAGAATCAATTTCAGATCTATCAACATTAACCAACTATCAAAGTTAACAACCGTAGATAACAACAAGCTCTGTTACCCCAATATTTCCTTAGTTTGTCGTTAAATAGAACAAGCTCTCTATTTAATCTCTAACCATTAAACAACCTAGAATAAGCTCTCTAAGTTCAATTTAATGGCAGCTTTATGATGAGAAAGATAGGTTGATCTAAGCAACAAACACATAAGCTCGGATTGTTCAACTTAGGTTATGTTCCACTTTGCAATTATTGAAAACTTGACCATAATCATTAATCACAAATTGCCACTTATGAATAGGAAATCAAGACAATTACACGGATCAAGACTCCTAAACTAGCAATAGATAATTATCAAGATCTATCTAGTTGTACACCTAAACAAATCAAGACAACATCATGAACAATTCTTGTAGAAGAACATAAGCAACTTTGATAGAAAATTAATGATAGATAGAATCTGAAAATCAATTATAAAACATGTCTAGGGCTTTGAAATCATCCTTAACCAAATAGAAGTTTAGCCTAGCATAGGCATTATAAACATAAAATTAAATAGAATCTAAGAAGAAAATAAAAGAAAGAAAGAAGAAGAAGAAGAATATTAATTATCCAACCTCTTGCTCTTTCTAAAAAAAAAAGAAAACTAGAGAAAAGAAAGAAGAAGAAAACTTAGAGAATTTTATTACAATGGCTAATATCCTACCTATCTACAATATGATCCCTTACAATCATCCAAGGCCCTCTATTTATACACATTTTGGAGAGCTAAATGACAAGAGACAAGCTTTATAAATTTCAAAGGTAGGTATAATAGGTGGGTGCATTTTTCTAACAATTTTCGTCATATTGTATGACAATTCTGATCAGCCAGCTTGATGGTCGATTTTGTCAATATTGGAGGCTTGATCTGATCAAATGGTCTTCTAGAAAAATGTTCCCCTATCATTCGGTGATCCATATCCATTGGAATCAGCTCATTTTCTGATGTGGATCAGAAGATATGGTCAAATTACCAAAACTTGTCAGCACAGACGTCATTGCACATCAGCCAACTTGATGGTTGATTTCGCTAGGGAAAACGACTCCGTTTCAAGAAGTGTAAAACATGAAAAAGATAGATATGCCTCTTAACTTTGCACGGTTAAAATTTCAGCCTTATTGCTTCAGTGAAACTCCAGATATAGCGGATATGGCAAAAGGTGTCGGAATTGGAACTGAACTGGATTTGCCCTTAATTGTTGATTTAACCTAGTAATCTGAAATCACTCAAAGAAACTCGTGAAAAACACCAAATTACATAAAAATATAAAAAATCATAAACACAATTAGACTAAGTAATAATAACTCGTATTTGACACAAAACAATAATAAAACATAACTAAAAACTATATAATTATACGAGTTATCACACCCCCACACTTAGATTGTTGCTAGTCCCTAGCAACGACTCAATAAAAATAAAATAAGAAAATCTAATCTAATCCATTTTCGTAGGAAATCACGGTGGCACTTAGCATGTGACACAAGCCTTTAAACCCCTAGGTGTCCCTAGTGGACGAGTTTAGTCTCGTGAGGGTTTACTAGGACGATACCCACAAACATTAAAGACATAAAAAAAACTAAAAATAATTAAAAATAATAATAATTACAACTAATCCTTCCAATATAAATTAGAGACAACCATTGGACAAGTCTTATAAACTAATCAATAGCTTAAAGAAATTCACAAAAAAATCTTGCTTGAATGTAAATAGTTTGAGTTAAGCCAATATTAACATAACATATTTCAATCAAAATAGTGCATATTCAAACTTAATCTCAACTTCTCACATGGGATACTCTCTTGATTTTCACTCTTTAAAGTAGTGGTAAAGTGTTTACACTCAATCAATCTCATGAAAACACTTCTACCATATGCTTGCTTGTCCACTTATTCTCCACTATTTAGATCATACAACTTCATAAATCAAGAGGTCTTTATTCAAGGTTGTAATGGGGCCAAAGGGTTATAATGTGGTTAAAGAACAAAAGGATAAAGATATCACAAAGGTTCCAAAGAGTTCATAGAGTTTAGAGACATAATAAGATCATACAAATAAAACTTCTCAAAACTCTTATAAAGCACATAATAACATAGGCTAAATATTCATGTTGAGCCTTTGCATCATTCTAACCAACTTTGTAACATCTTTTTCTTTACTTTAACTAGAAGTTCAAGAGAAGATTTTTTTTTTTTTTTTTTAATATGGGAATGTATTTGACAATGATCCCTTTCTTTTTCTCTTGACTTTTTCTTTTCTTCCCCCACACTTATCTTTTGTTTCCAACCCAAATTTTTAACTAAAAATATCCCTTGTTTTTTTGCAATATGTCTCAAAATATATAATCCATCTTTAGAACAAGGGTTATATTTAGGCTGGGTGTAAGTTGTGGTTACCAAATAAATAGCTTATTCAATGTAGGCTCAAATTGGCTCACTAGGGGTGTGTTCTCTTGGAACATCAATAAGGGATGGCTGTTTGGCCCTGGCTAAAAATCCTAATGCCTCTATCATATTCATGTTGTCACATGCATCAATATAATCTCAACAAGGTCTAAAGCAAGTTCTAGAGAATCATGTAATCATAACAGCACTCAAGAAAGAAATTAGATTGATTTGTATAATGCATCAATCATTATAGGCTCAAAAACTCACAAGGATGACTATACAAGTCAGATTAAGTCTAAACATGCTTCTTTCTCAATCAACATATCATATTAACATTGACTCATAAAAAGATTGATACCAAGTTCAATTCTCATGAAAATCTTCTCACTAATAAATCTGTTTTAGACTTATGCAATTCATATCTCATCATAGTATTGAAAGTAACTAAAACACACTAAAAAATAATAATAATAATAATAATAATAAAGACTCATAAAAAAAATAGTAGACAAAAATAAAAGAAATCCTAAATCATTCCCCCCACACTTAATTCTTACATTGTCCTCAATGTAAGTCTATTAACCCAAATGAAAGAATCATGTGTAAGAGAAAAGAACTAATAACATAAGAATAGGAACAACTAAGACTCAAAACAAAACAAACTCATGCAACCTAAATAATCCTAAAATACTAAACAAAAATTAACAAGTAAACATAAAAAGACTAAAATCAAACTGACAAGGTTTGTCTCAAGTCTCCCTTACTCAGACCTTGTTCAGAATGAATACTTCTAAATTGCTTAAAACACAACAAACTTTTTTTTTTTTTTTAATTAGCAAAATATGTCCATTACCCCCTACTAAAATATGACATTGTCCCCAATGTCAAATTTTAAAGGTAGAATTTAGGAGATATTACCTGCAGAGGTTGCTAACCACTTATTATAACTGAGACACAACAAACAAAATGTTAGATAATGTCACAAAGACAAAGTGCAATCCACTCCTTCCTCGTCCATATCTCTTTTTCTTTTTCCGAGCGTTTGCGAAACAACCGTAGCAGATAAATACTCATAAGCTTGGAGCTTTTTGAGTAAATCTTCAATGGTTGTAGTATAAATTATGGTTCTCCTTGCCTCTGAAAACATGAATCCACTTTCCACAGCATTATCTAAATATGAAAGCAAATTACTAAAATAACCATTAATATTAAGCAAACCAATGGGTTTCTTATTTGTGACCAAAGATGACCAAGAAGCCACGCAAGCTATTTCTTCCAATGTACCCAGACCTCCTGGTAAAGCAATGAATGCATCGGCAGAATGGTACATGATTGTCATCCGTTCAGGGATACTCCAGACTTGTATTTCCTTACCCAAGGTAGGTCCACAAAAATCTGTGAATAGTTTTGGCACGATTCCTAGAACTGGACTTCCTCCGGCGTGTGCTGCTGTAGCGACTGCTCCCATTAAACCCGTACTACCGCCTCCATAAATCAACTGGATATTTTGTTGGGCAAGTATTACTCCAACTCTTATGGCTTCATCAGCGAATATGTTATTTTTCCCTGGATAAGCACCTCCAAAAACACAAATTTTTTTAATGCTTTGGGACGAAGTACTTTCCATTTTTTTTTTCTTTTTTTTTTTCGAGTGCCTGAAAGAGAATGAGTACATGGTGTAATATATAGAGGACTGAGTAGTGAATCAGACAAGAGTAATAATGTCGCCGAAAGTGTATTTGACCTGTCAGAAGAAAATGTTAACCTAACAAAAGATTTTTGCGTGATTTCAGGAAGAAAATCAAAAAGAGAAGAAAAATCAACCGTAAAAGACCAATGCAAAAAAAAAAAAAAAGGAGAATAATTACACAAATCGAACAACACGTAAATTAAACCGAAATGAAGTTATTGCAAATTAAACCAAAAGTTGAGAAGTTATTTATTGTAGTTGTGATTGTGGCTCACATCTTCCTCTGGTTTTACGTCCAGAAAAGGCTTAAACGCCTTCTATGAGTCGAGGATATGCTTCCCATCCAGTTTTCTTACAAGCTGGAAAACAGGGTCTTTTAACATCAGATTCCCAAGATGTTGCCATTCCCTTTGGAATTGCGGCCATAAATCAAGAATTTCTCTTTGTACGTCTCCACTAGGATGCGTCTCAAGAGAAAGTTGGATATTATCCAAATTCTCCTTACTCAGTCCATCCTTAATGAATTCAATTTTATCATCTCGATTAGAGGACGGAATCCCAATAGAACGACATTTACCGTTACACGTCCATCATGCACATTTGTGGCAATTTGAACTCATGCGCTTTGCTCGTCGCTTCTTTGCAAAAGTGCTTCTACCTGTACTTGGTAAATGCAAAATAGGAAGATATTCATCTTCACGTACCTTGGCTTCAATTATCCAACGTATGTCTTCAGGAATCCCTTTGTGCATAAGCATTCTTAATCTTTCAAATCGAACTTGGTAAAGCTTCAGTAAAATATTTCGAGGAAAAAGAGGAAATCGTTTCTGCAATCTTGTGAGAATATCATCCATCCTGAAAAAAAAATTGAAAAAAAATGAAAGAGAAATTGGAAGAGAAATTTATATACAATATCAGTTTTGTGGGTAGCTGATGGAACCGATTTAAATAATCACGGAGTACCGTTATCCGCCATTTAACCGGGGTAAAAAAAATAAAAATTATATTTACATCTAGTTATTTTCAAAACAAGGATCAGAAAGAAAAACAACATAAAAAAAAAAACTCAAAAACAAAACACTCTAAATAAAATCCTAAATTCTTCCCCCCACACATAATTTTTACATTGTCCTCAATGTAATGTTATTATCCCCCAATGCAAGAATTATATGTAAGAGAAAAGAACTATTAAACAAAAGAAAAAAAAAACAATAAAAGATAGAATGATGGAGAGTAAGGAATATGCAAATCTGATATAATAGATGCTCTCCATCCTTTTGGGTTGCCTCCCAAGAAGCGCTTGGTTTATTGTCCTCAGCCTGTGTTAGACCCATGCCATTATTATTCAACATACTTTGGCTCAAAAAGTGGAAACTCCTCCACATCTTGTATTGGAAAGTTCTCATAGTAAGGCTTCAATCTATGACCATTCACTTTGAATGCCTTATCTGTTTTTGGGCTTTGGATTTCAACTGCACCATGAGTAAATACATTAGTAATAACAAAAGGTCCAACCCAACGAGAACGTAACTTACCTGGATATAACTTAAGGCGTGAATGGAAGAGAAGAACTTTTTGTCCAACAACAAATTCCTTTCTTGATATCATCTTGTCATGGAATGCCTTAGTCTTTTCCTTGTAAATCCTAGAATTCTGATAGGCATCATTCCTTATCTCCTCTAATTCTTGTAGGTCAAGTTTTCTTTTCTTTCCTGTCTCATCCATCTCCATGTTGCATTGTTTGATAGCCCAATATGATTTATGTTCCAATTCAACCGGAAGATGACAAGGCTTACCATAAACAAGTCGATAAGGAGACATACCAATGGGTGTCTTATATGCTGTCCTATAAGCCCAAAGTGCATCATCAAGTCGTGAACTCCAATCCTTCCTATTTGGATTAACTGTCTTTTCAAGGATGGACTTAACTTCTCGGTTTGACACTTCAGCTTGCCTACTAGTTTGAGGATGATATGAGGTGGAGACCTTGTGTGTGATGTTATACTTTCTCAAAAGTGCTTCCATAGTCCTATTGCAAAAGTGAGTACCTCTATCGCTGATTATGGCCTTTGGCGTTCCAAACCTAGCAAAGATGTTAGTCTTGACAAAATCTGAAACAACTTTAGAGTCATTAGTCCTAGTGGATTTTGCTTCCACCCACTTTGAAACATAATCAACGGCAAGTAAAATATAAAGATTACCAAAAGAAGGAGGAAAATGTCCCATGAAATCCATGCCCCATACATCAAAAATTTCAACAATAAGTATTGGAGTTTGAGGCATTTGATTTCTAGCACCTAAGTTACCTGTTCTTTGGCAACGATCACATGACTTGCAAAAGAGGTATGCATCTTTGAATATGGTAGGCCAATAAAATCCAGAATCAAGAACTTTCATGGCTGTTCTTTTGGATCCAAAGTGTCCTCCACATGCATAAGAGTGACAAAAGGTGAGAATAGATTGAAATTCAGTTTCGAGTACACACCTTCTTATAATCTGATCGGAGCAATGCTTCCAAAGGTAAGGATCATCCCATATGTAGTATTTGGCATCACTCTTGATCTTATTTCTTTGAGCTTGTGTCAACTCTTGTGGCAACTTCTTGGTAACTAAGTAATTAACAATATCAGCATACCAAGGAGTTGTTGTACTTATAAAAAGAAGTTGCTCATCCAGAAAGTTCTCATTCAAGGGTAGTGCATCCTCTTCATGAACTAAACGGCTAAGATGGTCCGCAACCAGGTTGCCACTACCTCTCTTATCTTTTATCTCCAAATCAAACTCTTGTAAGAGAAGTATCCATCTAATCAACCTTGGTTTGGCCTCCTTTTTAGTGAGTAAGTACTTAAGAGCTGCATGGTCAGAATATACAATTACTTTAGTACCAATTAAATAAGATCGAAATTTTTCTAAAGCAAATACAACAGCCAAAAGTTCTTTTTCAGTAGTGGAATAGTTCAATTGAGCATCATTAAGAGTTCGGGAGGCATAATAAATGGCATGTGAGGCTTTGCCAACCCGTTGGCCCAAAACAGCTCCAATGGCATAGTCACTAGCATCACACATGATTTCAAAAGGTACATTCCAATCTGGTGGTTGGATGATAGGAGCTGATGTCAAGAGTCCCTTCAATGTTTCAAACGCCTCTTTGCATTTATCATCAAAGTGGAAAACCACATCTTTTTGTAGTAGCTTGCAAAGAGGTAATGTGATCTTTGGGAAGTCTTTGATAAATCTCCTATAAAAACCTGCATGTCCAAGAAAAGAACGAACCTCTCTCACATTTGTGGGAGGTGGTAAAGAATGCATAATATCTATTTTAGACTTATCAACCTCTATCCCTCTAGAAGAAATAACATGGCCCAAAACTATTCCTTGTTCTACCATAAAGTGACATTTTTCCCAATTCAAAACAAGGTTAGTTTCCATGCATCTTTCAAGTACAAGTGTAAGGTTCTCTAGACATCTATCAAAAGAATCACCATAGACACTAAAATCATCCATAAACACTTCTATGATGTTCTCTACATAATCTGAAAATATGCTAACCATACACCTTTGGAATGTAGCTGGTGCATTACAAAGACCAAATGGCATACGCCGGTATGCAAAAGTACCAAATGGACATGTGAATGTTGTTTTCTCTTGGTCCTCCGGAGCAATGGCTATCTGATTATAACCTGAAAAACCATCAAGAAAACAATAATGAGAATGGCCAGCTAACCTTTCAAGCATTTGATCAATAAAAGGTAAAGGAAAGTGGTCTTTGCGAGTTGTGGAATTAAGTTTACGATAATCAATACAAACTCGCCATCCTGTTTGAATCCTAGTAGGAACAAGTTCATTCTCATTATTTGTTACCACCGTTACACCTGATTTCTTTGGAACCACTTGGACTGGGCTCACCCATTTGCTATTCGAGATAGGATAGATCACTCCAACATCTAGGAGCTTCAGTATCTCCTTTTTCACAACCTCCATCATAGGAGGGTTCAATCTTCTTTGTTCTTCTCTTGTTGGTTTAGACCCTTCCTCTAACAAAATCCGGTGCATGCACATGGATGGGCTTATTCCCTTGATATCGGCAATTGTCCAACCAATTGCTGTTTTATGCTCTCTAAGCACCTGGATAAGTCGCTCTTCTTGCAAAGATGTGAGCTCTTTGGCAATGATGATCGGTAGTGTGCCCTTTTTACCTAAGAACACATATTTCAAGTGGTTCGGTAGTGGTTTCAACTCTAAAGTTGGTGCCTGCAAAATGGAAGGTAGAAGTTTCTCATTAGATAAAGGCAAATCAATAAATGAAACATCAAACCTTGCATCTTTAGGTTGCAGCGAGTGTAAAGATTCTAGTGCCCCTTCCACCTGGTCACTCAAGGCTAGTTTAGCATTCCCCATTCCGAGATGGTTGCTAAGGACTATTTCTACACTATCTTCACCATCTAGCTCATAAGCTTGCTGCACTAGTGAGTCAATTATATCAATATTAAAAACAGAATGCACATCACTAGGATATCTCATGGCCTCAAAAATGTTAAAGCGAATTATTTCACCATCAAATTCCATAGTTAAAGTGCCATCATGTACATCTATTTTAGTTCTTGCTGTTTTCAAGAATGGTCTCCCTAATAGAATAGGTGTGGGATTAGAAGACATCTCATCTTCCATCTCAATAACATAAAAGTCAGCGGGAAAAACCAATTCATTAACCTGTACAAGAACGTCTTCTACAACTCCTCTTGGATAAGTGTTAGAACGGTCAGCAAGTTGTATTATAACACCGGTTTCCTCTAATGGTCCTAGATTCAATGAAGCATAAATTGAATATGGCATGACATTAATAGATGCCCCTAGATCTAGCATAGCACGCTCAAACCTAGTGTTGCCTATCTTACAAGGAATGGTAAACATACCTGGATCCTTGCATTTAGGTGGGAGTTTCTTTTGAAGAACAGCTGACACATTCTCCCCCATACTTACCTTTTCATTCCATTTCAACTTCCGTTTAGATGTGCACAACACTTTTAGGAACTTGGCATATCTTGGCACTTGCTTGATAGCATCTAGTAAAGGAATGTTCACCTCTACTTTCCGGAAGGTTTCCAAAATTTCCTTCTCTTGCTCCTCCTTCTTGGACTTTGCTAACCTGCTAGGAAAAGGTGGAGGAGTTATATAAGAAGGAAATGATGGTTTAAGAATTACCTTTTTTAGTGGCTCGTTGGGATGTGAAGAGGATGCCATGGTATTGTTCTCCCCTTGAGCACTATCATTTTGTGGTGTCTCTAGCTGTTTCCCACTTCTTAAAGTTATAGCATTGGCATTCTCTCTTGGATTCACTATGGTTTGGGAAGGTAATTTCCCAGAATCCCTTGCTTGCATTTGACTCATGGTTGTTGCCAATTGCCCTATTTGAGTCTCCAAATTTCGAATACTTGTCTTTGTTTCCTGTTGAAATTGAATTGTATTAGTAGAAAGAGCTTTAACAAGATCTTCAAGAGAAGTACCTGAATTTTGGGTGGGTGGTAGTTGTTGTCGGGTTTGGTATGGTTGTTGCACTCTTTGCTGAAAACCCGGTGGCCTGTGGTCAAATGGTGGAGGAATAGTTTGTGATTGGTTCCCTCCATAATTGAAGTTTGGATGATCCCTCCATCCTGGATTGTAAGTGTTTGAGTAGGGATCATATTTCCTTGATTGGTTCTGAAATCCACCCATGGCATTCACATGTTCATTGGTATCCTCTTGAAGTGTTGGACACATATCAGTTTGGTGCCCTATGTTTGAACATATGCCACAAGCCTTTATTTGTTGTATTTTACCTACAGCCAATTGTTGAACAAGAGAAGTCAGTTTATCAAATTTTTGTTCAAGGGATGATATACTTACCTCATTAACTCTCTTGGGTTGTGGTGGTGGATCTTGTCTCATTGAGAACTGTTGAGAATTGGCTGCCATGTTGGAGATTAATGTTCTAGCAGCCCTGGGAGTCTTATCAACTAGAGCTCCCCCACTAGCGGCATCTATCATACTTCTCTCCATGGGCATGAGACCTTCATAGAAGTATTGGATGAGAAGTTGTTCACTTATTTGATGGTGTGGACATGATGCACAAAGTTTCTTGAACCTCTCCCAATATTCATATAAGGACTCTCCGTTGTATTGCCGAATCCCACATATCTCTTTCCTAATGTTGGCAGCCTTAGATGCTGGGAAATACCTTTCCAAGAATGCTTTCTTCAAATCATTCCATGTAGTGATGGTCCCGGATGGTAGATAGTAGAGCCATTCCTTTGCTGAATCAGCTAGAGAGAATGGGAAGGCTCTCAACTTAACTTGCTCTTCCGTGACCCCTGTTGGTCTCATGCTTGAGCAAACTACATGGAATTCCTTGAGGTGATTATTTGGATCCTCTCCTGCAAAACCATGAAAAGTTGGGAGAAGATGAATCAAACCAGATTTTAATTCAAAAGCTACCTCAAGATTAGCATATTCAATGCATAATGGTTGTTGACCCAAGTCCGGAGTGGCTAGCTCCTTGAGAGTTCGGTTGTCAGCTGCTGCCATCTCTCCTTGCTCCTCTTGGATGTTTTGGATCAACTCCTCGATTGGTTGTTGGTGAGAAGTTATAAATTCCCGAATTCTCCTAAGTCGTAAGTCTTTTTCGGGAGCTTGGAACATTCACTAATAAAAAAAATAAGAAAGTAAATAATTAGAACAGAAAATAAGAATAAACCAATAAACTAATAAACTAAAGAAAGCAATCCCCGGCAACGGCGCCAAAAATTTGATGCACCCAAAAGAGTGTATCTTATTTAACCTTGCACTAAAAAGATCAATTGTAAGTATAATGATTAGCAAGGGCCGAGTCCTCAGGGATTGGGTTTTAATCTATGAGTTATTAGTTTATAACTTACGTTCAAAGAAAACAACAAAAGAAAAGGGGTTTTTGAAGCCAGATTTAAACTAAAGTAAATAATGAGAATAAGATGCAAGGCGGTATAACCAGCCAATAAAAATAAATATACTAAATTAGGCGGTATAACCAGCCAATAAAAATATATATACTAAATTAGGCGGTATAACCAGCCAATAAAAATAAAACAAAGTTAATATACAAATTAGGCGGTATAACCAGCCAATAAAAATAAATATACTTTTAAAAATAAGCAAACTAGAAAAATAAGAAAACAAGTAAGTAAGAAGAATCAAATATGAAAAATATGGTTAAGGTTTCATTCTCCACCACTAGACATCATTAAGAATCAATTTCAGATCTATCAACATTAACCAACTATCAAAGTTAACAACCGTAGATAACAACAAGCTCTGTTACCCCAATCTTTCCTTAGTTTCTCGTTAAATAGAACAAGCTCTCTATTTAATCTCTAACCATTAAACAACCTAGAATAAGCTCTCTAAGTTCAATTTAATGGCAGCTTTATGATGAGAAAGATAGGTTGATCTAAGCAACAAACACATAAGCTCGGATTGTTCAACTTAGGTTATGTTCCACTTTGCAATTATTGAAAACTTGACCATAATCATTAATCACAAATTGCCACTTATGAATAGGAAATCAAGACAATTACACGGATCAAGACTCCTAAACTAGCAATAGATAATTATCAAGATCTATCTAGTTGTACACCTAAACAAATCAAGACAACATCATGAACAATTCTTGTAGAAGAACATAAGCAACTTTGATAGAAAATTAATGATAGATAGAATCTGAAAATCAATTATAAAACATGTCTAGGGCTTTGAAATCATCCTTAACCAAATAGAAGTTTAGCCTAGCATAGGCATTATAAACATAAAATTAAATAGAATCTAAGAAGAAAATAAAAGAAAGAAAGAAGAAGAAGAAGAATATTAATTATCCAACCTCTTGCTCTTTCTAAAAAAAAAAGAAAACTAGAGAAAAGAAAGAAGAAGAAAACTTAGAGAATTTTATTACAATGGCTAATATCCTACCTATCTACAATATGATCCCTTACAATCATCCAAGGCCCTCTATTTATACACATTTTGGAGAGCTAAATGACAAGAGACAAGCTTTATAAATTTTAAAGGTAGGTATAATAGGTGGGTGCATTTTTCTAACAATTTTCGTCATATTGTCTGACAATTCTGATCAGCCAGCTTGATGGTCGATTTTGTCAATATTGGAGGCTTGATCTGATCAAATGGTCTTCTAGAAAAATGTTCCCCTATCAGTCGGTGATCCATAGCCGTTGGAATCAGCTCATTTGCTGATGTGGATCAGAAGATATGGTCAAATTACCAAAACTTGTCAGCACAGACGTCATTGCACATCAGCCAACTTGATGGTTGATTTCGCTAGGGAAAACGACTCCGTTTCAAGAAGTGTAAAACATGAAAAAGATATATATGCCTCTTAACTTTGCACGGTTAAAATTTCAGCCTTATTGCTTCAGTGAAACTCCAGATATAGCTGATATGGCAAAAGGTGTCGGAACTGGAACTGAACTGGATTTGCCCTTAATTGTTGATTTAACCTAGTAATCTGAAATCACTCAAATAAACTCGTGAAAAACACCAAATTACATAAAAATATAAAAAATCATAAACACAATTAGACTAAGTAATAATAACTCGTATTTGACACAAAACAATAATAAAACATAACTAAAAACTATATAATTATACGAGTTATCATATATAAGTAGGTTTAGCGTATGCCAACTACTGGACTAACTGCACTAAAGCCCTTATACATATTATTAAATATTCACAATAAGCCCACAACACTTAATGAATATTTAATCTCGCCCATCTCATTTTTATTTCATTAATCACCTTTTGTGTGTGACCCATTAGGCCCTTAACATGTTGGAAATAAATATAATTAATTCAATTAAGAATTTCCTATTTATATTTATAGATCATGAGCAGTATCTAGCAATGCATCATGACCACCCAAATGTCAAGAGAATCATCAAGCTTCGACTAGCCTTTCGTGTACAATATGTCTGTGTAATTCAATCCCTTCATCAAATATCCCGGGATAGGAATGAGCATGGTTCAGTGTCTACTCTTAACCCATTCCATATAAGATCTGCAGCTTTAATATTAACTCTTTAAGTATTGCCTTGGCCAAGGACTTCCATAAGTTAATATAAGCCAGATACATGTGAGATATGTCCCCTCATATCACTTGCTGTGATGAATCCTCTCTAAACCAGTCATTCATCTTCGTATGCTTCATGCCATACCCAATAACACCCTACCATAAGCATCCTTGTGATTGGGAGCCGTTCGTGATGAAATCTAAGTATGACAGTTCACATACAAGATGACCTGGTGTCACAAGTCAAAGGATTACTTACACTATTGACACATGAGAGTATTTTCCATAGACACTTGAGTGAAATACTAAATGGAACTCTCATAGTGGGTCATGTTCAATGAACTTGTTCAACTAACAAGCACCCATATGTTATCCCCAAGTATCTCTATACTTTCAACCTATGAGACCGGTTGCATGCATCAAGTGCATGAAGGCTTAAAATATGCCAATCTTTGAGCATTGTCAATGCCCTGTCTTGACATTACAATGACCAGGAATAGTTTAAGAAACACGGCATTGATGCATAAGGATCCTCATATTTGTAACTCCTTACAATTCCTTTGCAATGCCATTGTGTTTCATGGGCTTTATCTTCACAAGTCATTTATAACAATTATAACAATACTTATGGATAAAGAAATACCTCAATTATAATTAATAAACTATAATGTGCAATACATGAATATATAAATAGTGTCTTACAAGCCCAACTAGATTGGCTTGTAGGGCTTACACCAACAGAAACATGTGTCATTCAATCCATGTCTAACACTAAACTTTCTTTTCCAAGTTGTATTTAGGTTACCAAATCAATCTAATTGGTGGCCAGTCAACTAGAAGCATTAAGAACAAGATTGAACAAACAACTCAAAAACCATTAAATCAAGCTAGAGAGAGAAAATAAATTCAAAATATATGTTGAGTTCCATTGCAATCCTAGTAAAAGAAGTTTAGTTCATGATAATTAAAGAGAACAAATATCCAAGGAGTTTCACCATCATCATCAATACAAGAAAAATAAATAAGAGAATAGAGAAAACTAAGGGGTGTCAAGTCTTGAATCTTCAATCTTCACAAATCTTCTTAGCTACTTGAAAGCTTTTGATGGCTACTCTCCTCTCAAGAGAATTAGGTTTTTAGCACTCAATCCCCTTTATTTCAGCCTTAAAGAGTCTTATTTATAGTGCCTTAGACCATTGGAGTCAGAAACTTCGCGTGCAAGCAATCAGGTAAGTAAATGTTTTTTTAATTTTTTTCTCGCGTCGCAGCGCCAACTTTCTGACTTCTGGCGCCGCGGCACCAGCCTCTCGGGTGGCTGTCTGCTACTTCCTCCATTTTTTCCCACTTCTTCAACTGATTTGAATGGGTAAATCTCGTCCAATTTTAACGAGTAAACTACCATTGGAAAGATATGGAAGTCAGCTTCAAAAGTTATGAAAGAAGTTTTCTCAGATGAAGACTTTAAGATCATGTTTTCCTAGAAACAAGCTCCAGATGTCGAATCTGCCTATACGTTGCTTTGCACCATTTTTCATCTTTTCGCACCTCGAATCTTCTTCTCACTTTGGATCTATAAAAATAGATAAATACTAACTAAATAATTATTTTAAATATGAAATGGATAAATAAAATTAATCTAAAAACATCTAAAACTAATCCAATCCAAATAAAAACCTCAAAGACTTCGTCGATTTGAATGCATAAAAGATGAAAAAATAACTATATTTTTTAGAGTTATCAGTTACATCAAATTATTTTATTTTATTTCAAAGGTTCGGATGAACTATTTTTCATTTAACGGTCAAAATTTATTTAAGTTGATATAAAGCTTATATTAAAACACTTACCTTAGAATTTTCCAACTATTGTGCCAAATAAATACTCCGATCAACTAAATTATATAATCATAAAAATCATTTAGGAAAAACATTTAAAAAAAAAAAAAAAACAACGGGCGAGTGAGTGAGTATAGTTTCTTCCCAAAAACCCTAATTCCCTGTAAACCGGTACTATATATGCTTCTTGTACTCGCTCATTTTCACTTCTCAAACTCTTTCTTTAGCCTCTCACATTTTTTCCTTCAAAACCCTAAAGGCCCCCCGCCCCCCAAACGCCAACGAAAATGGCCGTCTCTGAGGGATTGGTTCTACGCGGCACCATGCGCTCCCACACCGACATGGTTACAGCCATCGCCACTCCCATCGACAACTCCGACATGATCGTCACTTCCTCTCGCGACAAATCCATCATCCTTTGGCACTTAACCAAAGACGAAAAGACCTACGGCGTCCCTCGTCGTCGTCTCACCGGTCACTCTCACTTCGTCCAAGACGTTGTCCTCTCGTCCGATTCCCAGTTCGCTCTCTCCGGTTCCTGGGATGGTGAGCTTCGTCTCTGGGACTTAACCGCCGGAACCTCCACTCGTCGCTTCGTCGGCCACACCAAAGATGTTCTCTCTGTTGCTTTTTCTCTTGACAACCGTCAGATCGTTTCGGCTTCGCGTGATCGAACTATCAAGCTTTGGAATACCCTTGGAGAATGCAAATACACAATCCAAGACGGTGATGCTCATTCCGATTGGGTTAGCTGCGTTCGTTTCAGCCCAAATACTCTCCAACCCACCATCGTTTCGGCTTCGTGGGATAAGACTGTGAAAGTTTGGAACCTGACCAACTGTAAGATTCGTAACACATTAACCGCACATTCCGGTTATGTCAACACGGTGGCGGTTTCGCCTGATGGGTCTTTGTGTGCTAGTGGAGGAAAAGATGGAGTAATTCTTTTGTGGGATTTGGCTGAAGGAAAGAAGCTTTACAGTCTTGATGCGGGTTCGGTCATTCACTCGCTTTGCTTTAGTCCTAACAGGTACTGGCTTTGCGCTGCTACGGAGCAGAGTATCAAGATCTGGGATCTGGAGAGCAAGAGCATTGTGGAGGACTTGAAGGTTGATCTCAAGGCTGAGGCTGAGAAGTCTGAAGTCACTGACACCGGAAACAAGAAGAAGGTAATAATGCTTTCTTATCCTTACTTCGTAGTCTTCTAATCCGGCTATTTGTTTAGCGAAGTCGTTTTTTATTTGTTTATTTGCAATGTCATATTTTGGTTGAATGTTTTGATTTAATAATGAGTTTAGCAATTGGAATTCATATTTTGGTAGGAAATTTTAGATGCAATGTAGATTTACTATGTTTAATTGTTTGAAAAACCTGTTATAGGCGTATAGCTATTCTGACATCCGAAGAATCTGGTTGGCTTTTGTATTATATATGATAATGGAGATTGCTTGTTGTTTTGTATGTTCTAAACATATAGATGGGAATTAGGCTGCTTGGTGAATACCGTTTACCATGAATTTATTAAGACAAGCTGTTTAATTACCCTTACTTTTTTTGATTGTTTCTTTTTCACTTTTACAGAACATTTGTGTTTTTCCAGAATTTTATTAACTGTTTCTTGAGTACATATAAGACTAGGCAGGCTTTTATCTTGTTTGTGAATCTGGAGTTATTTGCTCTTTACACATGTTCCATATTGCGGCTGCATAATTTTAATCATAATCATGATGCTTCCTATGAAGTTTATTGTTTCAAAACATACTATTCAAATGCTCAAAGCTTGAAACTTGTCATTATACCCCCATGGTAGAATTTGTACTCGGGATCTGCTTTTTTTTTTTTTTTTTTTTCTCAAGTTGTAAAGTACAACTATCTTTTAAATAAAATTTGTTTATTGATTATGGCAATGCAGAAGTTGGTTTAATAATTCTTTGGTTCCTGTTTTGAACCTGGTTTTTATTGGCTGTAATTCTCAGCAATTGGCACTCTCAGGATAATGATGGAGTTATTTTCGTTGTATTGCAAACAAACAATTAAAAGTCTTGATTTATGTGGATTTTGCAGGTCATATACTGCACAAGCTTGAACTGGAGTGCTGATGGAAGCACCTTGTTTAGTGGGTATACAGATGGTGTAGTCAGAGTTTGGGGAATTGGTCGTTACTAGATATGCTTTGCCTTGAGTAATCACAGATGCAGTTCCAAACCTTTTTAAGAGTTTGTTGTTTAAAATGTTGAAGGATCTTTGGTTTGGATATTGGTAGGCATTTAGGCCTATGCTGTTTTGGTTTGGTTGTTAAGTTAGATATTTAATTATCGACTTTAGTTGTTTTACTATTGAGTTTGAATTAACTCGAGAATTATTGAGAAAGTAGATTCATCCCAGTTTTGGTTCCTTTCCTCTTAAATCATAACTCAAAATAATAATAATAATAATAATAAGTGAAATAATCTATGGATGATCAGGGGAACTGCTGTGGTTATTGTTAAATATTTTGCTTTCCTCCTATTATTTATTTTTGTGATAGAGCCATGCGATGCGAGAAATGCTAGCAAAATTTTGCAAGTCATTTACAGCGGGATCTAAGAAACAAGGAGTCACAGAGGGTGATTTAAAGCTATGTTGGTATGATTATTTATTTTTCTTGAAATATTCGTGTTTGACATTTGTATTCAATGTATATTCAATAATGTGTACGAGGATATGATTATTCAAAGACTTTTCAAATATATGAAAATTTCGAAAAATAAATAAATAAGTATATTCGTGTTTGGAGATGACAGTGGGTCATATATATATATATATATATATATATATATATATATATATATATTGATAATATTCGAATTCGCAGAACTATTTTAAAATTTGAATATGGTTATTATTTTTATTAAATTCGAATATTATTATTCGAATTTGAACTAAATAACATTATTCATTTGATATTCGAATTTGTTAAATATTTAAATTCAGTAAGTTAAAAAATTTTAAATAAAAATATAAAATCAAACAAAATTTAATTTTAAATTCAAATAAACGGATAATGAATTCGGATATCGAATTCAAATTTGCAAAAGTAAACGGATTCGGATATTCGAATCTGTTATCCGTATAAGTAATGCGGATTTGGATAATGGATATTCGAGGTTTCATATTTGCATCCTTTCCGAATTCGTTGTAGATAGTAATTATAATATCTTAATCCAAATTTTATCCGAATACACAAAATCTGAATTTGCAAAAAATGAATTAAATAATTGTAAATAATCGAATCCACACTATCCATTATCATTTCTGCTCATGTCGAACACATATCCGTCTTCTCTTGTTCAACATTCAAATCCGAATTCGAATAAACAATAATAGAAGTGATTACTTTTCTCAGAAATGTTTTTATAAAAGTCCCAGTTTACTTCTGTTAGAGAGTTAGAGACTCAACAACTTTTTGTTGCATTGAAAGTAGAAATGGTAATTCGACGGATTCGAATCAGTCATAATTGAGTAGGCCGGTTTGGATCGAAATAGTTATTTTAAATTTGAGTTATTTGGGTTTGAATATTTTTGAGTTTTTTGTATTCAAATTATTTCTGCTTCGGATATATTTTATTTATATTTTATATTATATATAATTATTTTTATATAATTTAAATGTTTAAATTTAAAAATAAATTATTATTATTTTTAAATTAAATTAAATTTTTGTATAATATGATATTTTTTAATTATATTTGTATATTAATATATTTTTTTTAAAAATAAAATTAATTTTTTTAAAAATCAATTTGTTAAATAATTGATTATTGAAAATATGATAGATTATCATGTTGATATTTAAAATAATTGATTCGATAAACACTAATATTTAACATGTAAGTATATTATGATTTATATTATGCATTTATATAAATATAATTGTACATAAAAATAATTAAATCAAAATGAACAAATAATTATATTTGAATAAAAAATAAGACTAAAATTTAAGAATTGGTAAATAAATACAAAAAATACTACTATTAGTATTGCTCAACTGTGCTTAGCCTGTGCCTCTCTTTCCATCTCCCACTCTTTTGATGTTGTATATCAATTTTGCTGATTGATCAAATAGAATTAATAAGGAAATATGTTGATTATCTTTAAAAAAAAAAAACAATTATTGCTCAACTATTTGTTCTAATAATCTAATCTTACTTAAAAATTAATTTTTTTAAGAAATCATGATTAAAAATTACTTGATATATATAACATATATTTAAATAATTTACTATTTGTATAATAATTATAAATAGTAATGACCAATGAAAATTAAAATTTTATTTTATTTTATTTTATATATATATATATATATATATTAAATTTTACTTTTTATTAAAACATAAAAAAATATATGAAAATTAAAGTTTTTGTTTTATGAAAATTTATTTAATTACAATTCAATCGTTTTTATTTTTAGTATTAAATTCAGGTTATTACGGGTTTATGATCCGATCGATCTTGTGTTCGGGTCAGTTCGAGTCCTTTCGGGTTCATGTCATTTCAAGATCGAGCCATTTTGGGTTTCGGTTTTTCCGGATTTGAGTTTTTAACTTTTTTATCAAATCGGGTTTAAGATTTGGATTTTTCAGATGAATTTTCAAATTCGGATTCATTTTATCACCTCTAATTGAAAGGAATATTGCAGAATCAATTGTACAACACAATGCAGGAGACCTAAACTAAACACTTTTTTTTTTCTTGTGCTGTTCTGATTCTTCCTAAATCTGCCTTGCATTTCTTGGTATCTCGTTGGGGGAGTTTTAGGGTAATCTCTTTAGGGTGAGCTTAAAATAGTTTCATTACATATAAACATGATAAAAATACATATAAACATGATAAATTATATAAAATTATCATGTTTATATGTAATTTTTTTTTACATATATACATGACAAATTACATATAAACATGACAATTATATATAAACATGACAAATATCATGTATTTATATAATTTTTTACATATGTAATTTTATATATACATATATATATATATATATTTGTTTACATATAAGCATGATGAATTACATATATAATAAAACTCAAAAAAAAAAAAAAAAAACTCATTTTACTTTTAAAATACTTTCGTTAGAATTTTTCATCTCGTTGCTGCTGCTTACTAATTTTGTTCTTTAAAAAGCAGCTTGGTTCCTGCTATTTCTGGTTTTGGATGAATTGACCCAAGGAACTAAAAAGAAAGAAAACTTTAAGAGTGATTTAACCATTGATAGAAACAGGAATAAGCTCATCATTTAGTACGATCTCGGAATGTTCGCTGTACAGATTTAATGACTTCGTTTCTTCTTCTGCTATTTTTTTTTTTATTGGGTGTTGGGCGGCCTAAGCCCGTTAAAAGGAATAAAAACAATCTGATTACAAAAATGGGGGAGCAATGCTATTAGATGATCCTAAAATATGCAATATTGCCGATCTGATCTCATTTCCTCTCTGCACAATGCAACATTTATTACCTAGATACAAAATTTTCAAAGCCTGGTGGAATGGAACAGCAATAAATCATTGTCCCTTCAAGTTCATCTCTACCTCTTTGGCAGATCCCCTTTTCATACAAGAGGAAGTTCCTTGGTTAGGCGCCAGCCTCTTCTTTAATTAATCCCTTGTGCAAGCACGCAAGAGTAATTAATGTCATCAGCCTCAAAATTACCTTCCTCATCGATCCTGCCTGCTTCTCTCACCACTTCCTGGCGAGCAATTGCCCCGTTGTCTGTGTCACTAGGCCTAATAGTTTGCTTTAAACTGCAGTGGAATGTAGAATTTTCAAGAATTACCCCATCAGAGTGTTGCAAACCAAATCGCATTTGGTTTATCTTGCTACATTGATCCTCTACTTTCAAAGTTGATAAATGAGCATTTTCAACAATTCGATGCCTTACCTTCTTCGGTTTATTGCAAAGAAAGCTAGCAAGCGTCCTCTCGTCTCCATCTGTGAGTGATGGAATTCTTTTCTTCAATTTATCTTGAAGAAAAGAGGCAAGCATAATGTCATCTTCATCTCCAGATGGCTCATTGCTTTTTCTTCTTCTGCAGTGCTGCCTTGGAGAACTATTTCCCCTCTTTTTAGTATTTTTATTTGAATTTTGAAAGGTTGATAAGTTCATGCATGTTTTCCTCTTAGATCCTGGTTTAGCAGTACTCTTCTTCCTAGAAACATCATCCACACCAAGAATATCGACTTCTACACCACTGTTCTGCATCGCTTCAGCACCATCAGTAGTACCTCCTGAAAATACATTATTCTCACAACAGACAGAATTCTGTTCTTCACCTAATTCAGAATACACCCTCCTCTTGGAACACTGTTTAGGTGATGGTTTGGGATTCTTTTTCCTCTTTATAGTAAGACTACTACCAAATGAATCAGCCTCATGATTGGTGGTCATACACAATGTTGAAAGTGGATGAGATGAGGAATTATTATCCTGCATTGATTCCATGCATTTATTACTTTCTGACTCTTGTTTTCTTTCCTCCGTCTGAACAGCATCATCTTGCACTCGGTCACTGCAATTAGTATGTCCCGAAGGTGGGTTTCTTCTTCTTTTCTTTTGAATGGCAACATCTAGTGCTGGTTCAGTATAACTGTTACTTCCTGAAGGCGGCTTTCTCTTTCTTTTCTTTGGAAAGGCAACATCTTCTGCTGGTTCACTACAATTATTATTCTTTGAATGTGGGTTTCTTCGTTTCTTCCTCACAGCATCACGCCCACTAGCAGTCTCAATCTCAGCCTCATTCTCATTCATCATCTCTGGAACTTCAACAGAAGAAGCTTGAGATCCTTTTCTACAACTCCTGCGTCTCCTCCTCTTTTCTGAGGAATGCCTATATAGCACAAGAGAAGAAAATAAAAGGTAAGAGATCACTAGCAATTACAGTAAGAGTAAACCTAAATAATGGGAAAACCATAATTTTGATGAATATGCAAGAACTGAAGTAGGAATGATAACAGGCAACAAGAATATAGAGAAACTTTACTTCATTTTGTTGAATAAGGAGCTATGAAATTTGAGGTAAAATCTCACCTTAATGCTGCATCATTTTCCTTCTCAGGTTCTGGCCTTCTTCCTCTGCATACAAAAAGATGAATCAAACTAGGATCAGAGAGTCAGTTAAAAGGAAAAAAAAAATGAAAATAGCTTCACTATTGTACCTTTTTTTCCTTTTTTCTTTACTTGGCAGATTTGTATTTTCAGGTTCAGAAGTTGGAATTATCTTTGGTAATGGAATATTAAAATGATTAGGGCCAAGGGCTGGACGCTCAGACACCCGATTTACAAAATTAGATATAAGAGTCGCTTTACGTATTCTTCTTGCTTCTTGAAGCAAAGGCACTTCTTCTGGATGCAACATCTTCCACCTCCTATTTAAAATACAGAAGTTGCAATTAAAAAGTTGTTCAGAAAGATAAACAGCGTATTGGCATTATACAAACCAAAATAAGAAAAAATAACGCATGATCAGAAGCTTTAGCTTGAGTAGGGGTGTAAAAGAGTCACCCCCCTCACAAGCTACTTAGGTTCGACTCAAAATATTCTGATTTAACTCATTTACTGTCAAGTGGAGCTTGAGCTTGCACTCGAGTAGGTAAATGAGCCAAGTCTGAGTATTCTCTTGCTTGAGGAGCTCAATAACCTACTGGACTTTATACTTTTATGTATTTATATATTCTTTTGCATATAATGTATAAAATAGAAATAATCGCGTAATCAAACTTGAGCTCATGTTCAAGCTCGATCTTCAGCTTGATTTTAGTTTGATGGCAATCAAGCCTAATCGATTTAAACTCAAGTAGCTAGATATTATTTCAAGTCAAGCTCTAGTTAACTCCAAACAAGCTTAACCTGAGTTCCAAGCTTGAGTTTTGTAATCAACTTGAGCTTCAGTTCTTTACTGTGTCAGTTCAGCTCAGCTCAGTTACACCCTAAACCAATAGCTAAAATTAACTTCTTCATACCTCCAACACTGGTTATCAGTTCGTGAAGGCATGCATGTGGCAATCTTTGACCAGCAATATCCATGTTCTTCAATGGCTGCTTCCAACCTTAAATCTTCTTCTTCAGTCCATATGCCCGAATTCAAAGCTGGATCCAAAGAGTTGACCCACCTGGCAATAGAGTGAAAGATTAACAATTCTATTTAATGAACGCCATCTTAGTTGACTTGAAGATTGCTATATTTTACCTTTCTCTACATTGCACTTGTGTTCGACCAGGAACAACTTCAGCTATTTTTCTCCAATTTTTTGGTCCAAAAAGCATCACAGCCACTTTCAAGCATTTATCTTCATCACGTGTCCATCTCCCAACCCTTTGTCTGGTTGGGTGAAGTGATTTTTTCCACCTGTATATTAAAAGAGTCTCCTTAGTATAAACTAAATGATGCTAAGCAACCTTACAAAGAAGAAAGTTCTACCATATAATTCCTATATTATAACTATATAAAGCATGCATTATTAATATACAGTAGATAGGGCCCTAAATGGCCCCTCCATGGAAGTAGGTGATGCATGGAATTACTATAGCAGAGATTTCAGCTAAGGAATACCGATGGCAACATGAGAGCATATAGGGAAGGTCATTAAACATGAAATATATAGAATAATTGGTAGGCATATGCTAGAAATGTAAAATGCCCTAGTAACAAAAAGATGATGCAAATAGGGGGAAAAATACATTCTAACAAACCAAAAATTCCATTGAAGAAGCAGCACAAACATTTCAACATCATTTATACAAAATATAGATAATGGCATTGATTATTGAGACTCCTAATCTGGATAAATCAATAGCTATATCTATAGATATAAAAATATAAATACAAACAAGATTTGGAAAAAAGTAAAATTCTGATTAAAACTTTAGGGTATTTATAGGAAAAAAAAGCTTACATTCACTTTTGACATATAGTATAGATAAAAAAAAAAAAAGCTTAAATCGGATGACCAAGATATTTTGATAATATACTCATAATTTTCCCCTTTGAATTATATTCTATTAAAGTTTATGTTTACTTTAAATAATTATATTATAAAATTAAGGATTATTTTTTATATGTTGCTTGAAGTCAAAATTAGCTAAAAACAAGAAATTAATCCTGCTTGAAACTCAAAATTTACCCCGATCAATATATAGCTCAAACCCAGACTCCCATGCACCTGATTTCCCCCTTTTGAAAATAATTTATGCAGTCATCTTACAGAGAGAACTAGGAGAAATGCAAACCATTTTGTATATTTCCTAGCAATCACATTATGATGCATGCTGTGACAGAACGAAAACAATAAATCCTAGGGTTTATAATAGTTGTGTGAAACTGCAATTTCGAATTTATTGCAAGTTTCGTATCAAGGAGTAATTGCTTAAATATTTAGTTGTAATGCCCATCTTAAAATCTAGTGATCCCTACTTTTGCAATTTGACCTTTCCTTTCCAGCAACTGAATAGCCAATTAAGGCTCATTCCAGCACCTAACACATAATTAAATCCCTAAAACCTGAATTCCAAAATGTCTCAAGTTAGAGTTGGAACTTAAGGTCTTGCATCAGGGAAATCCATTATATATCAGTCATACCTGCATTATATCATGCAACTCCTATGAAATGAAAGGCTTCCCCTGTCAGATTTTCCCAAACTGCATGAAGCACATGATTTATTAACCATCCCATATCTTTACAATTTAGACTTGTTCAAATGAGATATCTACAACCTGTTATTCTTTGAATCATATATAATGAGATCTATATAACATATTAAAGGCTGTGATAAAATCAATTTATAGAAGCTAACCTATGTTAGGACAAATAACTTCTCAAGAAAATAATAAATTTTAAAGCACAGTACAAAATTTTTACTTACAGGTTTCCTTGTCAATTCATTCATAGCAAAAAAATCTAATATGAACAAATTGTGTCATTAGCTGGAAAGGTATGACTAAAATTAGATGCAACAAAACAAATCTTTAAAGCAGTTAACTGACCTATTAGAGCATTGAGTGCCAGTTCGTCCTTTCAATACAGAAGCCACAGACTGCCAATCACATTCACCAAAAACCTCAACAGCAGTACGAAGTTCATTATCCTCCTCCTCAGTCCATTCCCTTTTCAGTATGCACGCATTCAAACTCCTCTGATACCGTGCCAGGCATTGAAATGGGGTCCTGTTTGACCCCAATGATACTGCAATGTCAAACCAGTTCGCAATCCCCTTTTCTAGAACAATAAACAAAAGATTCTTATCTTCTTCAGCAGTCCATGTATTGCGATTGATGAGGGGATCTTCATGATTTAACCAGCTGCAGGAATGAATGAAAAGTATAAAGATAAAAGCATAAAGAAATCAATGCCTATATAACGATTCTGGTCTGAAGGGCATGAGACATGAGAGCATCACAGACATCTGTGATGACAATCATCACAGACGCATTAAACACCAATGATTTGAGTAAAGAACATGTCATGTAGGAGTCCCACAAGTATGACCTGCACAAACCTTGCACTTTTATTCAAATCCAACAATGGTAAACACGTCTGTGATTGTCACCGTCATAGACATCTGAGATGCTTGCCTCATTAAAGGGAAACATGCTTCAGAAAAAATCAGTGAACATGAAAAACTAGTTAAGAAATACACAGATTTGAGGCCAAAACCAAAATGAGCATGAACCTAGGAAGCATTACATGTGTTCAAAAGTATAAAAAAAATTTAGAAAAAAAAAAAAAAAAACTCAATAACCGTGAACACATCTGTGATGGTCAGCATCATGGACATCCGGGAACTAGGTTCATTTGACACTTGCTTCACAGAACATCAAAACCTCTCTCTAACTAAAAGTCCAAGGATGACATGGTAGTATGATGCGAGAAATTCATCCAATGGTAAAGAAAATTCTGGAATTTTACTCACTACTTGATCTGATACAAGGTATAAATCTACACCAAGATATTGATATTCTAGGAAAGATTGACAGAATGTTAAATCTGTAGAAAATAGGAAACTATGATCTCTTAATTTACAGCTAATCTCCTATAATTATGATCTACTAATTTACAACTAATCTCCTACAATTACTGCTATTTCACAAGAATCTTGGGATTTCAATCAATCCCGGATCTCCAACACTACCTCTCAAGCTGGGAGTAGATGTTTTTCATCCCTAGCTTGCATACAATCTTCTGAAACGTTGAACTCATCAATCCTTTAGTTAAGATATCTACTAACTGGCTGTCTGTAGAAATGTAGGGAGTGCAAATCAATCCACTTTCAAGTTTCTCCTTAATGAAATGTCTGTCAACCTCTACGTGTTTGGTTCTGTCATGCTAAACTGGATTATGAGCTATGTTGATTGCAGACTTATTATCACAATAAAGCTTCATTGGGGTCTCCCATTTAATCTTCAAGTCATAGGATAATCTTGAGCCATAACAATTCACAAATACCTTGTGCCATCGATCAAAACTCTGCCTCTGCACTAGGTCTTGCTACAACCGGTTGTTTCTTACTCCTCCAGGTTACCAAATTTCCACCAAGGAAGGTACAATACCCAGATGTTGATCTTCTGTCAGTAACAGAGCCAGCATAATCAGCATCTGTGTATGCTTCTAGTTCCATACTTGGGCCTTTTCTAAAGAGAATCCCTTTTCCTGGGTTGTCTTTCAAATATTGCAAGATCCGATATTCTGCATGCAGATGAACATCTTTAGGTTTTGCATGAACTGACTCACCACACTCACTGCGTATGCAATGTCAGGCCGTGAGTGTGATAGATAGATTAGCTTCCCCACAAGACGTTGGTACATGCTTTTATCAACCGGTTCTCCTTCCATAGACTCTCCTAATCTATGATTTGGCTCAATAGGTGTGTTTGATGGTCTACAACCAAGCTTACTTGTTTCCTTTAGCAGATCAAGAACATACTTTTGCTGTGAAACAAAGATTTCTTCGTTGGACCGAGCTACTTCTATTCCTAAGAAGCACTTCAATTTTCCAAGGTCTTTTATTTCGAACTCTTTTGCTAAATACTTCTGAAGAGCCTCCTTTCATTTAGACCATTCCTAGTTACTATAATATCATCCACATAAACTATCAATGCCGTGACTCCCCCTGAAGCCGAATGCTTGATAAACAATGTATGATCACCCTGGCTCTGTTTGTACTTCATATTCAACATTGCTTTAGTAAATTTTCCAAACCATGCCCGGGGAGATTGTTTGAGCCCATACAATGCTTTTTTCAGTTTGCACACTTTGTTTTTACCCAGATTTATGCCAAAGCCCGGTGGAATTTTCATATAGATTTCCTCCTCAAGATCTCCATGTAAAAAAGCTTTCTTCACATCGAATTGGTGTAAAGTCCGATCGTTATTTGCTGCTAGAGATAACAACACACTTACTGTGTTCATCTTTGCCACTGGGGCAAACATCTCCTGATAATCCACCCCATAGGTCTGTGTATCCCTTGGCTACTAGCCTCGCTTTATACCTCTCAATAGATTCGACTTATACTTCACTGTGAAGACCCATTTATACCTACCAATCTCTTTCCAATTGGTAATTCCACTTGTTCCCATGTTTTATTCTTCTCCAAGGCCTCCATTTCTACTCTCATTGCATGCTTCCATTCCTCTTTACCAAGTGCCTAAGGTTTGTGGAATGGCTATAGTGTTTAGATGAGTAGGAAAGTTTTTGTGTGAGGTTGATAATTTTTCAAAGGACACAAAATGGGATAAAGGATGTTGTGTGCATTTTTCTAACACCCTTTCTTGTGGCTATGGGCAGATCCATATCAAGAACAGGTGACACCTCAGTAGAAGGACTTACCTCATTCCCAAGTAACGATTCGATTTCTTAAACTTGCACAGGATGGATCACGAGCTTTATCCTCTTGAGTAGATTTGTAGTGGCTTTGTGAGTGTAGGGTTTAGTGACCTTGATGGTTCTTCATAAAAATTAGAAGATGGTTCAATAGGCTCGATTTTAGAAATGGGTTCAGAAGTGAGTTCAATTTCAGAAATGGGTTCAGGTTGCAAGGAAGATGTTTTGATTAATATGGATGGTTCTCTCAAAAACGAATCCTTATCTTCCATAGATGATGTCTCCCCCTGAAGATAAGGGCTAGAAAAATAACTTTCTTGTTCAGCAAATATGACATCGGTAGAAACATAAGTTTTACGAGTGGTAGGATTATAGCACTTGTACCCTTTCTCAGTAGATGAATATCCTATGAAAACACACTTGACAGCTCTAGGATCTAGCTTGTCCCGACCATGAGAGTGAACATGATCAAATGAGACACATCCGAAACTTAAGGAGCTAACTTAGTTGACACATTGAAATCTAGAAAATACCGAGAAAATACCTCCATTGGACTTTTAAAATCAAGGACTCGAGATGGGATACGGTTTATCAAGTGAGCCGCAGTGAGGATAGCTTCCCCCAAAAAAGTTTTTGGAACATTATTTTGGAACAAAAGAGCACGAACAGAGGCTAAAAGATTACCATTTTTCCTTTCGGCAACCCCATTTTGTTGGGGTGTGTCAACACATGAAGATTCATAAATAATTCCCTCTTTTTGAAAGTATGGAGACAAAGTTTGACTAAAGTAGTCTCTAGCATTATCAATCCTCAACCTCTTAATTCTAACATTGAATTGAATTTTGACCATTGTATGAAAAATAGGAAAAATGTTACATCAGATTTTTGTTTGAGCAAATAAATCCATGAAACCTGAGTGCAATCATCAATGAACGAGACAAACCAATGAGCCCCTGAAATGTTGGGAACTCAAGATGGACCCCAAATATCGTTGTGAATCAAAGAAAAAGGAATTGTAGTTCTTTTATTACTCAAAGGAAAGGAAATACATCGGTGTTTAGCAAATTCACAAACATCACAGTGAAAATTGTTTACATTCTTAAACAAAGATGGATACATGACACTAAGTGTACTAAAGGAAGGGTGTCCAAGTCTAAGATGATAAAGCCAAATTTGGTCTTTATTGGAATAAGAGTTGCTGGACAGAAACAAGAGAGGTGATTTGTTCCCATTATTCACTTGGCCACTAGGTAACTCAAGATAATAAAGACCATGTCTTACCTTAGCATGTCCAATCGTCCTCCTCCTAACTTGGTCCTGAAATACACAAGAACTATGAGAAAACACCACACTGCAGTTTGGATCTTTGGTAAGTTGATGAATAGACACAAGATTTGTAGATAACTTAGGTACATGTAGCACATTTTTAAGGATCATGGATGGGCTTAGAACTATGTCTCCCTGGCCTGCAACAGTGGCCAGGGATCCATCAACAATGACTATTTTTTTGTTGCTTGGGCAAGGATGGTATGTGAGAAATTTATGTGAAGAATGGGTCATATGATCGGTTGCCCGAGAGTCAATAACCTAAGAGTTTGGAAAATCTGAACCAGATGCACTTAAAGCATATAAGGAATAAGGCTTACCCGAATTCTCCAAGGAACAGGTACCTGTAGACTTTTCTAATGAATCAAGGAGTGATCTCAGCCTTTCGATGTCTTCTTGGTTGAATTCATTCTGTTCTCCACCACTGGAATTTACAGCATAATGTGACTTGTCTTCCCCAGATTGAGTCATATGCACCTGGCTTCTCTGTGTTCCACTTCTAGGTCCTCTATTCCACTGAGAACATTCTGGTTTTCCATGAAGCTGCCAACATTGTTCCTTGGTAAGACGAGGCTTTTTGAGCAGGTGCACCAAAAGTTATCCTTGTTGGAAGACATGTTGAAATCCTTTTGAAATAGGAATTAAAGAGAAGAATGATGATGAAGACCAATGGTTGGATAAAAGGCTATGAAGGCCGAAGATTTGGTGAAGGTAATTAATGGTGGAAATAAGAACGGAAACTATTTTAAGAAATTTCAGCAATGAAGGCTGATCAGCAAATGTGCAAAATACTCTGTTTTTGAACTAAAAAAAAGGGTAGAAATAGAGCACAAAGAAACAACAGTATGTTCTTGGAAATGAAGGCCTGTGTGACGTGGTTTCTGATCCCAGAAAAAAGCCTAAAGCTCTGATACCATGAAGAAAATTCTGGAATTTTACTCACTACTTGAAATGATCTGATACAATGTTAAATATCTAGAAAATAGGAAACGATGATCTCCTAATTTACAACTAATCTCCTATAATTATGATCTACTAATTTACAACTAATCTCCTATAATTACTGCTATTTCACAAGAATCTTGGAATTTCAATCAATCCAGAATCTCCAACAGAAACAGATAGGGTCTTGGGTCCTAGAAGCAATACACGCATGTTTTATGTATTTTCTAACTCCAAAATAAACAGAACAAAGAGGAATAGAAAGGAGGGCAATAAACAAATTTTTTGCAACAAGCAGCATAAAAAAGAAGTTAAAACAAAGAGAAACATTTAGGATAAAGTAAATGTCAAAATTTCCTCTGCAAAGTGAAAAATACAAAAATCAATGACAGAACAAAAAAAAGCACAAAAAAGAAAGATAAAATGCCATATTTCAGTATATAATATGAAATATTGAAACTCTAGCAGTATCCTCTAATCCTTAAAGCAGAAAGGAGGCAAGTATTACAGCATTTAAAGGGGGCTGAACAGCGTTAGGTATGTAAAATGTTTCAGACAACAGACAAAGAAAGAAGTGGACGCTAGTTATCAGGTTCTAAAAATGCTGGATCCCAAGTCCCAACAAAATGGGCCATTCTCTTTTACAAGCAGGCAAAATTTCCCAAATGTGAGATTTACCAACCAAAATCTACCACAAACTTCAAATTATATAGCTAACCAGCACTATATATTTTATGTTAGTCAAGAAAGTCAACAAATCAACTATTAAAAAGAAAACAAATACTTCAAGAATGTAGAGAATGCTTTTTAAACATCAACTTCATTTTTTTTATTACAAAAAATTACGTTCGGGAGAAACTTACCATGTTTCACATTCTGCACCAGAACGACCCTTGACATACAATGAAGCTAACTGACCCCAATTCACTTTGGGAAGAAATTCCCTAATCCTCTCTGGGGTGATTTCAAGATCTTTGACTGCTGCAATAATGTTATCCAAATTACTTCCATCTCCATATGACCCATCTGAACTACTGGCAAGATAAAGTGCATTAGTAAAATGCATCAATATGCCAAATGAACAACAACGTCAAAAGAGTAGAAATGTATCTTCCTAATTATAGTGATATCCCAAAATTAGATGAACATTAAACAACTAATGCAATTTCTTCTTATGCTAAGAAGTCTTTAAAGTTACGAAGAAGATAAGAGAAATAAATCTTGCACACTTCCATTTTCACATTGTTTTGTTAATTTCTGCTTTTAAATGAATATTTAGATGTTCAAAAATAAGAAAACAATCTTATAAAAATGAACTGAATAGGCTCCAAAACTTTGTTATCAGACATGCTACACCACATACTCAGGAACAGACTTGACCAATGCATAAAATTTAATATTTCCAGTATGCAGCTCAAACTATGGTGATATATAGAAGAGTTTTGCAAGGAACATGTAACAGAAAAATAGAAAGAATGTCTTCCATCCATAGCATAACAATTAACGTGATCATAACCTTCTCTTAATTTGATTCACAAGGTGCACAGTTAGACTTGTGAGTTGTAAGCCATCATCCATTTAAGATGACTTCAGACATACAACAAATGATAATATATTGAAGTATCGAACAAAAACAAATGATATAAATATTGAGAAAACACACCTCAACCAATCCACTGAAACTTGAAGTGCTCTGTCTTGAAATTGTTGCCGTATTCCCTTTTCAAGATTTTCTCTTTCTTCCCTAGACCATTTTTTCCGCTAAAGTGTAAGTGGAAATTCTGTTAAAGCCATGCTGTACTTAGCAACACTAGAGTTATCTAGTGGACCATAATCAGCAGTGACCTTTTTATCATTAACCTGCAGCGAGAAAACATGTCACACTCGTGAGCAGATGGCGCCATTAAAAATCAAACCTACAATAACTTTACAACAAGTTAGCAATCATACTTAAAATCAAAGACTAATTAAACCATCACACTCATTAAAGCTACAAGACACAGGTGGACCTTTTAAAACTAACATTAATATGAAGAAAGCATATACATCTTGTATGTAAAACCATGCCTCATCTAGTTTTTTTTTTTTTTTGATAAATGCCTCATGTAGTTATAAATGCCTCATGTAGTTATATATACTACTATCCGACACACACAGGTGCGCCTGATAAAACTAACATCAATATGAAGAAAGCATATATATCTTGCATGTATAACCATGCCTCGCAAACTACTGTCCTCCACATAAATCTAGAGTATCCTCCGTCTATCTTATAATATCAGTCCCCTTTGAGAGCACAAAGTTGAAGGAACCATTGAACTTTCATATGATATTGGAACCATTGAACTTTCATATGATATTACTTTTTTACCCCCATTTGCTGATTTTATTTGTTTTTTTATGGTAATTAATATTGTGCCAAAGAGAAATAATTAAATCAATAATTGACACTTATTCACTTCTAGCAATAGACATATGGTTCATAAAACCTAAAATGGAAAGATGGACTAACATTATGGGATGGTTGGTGAGAAAGAGAAGAAATGATAGTGTTTCACACCTATGAATTTCTATTAATCTGAACTTAAATATAGAACCAACCTTTAGGCTTTATCACACCAAATGCAATGAGCTCAAAAACATCACTAAAAAGAGCCACTGGTATATGCTTGATGTACGCAGATTAAACTATTTGGAAAGCTAACAATATGTCGAAGCCCCCCACCTCAACCCCAAGAAAAAAGAAAATAAAATAAACTCAATATACTATGAGTTGTTAGGATTTAGAAATAGGGGAAAAGATCCATGTACCAAATCCTAGTTACTTGACATTGAAACTTAAGATAACGTTATTTGCAGAAAACATTTTAAAGTGCAGAATGTCCTGTATTAAAAATTCAAAACTATAACAGGTTCACAACCACTAATTTGAAGAATATATATGCTAGCATGAGGAAGATATAGAGGGCAACGATAAGAGTATAAGACCAGAAATGCTATATGACAATGACTTTGGGCAATGAAATATCAAAATATGCATAAAATAAGCAGGATTGAGATGGTTGCAGAGGATATATGAGAATACAAGGAAAGAAAAAATTGAAATGAGTTCATAAGGGAAAGCTAGAAATCAAACCAATTGAGGGTAAAATACATGAAACATGCTTAAGGGAGTTTGACATGTAAAGAGCACGGTATGGATGCTCCTATTAAATGTTATTTAACAAGAAAATTCATATCAAGAGAAGGAAATGATGACCAGAGAGATAGGATGGTAATTAGAGAAAAGGACCTCACTCTTGTTCAACTCATTGAAGATATTGAACTAAATAGCGCAAATGGTGCAATATGATCTATGTAGCAAACCACTTTATGGAAAAAGTCCTAAGTCGCTGTTGTTGCATAAAAAACATTGAAATCACACTATAATTTGCTTAGCAAAATCTACCCCCACATCACCAGGTAACTGACACTGTAACTATGTGTCAAGTTATGGTTTGATTATCAATTTAGTAGCATGCTTTGGTAATGTTTATGATTACGATCTTGTAAACCTTGTTCAGGGAACAAGCACTTTGGACATCTAAGCTGTAAACATGAAAAGCATTTGATAACTCTTTCATGTTCAATCCCAAAATAAAAATTAAAAAAAAAAAAAATTATGACTTGTATGAGAAGAAATAGAAGCATAAAAAGCCAAAGAGAAAAATGGTTACCTCAGGATCCTTAGAAGTTGACTTTCTTGCAGAAATTAATTGTATACGAGGATCCTTCTTCATCGATAATGCTCGGCCTGTTATTTTTTTTGCAAGAAACCTGAAAGTCTCTTAGAATTTTAACGCGTTCCTTCAATTTCTTGTTCTCCTCAATTTTAACTTCAATCCGAGTCAACTTACTTCGAAGAAACTTCTGATAAGACCTGTTCTTTTTAATTGCATCAATGAGCAGCTGTGCGGATTTTGGAAACCTCGAGGATTTGTCTGCCATTGTAGATAACACCTTGGCATCAGACTGGTCCGACTGAACTAAACCAACAGGCTGCATCTCCATATTGTCACTTGAAAAGTGGGAGATATTGCCATCCTTCTCATAATCTTGAAATCTTGTAGAAATATTACTGCATGTTGCATCTTGTAAGGGTGTGCTAGTCATATAAATGGGCTCTGTTTTCTCTATGTGATCCTCTGTGCCGTTTTTCCAGGTGTCTGATCAACATATTTAAAAAATTAAATGTAAACAAGGGACACAAATGAGCAGCAACCAAGGGTAATTTGATACATTAACACAAATGTTCGGACAAAAAGTGAGGAGTGTCGAAAATTGATATCAACACAAACGAGATTTTTAGGAACAGTTAAGAGAAATTTAAGCCCTAAATGAGAGTTAAATAGTATTACCAAACATAAGTTATCAAAAAAGATTATTCATCACTGGTAAATAATGAATTCAACCATTTCCCTAAAGAAGCTCCAAAAATAACTTTAAAAAGACAATACACATCTAAAACTACAAAGAACCATTGTCTTTGCTGCATCTGGATGGCCATCTGGATGTCATTCAACACAGAGAGTGAGAAAAAGCATTAGAGTTTGTTAACTTGCATAAGAAAAAAATATCAATAGGAACACCTAACAATAGAGGTGGTAAAATGAACCCCAAAAAAAATCAAATTTGAACCCACCCAAACCCGATTTGACCAAAAAAATCAAAGACTTGAATCCAAAAAAACCCAAACCCAAAATGATCGAACCCAAAAAACCCAAACCCGAAACAATCTAAATCCGAAAAAACCCGAACTCAAAAAGTATGATGAAATGGTTACATATTCCAAAAAATCTAAAAAATAATGACTAGTCCGAACACGAATCCGGCCCAAACCCGAAAGTATCCGAACCCGAAATGACTGGAACTCAAAATAACCCAAAACCAAAACAGTCCGGACCCAAAACCCGAACTCGAAATGCTCGAACCCGTCCATTTGCCACCTCTACCCAACAATACCTTAAGCACCACAATTAACCTCAACGTCAATAAGAATAAGCCACCAAAGATAATTACTTGTCACTAATATAAGTTACTATGAATTTGATGATACCCTAAAGAACCTCGAAAACACCTCTGAGAAAGAAGGCTCCTAGAACTAAAAAAGAAACAACATTTTTGCCACATTTGGATGACATTCAATGTGAAAAAGACTTTCAATCAGTTTGCAATCAAAATGCTTCAAACTTCATTAGTGCTCTTAGAATTTCAAATTTCACAACCAAAAATGGAACGAAAATCTTTGGTATAGACATTCTCCTTATTAATTCACTTCCACCAAGTTATAATGGCAATCAAAATTGCAACTTCATTATCCGTATTTAAGTTATAACTTTGATAATTCATTGTTCAAACCATCTTTCCTAACAAAATGAGGATGTTCAAGATTCGAAAGTTAAAAACAACCACTTTAACAATAACAATAGCAACGGTTAACATACAAGAAACAACACTGAGCAGAGATCAACCACAACAGTAGTTTGAGCTGAAAAACAATAAGGATTGTCCAAATATAAAATCTGTTTCCAAAATTCACAACTTACTTAAGAGGATAACATGATGGTTTTAAATTAAATTTAGAAACAACGGAAAATTCTTATACTTGCATCAGAAACAGCAAATCTATTATCAAATAAATAGATTTCAATATAACTTCAACCAACCACTCAGTAGAATCGTAGTTTCAAGGAGATATGAGACTTACCATTGGTAGAATAAGCCGAAAACCGCCTCTGGATAACGCGAAGCGTCTCGAAATCATCTTCAGCATCGTCATCAGAAGAAATTGGAGGAAGAGTGCACAGAGGCTCCAGACACAGAGGCTCACAAACGTCCTTCAAAAGCGCCAAATGACTCCGTATTCTCCGGAAAAGTTCCTGGTCATCCTCGCCGCGGGAATCCGACGACGCAGCCGAGGCGGCAGCGGCGGCGTCCGAAGTGGAGGGTAGGTGACTGTCGGCGCCGGTGATTTGGAGGTCGTTAAGGTCAGTCCCGGTACGCAAGCAGGCTTTCTTTAGGGCTTCCATGTCCTCGTCTAAGCCGTCGTCGTTTCCGCTGCTAGAGAGTTGATTATCATCTGCTTCTTCGTCTTCTTCTCCGGCGTCCTACTGGTCGCTTAGAGACATTGTTCTGATTTATTTGTAGAGACGAGAAGCGAACTCTATATTGTTACTGGACCGTGGAGTTTCCTTAAAAGCAGGCAGGGAAGGCCGAAAAAATGTTGGAGAAGCAACGCAAAATACAAACAAGCGGTGGTTACTGCTTCCAACTCGAAACAACGGTTGATGGGTTAGGGTAGGGTGAGATCCATTAATGTTTTGGGCTCCAAAGAAAATGGGCTTTTAGATGGGCCTTATGCAATAAGTTAGTATATAGTAGTTTAAGGATGATTTTAATAAATCCAATTCGAACCCGAGATTTAGCCCCCAATGATTTGGGATTCTTATAAGATTGAAGTTCGATTGTTATCAGTTGCAAATTTACCCTTCTCCGATTCTCCGTAGGCTTTGGCTTTATAGAAGGTGAAAATATTTGATCAATTACAATGTGATCTGTCCATGGGCCGAATCCGATTGATTCGAGTCGAGCCCAGGCTCCAAACTTCTTCTCTGTCTAGGCTCAGCCCGATCTAAAATATGGGTAAAAAATTCTACTCAAATCCAATCCGATCATGTAAAAATACTATCCAAGCTCAAACAAGCCAGCCAAATTTGTACGCAGAATGATTGATCACTCTTAAAAAGGGATTGATAAGTTTATAATTTACACATTTTATGCCATTTCTATTCTTGGTTTTCGTTATGTCTTTTATCCTTATTTTGGTTACTTATATTATGTTTTTGAATTTTAGGTATATTTAAGAGAATGCATCAAAAACATATCAATTAGGATGTTAAAGAGCTTACAAAATTACAATCAAAAGATGAAATAAGATGTCGAAGTCCAAAAGATCAAATTTTTGATGCAAAGCAAAAAGGCAGATTTGACCTCTGGAGCTTGTTGCTAATAAAACATGATTTTAAAGTCTTCATTTAAAGAAACTTCCTTCTTGACTTTTGAAGCTAATTTGAAGAGCTTTCCAAAAGTATATTACTCACCTAAAACGAATAAGAATTGCTTCTCCAAATTGGCTGAGGAAGGACGAGAAGAAGCAGCAGCAAAATATGGCAACCAGCTGTTGGTATATGCCCTAGAGCCAATCAGATTAGGCTTGGGATATACAGTTAATAAAGCAAACCTATCACTATTCCTTAGTGATACGAGGTTTTCCTTCATGTTAGTATGACAATAAAGAGTTATTAAGTACTAATTGGATCAAACCCATAGAACAAACTGGCTTTACAAAGGAATTATAAAGAGTTATAATTATGAGATCCTTATGCATTAAAGCCTTGTTTCTCAAACTGTTCCTGGTCATCGTATTGCCAAGACGGGGCATTAGCAATGCTCAAAGACTAGTATATGTTAAGCCTTCTTACTTATGAAGTAAGCAACCGATCTCATAGGTTGAAGTATGAGGGGTACTTGGGATAACATATAGGTGCTTATCTGTTGAACAAGTTCACAGAACATGGCCCACTGTGAGAACTCCATTTGGTATAATCACTCCAGTGTCAATGGAAATGTTCTCACGTGCCAGTCGTGTAAATTAATCCTCGGACTTGAGATACCAGGTCATCTTGTATGGAGAGTGTCATACTTTGATTCCATTTGAACGAGTTCCAATAAGGGATGCTTATGGTATGGTGGTTTTGGGTATGACATGAACCATACGAAGATGGATGAGTGATCTAGAGAGGATTCACCACTCCAAGTGATATCGGAGACATATCTCATATGTTCTTAGCTTGGTTTAACTAAATGAAGTCTTTGGCCAAAGCACGATGGATATGGGAGAAATCGTTTCTCTAAATTCATAAGGTTAAACATAAGCTAAAAAAACTAATATGGATTGAACATGAGTAGACACTGCACCATGCTCATGGGCTATCCGGGATATTTGGTGAAAGGACTGTATTACACTGATAGGCTGGTTACTGAAAGGTTTCAATGAGGTCAATTGACTTTTCAACATTTGGGTGATCATGATGGGTTGCTAGATCCCGCTCTTGATCTATGAGTATATGTTAATGAGATTAACTTATACGCATTGCCAACATGTTGGATACCTAATGGGTACACAATAGGACAAATATGTTGGATTAAACTTGGGATTTAATTAAGTAAAACTTAATTAAATAAAAGGTTAATGTCGCAACCTTTTAAAAAAATCTGAAGAACGCCCCATCGCAGGACATCGGCTCGTTAAAGTGTGACATTGGAAAAAATAGAGGAAAAGATGACTTAATTCCTCTTGAAATAAAGGTTGAGGGTTTGAAAGCAACCTCGAAAAAGAAAGAGAGTCGGCACCAATCTTTTTTTGGCTAGGTATGATCGGCCACCTAGTAAAATCGGTTTTTATAAAATATTTTAAAATTAATTAAAACATTTTTTTAAAACCAATTTTGAAGTCTGCGCTTTGAACCAAAGAAAACAATTGCAGGTTTGGGAGTCAGTTACGTGCGGAGAAGGATTAGCACCCCCACAACGCCCGTATAAAACGGTATCTTATTAGTCATGTGTTATCTCGAGTCTCGGTGAAGGTCGGTTTTAAATTTGGTGTTTAAAAATAATTCCCTTAAAAAATAATTATATTTTATTTGAAAACGATTTGGAATTTATTAACATAAAATTTCCCATGTTTCCCAACAAACTCAGTAAAACATGAAATTTTTTTTTTATTTTTAAATTCTCCAAATCACCCTTGTTAAAAAAAAAAAAAGATATTCCGTCGTTAATGATAATTGATGATATTCTCCTGGGCAGACCCAACAGAAAACTCATGAATTATTTTAACTCGAGAATAATCTTGTTTTATAAAAACAATATTTATTTTTCATGTATTTTGAAATCATAAAAAAAGATCATGAATATGCAAAAATATTACTAAGACAAAAATTAAACAGCATGCATATTTATCTTGACATGACGTAATCTAAATGACATGGCATATGAATGAATAACATGGCATGCTTGACATGGCAAATTCTAAATGACATAGCATATGGATGAATGACATGGCATGTGAATGAATGACCTAGCATGCTCTAAATGATATGGCACATTAATGAATGACATGGCATGACATGGCATGGCATGGCATGCTTGACATGGCAATATCTAAATGACATAGCCCATGTATGAATGACATGGCATGCTTGACATGGCAACATCTAAATGACGTAGCCTATGTATGAATGACATGGCATGCTTGACATGGCAAGACCTAAATGACATAGCCTATGTACAAATGACATGGCATGCTTAACATGACAAAATCTAAATGACATAGCATATGTTTGAATGACATGGCATGCTTGACATGGAAACATCTAAATGACATAGCATATGTATGAATGACATGGCATGCTTGACATGGCAAAATCTAAATGACATAGCATATGTACAAATGACATGGCATGCTTGACATGACAAAATCTAAATGACATTGCATATGTATGAATGACATGGCATGCTTGACATGGCAACATCTAGATGACATAGCATATGTATGAATGACATGGCATGGCATGCTTGGCATGACAACATCTAAATGACATAGCATATGTATGAATGACATGGCAAAAATCTAAATGACTTAGCATATGTACAAATGACATGGCATGCTTGACATGACAAAATCTAAATGACATAGCATATGTATGAATGACATGGCATGCTTGACATAGCATATGTATGAATGACATGACATGCTTGACATGGCAAAAATCACAAAATGACATCATCATAAAATATTCATAATCACACTAGCAACATGAATATAAAATGACATCAACATGGAATATTCATGAACATAGAATTTATAATTAAGATGACAAATGTAGACATCATGGAATATGCACACATCATCATTTTAAAATTGATTTATCATGTGGAAATCACATAAATGGCATATGTCAAAAAAATATTACCGTACTCCCCGGCAAAGCTTGAAAAATAATTCTTTCATATGACATTTACATGATTCCGAGCAAAACGAAAACTATACGTTTCGATTCCATGCGTTGAATAATTTTCTAACCTCCTCGGCAAACCCGACAAAGATTGGGAACTAATTCTCGCCAACTATTTAGGAAACCGAAAATACATTTTTATGTCAAATTAAGTAAAAACATTTTTAAATATACAATACATGAAAATGTATTTCTCCCTTGAAGTAAGGACATCTGTATACCTTAAAAGATATCCGACTACCTTTGGAAGAACTTAAATTGGATTTTCAAAAACTGAAAGACTTTGGGCTTGGATTCGAAAAAGTTGGAATTTTTGGGATGAAAAAACTCATTGCGGGAATACTCCTTAGAAAAAGGCTCTAATTTCCCTAGTTTTGAAACCCGGGTTGACCACCCTTGACCCGATTTTTATAAAATCAAAATTTATTCTTGGAGTGACATGAAAATCAACCTAAGACAGTAACCAATGTCCCAAATCAGCCCCCCTCTTTGTATACTGATTAAAATAGATTTTTTTAGTTCTTAAAAAACAATTCTGACTTCCACAACCAGTTTTGAAAAACTATTTTTTTACCCTTCTAAAAAAATTCAAAAAATTATGGGAAAATTAGTGCAAACCTAGAACATGTTGATCTCTATGGGGAAAAATCATCTTAATTTTTGGACCAAGGATACCATGATCGAATTTTCACCAAAGTCAGAATAGTGAGCTAAAAACTACTTTATCAAAAACCATTTTTTTGACCATGATAAAAAAATCTAAAAATCTTGAAACAAACACCATGGCATCCTCTAAATGTATACTGTATGTGGTAAAAAAATCATTTTATTTCGACCAAAGATGAGTAGTGAAAAAAAATTCCAAAGTCAGAATACCCAATCTAAACTATCACTCTTTCAACTAGTATATAGGTAAGGGATTCTTGGCTTGTGATCATTGGTTGATCTTGACCAAAAACCTAGTTGAAAATGTCATGAAATGCATGATTTTACAGCCCACAATCATATGACAATGAATCAACCAGGAGTTAAAAATATGAACAAGCAAACAAGCAAGAATGATCAAGCAAGAACAAGCACAAAAACTTCTAGCTAGTTTTAGCCAAAGCATGAAATATGTAAAAAAATTGTCAACTTGATTATTTGATAAAGAATGAGAATAAAGGAGAGGAAACCTTTAAAATATATTCTTGAAAACCTTTTTATTCAACAAAAAATTAACAAATCATATGAAAAAAAAAAGAAGAAAAAGAACATGATATCCAAAGAAATAAATGAAGAAGAAGAATAAGAGGGAATAGCTACCTAGCTATTGCTTTCCAAATCAAGCTCTCCAAATCCTCCTTTTTTCTCCTTTTTTTTTTTCTTTCTCTTATTCTCTTCTCAAGAGTCTAGTGAAATGCCTTAAGAAAAAATGAACCCCCTAGAGTGTGGCTGCCGATTCCTCTTCTTGTAGTAGAGAGTGTCTTTATTTATTTTTAGCCTTTTTCATGCTTTACATGCTCTCCCAACATCCCTTGCCACATGGCTAAAAATATCCCCTCCTTGCATGATGATTTCCTTAAATTAAGGGTGCTTGTCCCCTATTTGCATGATGCTTCCCTTAAATTAAGGATTTTCTAGCTTTTCATTGGCCAACAATGCCACCTAGATTATTCTTGTCTCATATCTCTTCAAAATATCTAAGCCACTATGGCTTACTATTAAAATATCTTCCTAGGTGACATTTTTAATCCTACTTGGCATCATCTCATAGCCTTCACATGCTCTTCACATGGCTTTGCAATTTGGAGACCTCCCATTGACCTAAAATGCCATTTAGGCAAAGTAGTGGAGAATCTTGTCCTCTTAAAAATGTCATCTTTCTATTCAACCTTGGCCATTTGATGTAAGATGATCACACACCCACCTTCATCCAAGGGCTGACCAAAAATAGCCACTTTCGGTTTCTTTGATAAAATTGCATTTTGGCCCCCAAACTTAATTTAATTTCAAATGGACCCCAATTTTGGATTTTTCTATTCCAATTCATCCCATCCAATATAAAACTTAGTTTTGGAGGTTTTCATATTTTTTCGAGCTCGGATTCTATTTTTCCTAGATTTTTCTCTAAAGTTTCGGTTTAGTGCCTCCCAAACTTTATCTTTTTCCATTTGAGCTCCAATTTCGGATTTTTCTTCTCAAATCCCTTCCATAAAATATAAAATTCAGATCTGGAAGTTTTCATAATTTTTCGAGCTCGTTTTCTATTTTTCCCGAAATTTTCTCTTGGAATTTCGAATTAGTGCACCTCAACTTTGTCTTTTTTTCATTTGAGCTCTGATTCCGGATTTTTCTTCTCCAATCCCTTCCATAAAATATAAAATTCAGATTTGGAAGTTTTCATAATTTTCCGAGCTCGTTTCTTATTTTTCCCGAAATTTTCTCTTGGAATTTCAGATTAGTGCACCCGAACTTTGCCTTTTTTCATTTGAGCTCCAATTCTGGATTTTTCTTCTCCAGCCCTTCCATAAAATATAAAATTTAAATCTAGAAGTTTTCATAATTTTTCGAGCTCGTATTATATTTTTTCCAAATTTTCCAAAATTGCCCTTTAACCCTCGAAACCTCGGTTTACTCGAAACGAGCCTAATTTTTAGATTTTCTTTTTCAACTGTCTTTGTCATATATTGAATTGGAGTTGGTCCAAAAATGCCCAATTTTTACACCCGAATTCCTCTCCGATTTAGCTTTCTCCTTTTCTCAATATTGGAAATTTTCTCATTTTTTCGTTTTTTCCTCCAACCGGCTCATCCATGGGATCCACCTCAAATTGGGACTTGGAATATTTTTATTTATTTATCCTTTATCAACTGGGGGCTTCAATTTCACCAAATCAGGCCATCTCTGCAGTTTTCCTCAAATTTTGTGAATTTCTTATTTATCGATTAAATCCTTATTTTCCTTTTTCTCTTTAAACCACATATTCCTTCAATTCCGCTTCAAAATTGGACCTTTCAACATCCATATTTATTGATCTTAATCCATTTGGAACCTGCAAATTCGTCCAATTTAATCGTTTACGCACTTTCTCTAAATTTGCGAAATTAGGTATTTTCCCTACACTGAATTTTGCAATCTGTCTTTCAAACTCTCTATCTTTCGTTGTAGACCTCTGATTATCAAAATTCTTTCATCATTGTTCAATTAAACTGTGAATCTTGATTTTGATTGAGAGTTGATTTTTTTCGAGTTGACTTTTTCTCTTTGACCTCCGAATCAAAGTCTTGGAGACCCAATAACAGAATGAAGGAAGATTCTTTGCATTTCGGGAAGTCAAAAAGAGAAAATCACCTTCTTTAGGGGGCCCAGAAAAAAATTAGGTGTCTACAGCTAACATGGAGGAACTAATTGAATAAGATTCAATTATGATTAGTTAAGATATAATTTGATTTATGAAATCAAAATTAAGATGTCTTAACATGACAATAAAGTTAAGATGTCCTAGCCAATAAATTTGAGTTATCCGAAGTGAGAAAGAGTTTCTCATATTCAAAGAGTTTAATTACGAATTAAATTCAAGCAAACTCATATTTAACTAAATCGAACCTAAATACTATAAAGGATGTATTCGGCCAAGCATAATAATAGTTAGTAGTTGGCCGATACTTGGTAGTTTAAAGAGTAATAGTTATTCTTTAAAAAGGAGTTACAAAACAATGACTACCTACACTACTATTTCCTTTATGGTAGCCGGCCATGATAAATGCCATTTAGAATGGAAGTTTCATTTTGAGCAATAAAGGTTGGTTATGTGTTTTAATGAGAAAAGAATATAAATATCTTTTTTAGGTTAAAAACACATATATTCGGTCATGGCATAAAGGGTAGCCGAATCTTTCCCCTTTCTGCATGATGTTTTGTCTTCTTAGCTTATAAAGAAAAGACATGAAATAAAGGATATTAACTATCTTCTTAGCTTATAAAGAAAAGACATGAAATAAAGGATATTAACTATGGCATTGATAAGAATTAAAGTGTGTGTTTTATGAAAGAATAATAAGTCTATTCTTTGCTAGTGAAACAACACTTGAATTCGGCCAAGAGTAGAGAGAGGGGCAACCGAATCACTATTGTAGTTTTTGCTCTCTTCCTTGTTTTCTTTCTTCTTCCTCAAGACCTTGGAATTGTTCTTAAGGTGAGTAAGAATCTAAGAGAAAAAAGTTGTTCTTGTCTTAGTGAAACAACATAGAATAGCCGAACTATCTCCTCATCTTCTTTCTTGTTGTGTTTCTCTTGTGTAAACCGAAAGGAATTGTTCTTGTTAAGTTTTGGTTCTTAAGAAAGAAAAAAAGAGATTAACCTTTTGATTAAGATCAAGATATCTATCCGCTAGCACTGGTGAATCCCCTCGCCTTCCAAAGGTTCCAACTGCTGTCTGTGTGGATCACAGTTAGAGGCAACGCGTTTGAGTTGCTTGTGGTCGTTGGAGAGATTGAGCAGTGATCGTCGTTGCTGTACTTACATTGGATATGCACACTCTTGATTACAATATCTTGAGTAGGTAAAAATCTAAATTATATGGTTGGTTTAAATTTTTAATTGCTTGTAACACCATGTTTATCGAAATCTAAAGATCTTATTGTATCCGGGTCCTTCTATGTTTCATTCCGCTGCGTTATATTCTGATATAACTATATTAGCATGAGCCCGAATTTACCAACAGTGGTATCAGAGCCAAGGATTTATCCATTACACGGTGTTTATGCATGTCGATTTTTGGTGATAAACAAGTTGTTGTCTTGTGTGTTGATTTTGAGTAGTTTCAGTTCAAGTGATTTCTTGAAAAATTGTTTTACTTCAAATCTGAAAATTCTGGAAAGCTGCTGTAATATGACTTAAATCATGTTTAAAATAGTTTAAACATTGTATTAAAAATGTTTTAATCAACCCGGATTAATGTCATTACATGTCTAAGTGAAACCGAGTCGTTTCAAGGCCTAGAACGTTGTTTTTGGTGTCCGTTTTAGGGGCTGTTTTTGGGCTGTATAAAAATGATTTTTTAAATGGTATAATTCTGGAAATTGCATTTATATACTGCCATTAAAGTTCTAAAATTGATTTGGGTTTAAATTGTTTAAACAAAATCTTTTACGGGGCCGAAAACGATGTTAGTTCAATGCTGAAATTTTCTGGGCTGTTTTGTAGATGTTCACATGCCTTGAAGCTTCGAGCATGAGTGTGGAAGCGTTCCACATGCTTGCTGGAATTTTAAGACAGCATATAAGGTGAATACGATTCATCTTTGATGGCTGGTCCAGGCATGGAACATGGCTGGAACTGTAGCAAACGTTGCTGCACTCGTTGCACCCAAACCGCGACAATGCATGAGGCAATAGTTGCCGATTTCTTGCGGCCATGTGGGCGGGTAGCAGCCCATTTTGGGGCATCCAGCAGCCACCGAATGGGGCATACAGTAGCTTAATCGCGGGCGGGCAAAACCCGTACGATGGCCAAAGAGGTTGCCGACACCTAGGACACTAAGTGTTAGAATTGTACTCCAACAAGGAAATAGTTTCCTAGTGGGAGTGTGATTCTTAAAAAGTTAAGAAAAAGTTTTAATATGATTAGGTAATTGTTACCTAATGAGATTGAAGATCTTAAGAGTTAGGATAGGTTTCAAACTTCTTTAAAATTCGGTTTAAGACAAACTACCTAAAAAGTTAGGTAGTATCCGTTTTTAAGACATAGTTACTAATAGTTAGGAATTTAATCAAAAATTGTTTTAATTAAAAGGAACCGATTTTGTTAAAATAATTTGATAAATTGTCCCAAATTTTGTGAATTTCCTATTTATCGATTAAATCCTTATTTTCCTTTTTCTCTTCAAACCACATCTTCCTTCAATTCCGCTTTAAAATTGGACCTTTCAACATCCATATTTATTGATCTTAATCCATTTGGAACCTGCAAATTCGTCCAATTTGATTGTTTACGCACTTTATCCAAATTTGCGAAATTAGGTATTTTCCCTATACTGAATTTTGCAATCTGTCTTTCAAACTCTCTATCTTTCGTTGTAGACCTCTGATTTTCAAAATTCTTTCATCATTGTTCAATTAAACTTCGAATATTGATTTTGATTGAGAGTTGATTTTTTTCGAGTTGACTTTTTCTCTTTGACCTTCGAATCAAAGTCTTGGAGACCCAATAACAGAATGAGGGAAGATTCTTTGCATTTCAGGAAGTCGAAAAGAGTAAATCACCTTGTTTAGGGGGCCCGAAAAAAATTAGGTGTCTACCGCTAACATGGAGGAACTATTTGAATAAGATTCAATTATGATTAGTTAAGACATAATTTGATTTATGAATTCAAAATTAAGATGTCTTAACATGACAATAAAGTTAAGATGTCCTAGCCGATAAATTTGAGTTATCCGAAGTGAGAAAGAGTTTATCATATTCAAAGAGTTTAATTACGAATTAAATTCCAGCAAACTCATATTTAACTTAACTGAACCTAAATACTATAAAGGATGGATTCGGCCAAGCATAATAATAGTTAGTAGTTGGCCGATACTTGGTAGTTTAAAGAGTAATAGTTATTCTTTAAAAGGGAGTTACAAAACAATAACTGCCTACATTACTATGTTCTTTATGGTAGCTGGCCATGATAAATGCCATTTAGAATGGAAGTTTCATTTTGAACAATAAAGGTTGGTTATGTGTTTTAATGAGAAAAGAATACAAATATCTTTTCTAGGTTAAAAACACATATATTCGGTCATGGCATAAAGGGGTAGCCGAATCCTTCCCCTTTGTGCATGTTGTTTTGTCTTCTTAGCTTATAAAGAAAAGACATGAAATAAAGGCTATTAACTATGGCATTGGTAAGAATTAAAGTGTGTGTTTTATGGAAGAATAATAAGTCTATTCTTTGCTAATGAAACAATACTTGAATTCGGCCAAGGGTAGAGAGAGGGGCAACCAAATCACTCTTGTAGTTTTTGCTCTTTTTTCCTCTTCCTCAAGTGTAGACATCTAATTTTGTCCGGACCCCTAAATCAGGTATGTTTTCTTCCTAAATTGATGTTTCAGAATTCTAAAAGGCTTTTCTCATCCTGCAGGTGATACTCTGAGGCTTCGTTTAAGAAAACAGATAGAAAAAGTCAAACTAAAAAAGTCAACCCCCAAAAAGTCAACCCCAAAAAAGTCAAACTCAAAAAAATCAACTACAAAAAATGTCAACCCACTTTAAAAATCAAGGTTTGAAGTTCAATTGAAAGATGGTGAAAGAATTTTGATAATCCGAGGTCTATATTGAAAGATATGGAGGTCGAAAATTGGGTTACGGAAATTCAGTAGAAAGGAAACACTAGTTCGAGAAATTTGGGGGAAAATGCTTGAACGATCAAATTGGTTGAAATTGAAGGTCCAAAATGAAAGATAAGCACTGACTTTGGGTAATGGATAAGCCACTTGGAAGAAAAACTGATAGAAAAGTCAATTTGAAAAAAAAAATCGAGAATTAGGGTCTTTGGTGGATTTCGGTGAAATTTGGAAGAATTATAGAAATGGCCCGATTCGATAGGACTAAAGCTCCTAATTGATGAGGAATGATTAAACAAGGATAGCCCAAGGATTAGTTTGAAAAAAATCTAAAACTCGGACTTGTTTTGAGCAAAATCGGGTTTCGAAGGCAAAAGGACAAAATTTATAAAAGGGCAAAATGGCAAAAGGGTAAAATGGCAAAATTAAAATAAATCTACATGTGAATTAAAATAAATCTCGGAGGCAAAAGGGCAAAATGGCCAAATCTCAGGTCCCCTATGTAGAAATTAAACAGGATAAATCCTGAAAAAATAGCAAACGAGTTCCAAAAATTCTGAAAATTTGTAGATCTCATTTTTAAATTATTTGAAATAGATTGGCGAAATAAAATCTTGATTCGGAGTTCGTTTGAAAAATGGCCAAATCTCGGGTCCCCTATGTAGTAACTCAAGCAGATAAATCCCGAAAAAATAGCAAATGAGCTCCAAAAATTATGAAAACTTCCAGATCACATTTTAAAATTATTTGGAAGAGATTGGTCAAGGAAAATCTGGATTTGGAGCTCGTTTAAAAAATGGTAAAGTTCGGGTGCATAAAACGGGCAATTTTGAAAATAAATTCGAAATAAATAGTAAATGGACTCAAAAAATTTTGAAAACTTCCAGAATTCAATTTTTTATTATTTCAAAAGTATTGAAAAAAGAAAATTCAAATTTGGAGTCTGTTTTCTATTTATTTAGGTTCGGGGGGCAAAAAGGTTATTTCATCGAAGAAACCAAAAAGGGCAAATTTGTAATTGAGGAAAATATGAAAGAAGAAGGAATTGCTAGGATTTTTCTTCCCTTGGTTAGCCAGCATAGAGGAGAAGAAGGAAGCTTGAACAATTTAATTCCTTAGTCACTATCAAGCCACATGCTACCACTAACACCTTGCAAATGGTCCCCTTTTCATCCAATGGCTTAGGTGCCTTGTAGGAAAGTTGAATGCACCATCCAAGGGCCAAATTTAAATGCCAAGATGACATTTTTATTTGTTATGAAAGAACCCTCATCTAATGGCCAAGAATGGAAGAAAAAAGATGAGCACAATTCATCCAAAGGTAAGCATCCATTCGGCCTAGCAAGAGAGTGCATGGGATTGTCTCTTTTCATCCAATGGCTTAGGCCATCTACAAGGGCTGAGTACACATGTTGAGGGCTAGATTTAATCAACAAGATGTCATTTTTATGTTGTCCTCATCCAATTACCAAGAATGGAAGAGCACAACTCATCCAAGGGTAGGCACTCAAGGGGGCAAGCAATGGAGTGCATGGGATTGGTTCTCTTTTGCATCTAAGGGTTGAGGTTGCTACAAGGGCTGAGTACACATCTTAAGGGCTGCTATCAATTGTCAAGATGACATTTTTATGTTGTCATAAAAATATCTTAATCTTAGGGCCAAGATTGGAGTTGAAAAAGTGAAAATTTCATCCAAGGGTGAGAGGGCCATTCGGCCAAGCCATTAGATGAGGGGTTGGTTCATTTTTTCATAAGTTTTTTTGGCTGAAGTCAGTAGCTAATTTAGCAAAGAAAAAGGTTTTGAAAAAAAAAAAAGGTTTTCAATAGGAGAGCTTGAAGGTAGTCATTTCTACCAAGCTCTAGCATGGTTTCTTCTTGTTTTCTATGGTGATTTCTTGATTTTATATCTTGTTTTCCTACTACATTTTTCATAGAAATAAAGTTTTTTAAATGTTTACTTAAGTTTTCATCTCTTCTTCTCCATCAAAATGATTGAAAACAATTTTCTTTTACATAGTTTTATGCTTGGCCGAATGTGGATGTTTGTTGGCTTTGGTCTATTCTTTTTTCTTCCTTGCATATTGTTGTGAGAAAAATGATTTTTAGAAGGTTTGTTTAAGTATTTTATATTCTGATTTTTACAAAAAGATGAAGCAAAAAAGGTTGAAATGGCTACATGATCTTGGCAAGACCAAGTGACCATGGTTAGGAGAGAGGCTATGCCCATTTTTACCTACCTTGAAGCTCACCTTAATTTTGCTATTTAGCATGGTTTATTTTCTGATTTTTGAAATGGAAAGGCTTCATGATCTTGGCAAGACCAAGTGATTATGGTTAGGTGAGAAGCTATGCCCATTTTATACCAACCATGGATCTTAACTTTCCTTGTTTTATTTACTAGTTTTGCTTGTTATTTGCTTTGCATGTCTATGTTTAATTTTTTTATATGTTCTTTACATTATTTTCTATGCTATATTTGTTTCTATATTTCATTTCCATGCTTAATAAGTTTCCCTTGCATATTCGGCCATTGTGTTCATATGCTCATATTGTGCATTTTTTTTCATTTATCATGTCTTATATTATACACATGTTTGCATTTTCATATTTTGTCATATGGCCATTCGGCTATTCCATGTTGCTATGCCTTACATGTGCATTTTCATCTTGCTTCTTGGCTTGTTTGCATCTCTATGCCATGAGTTAGCATATCTTGATATTTAGTATGCCCTGCATGTGCATTTTCATCTTGCCTCTTGACTTGTTTGCATCTCCATGCCATGAGCTTGTGCATTTTGATTTTAGTATGTCATATGCTTGTGAAAATATCATGACATTATGCATCTTGATATGATTTTTCATGTACTTTTGCCATTTACTAGATAGGATTGCATTAGATTATCATGTGACCATTCGGCCTCTTCATGAATTCCTTGCCTTGTCATGCATTTGCATTTTGTTTAGGTAACATGCTTTGCATTATCATATCTTGAAATTGTGTATTAGTTGCTATTTGTTCCAGCATTAGCATTAGGTTCATTGGTCACGGTATGTTCATAGTAATCTATGCATTTTCACTACATTTTAGGTCTAGGCCATATTGGTATTGCCATGCATATTGAGTCTTAAATCATATTGGTATTGCCATGCATTGCTGTGCTACTTAGTTCTTAGGTTACATTAGCATTCTCATGCATATTCACAACATATTAGGTCCAAGTTATATTTGCATTATCAAGCATTGCATGCATATTAAGGTAGGATAGCATTTATTGCCATGCAAATTCATGCTAGGCATTTAGGTTATTTTGAATTGTCATGCATTTCCTTTACCATTTGTGCTTTAGATCATGCATTTCATACATTTCATTTGCTGTATGTTCATGCATTCCATGTCATTGCCACATGATTTATGACTTCCGCCAATTAATGGCTCAAAGTCATGCTCTCTTGAGCACACATGTGGAAAATTAAAGAGTTGTCAAATTGATTATTCTACCTTTGTGATTTTTTTTACTTAGCCAATTTTTGTCCAAAGTTTTTAAATGTTTTAGCTATTGTTCTTAGGTCTTTACGATGATCTCCAACAATTTTTACTTTGATTTTTGAATGATTTTATCAAAGGCAAAAAATGTGTTTTGACAAAACAATTTTTTTTACCAAGTACTCGAACTTCTCCGATTTTTTTGGGTAGTCATCTTTAATCAGAAAATTAATCCAATGTTTTCTCGTGTAGTTTTACATGTTTCTGAGTCTCCAGTATTGTTTTTAGAGTTTTTTTGAATTTTTAAAATAGGCTAAAAAATCGTGTGTCAAAACCAGACAGGAGAGGCAGATTTGAAATCAAAAGAGAAATAATAGTTGAATTTGGCTAAGGCATTTAGAGGGGGTTGGTTAGAAGCTTTTGCTACTGTCTTATGGTAGTTTCTAAGCCTTTTTAAACTTTAAAAATGATTTATAAATCTCGGATTGAGCGTGGTCAAGTCCGGGATTTTAAACTTAGGAAATTAGAGTCATTTTAAAAGGGTTTGGTAGGGGTTTTAATCTTTATTCAAGTTTTTCCTCAAAATTGTTTTCAAACAATCACAAAGTTTTGTGTTTTTTAGAAAATCTAATTTGACATATTTTTCTAAGGTAGCCGGATATCTTTTTAGCTATACGGATTTCTTTATTTAGAGGAAAAAATACATTTTCATGCATTGCATTTTCCATGTTCATGCATTTTATTTAATATGTGATTTTTGTTATTATATTTTCCATGGTATTATTATTACTTTGATTTACAATTTATGATGTTATATTGTTTGCCATATGATTTTGAATATTTCATGCTATCCTATATTTTTTATTTAGTCATTTATTTTTGTCACATTATTTAGCATATACTATGTTCATGCATTTTTATTTTATTTTCATGCATATTTTATGATAGCTTTATTTTATGTTTCATGTCACTTAGATCATATTCCATGTCATTTAGGTTATATTATTTAGAATATGCCATGTCATTTAAAATATGCCATATCATTTAAAATTGCCATGTCATTTAAATCATTTTATCTCATTTAGAATATACCATGATACTTAGGATTTTTCATTTCATCTAGAATATACTCTGCCATTTAAATTATGTCATATCATTTAGGTTGCATTATATTATCTAGACTTTGCCATATCATTTTATTTATGTCATACATGTTCATGTTCATATTTTTAAATGTTTTGAAAAAGATAATGATTTTCAATAAAAATAAAGATATTCCCGAGTTAAAATAATTCATGAGTTCTCTACCGGGTTTGCTGGAGGGAATGTCATCAATTATCATTAATAAAGGAATATCTTTCTTTCAAAAAACGAGAATGATTCGGAAAGTTTTCCAAATGAATAAAAATTTCTATATTTTGCCGATTTTGTCGGGGAATATAGAAAAATTTTGAATTAATAAATTCAAAATCATTTCCAATTAAAAATGGAATTATTTTTCTTAAAATTGGGAATTAACTTGAAATACTAAATTAAAAACCAACTTTTTACCGAGACTTGAGATAACACATGATTAATAAGGTACCTTTTTATACGGGTGTTGTGGGGGTGCTAATCCTTCCCTGCATGTAATCGAGTCCTGAACTCAATTCTTCGATTTTCTCTGGTTTATAACGCAGACTTGAAATTGGTTTTAAAAATGTTTTAATTAATTTTAAAATGTTTTATAAAATCGGTTTTAATAGGTGGCCGATCACACCTAGCTAAAAAAGATTGGTGGCGACTCCATGTCTTTTTATGAGGCCGTTTTCATACCCTCGACCTTTTATTTCAATCTAGAGGAATTAAGTCGTCTTTTCCTCTACTTCTGTTTCCCCCTTACTCGAACGGGTCCCCGTGATCGGGATCACGTATCGACACCTTCATTTTCCTAGAGGAATTAAGTCGACTTTTCCTCTTTTTTTTTATGTCACGCTTGATGAATAATAAAGTCTTACGATGAAACCTAGATGAAGCCATGCCGGATTTCTGTTAGATACCCGAAGTTTAAGAACACATGGAGGAACATTTCTAACTTTTTACCATCTTTCTATATGGTTAGATTTTACAAATTGGGTGATGATGAACGAACATCATATCGCTCGTAATAAATTTATTATTTTCGGGACATTTAAAAAAAATAAAAGCATTTTGTTTTTTATGTTATATTTGTGAATTCATTTCTTTACTAATCTATTTCTTTCTATTTTCTTTTCTTTGACATGCATCATAGACATCATCATACACTTGGAGTTTATTGGCCTCGGGATAGTCATTAACCCAAAGGACTTTCATGGAGTGTTAGGTTATTTCAGTGATAGAAGATCATGCAGTAGTCAAGGAACGGTCAAAAAACGATTAGAGGGAGGATGGTGATTGCCTGAAGAAAGATTATGTGTCAGTGTTGCCAGAAAGGGTCAAAGTGGATTCTAGACAGAATAATCTTTGAGGGTTGGCCGACATTTGGAATTAGTGGAATATATCAGAGAAAGAAGCCTTCACTCAAAAATATGGAGATATAGCACTCTTAATTCCGATTAGGGTCAATAGTGGGTTGATTTAGGCTATGGTACAGTTTTAGAATCCTGCTTATAGATGTTTTACTTTTAACAAAGAGGATATGACCCCACTGATTGAAGAATATTCAACACTGTTACGTATTGAATGTCCTAATCCTGATCGGGTATATTTGAAGGAAGTGAAACCTTCAAGTTTTAAGAGGAAAATGGCTAGGATCACAGGAATGGATACAACATGGGTTGAGAGTCATGTGGACACAAAGTAGAAAAATGGATGCATTCCATGGGAAACTCTCCGACAATTGATATTGGGTTATTCCGACAAAGAAAAAGCCAGGGATATCTTTGCTCTAGCCATTTACGGAATAATCATATTTTTGAAGATATTGGGTCATGTAGATATAGCTGTGTTTGATTTCTTTGAAAAGTTGGAACCAAAGATCAACCCATCTCCGGCCATCATCACTGAAACTATCCGATCTTTGAATTTTTGTAAAAAGGAAGGACAAGGGAGAATCAAGGGGTGTGTACAACTCTTTTATATTTGGATTCAAAGTCACTTTTGGAAGATAGAAGAGGTTTCCTTCAAACCGTACATGAAGTCTTTTGTTCCGATTAGGGAATTCCTTCGAAATGATTGGCCTGTAGACGGAGATGAAGAGAAATGGGTCAATATGTTCCGGAATCTAAAAGGGGAGATGGTGACTTGGAGAGCTCCATGGATGGTTCCTATGCCGATTATGTATAAATGTGGGGATAACCCAGGAGTTCCATTACTCGAAATTTAGGGGTCTGTGAGTTATGCACCCCTGTTGGTGCAAAGACAGGTTGAGTCTCAGCTATTCACACCCGTGACTCATAAGCTAGGATCATCAGAGATATTCTGGAAAGGTGCGGGCAGTGACTGAAGCATGGGAGAAAACTCACCGGATAAAAGTGGCCAGATATGCCGACATCGTCACACCTGATTACCTGGTATGGAGGGAGTTAAGGGTTAATGATAGGCTGTTGACATCAAATGAGGAAGAGGTCTAGTTCATGAATCCGCCACCGAGGGAAATGCCATCAGAGCTAGAAATCGCAAGGGCAAAATTTGAAAAAGAAAAGACCCAGATGAGCAAGAAGATTGCCCGACTACAAGAAGAGCTTGAGGACATGAAAAATAGGGAATCAACTCGAGTAAGAGAAAAGGAAAAGATCAAGAGAGAAAGGGACACTGCTAAGGGCGATCTTCGAGAATTACACTTGGAGAACAAGAGGTACCGCTTTGAGCTCAGATTTGAGGGGACCCTCAAGACTTCTGGGGAATGGGAACATGAGGTCAAAAACCTCAAGAAGGAGAATAACTATTGGAAAGAGAGAGCGAAGAATGAGGAAGCCCGAGCCAATCAACTAGAGAAGCAAGCTAAGGAAAGCTTACACGATGATGCTTCTGCTAACATGTCAAGGGGCCGTGAACAAGTAGGAGTCAGATTGAAGAGCAAGGCAATCAAAAGAAGACTGTGAAAGAAAGTCTAAGATCCGAAGAACTCACTATAGGACTAATTTTGTAATAGCACTTTGAAAGGCGAATTACAGATTTATCTTAGGCAGTGTATTTAGTTCCAGGAAATCAATAAAAGACCGTTTGGTTGAAATTATCCGGGGCCAATACTTTCAAATGCATTCATGTTTTATATATTTTGTTTGTTCATTTGTACATTCACTCATATTTATAATCATTCATTGTCGCGACCTAAAAAATAACAACGAGTCTCATCGCAAGACTTTTATTATTCCTTAGGCGTGACATTAAAAAAATGAGAAAAAATCGACTTTGTTCCTCTAAAAAAACAAAGGTGTCGATATGTGATCCCGATCGCGGGGAACCCGTTCGAGTGAGGGAGAAAACAGAAGCAATGGAAAAGACGACTTAATTCCCCTCGAAATTTTGATAAAATAAACGATCGAGGGTATGAAAAAGGCCTCGTAAAAAGACATGGAGTCGCCACCAGTCTTTTTTAGCTAGGTGTGATCGGCCACCTATTAAAATCGGTTTTATAAAATATTTTAAAATTAATTAAAACATTGTTAAAACCAATTTCAAGTCTGCGTTATAAACCAGAGAAATCAAAGAAGCGGGTTAGGGAGTCAGTTACGTGCGGGGAAGGATTAGCACCCCCACAACGCCCGTATAAATCGGTACTTTATTAATCGTGTGTTATCTCAAGTCTCGGTAAAAAGTTGATTTTTAATTTAGTATTTCAAGTTAATTCCCAATTTTAAGAAAAATAATTCCATTTTTAATTGAAAATGATCCAGAATTTATTAATTCAAAATTTTCCTATATTCTCCGACAAAATCGGCAAAATATAAATTTTTTTATTCATTTGGAAAAATTTCCTAATCATTCTCGTTTTTTTTGAAAGAAATATATTCCCTTATTAATGATAATTGATGATATTCCCTCTAGCAGAGAACTCATGAATTATTTTAACTCGGGAATATCTTTATTTTTTTATTAAAAATTATTATCTTTTTCAAAACATTTAAAATTATGAACATGAACATGTATGACATAAATAAAATGACATGGCAAAGTCTAGATAATATAATACAACCTAAATGATATGATATAATTTAAATGGCATAGTATATTCTAGGTAAAATGAAAAAAACCTAAGTATCAGGGTATATTCTAAATGAGATAAAATGATTTAAATGACATGGCAATTTTAAATGATATGGTGTAGACACCTAATTTTGTCCGGACCACTAAACAGGTATGTTTTCTTCCCATATTGATGTTTCCGAGTATAAAAAGACTGTTTTCATCCTGCAGGTGGTACTCCGAGACTTAGTTTAAGAGGGTGAGCACAAAAAGTCAAACTTGAAAAAAAGTCAACCCTAAAAAAGTCAACCCTGAAAAAGTCAACCCCAGAAAGTCAACTACTGAAAAAGTCAACCCACTTTCAAAATCAAGATTTTAAGTTCAATTGAAAAATGGCGAAAGAATTTTGATAATCCGAGGTCTACATTGAAAGATATGAAGTTCGGAAGTTGGGATTTGGAGATTGAGTAGAAAGGAAACCCTAATCCGAGAAATTTGGGGAAAAGTGCTTAAACGATCAATTTGATCGAAATTGACGGTTCCAAATGAAAGATAAGCACTGACTACGGGTAATGGAGAAGTCACTTGCAAGAAAAATTAAAAGAAAGGTCAATCCGGGAGAAAACCGAGAATTAAGGTTTTTAGTGGATTTCGGTGAAATCGGGAAGAATCATAGAAATGGCCCGACTTGGTAAGACCAAAGCCCCAATGGATGAAGAATGATTAAAAAGGATGGCCCAAGGCTCAGATTGAAGAAAATCTGAAAATCGGACTTGTTTTGAGCAAAACCGGGTTTCGGAGGTAAAAGGGCAAAATTGGAAAAATTTGGGAAAAATAGAAAATGGACTCCAAAAATTATGGAAAATTTGTCAATCTCATTCTTAAATCATTTGAAGGAGATTGGCGAAAGAAAATCTTGATTCCGAGTTCGTTTGCAAAATGGCCAAATCCCGGGCTTCTTATGCAGTAATTCAAAAAGATAAATCCCGGAAAAATAGCAAATGGACTCCAAAAATTCTGAAATTTGGCAAATATCAATTTTAAATTATTTGGAAGAGATTGGCGAAAGAAAATCTTGATTCCGAGTTCGTTTGCTAAATGGCCAAATCCCGGGCCTCCTATGTAGTAATTCAAGCCGATAAATCCCGAACAAATACCAAATGAGCTCCAAAAATTATGAAAACTTCCAGATCACACTTTTAATTATTTTGAAGAGATTGGTGAAGAAAAATCTTGATTTGGAGCTCGTTTAAAAAATGGTAAAAAGTAGGGGCATAAAAGGACATTTTGGGTAGAAAAAATCCAAATAAATAGCAAACGGTCTCGGATAATTTTGAAAACTTCCAGAACTCAATATTTTATTATTTTGGAAGTATTAAAAAAAGAAAAATTGAATTTGGAGCCCGTTTGATATTTATTTTGCATCCGGGGGCAAAATGGTCGTTTCACCCAAGCAACCGAAAAGGGCTTCTTTGGGCCTTTCAAAAATCAGAGCTGGGCTGGAAAAGAGAAGTACTGGCCTGCCCAAGCCCAAAGGAAGGAGGAAGCTTAGGATTTTTTCAATCAAATGATTAAAAATCAAGAGTTAAGTTAGAGATTTTCATTTTTGAGCCTAAGTCCCAATCCCACATCCCTTTGTAATGTCAAGCCAAGGAGGTGCTCACCTTATAAATAAGGGGTCTTGGCCTTTGGTTGAAATCACCCACTACCCCTTTGTGAGATAGTCTATACACTTGTATTAGGATTATCCGGGTGGTGAGTCATAGTGTTTTTGTTGAGAGGGTTTGTAGCTTAATCCGTTCAAAAGCTACTCTGAGGGTTTATAGCTTAATCCGTTCAAAAGCTACTCTGAGGGTTTGTAGCTTAATGATAACTCGTATAATTATATAGTTTTTAGTTATGTTTTATTATTGTTTTGTGTCAAATACGAGTTATTATTGCTTAGTCTACTTGTGTTTATGATCTTTTATATTTTTATGTAATTTGGTGTTTTTCATGAGTTTCTTTGAGTGATTTCAGATTACTAGGTTAAATCAACAATTAAGGGCAAATCCAGTTCAGTTCCAGTTCCGACACCTTTTGCCATATCCGCTATATCTGGAGTTTCACTGAAGCAATAAGGCTGAAATTTTAACCGTGCAAAGTTAAGAGGCATATCTATCTTTTTCATGTTTTACACGTCTTGAAACGGAGTCGTTTTCCCTAGCGAAATCGACCATCAAGTTGGCTGATGTGCAATGACGTCTGTGCTGACCTGTTTTGGTATTTTGACCATATCTTCCGATCCACATAAGAAAATGATCTGATTCCAACGGCTATGGATCCGTAACTGATAGGGGTATAGTTTTCTAGAAGACCATTTTATCAGATCGAGCCTCCAACATTGACAAAATCGATCATCAAGCTGGCTGATCAGAATTGTCATACAATATGACGAAAATTGTTAGAAAAATGCACCCACCTATTATACCTACCTTTGAAATTTGTAAAGCTTGTCTCTTGTCATTTAGCCCTCCAAAATGTGTATAAATAGAGGGCCTTGGATGAGTATTGGGAGACATTATACATTGGTAGGATATTAGCCATTGTAATAAAATTCTCTAAGTTTTCTTTTTTTTTTTTCTTTCTCTAGTTTTCTTTTTCTTTATTTACTTATGCTTCTTACATTTCTTTTCATTTTTAGTATGTGTTGCTAATCATATTGTTGAGGTGATGAGGTGAAGCTCTTGGTAAATGCTAAGGTTAGTCTCTTAAACATGAGCTAAAATGAATCATCATTTATAAACACTAGTATAGATAATATTTTCTTTTGGTTTAAAATCATACTTGCAAAATAGAGATCTTGATTCATTATTGACAATGAAAATGGCACAGTAAATGCTTGGTTTCAAAACCTTGATTTGTTGTAGACATATACCTTGGCATAAGGAATGCTTGGACTCTTTTTATGAGTTTTGAGGACACCAAATGAACATAATATCATATGCTATGGACGTTGGATAATTTGGACTGAATTGCTAAACCTTCCGATTGGAACCTCCCTTATGTGTGGATTTCAATTGTGTAATAAAACAAGATTAATCTTAGCATAACACCAAGAGTGGATTCTCTAACCTCAACATCTTTTCTTATTGTTTTTATATCTTGTTTAATTTCTTTTATTTTATTTTGTTTATTTTGTTCTCTAATATATTGTTTATCTTGTTTTGTTGTTGATTCCCTAATATCTTGTTTACTTTCTTTTTCTTATATATTTATAAACTTATACTTACTAATACGCTTCCCTGTGGTTCGACCTCGGACACCCGAGAATTTATTACTTGAACATAACCTGCACTTGGGTTTACAACTCTTAATTGAGTCTCCATCAAGTTTTTGGCGCCGTTGCCGGGGAGGCAATACTAAGTATATAAGTTTATAAGTATATTTATTTTTATTGGCTGGTTATACCGCCTATATTTATTTTTATTGGCTGGTTATACCGCCTAATTTTCTATATATTTATATTTATATTGTATATTAACTTTGTTTATTTTTATTGGCTGGTTATATCGCCTAATCTGTATATTAACTTTGTTTTATGCTTGTTTGGCGACGTGATTTTAGATCTCGTCGTTTAGTTAGATTTTATTGTGAAACTTTTTCAGGTAATCTTTCTAATACAACTCCTACCATGGCTGACAATGAAAGTGTTCATGCTGAAGATGAGAACAGACAAGTACACACCATGCGTGACTACTTGCAACCAACTCAAAGCTCATCACCCTCTTGTTTTATTTTTCCTCTCAATGCAAACAACTTTCGTTTTAAACCAGGTATGATAGCTTTGCTTCCAAATTTCCATGGGTTAGAATTGGAAAGTGCTTACTCGTTTCTAAAAGACTTCGAAGATGTATGTGTCACCTTTAATGACCAACAATGTACAAATGAAATTGTCAAGCTAAAATTATTTCCTTTTTCTTTAAAAGATAAAGCAAAAATTTGGCTTCATAATTTAAAACCAAGGTCAATTGGCACATGGCAAGAATTACAAACTGAGTTTCTAAAGAAATTTTTCCCAGCACATAAAACTACTGCTTTGAAAAGACAGATTCAAAATTTCAATCAAAATCAAAATGAAGCATTTTTTCAGTGCTGGGAGCATTTTAAAGATTTGTTAAGTTCTTGTCCACATCATGGTTTTGAAAAATGGCGTCTTATTAGTTTCTTTTATGAAAGTTTAACTCCCGAAACTAAACAATTTGTTGAAACAATGTGTAACGGTGAGTTTCTAGAAAAAGAACCTGAAGAAGCCTTTGACTACCTAGACCATTTGGCAGATAACTCTCAAGCCTGGCACACAGATAATTCCTCTGAAAGTTCCAATAGATCTAATGTTGTAACTTCTAATGCTCTGATAAATTGCAGGAATGGTATGTTGAACATTTCTTTTGGAAATATGACTTTAGAATTAAATGTGTTCAACACTTGCAAGCAACCTGGTGATGATTCAGAAGTACATGAAGTGGATTTCATTGAAGAACTTGTTCATGAACATCTCACCACTACCACATTCCATGATCCTTTAGAAGCTTATTTAATTGAATGTGAGTTTGATAATGTTTCAGAAATTTCACACACTGATTCTTTGTTAATTTTTTTTCAGGTTAAGCATTGTTGGAAACAAAAACTTGAGGAACTCAGAAAAGATGCATATGAGAATTCTAAAATTAATAAAGAAATAACTAAAGCCTTTCATGACAAGTTAATTTCAAGAAAAACATTTGATGTTGGGCAAAAAGTTCTACTTTATAATTCTAGACTTCACATATTTCCTGGTAAGTTGAGATCAAGATGGACTGGCCCATTTGTGGTTAAGCATGTGTATTATTATGGAGCAGTTGACATTGAGAATCCTCAAAATGGTAACGTATTCAAGGTAAATGGACAAAGACTCAAACTCTTTTTGGAAAATCATGTTACTCAAGAAGAGGTTGTTTTTCTTTCTGATCCTTGTTTTGAAAATAACTAGATGTAAATATAATTTTTACTAATCTTCAAAAAAAAAATACATTTTTTTAAACCCCGGTTAAATGGCGGATAACGGTACTCTGTGATTATTTAAGTCGGTTCCATCAGCTACCCACAAAACTGATATTGTATATAAATTTCTCTTTCAATTTCTTTTTTTTTTCAAGATGGATGATATTCTCACAAGATTGCAGAAACGATTTCCTCCTTTTCCTCGGAATATTTTACTGAAGCTTTACCAAGTTCGATTTGAAAGATTAAGAATGCTTATGCACAAAGGGATTCCTGAAGACATACGTTGAATAATTGAAGCCAAGGTACGTGAAGATGAATATCTTCCTGTTTTGCATTTACCAGGTACAGGTAGAAGCACTTTTGCAAAGAAGCGACGAGCAAAGCGCATGAGTTCAAATTACCACAAATGTGCACGATGGACGTGTAACGGTAAATGTCGTTCTATTGGGATTCCGTCCTCTAATCGAGATGATAAAATTGAATTCATTAAGGATGGACTGAGTAAGGAGAATTTGGGTAATATCCAACTTTCTCTTGAGACGCATCCTAGTGGAGACGTACAAAGAGAAATTCTTGATTTATGGCCGCAATTCCAAAGGGAATGGCAACATCTTGGGAATCTGATGTTAAAAGACCCTGTTTGCCAGCTTGTAAGAAAACTGGATGGGAAGCATATCCTCGACTCATAGAAGGCGTTTAAGCCGTTTCTGGACGTAAAACCAGAGGAAGATGTGAGCCACAATCACAACTACAATAAATGACTTCTCAGCTTTTGGTTTGATTTGCAATAATTTCATTTCGGTTTAATTTACGTGTTGTTCGATTTGTGTAATTATTCTCGTTTTTTTTTTTTGCATTGGTCTTTTACGGTTGATTTTTCTTCTCTTTTTGATTTTCTTCCTGAAATCACGCAAAAATCTTTTGTTAGGTTAACATTTTCTTCTGACAGGTCAAATACACTTTCGGCGACATTATTACTCTTGTCTGATTCACTACTCAGTCCTCTATATATTACACCATGTACTCATTCTCTTTCAGGCACTTGAAAAAAAAAATGGAAAGTACTTCGTCCCAACGCATTAAAAAAATTTGTGTCTTTGGAGGTGCTTATCCAGGGAAAAATAACATATTCGCTGATGAAGCCATAAGAGTTGGAGTAATACTTGCCCAACAAAAGATCCACTTGATTTATGGAGGCGGTAGTACGGGTTTAATGGGAGCAGTCGCTACAGCAGCACACGCCGGAGGAAGTCCAGTTCTAGGAATCGTGCCAAAACTATTCACAGATTTTTGTGGACCTACCGTGGGTAAGGAAATACAAGTCTGGAGTATCCCTGAACGGATGACAATCATGTACCATTCTGCCGATGCATTCATTGCTTTACCAGGAGGTCTGGGTACATTAGAAGAAATAGCTTGCGTGACTTCTTGGTCATCTTTGGTCACAAATAAGAAACCCATTGGTTTGCTTAATATTAATGGTTATTTTAGTAATTTGCTTTCATATTTAGATAATGCTGTGGATAATGGATTCATGTTTTCAGAGGCAAGGAGAACCATAATTTCTGCTACAACCATTGAAGATTTACTCAAAAAGCTACAAGCTTATGAGTGTTTATCTGCTACGGTTGTTTCGCAAACGCTCGGAAAAAGAAAAAGAGATATGGACGAGCAAGGAGTGGATTGCACTTTATCTTTGTGACATTATCTAACATTTTGCTTGTTGTGTCTCAGTTATAATAAGTGGTTAGCAACCTCTGCAGGTAATATCTCCTAAATTCTACCTTTAAAATTTGACATTGGGGACAATGTCATATTTTAGTAGGGGGTAAGGGACATATTTTGCTAAAAAAAAAAAAAATTGTTGTGTTTTAAGACATTTAGAAGTATTCATTCTGAACAAGGTCTGAGTAAGGGAGACTTGAGACATACCTTGTCAGTTTGATTTAATCTTCTTCTTCAAAAAAAAAAAAAAAAGCATGTTTAGACTTAGTGTGTTTTTTAGTTACTTTCAATACTATAATGAGATATGAATTGCATAAGTCTAAAGCAGATTTATTAGTGAGAAGATTTTCATGAGAATTGAGCTTGATATCAACCTTTTTATGAGCCAATGTTAATATGATATGTTGATTGAGAAAGAAGCATGTTTAGACTTAATCTGACTTGTATAATCATCCTTGTGAGTTTTTGAGCCTATAATGATTGATGCATTATACAAATCAATCTAATTTCTTTCTTGAGTGCTCTTATGATTACATGATTCTCTAGAACTTGCTTTAAACCGTTTGATACTATATTGATACATGTGACAACATGAATATGATAGAGGCATTAGGATTATAACCAGAGCCAAACAGCCATCCCTTATTAATGTTCTAAGAGAACATCCCCACTAGTGAGCCAATTTGAGCCTACATTAAATATGCTGTTTTATTGGTAACCACAACTTACACCTAGCCTAAATATACTTATATCCTTACCCTTGTTCTAAAGATGGATTTTTATATTTTGAGACATATTAAAAATAAAAAATAAAAAATAAGGGATATTTTTAGTTGAAAATTTGGGTTAGAAACAAAAGATAAGTGTGGGGGAAGAAAAGAAAAGAAAAAGTCAAGAGAAAAAGAAAGGGATCATTGTCAAATACATTCCCATATTAAAAAAAAAAAAAGAATCTTCTCTTGAACTTCTAGAAAAAGATGTTACAAAGTTGGTTAGAATGATGCAAAGGCTCAACATGAATATTTAGCCTATGTTATTATGTGCTTTATAAGAGTTTTGAGAAGTTTTATTTGTATGATCTTATTATGTCTCTAAAATCTATGAACTCTTTGGAACCTTTGTGATATCTTTATCCTTTTGTTCTTTAACCACATTATAACCCTTTGGCCCCATTACAACCTTGAATAAAGACCTCTTGATTTATGAAGTTGTATGATCTAAATAGTGGAGAATAGGTGGACAAGCAAGCATATGGTAGAAGTGTTTTCATGAGATTGATTGAGTGTAAACACTTTACCACTACTTTAAAGAGTGAAAATCAAGAGAGTATCCCATGTGAGAAGTTGAGATTAAGTTTGAATATGCACTATTTTGATTGAAATATGTTATGTTAATATTGTCTTAACTCATTTATTTACATTCAAGCAAGATTTTTTGTGAATTTCTTTAAGCTATTGATTAGTTTTTAAGACTTGTCCAATGATTATCTCTAATTTATATTGGAAGGATTAGTTATAATTATTATTTTTAGTTTTTCTTATGTCTTCAATGTTTGTGGGTATCGTCCTAGTAAACCCTCACGAGACTAAACTCGTCCACTAGGGACACCTAGGGGTTTAAAGGCTTGTGTCACATGCTAAGTGCCACCGTGATTTCCTACGAAAATGGATTAGATTAGATTTTCTTATTTTATTGAGTCGTTGCTAGGGACTAGCAACAATCTAAGTGTGGGGGTGTGATAACTCGTATAATTATATAGTTTTTAGTTATGTTTTATTATTGTTTTGTGTCAAATACGAGTTATTATTGCTTAGTCTACTTGTGTTTATGATCTTTTATATTTTTATGTAATTTGGTGTTTTTCATGAGTTTCTTTGAGTGATTTCAGATTACTAGGTTAAATCAACAATTAAGGGCAAATCCAGTTCAGTTCCAGTTCCGACACCTTTTGCCATATCAGCTATATCTGGAGTTTCACTGAAGCAATAAGGCTGAAATTTTAACCGTGCAAAGTTAAGAGGCATATCTATCTTTTTCATGTTTTACACGTCTTGAAACGGAGTCGTTTTCCCTAGCGAAATCGACCATCAAGTTGGCTGATGTGCAATGACGTCTGTGCTGACCTGTTTTGGTATTTTAACCATATCTTCCGATCCACATAAGCAAATGATCTGATTCCAACGGTTATGGATCCGTAACTGATAGGGGTATATTTTTCTAGAAGACCAGTTTATCAGATCGAGCCTTCAACATTGACAAAATCGATCATCAAGCTGGCTGATCAGAATTGTCATACAATATGACGAAAATTGTTAGAAAAATGCACCCACCTATTATACCTACCTTTGAAATTTGTAAAGCTTGTCTCTTGTCATTTAGCCCTCCAAAATGTGTATAAATAGAGGGCCTTGGATGAGTATTGGGAGACATTATACATTGGTAGGATATTAGCCATTGTAATAAAATTCTCTAAGTTTTCTTTTTTTTTTCTTTCTCTAGTTTTCTTTTTCTTTATTTACTTATGTTTCTTACATTTCTTTTCATTTTTAGTATGTGTTGCTAATCATATTGTTGAGGTGATGAGGTGAAGCTCTTGGTAAATGCTAAGGTTAGTCTCTTAAACATGAGCTAAAATGAATCATCATTTATAAACACTAGTATAGATAATATTTTCTTTTGGTTTAAAATCATACTTGCAAAATAGAGATCTTGATTCATTATTGACAATGAAAATGGCACAGTAAATGCTTGGTTTCATAACCTTGATTTGTTGTAGACATATACCTTGGCATAAGGAATGCTTGGACTCTTTTTATGAGTTTTGAGGACACCAAATGAACATAATATCATATGCTATGGACGTTGGATAATTTGGACTGAATTGCTAAACCTTCCGATTGGAACCTCCCTTATGTGTGGATTTCAATTGTGTAATAAAACAAGATTAATCTTAGCATAACACCAAGAGTGGATTCTCTAACCTCAACATCTTTTCTTATTGTTTTTATATCTTGTTTAATTTCTTTTATTTTATTTTGTTTATTTTGTTCTCTAATATATTGTTTATCTTGTTTTGTTGTTGATTCCCTAATATCTTGTTTACTTTCATTTTCTTATATATTTATAAACTTATACTTACTAATACGCTTCCCTGTGGTTCGACCTCGGACACCCGAGAATTTATTACTTGAACATAACCTGCACTTGGGTTTACAACTCTTAATTGAGTCTCCATCACTTAATCCGTTCAAAAGCTACTCTGAGGGTTTATAGCTTAATCCGTTCAAAAGCTACTCTGAGGGTTTGTAGCTTAATCCGTTCGAAAGCTACTCTGAGGGTTTATAGCTTAATCCGTTCAAAAGCTACTCTGAGGGTTTATAGCTTAATCCGTTCAAAATCTACTTGGTGAGTTTTCATTTTAAAATAATGTTTCTTGTTCTTCCTTCATTTCCTTTCTTAAGTATATATATTTTTTTACATTTTGTTTTTACAATAAACTCACCATGGCCAAATGGCCTACATTATTTATTTTAAGTTGTTGTTTTTGATTCATTTTACCATATTGTTTATGCTATTTTCTTTATTTTTGATGTTTTAAATATTATGTTATTTCATGTTATTAAGTTATATTTAATTTGGTTGCTTTGTTTGTTGCCATTTATGTCTTAGATATCATGTTTTTGCATTTTTAATTTTCTGTTTTCATGTTGTTTAAATTTGAGCATGTTTTAGAGTTAGCATATTAAGTGTTTGTGAAAATGCTTGTGTGATTCTTTGCATGATTCTTGTTTTATATCTTAGTGAGCATGTTTTAGATTTGGTATATTAGGTGTTTGTGAAAATGCTTGTGTGATTTTTGTGTTATGACTTAGTTTTTCATGCTAGCATACCAAGTGTTTGTGAAAATGCCATGCTTGTTGGAGCTTGGGGCCATTTGGCTACTCCATGTGTTTTGCATTGTGTGTTGTATTTTTGTCATGCTAGTTGTTAGGTTTTTGCATTTGCATGATATTTGGTTGGATTTTTGAATTAAGCATGCCTTGTGTTTGTGAAAATGCCATGCATGTCTTAGGTCTAGGTTACATTAAATGCCATGCAAGTTCATGTTAGGTCTAGGCCATATTATTTATGTCTTGCATTTTCCTTACATTTAGGTTTAGATCCATGCATTTCATGCATTATGTTTGCTGCATTGTTTCATGCATTTCATGTTCATGCCACTTGAATAATGACTTGAGCCAATTAATGGTTCAAAGTCATGCTCTCTTGAGCACACTTGTGAAAAATTAAGTTTGTCAAATTGATTATTCTACCTTTGTGATTTTTTTTACTTAGCCAATTTTTTTCTAACTTTCAAAAAGTCCTAGCTACTGCTTTCAAGTCATTTTATGAGTTTCAAATATTTTTACTTTGGTTTTTAAATGATTTTTATCAAAAGCAAAAATGTGTTGGCAAAGCAGTTTTTTTCAGTTTTTTTTTTCAAAAAAAACTCGTACATATCTGATTTTTCTGGGAATTCATCTTTGATCAGAAAATTAAGTCGATTTTTTCTCGTCTATTTTTACATGTCCTGAGTCTCCAATAATTTTTTCAGAATTTTTGGAATTTTTAAAAATAGGGTAAAAAATCGTGGATTAAAACTGGACAGTGGTGTCAGAATTGAATTTAAAGAAAAACAAAGCAGTTTTTTTTCTCCTCCAAAAACTCGTACATCTCTGGTTTTTCTGGGAATTCATCTTTGATCAAAAAATCAAGTCGATTTTTTCTCGTGTATTTTTACATGTCCTGAGTCTCCAATAATTTTTTCAGAATTTTTGGAATTTTTAAAAATAGGGTAACAAATCGTGGATTAAAACTGGACAGTGGTGTCAGAATTGAATTTAAAGAAAAACCAATTTTCTGTTTTGGTTAATTTACTTAGAGTGGGCTGATTATGAGGGTTAGCTACTGACTTAGGATGATTTCTAAGCCCTTTTAAACTCTAAAAATGGTTTTTCAAGTCCCGGGTTAAGGGTAGTCAAGTTCGGATTTTTTAAACTTAGGAAATTAGAGCCATTTAAAAAAATTTTAGCGAGTTTTTATTGTTAATTCAAGCTTTTCAAAATTGTTTTCAAACAATCACAAAGTATTTTGGTTTTAGAATATTTAATTTGACATATTTTCCTAAGGTAGCCGAATATCTTTTTAGATATACGGATTTCCTTAATTAAAGGAAAAAATACATTTCATGCATTGCATTTTTATTTTCATGCATATTATATGATAGCATTATTTTATTCCATGTCATTTAAATTATATGCCATACCATTCATATTTGTCATGTCATTTAGGTTGCATTATATTATTTAGACTGTACTATGTCATTTTATTTATGTCATGCATATACATATTCATTTATTTTAAATGTTTTCAAAAAGATAATGGTTTTCAATAAAAATAAAGATATTCCCGAGTTAAAATAATTCATGAGTTCTCTACCGGGTTTGCTGGAGGGAATTTCATCAATTATCATTAATAAAGGAATATCTTTCTTTCAAAAAAGAGAATGATTCGGAAAGTTTTCCAAGACTAATAAAAATTTCTATATTTTGCCATGTTTGTTGGGGAATATAGGAAAATTTTGAATTTATGAATTCCGGATCATTTTCAATAAAAAAAAAAATGAAATTATTTTTCTTTAAATTGGGAATTAACTTGAAATGCTAAATTTAAAACCAACTTTTCACCGAGACTTGAGATAACACACGATTAATAAGGTACCGATTTATACGGGCGTTGTGGGGGTGCTAATCCTTCCCCGCACGTAACCGACTCCCGAACCCGCTTCTTTGATTTCTCTGGTTTTAAAACGCAGACTTGAAATTGGTTTTTAAAATGTTTTAATTAATTTTTAAAATATTTTATAAAACCAATTTTAATAGGTGGCCGATCACACCTAGCTAAAAAAGATTGGTGGCGACTCCATGTTTTTTAGGTCATTTTCAAAACCTTCATTTTCTAGAGGAATTAAGTCGACTTTTCCTCGATTTTTTTTAATGTCACGCCTAACGAATAATAAAGTCTTGCGATGAGACTCGTCGTTATTTTTTTTTTAGGTTGCGACAGCTTGGCGACTCCACTGGGGATTATTAGAGAGTCAGGCCTAGAATTAGTCGTGTGTTATCAAAGTCTCAGTTTTGTTGGTTTAATTGGTATTTAATTTTAATTCCCGTATTTTTTTAATAAGGAGAATTTTGAAAATAATAAAATGTTTTTAAATATGTTCATTCTCATGTGCATGCATTTTATTATTGTTCTCTAGTTATTTAAGGTTGTATATTATAATTGCTTGTTGGTTAATGAGTTACACTATTCTTAAATGTTTTAATTGCTAGGGCATTTAGAATAAGGTTTGTAGAATAGGTAGTGAAAGGTTTGTTATTCCTCCACACACACTCACTTGCATTTGCATAACATGAACTCTCTACCCGGGTTCCGTCCTTTTAAGTGGGAGTAAAGTAACTAAGCCTTTGTGATTGATCCTCCGTATGGGCTAGTGAAACACTTTCGGAGTATAAAGTACCTAATGCCTTCGTGATGATCCTCCGCATGGGCATAGGAAAATATACTCTAACGAATTGAACCCGCTTTTATCGGGGTGCCTTACTAGCCTTCACCGGCGACAGTGAGGAACAATTCGGGGCCTTAGAACCGATTCACCCTCATATAGTGAACCTAGGCGAAGCCATGCCGGATTTCCGTTAGATGTACCGAAAATAGGAACACATGGAGGGACATTTCTAAACCTTTTGTTACCTATTTTACACTCCGAATAAGTGTGGTAGATCGGGCAACGATGTACGTACATCGCCTGTAATAAAGGTGATACTCCGCCTCGAAGGCATCGTGATGCCTAAATAAGCAGATATTGCTGGGGCAGATGTTCATTAGCTGTTTAAAAAAAAAAAAAAATCCTTTTCAAGCATTTTTGCATGTTGCACATTTCATGCATGTGTAAATAGAGCATGTACATTTTTGGTTGTATTATTGATCTCATTCTTTGCAATAAACAGTTGGTAATTTAATTTGATGATTTCATAAAACCGGTAGTGTCACATGAACATTTGCATATTGTACCATAGTAAGATCCACCCTGAAATCTTTTGAAAATGATGTGATTGGTTTATAAAAAAAAAAATCAAAAAAAAAAAAAATTGTGTTAATTCATTTATTTTTGCATGTATCATTTTGACATCATGTTATAGTCATAGCATGCATGGTCATTCATTGTAAGATACGTTTATGACATGCATGGTCATTATTTGTATATACTTATGTATCAATTTATTCTTTCTCTATATGCATCATGTTAGCGTCAAGTTGCATTCATGCATTCATAGTCAGCATGATTTTTCTGTATATATCCATATATCAATTTATTCTTTCTTTACATGCATCATGTTGGCATCAAGTTGCATTCATGCATTCATAGTCAGCATGATTTTTCTATATATATCCATATATCAATTTATTCTTTCTTTACATGCATCATGGTAGCATCAAGTTACATTCATGCATTCATAGTCAGAAATGATTTTCCTATATATATCCATGCATTAATATGCTTATTCTTTACATGCATCATGTTGGCATCAGGTTGCATTCATGGCATACATAGTCATCATGATATGCTCATGCATTAATTTGTCATATTGGCATCAAGTTGCACTCATGACATACACGGTCAGCATGATTTTCTTTGTACATACTCTGTGTCAGTCATTTATTCTTCACATGCATCATAATTGACATTGTGTAGCATTCATAATGTATATGATCATTCATTGGGAAATGCATTTGGAACATACATGGTCATTCATTGTATATATCCATGCATTAATTTGCTTATTTTTTACATACATCATGTTGGCATCAGGTTGCATTCATGGCATACACAGTCATCATGAGTTCTTCGTATATGCTCACGCATTAATTTGACATATTGGCGTCAAGTTGCATTCATGACATACACGGTCAGCATGATTTTCTTTGTATATACTCTGTGTCAGTCATTTATTCTTCACATGCATCATAATTGACATTGTGTGGCATTCATAGTGCATATGATCATTCATTGGGAAATGCATTTGGAACATACATGGTCATTCATTGCATATATCCATGCATTGATTTTTCTTATTCCTTAAATGCATCATGTTGGCATCGTGTTGCATTTATAACATACATGGTCAACATGTTTCCACTGTATATGACCACACATAACTTTGTTTATCCTTCACATGCATCAAATTGCACTCATGACATTCATAGTTCATTCATCATGAAACACATTAATAAGATGAAATAGAAATTGGCTTAGCTTTGAAAAGTTTTCTTCGTCAGCTAAAAGCTATGACCCCAACAGCAAGTGCGAGTATCATATTGGGGCAATTGGGCATTCGACTCAAAAAAAAAAAAAAAAAAAAAAAAAAACTGAAGGAAAGAATTGAGGGTCTTGTCCACGATGGCATTTGGATTCCAGAGCTTATCGAACATTGGAAATCTGTTTTACCATAAATTGATTTCCTCTTGAAGAATTTTGGAGATAAGATTTGTTATCTTTGAAAGCATGTCAGTAGGAGAATTCTGATGCATATTTTTCTATACACTTTGATGATGAAAGCTCTTGTCTCATGATGACATCTACATGAAATAAATAAATTTTAAATTTAAATATTTTGTGTTCATTTTATTTTAGCAATAAATTTGAAATTGCAAAAAAAAAAAATGAAACTTTGAGAAAATTTGTGGTACACAATAAATAAGTGGTTTTCACATGAAATAATGAACAATCTTGAGAATATTGATGATCATTGTTAGAAATGACCCAATATCTTTAGCCTTCTCTTTTAGGCTTTCCTAAGCCTAAATCTTTTGAACCGAGACCATTTGAAAGACCTAATGCTTCAAGGAATATGAATGATTTGACTTCATAAAACCATTGTCATCACAGAATAAGCAAAGACATAGATCTTAGTCTAGGCTATGAACAAAGGAACGAACTTTTTGAAAATTTTCAAATTCCTTGAAAATCAAACAAATGAGACATTCTTTCAAGAATCCAGATTTTGATAATTTGGTGTGTGTCAAGATTGTGCTAAAACCATTCATGACCTTTCCCAATGACCACAAAACACTAATTGCCTAGACGTCACTTCATGATTGACACCCTGGGGCACAATGATTAAACTAGATTATCCCCTGTCCTAGAGAAAACCTGTTTTTGGGTCATATTTTCCTTGTCTCTTCAAAGAACTTAGATTGGAAACTCAGCCTTTTCAAAATATACCTAGACTTGCAATGTTCCTCGTTGATACAAATTCACATGGTTAATCAAATTGGGGCATCATATGTGGAAATGATGGATACATAGTGAAGAAGGATGGGCTAATGCATGAATCATTGGGGGCGTGCGACGAAAAAAAAAAATGAAAAATGAAAAATTTGTGATATCATGCATATGAGAATTCGGATGATTCCAAAGTGCAAAATGAAATTCTGAATATCTATTTCCCCTGGGGATTGCTTTTCAAAGTGAATATTCGTGCTTGACATGAGGAATGGCCATCTTTCATATCCCTTCACACAAAAAGAAATCATCCATAGTCACCCCTTTTGAGCCAAAAGAATTCTTTCTTGTTTGAACCTTGATCAAGGATCACCCTCTACACTAGGGGGCAAATGCAAGGAAAGATTTTTTTTAAAGATCATTGAGAAATGTGTTCTAGCTCAAAGACAGATGCAAAGCAAATGGAGCCCCGAATAAAGACGGGCTCACTATGTTGAAAAAGAAGGGGGCAAAATGAAAGCAAAAAAAATGTGTGAAAGACATGGCAAATTGAAAGCCAAGAGCAAGGAAGAAAAAGAGCAAAGTCAAAAGGAAAGAAATGTCCAAGAATGGACAAATGCTTCAAAGATAATCCTCCTCAAGAAATGATCCTTGATCTGATTACCCTCAAACACATATTTTGGGCCTATTTATCCTTTCTTTCTGAACCCTGAGCCATGGCCTACATTATATGCTTTAAAAGTTCATTTTGATCAAGCATGAATATTTAATCTGAAAGGTTTTTCCTTAGATTTTATCCCATTTAATCGAATTATCATTTCACTAAGGAAGAATTTATAATTCTCAAGTGTATGGTAGAACAAAAAAAAAAAAAGAAGAAAAATTGAAAAGAATGGGACTTTAGGGCGAAAACCCAAAAATGGGCGGTCTAGAGTAAGATGAGAATTTTCGATGCCATCTATGATAGTGCCGATGCCACAAAAGAGAAGATCATCATAAAGAAGTGGTCATCGAGGAACATCTAGGAATTCCTGAACCTACCAAATTGTCAGCTTTCATTCTGAGGATTGTCTTCAAAAATTGAAACTTTTTGCCTCCAAAATCAACTTTCCAGTTTAAACATCCCAGCCAATCTTGACGCTTGTCACAATACCTTGATATTGGAAACTAAAATAATGTTGAATTTGTTTGGTTCTCAATGAATTCATGATTTATAAAATCTGTTCCATTTGTGAGCCTAGAAAGGACATACATTTTTATTGTGAAGTTTTCCTGAAAAAACCAAATTCTTGTTGTATCAAGCCTTGTCAATTCAAATTGAAAAACCCAAATTAATACTTAGGGAATTTTCTAACAGTGATCATCAGTCATCAAAAGATTTGTACATCATACACTGTGGAGTTAAAATTTTTGGCTTAGAAGTTTTCCTTAAATAAGCAAAATTGTTTTTCAAAAAGGGAAAATAAAAATATTTTTGAAATACCCATTTTTGATGTTGACATGAGACAAGGGTTTTTCTAACCCAAAGGTATAGAACTGCCAGGGTAGGTCCTGACTTCCAGATATGAGAAAAAGAAATCGAACCCAGTGCAGATCTCTGTTGATGAAAGTTTGAAAACTGTTGGGGCAAAGAGAATAGCCAAAATGAATTGAAGATATACTCTGATTTGAAGAGGAAAAATGAATTTGAAAGGCTAAGCCAAAGTCTAGAAAAACAACCGGGGGCATTTGCATCACTTATGAGCACTCATCTCTTTATCGAGCTTTTGCATCTGCACAGTGTCGGCAAGCATTTGCATCATTCATGGGTATTTGCATTGGCATTATTCCATAAGCATCTGCATTTTATCTTTACATTTACATTCTTCATGGAATTCGTATTTGTGTCATCTCAAACAATTGCATCATTTCTAGAATCATTGCACTTTCATTAATGTGTGGTAATTGTAGTTACACCATTCATAAACCAGTTACATGAACACAATTAGTAGGGGCATCTGCATCATGAAACATGGGCATCAATCCAAGTCATTTACATTTGCATTAAAGACATTTGCACCAGTTTAAGTCATTTCGTATCTTATTCAACATATGCATTTGCATCAAAAAGCATTCGCATCTTCTCAAAATCTTTAGGTTAATTTTCAACAATTCTTCAAAGACCATTTTTAAGACCTCCGGGCAACATCTTTAAGACCTCCGGGCATAACTCTTTTTTCAGGGTAAGGCCTATGGGCACCATTTTTAAGACCTACAGGCATAATTTTTCAAATCACAAGTAAGACCTCCGGGCAACATCTTTAAGACCTCCGGGCATAACGTTTTTTCAGGGGTAAGGCCTATGGGCACCATTTTTAAGACCTCCGGGCATAATTCACAAGTAAGACCTCCGGGCGCCAATTTTTAAGACCTCCGGGCATAATTTTTAATTTCTAAGACCTCCGGGCATAATTTTTCAAATCACAGGTAAGACCTCCGGGCAACATCTTTAAGACCTCCAGGCATAACTTTTTTTTCAGGGGTAAGGCCTATGGGCAACATTTTTAAGACCTCCGGGCATAATTCACAGGTAAGACCTCCGGGCAACATCTTTAAGACCTCCGGGCATAACGTTTTTCAGGGGAAAGGCCTATGGGCATCACTTTTAAGACCTCCGGGCATAATTCACAGGTAAGACCTCCGGGCAACATCTTTAAGACCTCCGGGCATAACGTTTTTCAGGGGAAAGGCCTATGGGCAACATTTTTAAGACCTCCGGGCATAATTCACAGGTAAGACCTCCGGGCAACATCTTTAAGACCTTCGGGCATAACTTTTTTCAGGGGTAAGGCCGCCGGGCACCAAATTTTAAGACCTCCGGGCACCATTTTTTAAGACCTCCGGGCACCAATTTTAAAGACCTTCGGGCATAAATTTTTCTTTTGAAAATCGAATTCGTTTTCTTAAGACGAATCGAGCCTTGTTTAGGCAGGGAATTCAATTTAAGGACAAAATCTTCAATTTATTGTTTTTTTTTTTAAAAAAAAAAAATCAAAACAAATTCAAAATTTGAAAAAGAGAAAAAATAGAAAAAAAGAAAAAAAGAAAAAAAAGTAGAAAATGAAAAATGAAAAATGAAAAAATGAAAAAGAAAACCCCTTTCCTTTCCATGTGATTTCAAATGACCGTACAAAATTAGTGTTGGTTTATCTTTGCCTGATTCCTGCTTCTCAGCAATAGCCAAAGCATGAGCACCTTGTTAAAAGACATGTGCATCTGCATCATTTCTCAAAGCTTCTGGTGGGGCTATCCAGAATTTTACAGTTTTTAAAAGTGAATAAGTCTTCGGTGGTGATAGCTGAAGCCTCTGGTGGGGATATCCAAGGTTTTATAATTTTGAAACATGAGAAATCTTCTTCTAGATGAGTTATCTAGAATTTTACATTGAGCAAGTCTTCGGTGGTGATAGCCAAAGCTTCTGGTGGGGATATCCAGATTTTTACAGTTTTAAAAGAACAAGTCTTCGGTGGTGATAGCTGAAGCCTCTGGTGGAGATATCCAGGGTTTTATAATTTTGAAACATGAGAAATCTTCTTCTGAAGGAGTTACTCAAAATTTTACAATGAGCAAGTCTTTGGTGGTGATAGCCAAAGCTTCTGGTGGGGATATCCAGAATTTTACAGTTTAAAAAATGAAGAAGGCTTCGGTGGTGATAGCTGAAGCCTCTGGTGGAGATATCTAGGGTTTTATAATTTTGAAAAATGAGAAATCTTCTTTTGAAGGAGTTATCCAGAATTTTATTCAACATGTGCATCTACATCAAGAAGCATTTGCATCAATCTAAGTTAGTTGAATCTGCATCAAGAAAGTTTGCATCAAAATCAAGTCATTTACATTTGCATCAAAGACATTTGCACCAATCTAAATCAAGTCATGTAGAATCGAACTCGTTTGCTTCTCAAACGAGTCGAGCCCCGAGATCATCGTCGAGATACTTCTTTTTTTATTTATTATTATTATGAACAAGTCTTCAGTGGTGATAGCTGAAGCCTCTGGTGGAGATATCCAGAGTTTTAAAATCCTTTGAAAAAGTTAAAAGTCTTTGGTGGTGATAGCTGAAGCTTCTGGAGGTGATACCCAGAATTTTTACATTTTAAAAAAAATGAGCAAGACTTTGGTGGTGATAGCCGAAGCTTCTGGAGGAGATATCCAGAATTTTAAACACAGCTGAGAACAAGAAAGGTTAAGGCCCCGAGAACATCGTCGAGGTCGTTTCCTTTCTTGCAAATCGAATTCGTTTCCTTAAGACGAATCGAGCCTTGATTAGGTAGGGAATTCAATTTAAAGACAAATCTTCAATTTACTGTTTAAAAAAAAAAAAATTTGAAAAAAAAGAAAAAAAAAGGAAAAATGAAAAAAAAATAGAAAATGAAAAAAATGAAAATGAAAAAGAAACCCCTTTCCCTTTCCTTCACATGTGATGTCACTGACCGTACAAAATTAGTGTCGGTTTATCTTTGCCTGATTCTCAGCAATAGCCAAAGAGGGGCAGCTGTAGACACCTAATTTTGTCCGGACCACTAAACAGGTATGTTTTCTTCCCATATTGATGTTTCCGAGTATAAAAAGACTGTTTTCATCCTGCAGGTGGTACTCCGAGACTTAGTTTAAGAGGGCGAGCACAAAAAGTCAAACTTGAAAAAAGTCAACCCCGAAAAAGTCAACCCTGAAAAAGTCAACCCCAGAAAGTCAACTACTAAAAAGTCAACCCACTTTCAAAATCAAGATTTTAAGTTCAATTAAAAAATGGCGAAAGAATTTTGATAATCCGAGGTCTACATTGAAAGATATGGAGTTCGGAAGTTGGGATTTGGAGATTGAGTAGAAAGGAAACCCTAATCCGAGAAATTTGGGGAAAAGTGCTTAAACGATCAATTTGATCGAAATTGACGGTTCCAAATGAAAGATAAGCACTGACTACGGGTAATGGAGAAGTCACTTGCAAGAAAAATTGAAAGAAAGGTCAATCCGGGAGAAAACCGAGAATTAGGGTTTTTAGTGGATTTCGGTGAAATCGGGAAGAATCATAGAAATGGCCCGACTTGGTAAGACCAAAGCCCCAATGGATGAAGAATGATTAAAAAGGATGGCCCAAGGCTCAGATTGAAGAAAATCTGAAAATCGGACTTGTTTTGAGCAAAACCGGGTTTCGGAGGTAAAAGGGTAAAATTGGAAAAATTTGGGAAAAATAGCAAATGGACTCCAAAAATTATGGAAAATTTGTCAATCTCATTCTTAAATAATTTGAAGGAGATTGGCGAAAGAAAATCTTGATTCCGAGTTCGTTTGCAAAATGGCCAAATCCCGGGCTTCTTATGCAGTAATTCAAAAAGATAAATCCCGGAAAAATAGCAAATGGACTCCAAAAATTCTGAAATATGGCAAATATCATTTTTAAATTATTTGGAAGAGATTGGCGAAAGAAAATCTTGATTCCGAGTTCGTTTGCAAAATGGCCAAATCCCGGGCCTCTCATGTAGTAATTCAAGCCGATAAATCCCAAAAAAATACCAAATGAGCTCTAAAAATTATGAAAACTTCCAGATCACACTTTTTAATTATTTTGAAGAGATTGGTGAAGAAAAATCTTGATTTGGAGCTCGTTTAAAAAAGGTAAAAAGTAGGGGCATAAAAGGACATTTTGGGAAGAAAAAATCCAAATAAATAGCAAACGGACTCGGATAATTTTGAAAACTTCCAGAACTCAATATTTTATTATTTTGGAAGTATTAAAAAAAGAAAAATTGAATTTGGAGCCCGTTTGATATTTATTTTGCATCCGGGGGGCAAAATGGTCGTTTCACCCAAGCAACCGAAAAGGGCTTCTTTGGGCCTTTCAAAAATCAGAGCTGGGCTGGAAAAGAGAAGTACTGGCCTGCCCAAGCCCAAAGGAAGGAGGAAGCTTAGGATTTTTTCAATCAAGTGATTAAAAATCAAGAGTTAAGTTAGAGATTTTCATTTTTGAGCCTAAGTCCCAATCCCATATCCCTTTGTAATGTCAAGCCAAGGAGGTGCTCACCTTATAAATAAGGGGTCTTGGCCTTTGGTTGAAATCACCCACTACCCCTTTGTGAGATAGTCTATACACTTGTATTAGGATTATCCGGGTGGTGAGTCATAGTGTTTTTGTTGAGAGGGTTTGTAGCTTAATCCGTTCAAAAGCTACTCTGAGGGTTTATAGCTTAACCCGTTCAAAAGCTACTCTGAGGGTTTATAGCTTAATCCGTTCAAAAGCTACTCTGAGGGTTTATAGCTTAATCCGTTCAAAAGCTACTCTGAGGGTTTGTAGCTTAATCCGTTCAAAAGCTACTATGAGGGTTTATAGCTTAATCCGTTCAAAAGCTACTCTGAGGGTTTATAGCTTAATCCGTTCAAAAGCTACTTGGTGAGTTTTCATTTTAAAATAATGTTTCTTGTTCTTCCTTCATTTCCTTTCTTAAGTATATATTTTTTTTTACATTTTGTTTTTACAATAAACTCACCATGGCCAAATGGCCTACATTATTTATTTTAAGTTGTTGTTTTTGATTCATTTTACCATATTGTTTATGCTATTTTCTTTATTTTTGATGTTTTAAATATTATGTTATTTCATGTTCTTAAGTTATATTTAATTTGGTTGCTTTGTTTGTTGCCATTTATGTCTTATATATCATGTTTTTGCATTTTTAATTTTCTGTTTTCATGTTGTTTAAATTTGAGCATGTTTTAGAGTTAGCATATTAAGTGTTTGTGAAAATGCTTGTGTGATTCTTTGCATGATTCTTGTTTTATATCTTAGTGAGCATGTTTTAGATTTGGTATATTAGGTGTTTGTGAAAATGCTTGTGTGATTTTTGTGTTATGACTTAGTTTTTCATGCTAGCATACCAAGTGTTTGTGAAAATGCCATGCTTGTTGGAGCTTGGGGCCATTTGGCTACTCCATGTGTTTTGCATTGTGTGTTGTATTTTTGTCATGCTAGTTGTTAGGTTTTTGCATTTGCATGATATTTGGTTGGATTTTTGAATTAAGCATGCCTTGTGTTTGTGAAAATTCCATGCATGTCTTAGGTCTAGGTTACATTAAATGCCATGCAAGTTCATGTTAGGTCTAGGCCATATTATTTATGTCATGCATTTTCCTTACATTTAGGTTTAGATCCATGCATTTCATGCATTATGTTTGCTGCATTGTTTCATGCATTTCATGTTCATGCCACTTGAATAATGACTTGAGCCAATTAATGGTTCAAAGTCATGCTCTCTTGAGCAAACTTGTGAAAAATTAAGTTTGTCAAATTGATTATTCTACCTTTGTGATTTTTTTTACTTAGCCAATTTTTATCTAACTTTCAAAAAGTCTTAGCTACTGCTTTCAAGTCATTTTATGAGTTTCAAATATTTTTACTTTGGTTTTTAAATGATTTTTATCAAAAGCAAAAATGTGTTGGCAAAGCAGTTTTTTTCAGTTTTTTTTTCAAAAAAAACTCGTACATATCTGATTTTTCTGGGAATTCATCTTTGATCAGAAAATTAAGTCGATTTTTTCTCATGTATTTTTACATGTCCCGAGTCTCCAATAATTTTTTAAGAATTTTTGGAATTTTTAAAAATAGGGTAAAAAATCGTGGATTAAAACTGGATAGTGGTGTCAGAATTGAATTTAAAGAAAAACAAAGCAGTTTTTTTTCTCCTCCAAAAACTCGTACATCTCTGGTTTTTTTGGGAATTCATCTTTGATCAAAAAATTAAGCCGATTTTTTCTCGTGTATTTTTACATGTCCTGAGTCTCCAATAAGTTTTTCAGAATTTTTGGAATTTTTAAAAATAGGGTAAAAAATCGTGGACTAAACCTGGACAGTGGTTTCAGAATTGAATTTAAAGAAAAACCAATTTTCTGTTTTGGTTAATTTACTTAGAGTGGGCTGATTAGGAGGGTTAGCTACTGACTTAGGATGATTTCTAAGCCCTTTTAAACTCTAAAAATGGTTTTTCAAGTCCCGGGTTAAGGGTAGTCAAGTTCGGATTTTTTAAACTTAGGAAATTAGAGCCATTTAAAAAAAATTTAGCCCAGTTTTTACTGTTAATTCAAGCTTTTCAAAATTGTTTTCAAACAATCACAAAGTATTTTGGTTTTAAAATATTTAATTTGACATATTTTCCTAAGGTAGCCGGATATCTTTTTAGATATACGGATTTCCTTAATTAAAGGAAAAAATACATTTCATGCATTGCATTTTTATTTTCATGCATATTATATGATAGCATTATTTTATTCCATGTCATTTAAATTATATGCCATACCATTCATATTTGTCATGTCATTTAGGTTGCATTATATTATTTAGACTGTACTATGTCATTTTATTTATGTCATGCATATACATATTTATTTATTTTAAATGTTTTCAAAAAGATAATGGTTTTCAATAAAAATAAAGATATTCCCAAGTTAAAATAATTCATGAGTTCTCTACCGGGTTTGCTGGAGGGAATTTCATCAATTATCATTAATAAAGGAATATCTTTCTTTCAAAAGAGAGAATGATTCGGAAAGTTTTCCAAGACTAATAAAAATTTCTATATTTTGCCACGTTTGTTGGGGAATATAGGAAAATTTTGAATTTATGAATTCCGGATCATTTTCAATAAAAAAAATGAAATTATTTTTCTTTAAATTGGGAATTAACTTGAAATGCTAAATTTAAAACCAACTTTTCACCGAGACTTGAGATAACACACGATTAATAAGGTACCGATTTATACGGGCGTTGTGGGGGTGCTAATCCTTCCCCGCACGTAACCGACTCCCGAACCCGCTTCTTTGATTTCTCTGGTTTTAAAACGCAGACTTGAAATTGGTTTTTAAAATGTTTTAATTAATTTTCAAAATATTTTGTAAAACCAATTTTAATAGGTGGCCGATCACACCTAGCTAAAAAAGATTGGTGGCGACTCCATGTTTCTTAGGTCATTTTCAAAACCTTCATTTTTCTAGAGGAATTAAGTCGACTTTTCCTCGATTTTTTTTAATGTCACGCCTAACGAATAATAAAGTCTTGCGATGAGACTCGTCGTTATTTTTTTTTAGGTTGCGACATATGGCATATTATAAATGACATGGCATGTAATAAATAAAATAACCTAAATGACATGGAATATGATCTAAATGACAAGAAATGACAAGAAATTAAAATAATACTAACATATAATATGTATGAAAATAATAATAATAATAATAATGCATGAACATAGTATATGCTAAATAATATGACAAAAATAACTAAATAAAAAGCATAGGATATCATGAAACATTCAAAATCATATGGCAAACAAATATAAGATCATAAAATGTGAATTAAAATAATAATAATATCATGAAAAATATCATAGCAAAAATCACACATTTAAATAAAATGCATAAACATGGAAAATGCAATGCATGAAAATGTATTTTTTCCTCTAAATAAAGAAATCCGTATATCTAAAAGGATATCCGGCTACCTTAGGAAAATATGTCAAATTAGATTTTCTAAAAAAAACAAAAACTTTGTGATTGTTTGAAAACAATTTTGAGGAAAACTTGAATAAAAATTAAAACCCTTACCAAACCCTTTTAAAATGGCTAATTTCATAAGTTGAAAATCCCGGACTCAACCACCCTTAACCCTAGATTAATAAAATAATTTTTAAAGTTTAAAAAGGCTTAGAAACTACCCTAAAACAGTAGCTAAATCTTCTAACCAACCCCCTCTAAATGCCTTAGCCAAATCCAACCATTATTCCTCTTTTGATTTCAAATCTACCTCTACTGTTCCATTTTGCCACACGATTTTTTAGCCTATTTTTAAAAATTCAAACAAATATAAAACAAATATTAGAGACTCAGAACATATAAATCTATACAAGAAAAAATTGGCTTAATTTTCAGATTAAAGATGACTGCCCAAAAAATCAGAGAAGTTCAAGTACTCGGTGAAAAAAACTGTTTTGTCAAAACACATTTTTTGCCTTTGATAAATTCATCCAAAAATCAAAGTAGAAATTGTTGGAAATCATCCTAAAGACCTAAGGACAGTAGCTAAGCATTTTAAAAACCTTGGAAAAAAATTGGCTAAGTAAAAAAAATCACAAAGGTAGAATAATCAATTTGACAATTCCTTAATTTTCCACAAATATGCTCTAGAGAGCATGACTTTGAGCCATTAATTGTCCTAAGTCACAAATCAAGTGGCAATTACATGGAATGCATGAACATACAGCAAATTAAATGTATGAAATGCATGGTCTAAAGGTCTAAATGGTAAAGGAAATGCATGACAATTCAAGACAACCTAAATGCCTAGCATGAATTTGCATGGCAATAAATGCTATCCTAACTCAATATGCATGCAATGCTTGATAATGTAAATGTGACTAGGACCTAATATGTTGTGAATATGCATGAAAATGCTAATGTAACCTAAGACCTAAATAGCATAGTAATGCATGACAATACCAATGTGATTTAAGACTCAATATGCATGGCAATACCAATATGGCCTAGATCTAAAATGTAATGAACATGCATAGCAATACTATGAACATACAATGACCCATGAAACAAATGTCAATGCTGGAACAAACAGCAACTAATTCACAATTTCAAGATATGATAATGCAAAGCATGTTACCTAAACAAAATGCAAATGCATGACAAGGCAAGGATGCATAAAGAGGCCAAATGATCACATGAGACTTTAATGCAATCCTAAATGACACAAGTACATGACAAATCATATTAAGATGCATAATGTCATGACATTTTTATAAGCATATATCATACTAAAATCAAAATGAAAAAGCTCATGGCATAGAAATGCAAGCAAGTTAAGAAACAAAAGGAAAATGCACATGCAAGGCACATAAAAAGGAGTTGCCGAATGGTCATGAAAAAAAAAGAATGATGGCATTTTATCATAGCATTTTCATAAGCACATGGCATACTAAAATCAAAATGTACAACTTCCTGGCATGGAGATGCAAACAAGTTAAGAAGCAAAAGGAAAATGCACATGCACATGCAAGGCATACAAAAATGAAGTTGCCGAATGGTCATGGAACAAAATAAAGAAAATGCAAACATGTAAGACATGATACATGAAAAAAATGCACAACATGAGCATATGAACAACAATGGCCGAATATGCAAGGATGCAATATCAAGCATGTAAATGAAATATATAAGTAAATATAGCATATAAAATAATGTAAAGAACATATATAAAAGATTTAACATAGACATGCAAAACAAATAACAAGCAAAACTAGTAAATAAAACAAGGAAAGTTAAGCTCCATGGTTGGTATCAAATGGGCATAGCCTCTCACCTAACCATAATCACTTGGTCTTGCCAAGATCATGAAGCCTTTCCATCTCAACAAAACAAAAAATAAACCATACAAAACAAAAAATAAGGTGAGCTTCATGGTAGGTAAAAATGGGCATAGCCTCTCTCCTAACCATGGTCACTTGGTCTGGCCAAGATCATGTAGCCATTTCAACCTTTTTGCTTCATATTTTGTAAAAAAATAAGAATTTAGAATACTCTAAAAACCTTGTAAAAATCATTTTTCACAACAACATGCAAGGAAGAAAAAAAAAGAAAAAACAAGGCAAGTAAATGTGCCATATTCGGCCATAGCATGAAACCATAGAAAAAAAAAATTGTTTTCCACCATTTTAATGAAGAAGAAGAGATGAAAACATAAGTAATCATTAAAAAACTTTATTTCTATGAAACATGTAGTAGGAAAACATGATAGAAAATCAAGAAAACACCATGGAAATCAAGAAGAAAGCTATGCTAGAGATTGGTAGAGATGACTACCTTCAAGCTCTCTATTGAAAACCTTTTTTTTTCTTTCAAAACCTTTTTATTTGCCAAATTAGCTACTGTTTCCAGTCAAAAAACCTCTAAAAAAATGAAATCACCCCCCTCCCTTTAGCCTTGGCCGAATGGCCCTCTAACCCTTGGATGGGAATTGCACTTTTTCTCCTCCAATCTTGGCCTTTAGATTAAGATATTTTAATGACAACATAAAAATCTTATCTTGCCAATTTATAGCAACCCTTAAGATGTGTACTCAGCCTTTGTAGTAACCTTAGCCCTTAGTTGCAAAAGAGGACCAATCCTATGCACTCTCTTGCTTGCTCCTATTGATGCCTACCCTTGGATGAGTTGTGCTCTTCCATTCATGGTCATTGGATGAGGCCAACATAAAAATGACATCTTGTAGATTAAATCCAGCCCTCAACATGTGTACTCAGCCCTTGTAGATGGCCTAAGCCATTGGATGAAAAGAGATAATCCCTTGCACTCCCTTGCTCAACCGAATGGATGCTCACCCTTGGATGAATTTTGCTCATCTTTTTTCCTCCATTCTTGGCCATTAGATGAGGGTTATTTTATGACAAATAAAAACATAATTTTGGCATTTAAACTTGGCCATTGGATGGTGCATTTAACTTTCCTACAAGGCACTTAAGCCATTGGATGAAGAGGGGACCATTTGCAAGGTGTTAGTGGTAGCATGTGGCTTGATAGTGACTAAGGAATTAAATTGTTCAAGCTTTCTTCTTCTCCTCTAAGTTGGCTGAACAAGGAAAAAAATCCCAGCAATTCCTTCTTCTTTCATATTTTCATCAATTATAAATTTGCGTTTTTTTGGTTTCCTTGGTGAAATGATCTTTTTGCCCCCTAAACTTAAATAAATAGCAAACGGACTCCAAATTTGAATTTTATTTTTTCAATACTTCCAAAATAATAAAAAACTGAATTCTAAAAGTTTTAAAAAATTTTCGAGTCTATTTGCAATTTATTTCGAATTTATTTATGAAATTGCCCCTTTTATGCACCTGAACTTTACCATTTTTTAAACGAGATCCGAATCAAGATTTTTCTTCACCAATCTCTTCCAAATAATTTAAAAATGTGATCTGGAAGTTTTCATAATTTGTGGAGCTCATTTGCTATTTTTTCGGGATTTATCCTATTGAATTTCTGTATAGTGGGCCCGATATTTGGCCATTTTTCAAACGAACTCCGAATCAAGATTTTTTTCCTCCAATCTCTTCCAAATAATTTAAAAATGAGATTTGCAATTTTTCAGAATTTTTGGAGTTCATTTGCTATTTTTTCGGGATTTATCCTGTTGAATTTCTACATAGTGGGCCCGATATTTGGCCATTTTGCAAACAAACTCTGAATCAAGATTTTCTTTTGCCAATCTCTTTGAAATGATTTAAGAATGAGATTTGCAAAGTTTCAGAATTTTTGGAGTTCATTTGATATTTTTCCCATATTTTCCAATTTTGCCCTTTTGCCTTCGAAACCTGGTTTTGCTCAAAACAAGTCCGATTTTTAGATTTCCTTCAAACTGAGCTTTGGCATATCCTTGTTTAATCATTTCTCATCAATTAGGGACCTTAGTACCATTTATGCAATTTTTCCAAATTTCATCGAAATCCACCAAAAAACCCGAATTCTCGATTTTCTTTCGAATTGACTTTTCTATCAGTTTATCTTCCAAGTGGCTTCTCCATTACCCGTAGTCAGTGCTTATCTTTCATTTGAGACCTTCAATTTCGACCAATTTGATCATTCAAGCACTTTTCCCTAAATTTTCCGAATTAGGGTTTCCTTTATACTAAATCTCGTAACCCAACTTTCGAACTCCATATCTTTCAATGTAGACCTCGGATTATCAAAATTCTTTCACCGTTTTTCAATTGAACCTCAAATCTTGATTTTGAAAGTGGGTTGACTTTTCAATAGTTGACTTTTTTGGGGTTGACTTTTTTCGGGGTTGATTTTTTCGAGTTTGACTTTTTCTGTATGCTTTCTTAGACTAAGCCTTGGAGTACCACCTGCAGGATGAGAAAAGCCTTTTAGCATTTTGAAACATCAATTTAGGAAGAAAATGTACCTGATTTAGGGGTTCGGACAAAATTAGGTATCTACAGCTGCCCTTCTTTGGCTATTGCTGAGAATCAGGAATCAGGCAAAGATAAACAAACACTACTTTTGTACGGTTAGTGAAATCACATGTGAAGGAAAGGGAAAGGGTTTTTTTTGTTTTGTTTTGAAAAAGCTGTAAATTGAAGATTTTGTCCATAAATTGAATTCCCTGACTAATGAAGGCTCGACCTGTCTTAAGGAAACGGGTTCGATTTCAAAAGAAAAAATTATGCCCGAAAGTCTTAGAAATGATGCCCAAAGGTCTTAAAAATGGTGCCCGAAGGTCTTAAAAATAGTGCCCGAAGGTCTTAAAAATGGTGCCCGAAGGTCTTTAAAAAGGTGCCCGAAGGTCTTTAAAATGGTGCCCGAAGGTCTTTAAAAAGGTGCCTGAAGGTCTTAAAAATGGTGCCCGAAGGTCTTTAAAATGGTGCCCGAAGTCTTTAAAATGATGCCCAAAGGTCTTTAAAAATGGAGCCCGAATGTCTTTAAAATGGTGCCCGAAATTCTTTAAAATGGCGCCCGAATGTCTTTAAAATGGTGCCCTAAGGTCTTTAAAAATGGTGCCTGAAGGTCTTTAAAATGGTGCCCGAAGGTTTTTAAAATGGTGCCCAAAGGTCTTTAAAATGGTGCCCGAAGGTCTTTAAAAATGGTGCCTGAAGGTCTTTAAAAATGATGCCCGAAGGTCTTTAGAATATGCCCGAAGGTCTTTAAAATGGTGCCTGAAGGTCTTTAAAAATGGTGCCCGGAGGTCTTACCCGCATGGATGAAACCAAAAATTGAAAGAGATATGGATGAAACCTGAGATTAAAAAGGCATGGATGAAACCAAAAAATTGAAAGAGATCTGGATAAAACCAGAAAATTGAGATAACATGAGTGAAACTAGAAATTTGAAAATGATCTGGATGGAACCAGAAATTGAAAAGCATGGGTGAAACCAAAAATTTGAAAAAGATTTGGATGAAACCAGAAATTGAAAAGCATGGGTGAAACCAAAAATTTGAAAAAGATTCGGATAAAACCAGAGAATAAAAAGGCATGGGTGAAACCAAAAAATTGAAAATGATCTGGATGGAACCAGAAATTGAAAAGCATGGGTGAAACTAGAATTTTGAAAAAGATCTGGATGAAAGCAGAGAATAAAAAGGCATGGGTGAAACCAGAAAATTGAAAAGATCTGGATGAAACCAGAAATTGAAAAGCATGGGTTAACCAGAATTTTGAAAAAGATCTGGATGAAACCAGAGAATAAAAAGGCATGGGTGAAACCAAAAAATTGAAAAGATCTGGATGAAACCAGAAATTGAAAAGGCATGAAAGTAACTTGAAGGATTTGAGAGAGGATGTAAATGCTTCGTGGTGTAAATGCAAATATCTTGGATTGATGCAAATGCTTCTTGAAATGATACAGGTATCTTGGATCGATGCAAATGCTTCTAAACACAGATGCAGATGTCCCTTCGAATCATGTTCATGTAAGTGGTTCATGAATGGTGTAATTGCAACTACAATGAAGATGCAATGATCCTAGAAATGATGCACTTGCTTGAGTTGATGCGAATGCAAATATCTATGAAGGATGTACTTGTAAAGATAGAATGCAAATGCTCATGGAATAGTGCAAATACAAATACTCATGAATTATGTAAATGCTTGCTGACACGGCGCTGATGCAAAGCTTAATAAATAGATGAATGGTCATGAGTGATGCAAATGGCCCTGATCATTTTTCTAGATTTTGGCTTAGCCTTTCCAAATCATTTTTCCTCTTCAAATCAGAGTATATCTTCAATTCATTTTTCAATCTTTGGCTATTCTCTTTGCCCCAACAGTCTTCAAACTCTTATTGGCAGAAGTCTACTTGTCGAGTTCTATTTCTTCTTCTCATATTTGGAAGTCAAGGTTAACCCTAATAGTTCCACACCTTTGAATTAGAAAAACTCTTATCTCATGTCAATATCAAAAATGGGTATTTCAAAAATATTTTTATCTTTCTTTTTGAAAAACAATTTTGTTTATTTAATGAAAACTTTTGAGTAAAAAATTTTAACCCTACAGTGTGTAATGTACAAATCTTTTGAAGACAGATGATCATTATTAGAAATTTTCCTAAGTGTCTGTCGCAACCTAAAAAATAACGAGTCCCATCGCAAGACTTTATTATTCGTTAAGCGTGACATTAAAAAATACCGAGGAAAAGTCGACTTACTTCCTCTAGAAAAATGAAGGTTTTGAAAATGACCTTAAAAAAGACATGGAGTCGCCACCAATCTTTTTTAGCTAGGTGTGATCGGCCACCTATTAAAACCGGTTTTATAAAATATTCTAAAAATTAATTAAAACATTTTAAAAACCAATTTCAAGTCTGCGTTTTAAACCAGAGAAATCCAAGAAGCGGGTTTGGGAGTCGGTTACGTGTGGGGAAGGATTAGCACCCTCACAACGCCCGTATAAATCTATACCTTATTAATCGTGTGTTATCTCAAGTCTCGATAAAAAATTGGTTTTAAATTTAGTATTTCAAGTTAATTCCCAATTTAGAGAAAAATAATTCCATTTTTTATTAAAAATGATCCGGAATTTATAAATTCAAAATTTTCCTATATTCCCCAACAAACGTGGCAAAATATAGAAATTTTTATTAGTTTTGAAAAACTTTCCGAATCATTCGCTTTTTTTTTAAAGAAAGATATTCCTTTATTAATGATAATTGATGATATTCCCTCCAACAAACTCGGTAGAGAACTCATGAATTATTTTAACTCGGGAATATCTTTATTTTTTTATTGAAAAATCATGATCCTTTTGAAAATATTTTAAAAGATATGAATATGTATATGCATGACATAAATAAAATGACATAGCAAGATCTAAATAATATAATGCTTCCTAAATGATATGATGTAATGTAAATGCCTTAGCATATTCTAAATGAAATGAAATAAATGCCTTAGCATATTCTAAATGAAATAAAATATCCTAAGTTATATGACATATTATAAATAAAATAAAATGACCTAGGTAACATAGTATATTCTATATGAGATGCAATATCCTAAGTCATATGATATATTCTAAATGTAATAAAATAACCTAAGTAACATAACATATTCTATATGAAATGAAATAACCTAAGTAACATGATATTTTCTAAATGAAATAAAATAACCTAAGTAACATAACATATTCTATATGAAATGAAATAATTTAAATGGCATGGCAAACATGAATGGTATGGCATATAAGTTAAATGAGATGGAATATGAAATAATGCTATCATATAATATGCATGAAAATAAAAATAAAAATAATAATGCATGAACATAGTATATGCTAAATAATATGACCAAAAAAATAACTAAATAAAAAGCATAGGATATCATGAAATATTCCAAATCATATAATAAACAATATAACATAACTCAAAATCATAACAATATCATAGAAATTATCATAGCAAGAATCATATATTATATAAAATGCATGAATATGGAAAATGCAATGCATGAAATGTATTTTTTCCTTTAATTAAGAAAATCCGTATATCTAAAAAGATATCCGGCTACCTTAGGAAAATATATCAAATTAAATATTCTAAAACCAAAATACTTTGTGATTGTTTGAAAATAATTTTGAAAAGCTTGAATTAAAAATAAAAACTGGGCTAAATCTTTTTTAAAATGGCTCTAACTTCCTAAGTTTAAAAATCGGGACTTCACTACCCTTAACCCGAGACTTGAAAAACCATTTTTAGAGTTTAAAAAGGCTTAGAAACTACCCTAAGTCAGTAGCTAACCCTCCTAATCAGCCCACTCTAAGTAACTTAAGCAAAACAGAAAAATGATTTTTATTTAAATTCAATTCTGACACCACTGTCCAGTTTTAAGCCACGATTTTTTATCCTATTTTTAAAAATTCAAAAAATTCTGAAAAAAGTACTGGAGACTCAGGACATGTAAAACTACACGGGAACAAATTGGCATAATTTTCGGATTAAAGATGAATTCCCAAAAAAATCAGAGATGTACGAGTTTTGTGTGAAAAAAACTGCTTTGCCAAAACACATTTTTGCCTTTGATAAAATCATTTAAAAATCAAAGTAAAAATATTTGAAACTCATAAAATGACTTACAAACAGTAGCTAGGACTTTTTGAAATTTAGATAAAAATTGCCTAAGTAAAAAAAATCACAAAGGTAGAATAATCAATTTGACAAACTTAATTTTCCACAAGTGTGCTCAAGAGAGCATGACTTTGAACCATTAATTGGCTCAAGTCATTATTCAAGTGGCATGAACATGAAATGCAGGAAATAATATAGCAAACGTAATGCATGAAATGCATGGATTTAAACCTAAATGTCATGAAAAAATGCATGGCATTCATAAAGTGACCTAGACCAAAATGAACTTGCATGCCATTTAATGCAACCTAGACCTAAAATGCATGAACATGCATGGCAAATAAACCTAACTTAATAACTAAAATATGCATGGCATTTTCACAAACACAAAGCATGCTTAATCCAAAATCTCAATCAAATATCATGCAAATGCTAACCGATCAACTAACATGGCAAGAATGCACATAAAATTCAAAAATTCCAAGAGGGCCGAATAGCATAATGTAACTAGCAAACATGACATTTTCACAAACACTTGGTATATTAGCATGCAAAACTAAATCAAATGACATGTAAATGCAAAAACCTACCAACTAACATGGCAAAAATGCAACACACAATGCAAAACACATGGAGTAGCCAAATGGCCTCAAGCTCCAACAAGCATGACATTTTCACAAACACTTGGTATACTAACATGCTCAACTAAAATATAACACTTAAATCATGCAAAAACCACACAAACATTTTAACAAACACTTAATATACTAAATCTAAAACATGCTCAACTAAGATATAAATCTCAAATCATGCAAAGACCACACAAGTATTTTCACAAACACTTGATATACTAAATCTAAAACATGCTCAAATTTAAACATCATGAAAACAGAAAATTAAAAATGCAAAAACATGATATTTAAAACATAAATGGCAACAAACAAAGCAACCAAATTAAAATATAACTCAAGAATATGAAGTAACATAACATTTAAAACATCAAAATCAAAGAAAACAACATAAACAATACGATAAAATAAACCAAAACAGCAACTTAAATAAATAATGTAGGCCATTTGGCCATGGTGAGTTTATTGTAAAAATAAAATGTAAAAAAAATATACTTAAGAATGAGATGAAGGAAGAACTTGAAAAGAACAATAAAAAACATTTATTTAAAATGGAAACTCACCAAATAGAAATCAAAATAGCAAAAACAAGAATAAAAAATCAAGAAAGTGCAAGAGTTGGTGCTCAAGAGCAACCTCAAGATGCTATCTTTCAAGCTTTATCTCTTCAAACTTTTTTTTTCTAAACTTTTCTTTTTTGCTTTCAACCAAGAAGAGAAAAAATAAGTAAAAACTCTAAGAACTCAGCAAAATGAAGATGAAAAAATGAAATTTTGACCTCCCTCTAAGTGCTGGCCGAAAGCCCCTAATAATGGCTCAAGGTGTTGTCATTTTTTTGTAACCAATTTCCCATCAAATGGCTAATAATTCAAGGTGAAAAACCATGAAATTACCACCTTTAGATTAGCATCTCAGCTCTCTCAAATTACAGCTGTTCAAGAATAATGTTGACATCTTTCTTGGCCTATGTGGCTTAATCACCATGCATTATTAATACTTCCAAAATATTAAAATATTGAGTTTGGGAAGTTTTCAAAATTATCCGAGTCCGTTTGCTATTTATTTTGATTTTTTCTTCCAAAAATGCCCTTTTATGCCCCTACATTTTACCATTTTTTAAACGAGCTCCAAATCAAGATTTTTCTTCACCAATCTCTTCAAAATAATTAAAAAGTGTGATCTGGAAGTTTTCATAATTTTTGGAGCTCATTTGGTATTTATTCGGGATTTATCGGCTTGAATTACTACATAGGAGGCTCGGGATTTTGCCATTTTGCAAACGAACTCCGAATCAAGTTTTTATTTCGTCAATCTTTTCCAAATAATTTAAAAATGATATTTGCAAAATTTTAGAATTTTTGGAGTCCATTTGCTATTTTTTTCAGGATTTATCTTCTTGAATTATTACATAGAAGGCCCGGGATTTGGCCATTTTGCAAACGAACTCCGAATCAAGATATTCTTTTGCCAATTTCTTCCAAATAATTTAAAAATGAGATTTTCAAAATTTCAAAAGATTTAGAGCTCATTTGCTATTTTTCGAGATTTTTCTTTTTGAATTACGACATAAGAAGCCCAGGATTTGGCCATTTTGCAAACGAACTCCGAATCAAGATTTTCTTTTGCCAATATCTTCCAAATAATTTAAAAATGAGATTTGCAAAATTTTAGAAGATTTGGAGCTCATTTCCTATTTTTTCGGGATTTGTCTTTTTGAATTACTACATAAGAAGCCCGGGATTTGGCAATTTTGCAAACGAAGACCGAATCAAGATTTTCTTTTACCAATCTCTTTCAAATGATTTAAGAATGAGATTGACAAATTTTTAGAATTTTCGGAGTCTATTTGATATTTTTCCCAAATTTTCCAATTTTGCCCTTTTGCCTTTGAAACCCGATTTTGTTCAAAACAAGTCCGATTTTCAGATTTTCTTCAATCTGAACCTTGTGCTATCCTTTTTAATCATTCTTCATCCATTGGGGGCTTTGGTCTTACCTAGTCGGGCTATTTCTGTGATTCTTCCCGATTTTACCAAAATCCACTAAAAACCCTAATTCTCGGTTTTCTCTCGGATTGACTTTTCTTTCGATTTTTCTTGCAAGTGACTTCTCCATTACCCGTAGTCAGTGCTTATCTTTCATTTAGAACCTTCAATTTCGACCAATTTGATCGTTTAAGCACTTTTCCACAAATTTCTCGAATTAGGGTTTTCTTTCTACTGAATCTCCAAATGCCAACTTCCGAACTCCATATCTTTCAAAGTAGACCTTGGATTATCAAAATTCTTTCGCCATTTTTCAATTGAACTTAAAACCTTGATTTTGAAAGTGGGTTAACTTTTTCAGTAGTTGACTTTTTAGGGTTGACTTTTTCTTGAGTTGAGTTTTTTCAAGTTTGACTTTTTATGCTCGCTCTCTTAAACTAAGTCTCGGAGTACCACCTGCAGGATGAAAACAGTCGTTTTACACTAGAAAACATCAATATAAGAAGAAAACATACCTGTTTAGTGGTCCGGACAAAATTAGGTGTTTACAGCTGCCCCTCTTTGGCTATTGCTGAGAATCAGGAATCAGGCAAAGATAAACCGACACTAATTTTGTACGGTCAGTGACATCACATGTAAAGTAAAGGGAAAGGGTTTTTTTTTTCTTTTCATTCTTCTATCATTTTTTTCATTTTTCATTTTTTTTCATTTTCTATTTTTTTTTCATTTTTCCTCATTTTTCCTTTTTTCAAATTTTTTTCAATTTTTTTTTTTTTAAAAATAGTAAATTGAAGATTTGTCCTTAAATTGTATTCCCTACCTAATCAAGGCTCGATTCGTCTTAAGGAAATGAATTCGATTTTCAAAAGAAAAAATTATGCCCGAAGGTCTTTGAAAATAGTGCCCGGAGGTCTTAAAATGGTGCCTGGAGGTCTTAAAACTGGTGCCCAGAGGTCTTAAAAAATTGGTGCCCGGATGTCTTTAAAATGGTGCCCGAAGGTCTTAAAAAATTGGTTCTCGGAGGTCTTTAAAATGGTGCCCAGAGGTCTTAAAAATTGGTGCCCGAAGGTCTTAAAAGACTGGTGCCCGAAGGTCTTAAGAAACTAGTGCCCGAAGGTCTTAAAAAATTGGTGCCCGGAGGTCTTAAAAAACTGGTGCATGAAGGTCTTAAAAAATTGGTGCCCGGAAGTCTTTAAAATGGTGCCAGGAGGTCTTGAAAAACTAGTGCCTGGAGGTCTTTAAAATGGTGCCCGAAGTTCTTTAAAAATTGGTGCCCGGAGGTCTTTAAAATTGGTGCCCAGAGGTCTTAAAAAAACTGTTGCCCGAAGGTCTTTAAAATGGTGCCCTGAGGTCTTTAAAGTTGTGCCCGGAGGTCTTTAAAATTGGTGCCCGGAGGTCTTTTAAAATTGTGTCCGGAGGTCTTTAAAATGGTTTTTGAAGAATTGTTGAAAATTAACCTAAAGATTTTGAGAAGATGCGAATGCTTTTTGATGCAGATGCAGATGTTGAATAAGATACGAATGACTTAAACTGGTGCAAATGTCTTTGATGAAAATGTAAATAACTTAGATTGATGCAAATTCTTCTAGATGTAGATTCAAATAACTTAAATCGATGTAAATTTCCTTGATGCAGATGCCCTTACTAATTGTGTTCATGTAAATGGTTTATGATTATCACACAATAATGAAAATATAATGATTCTAGAAATAATGCAATTGCTTGAGATGACGCAAATGCGAATTCCATGAAGAATGTAAATGTAAAATGCAGATGCTTATGGAATAATGCTAATGCAAATACCCATGAATGATGCAAATGTTTGCCGACACTGTGCATATGCAAAAGCTCGATAAAGAGATGAGTGCTCATGAGTGATGCAAATGCCCCTGGTTGTTTTTCTAGACTTTGGCTTAGCCTTTCAAATTCTTTTTTCCTCTTCAAATCAGAGTATATCTTCAATTCATTTTGGCTATTCTCTTTGCCCCAACAGTTTTCAAACTTTCATCAACAGAGATCTGAACTGGGTTCTATTTCTTCTTCTCATATCTAGAAGTCAGGTGCTATCCTGGCAGTTCTATACCTTTGGGTTAGAAAAAATCATTGTCTCATGTCAACATCAAAATGAGTATTTCAAAAAATATCTTTATTTGTTTTCTTATTTTGAAAACTTCTGAAAAAAAAAATATTAACCCCACAATGTGTGATGTACAAATCTTTTGAAGACTGATGATCATTGTTAGAAATTTCTCTAAGTGTCAATCTGGGTTTTTTAACTAGGATTGGCAAGGCTTGGTATAACAAGATTCTGGCTTTTCCAGGAAAACTTCATGACAAAAATGTATATCCCTTCTAGGCTCACAAATGGAACAAGTTTTATAAATCATGAATTCATTGAGAACCAAACAAATTCAACATTCTTTTAGTTTCCATATCAAGGCATTTTGACAAGCGTCAAGATTGGCCGGGATGTTTAAACCGGAAAGTTTAATCTTGGGAAAAAAAGTTTCAGTTTTTGAAGACAATCCTTTGAATGCGAATTGACAATTTGAGAGTTTCAGGCATTCCTAGATGTTCCTCGATGACCATTTTTTTAAGATGACCTTCTCTTTTTGTGGTATCGGCACTTTCATAAATGGCATAAAAAATTTCCATTCTACTCAAGACCGCCCGTTTTTTGAGTTTTCACCTTAGAGTCCCTTTTTCTCTCCAATTTTTCTTTTTTCGTTGTTTTACCATGTACTTGAGAATTCTAAATTCTTCCTTAGTGAAATGAGAATTTGATGAGATGGGATAAAATCCGAGGAAAACCCTTCAAATTAAATATTCATGCTTGATCAAAATGGACTTTTAAAGCACGTAATGTAGGCCATGGCTTAGGGTTCAGAAAGAAAGGATAAATAGGCCCAAAATATGTGTTTGAGGGTAATCAGATCAAGGATCATTTCTTGAGGAGGATTCTATTTGAAGCATTTGTCCCTTCTTGGACATTTCTTTCCTTTTGACTTTGCTATTTTTCTTCCTTGCTTTTGGCTTTCAAATTGCCATGTCTTTTCACACATTTTGTTTTTGTTTTTCTTGGCTTTCATTTCACCATCTTTTCCTTTTCTTTTTTCTTTGACAAAGTGAGCCTGCATTTATTCGGGGCTCCATTGCTTTGTGTCTGTCCTTGAGCTGTCACTCATTACTCAATGATCTTTAAAAAGATCTTTCCTCACATTTGCCCCTCAGTGTAGAGGGTGATCCTTGATCAGGGTTCAAAGAAGAAAGAATTCTTTTGGCTCAAAAAGGGTGACTATGGATAATTTCTTTTTGTGCGAAGGGGATATGTAAGATGGCCATTTCTCATGTCAAGCACAAATATTCACATTGAAAAGAAATTCCCAGGGGAAATAGATAATCAAAATTTCATTTTGCACTTTGGAATCATCTGAATTCTCCTATGCATGATATTACAAAAATGTTTTCATTTTTCATCGCATGCTCCCAATGATTCATGCGTTAGTCCATCCTTATTCACCATGTATCTATCATTTTCGCATATGATGCCCCAATTTGATTAACCATGAGAATTTGTATCAACGAGGACATAGCAAGTCTAGGTCTATTTTGAAAAGGCTGAATTTCAAATCTAAGTTCTTTGAGGAGACAAGAAAAATATGACCCAAAAAAAAAAAAGCGTTTTCTCTGGGACAAGGGATAATCTAGTTTAATCATTGCGCCCCAAGGTGTCAATCATGAAGTGATGTTTGGGCAATTAGTGTTTTGTGGTTTGTTGGAAATGACATGAATGGTTTTGGCACAACCTTGACACAGATCAAATTACCGAATCTAGATTCTTAAAAGAATATCTCATTTGTTTGAATTTCAAGGAATTCGAAAAATTTCAAAAAGTTCGTTCCTTTGTTCATAGCCTAGACTAGGATTTACATCCTTGCTTATTCTGCAATGACAATGCTTCTCTCTCTTTTTTCAAATTTATTTTTCCTTGAAGCATTAGGTCTTTCAAGTGTTCTTGATTCAAGGTTTAGGTATAGAGAAGCCCAAAAAAGAGGGGGATGGTGTTGGGTCATTTCTAACACTGATCATCAATCTTCTTGAGACTATCCATTATTAAAACTTCCTTAATGCTTGTTTTTTCAAATTCACATTATTGTTAAAACACAACAAAGACAAAGCATTTAAAATTCAAAATTCATTTAATTCATGTAGATGTTAACATGAGACAAGTGCTTTCATCATCACAGTGTATAAAACTACATGCGTAAAAATGCTCCTATTGACATTTTCAAAGGTAGTAATTCTCCCCCTAAAACCCTAAAAAAACTGATTTAGGGCTAAGCGGCCTTCCATTGATTGATAAGCTCAGGTGTCAAAATACCATCACAGATAAGACCTTCAATCCTTTCCTTCAGTTGTCTGCATTTTTCAGTTGAATGCCCAACTACCCCTAGGTGATAATCACACTTGCTGTAAGGGTCATAACTCCTCGCTGATGGATTCGGAGCTATTTTCAAAGGTACCGGGGTAAGGTACTGATTCTTTATTAGTAATGGCAGTAGGTCAGGGATGGGGATTGGAATTCTTTCTTGATTTTTCCGCGGTCATTTTCTAGAAGTAGGCCTTGTTGCAAGGGCTGGTATAGGATTATGTGTTTGGGTAGGTAGGTAAGGATAAAGGCTTGGAGATACCACAGTAGGGTAACATGATTGGTATGAGGGAAATTGGGAATATGGGACGAAATCTCCCATAGTTTGGACATCTTCCTCTTTCTTTCTAGGTGCCTTATTTCTATCGGCATTGGATGTTCCTTTTCTTTCAAGTTTCCCATTTTTGATAGCATTCTCAATCATCTCCCCTGAAATTACCATGTCCGCAAAATTCTTCGAGGCATTGCTGATGAGTCTGTCATAGTATGGGGCCTGCAGTGTATTCACAAAAAGGGTAGTGATTTCTTTTTGTGTCAAGGGCAGTTGTACTTGGGCGGCTAGGCTCATCCACCGTTGTGCATATTCTTTGAAGCTCTCAGTAGCTCTTTTCTCCATATTTTGCAAAGTGAGACGATCAGGTGTCCTGTCGGTCATATGCTTGTACTGGTTTAGAAAAACCCTAGCCAAATCATTCCAATAGCGAATCTGATCCCTACTCAACTGACTATACCACCAAATTGCAGACCCACTGAGGCTATCCTGAAAGCAGTGAATCAAAAGCTTATCATTATCTATATGACTTGTCATCTTCCGGCAGAACATAGTGATGTGGGCTGATGGATCAGACGTCCCGTCATATTTCACAAAGTCAGGGATTTTGAACTTAGGAGGAATGACTAAATCAAGGACCAAGCATCGTTCTTTCACCTCCACACTCCCGAATACGTCTGTATTTTCTACTGCCCGGAGCCTTTCATCTAGCAACTGATATTTCCCTTGGGAATCTGCCAACTCAACCTCATTTACTGCTTTTTTTCTTTCTACTTTGCCTATTCAGCTGGATCATCTGAGTTTAGGACATTGACTGTGTTCTGGGCATCAATCATTACGACCTCATTCTGACCCTTTTGTGCCTCTAACCCTTCTCCGGCGACAAAGTTTTTGGTGTATCATTTTCCTTTGATTACGACAGACATCAGCTCCATCAATTTAGTCATCTGATCCTTAGATTCCGCTTTAGACTTTGCCAACTGTTCTCGCAATTCTTTATGTTCCCTTTTTATTTTTTCCATTCGGGCAACTTGATCATCCTCCATAGCACTAGTGATGGAGACTCAATTAAGAGTTGTAAACCCAAGTGCAGGTTATGTTCAAGTAATAAATTCTCGGGTGTCCGAGGTCGAACCACAGGGAAGCGTATTAGTAAGTATAAGTTTATAAATATATAAGAAAAAGAAAGTAAACAAGATATTAGGGAATCAACAACAAAACAAGATAAACAAGATATTAGAGAACAAAATAAACAAAATAACATAAAAGAAATTAAACAAGATATAAAAACAATAAGAAAAGATGTTGAGGTTAGAGAATCCACTCTTGGTGTTATGCTAAGATTAATCTTGTTTTATTACACAATTGAAATTCACACATAAGGGAGATTCCAATCGGAAGGTTTAGCAATTCAGTCCAAATTGTCCAACGTCCATAGCATATGATATTATGTTCATTTGGTGTCCTCAAAACTCACAAAAAGAGTCCAAGCATTCCTTATGCCAAGGTATATGTCTACAACAAATCAAGGTTATGAAAACAAGCATTTACTGTGCCATTTTCATTGTCAATAATGAATCAAGATCTCTACTTTGCAAGTATGATTTTAAACCAAAAGAAAATATTATCTATACTAGTGTTTATAAATGATGATTCATTTTAGCTCATGTTTAAGAGACTAACCTTAGCATTTACCAAAAGCTTCACCTCATCACCTCAACAATATGATTAGCAACACATACTAGATATGAATAAAATGAAAAGAAATGTAAGCAGCATAAGTAAATAAAGAAAAAGAAAACTAGAGAAAGGAAAGAAGAAGAAAACTTAGAGAATTTTATTACAATGGCTAATATCCTACCAATGTACCATTGTACTCTTACAATCATCCAAGGCCCTCTATTTATACACATTTTGGAAAGCTAAATGACAAGAGACAAGCTTTATAAATTTCAAAGGTAGGTATAATAGGTGGGTGCATTTTTCTAACAATTTTCGTCATATTGTATGACAATTCTGATCAGCCAGCTTGATGGTTGATTTTGTTAATGTTTGAGGCTTGATCTGATCAAACGGTCTTCTAGCAAAATATTCCCCTATCAGTTACTGATCCATAGCCGTTGGAATCAGATCATTTGCTCATCTGGATCAGCAGATATGGTCAAAATACCAAACCTGGTTAGCACAGACGTCATTGCACATCAGCCAACTTGATAGTTGATTTCGCTAGGGAAAACGACTCCGTTTCAAGAAGTGTAAAACATGAAAAAGATAGATATGCCTCTTAACTGTGCACTGTAAAAATTTCAGCCTTAATGCTTCATTGAAACTCCAGATATAGCTGATATGGCGAAAGGTGTCAGAACTGCAACTGAATTGGATTTGCCCTTAATTCTTGATTTAACCTAGTAATCTGAAATCAGTCAAAGAAACTCGTGAAAAACACCAAATTACATAAAAATATAAAAGATCATAAACACAATTAGACTAAGCAATAATAACTCGTATTTGACACAAAACAATAATAAAACATAACTAAAAACTATATAATTATACGAGTTATCAACTAGCCTGTATTAAAAGGATACTCAGTACTTCTTATACCACTGATTTGAAATGGAAATTCTTTCAAAGACTCTTAAAGCCAAGCCAACTTCTGTTTTATTTCCCCAAATGTATGTCATGATGAATGAGCCATGATTGTCATTTGATGCATGTAAAGACTAAACAATATGAAGTATGGACATGTACAATGGAAACATGCTGACCATATATGTAATAAATGCAATCACGATGCCAACATGTTGCAAGCAAAGAATAAATAAATCAACACATGGATATATGCAATGACTGATCATGTACATTTTAGCATATTTCCCAGTGAATGATCATATACCCTATGAATGCAACACGATGCAAACAATGAATGATTGATACAGAGTATATACAAAGAAAATCATGCTAACCATATGTGTCATGAATGCGACCTAATGCTAATCATGATGTATGTAATAAGAAAATTAATGCATGGATATATACAGAAAAATCATGCTGACTATGTTTGTTATGAATGCAACCCAAAGTCAACATGATGCATGTAAAGAATAAGTAAATTAATGCATGGATATATACAGAAAAATTATGCTGATTATGAATGCATGAATGCAACCTGACAAATAATTGATCGGATGCAAAATGCAAAGGGCGAAGATATCTCGGAGGAAATTTAGAATCGGAGGAACTTAATCATCAACATCTCATAAATTTGAAGCATAGTCAATTCATTCCAATATCAATGTTCACAATGGTATAAACCATGTTTTACAAAATCTAAGTAGTAGTTAAAACTGTCTTTACAAGCACTTTATTCTCCCTAGCATGCTAAGGCTATAAGAGCCGGCTACTGAAAAAGTGAAATCCTATTACATCATATAAGACCGAAGTCTTTCCATCTTGATGCTGTAAATCTCTCAATCCTACTGACGCTTTCCCAGTCCTCTATCAATCAATGTCATTGGATCCAACCACTTGGCATCTATAAGAGCTTGCACTTTCCTTTTGACTGCTATACAATCTTCGATGCTATGGCCAACAATTCCACAGTGATAATCACATTTAGTATTTAGATTATACCACCTTGGATATGGTGGTAACAGGGGTTTCAATGGGACACAAGCAACCATGTGATTTTGGATCAGTATAGGGAGGAGCTTTTGGTAGCTGATTGGAATAGGATCAAAATGCATTTGGGTCTTATTCTGGGATCGTTTCTTAGTCACACATGGCTTAGGAGTTGGGGCACTTGGTGGTGGTACTAAGGTCCGAACCGGAGTGTTTACATGCAGATGTGGCGGAACAGCATGGTAAGGGTGTGGATTTGGACACAGGGCCTTTGGAGGTTGTACATAGCTCGAGGTTCCTATCCCAGATACTGGATAAGGTGATTGATGAGGAAAATAGTATGAACTGGCAGTTGGTGGTGATGGAGTGAGATTCATGAATCCCGTAGTGGTCATCCCAATGGACGATTGGACCATAGTAGGGTGGGGATACTGGTTTGGACCTAGAACAGTTTGCAGGTATGGTACAGGATCCGAGGTTTTTATCTTAGGTATCGGGCTCTCAGGTTTAATAATTTTCAGGATTTTGTCCACAATTTCATCAGGATTGCAACCTTTGTGGCATTGACAAGCGCAGGATCCATCAAGGGTTGTATGTTCTGGACCTAATGGTTTTGGTTGATCCGAAGGCGATGCAGAGCCCTGAGAAAGTTCCTCTTTACTTTTACCTATATCCTCAACCATTTTCAGCAATTTGGCCAGCTCTTCCTTCACCTCTCGGATTTCATGTCCATATTCCTTTTGGTTGCGTTCTAAAGCACCCAATTGTTCCTCCGATTCATTCCTCATATCTCGAACCCCTTTCATGCAAATGAAAATGTCATGAGATTAAGAATACAATTATGAATGTACATACTCTATTCCTATATGCATGAATATACTGATGATTAATGCATGAATATATACAGAGAAATTATGGTGACTATGTATGCTATGGATGCAATCTAATGCCAACATGATGGATTTAAAAAATGAATAAATTGATGCATGGGTATATACAAATAATGACCATGTATGTATTCTACAATGAATGACCATGCATGCTATGATGTCAAAATGATACATACTAAGAATAAATGAATTAATACAAAGGTAGGTACAAAGAATGACCATGTAATCACAAATGTATTCTACAATGAATAACCATGCATGTTAGGACTGTAACACAATGTCAAAATGATACAAATAAAAAATAAATGAATTAACACCAAGGTATATACAAAGAAATCAATGATTACATGAAATTGATGGGACCTAAATCCTGATTATTCAAAAATCTCATTATGCAAGATTTGTCTCCAAATTTATGACTTTTTGAAACATGCTTTTTTCTATGAAAAACCAATCATATTATTTTCAAAAGAAATTCGGGGTAGTGGATCCTACTATGGTACAGTATCCAAATGTTCATGCAACACTACCGGTTTATAGAAACCATCAAGTAAAATTACCAACTGTTGATTGCAAAGAATGAGATCAATAATACAACCAAAAATGTATATGCTCTATTCACACATGTATGAAAAATGCAAAAATGCTTGGAAAAAGATTTTTATTTTTTTTCAAATAATTAATGAATATTTGCCCCAACAATATATGCTTATTTAGGCATCACGATGCCTTCGAGGCGGAGTTTCACATTTATTACGGGCGATGCACGTACATCGTTGCCCGATATACCACACTTATTCGAAGTGTAAAATAGGTAACAAAAGGTTTAGAAATGTCCCTCTATGTGTTCCTATTTTCGGTATACCTAAGGGAAATCCGGCATGGCTTCGCCTAGGTTCACTATATGAAGGTGAATTGGTTCTAAGGCCCCGAATTGTTCCTCACTGTCGCCGGTGAAGGCTAGTAAGTCACCCCGATAAAAGCGGGTTCAATTCGTTAGAGTATATTTTCCTATGCCCGTACGGAGGATTATCACGAAGGCATTAGGTACTTTATACTCCGAAAGTGTTTCACTAGCCCATACGGAGGATCAATCACGAAGGCGTAGTTACTTTACTTCCACTTAAAAGGACGAAACCCGGGTAGAGGATTCATGTTATGCAAATGCAAATACAATGTGTGCGGAGGAACAAAACAAACCTGTCACCACCTATTCTACAACCCTTATTCTAAATACCCCACTAAAATCAAAAAATGTAAAGCATGAGTTAAACAAACATATAAATATACGCAACAAAATAACCAGAGAACAAATAATAATATGAATGCACATGAATATGGACATATTAAGACATTTTTTTTATTTTCAAAATTCTCTTTTATTTTAAAAATATGGGAATTAAAATTAAATACCAATTAAACCAACAAAATCGAGACTTAGATAACACACAAATAATTCTAGGCCTAACTCTCTAAAAAGTCCCCAGTGGAGTCGCCAAGCTGTCGCAACCTAAAAAATAACGAGTCCCATCGCAAGACTTTATTATTCGTTAAGCGTGACATTAAAAAATACCGAGGAAAAGTTGACTTACTTTCTCTAGAAAAATGAAGATTTTGAAAATGACCTTAAAAAAGACATGGAGTCGCCACCAATGTTTTTTAGCTAGGTGTGATCGGCCACCTATTCAAACCGGTTTTATAAAATATTTTAAAATTAATTAAAACATTTTAAAAACCAATTTCAAGTCTGCGTTTTAAACCAGAGAAATCCAAGAAACGGGTTCGGGAGTCGGTTACGTATGGGGAAGGATTAGCACCCCCACAACGCCCGTATAAATCGGTACCTTATTAATCGTGTGTTATCTCAAGTCTCGATAAAAAATTGGTATTCAATTTAGTATTTCAAGTTAATTCCCAATTTAAAGAAAAATAATTCCATTTTTTATTAAAAATGATCCGGAATTTATAAATTCAAAATTTTCCTATATTCCCCAACAAACGTGGCAAAATATAGAAATTTTTATTAGTTTTGGAAAAATTTCCGAATCATTCTCTTTTTTTTTTGTTGAAAGAAAGATATTCCTTTATTAATGATAATTGATGATATTCCCTCCAGCAAACCCGGTAGAGAACTCATGAATTATTTTAACTCGGGAATATCTTTATTTTTTTATTGAAAAATCATGATCCTTTTGAAAACATTTTAAAAGATATGAATATGTATATGCATGACATAAATAAAATGACATAGCAAGATCTAAATAATATAATGCTTCCTAAATGATATGATATAATGTAAATGCCTTAGCATATTCTAAATGAAATGAAATAAATGCCCCAGCATAATCTAAATGAAATAAAATATCCTAAGTTATATGACATATTATAAATAAAATGAAATGACCTAGGTAACATAGTATATTCTATATGAGATGCAATATCCTAAGTCATATGATATATTCTAAATGTAATAAAATAACCTGAGTAACATAACATATTCTATATGAAATGAAATAACCTAAGTAACATGATATTTTCTAAATGAAATAAAATAACCTAAGTAACATAACATATTCTATATGAAATGAAATAATTTAAATGGCATGGCAAACATCAATGATATGGCATATAAGTTAAATGAGATGGAATATGAAATAATGCTATTATATAATATGCATGAAAATAAAAATAAAAATAAAAATAATAATGCATGAACATAGTATATGCTAAATAATATGACCAAAAAAATAACTAAATTAAAAGCATAGGATATCATGAAATATTCCAAATCATATAATAAACAATATAACATAACTCAAAATCATAACAATATCATAGAAATTATCATAGCAAGAATTACATATTATATAAAATGCATGAATATGGAAAATGCAATGCATGAAATGTATTTTTTCCTTTAATTAAGGAAATCCGTATATCTAAAAAGATATTCGGCTACCTTAGGAAAATATGTCAAATTAAATATTCTAAAACCAAAATACTTTGTGATTGTTTGAAAATAATTTTGCAAAGCTTGAATTAAAAATAAAAACTGGGCTAAATCTTTTTTAAAATGGCTCTAACTTCCTAAGTTTAAAAATCGGGACTTGACTACCCTTAACCCGAGACTTGAAAAACCATTTTTAGAGTTTAAAAAGGCTTAGAAACTACCCTAAGTATGTAGCTAACCCTCCTAATCAGCCCACTCTAAGTAACTTAACCAAAACAGAAAAATGATTTTTCTTTAAATTCAATTCTGACTCCACTGTCCAGTTTTAAGCCACGATTTTTTATCCTATTTGTAAAAATTCAAAAATTCTGAAAAAATACTAGAGAGTCAAGACATGTAAAACTACACGGGAAAAAATCGGCTTAATTTTCTGATTAAAGATGAATTCCCATAAAAATCAGAGATATACGAGTTTTGGGTGAAAAAAAACTGCTTTGCCAAAACACATTTTTGCCTTTGATAAAATCATTTAAAAATCCAAGTAAAAATATTTGAAACTCATAAAATGACTTACAAATAGGACTTTTTGAAATTAAGATAAAAATTTGTAAGTAAAAAAAAAATCACAAAGGTAGAATAACAAATTTGACAAACTTAATTTTCCACAAGTGTGCTCAAGAGAGCATGACTTTGAACCATTAATTGGCTCAAGTCATTATTCAAGTGGCATGAACATGAAATGCATGAAACAATATAGCAAACATAATGCATGAAATGCATGGATTTAAACCTAAATGTCATGAAAAAATGCATGGCATTCATAAAGTGACCTAGACCTAAATGAACTTGCATGGCATTTAATGCAACCTAGACCTAAAATGCATGAACATGCATGGCAAATAAACCTAACTTAATAACTAAAATATGCATGGCATTTTCACAAACACAAAGCATGCTTAATCCAAAATCTCAATCAAATATCATGCAAATGCTAACCTATCAACGAACATGGCAAGAATGCACATAAAATGCAAAAATTCCAAGAGAGCCGAATAGCATAATGTAACTAGCAAACATGACATTTTCACAAACACTTGGTATGCTAGCATGCAAAACTAAATCAAATGACATGTAAATGCAAAAACCTACCAACTAACATGGCAAAAATGCAACACACAATGCAAAACACATGGAGTAGCCAAATGGCCTTAAGCTCCAACAAGAATGGCATTTTCACAAACACTTGGTATACTAACATGCTCAACTAAAATATAACACTTAAATCATGCAAAAACCACACAAACATTTTCACAAACACTTAATATACTAAATCTAAAACATGCTCAACTAAGATATAAAACTCAAATCATGCAAAGACCACACAAGTGTTTTCACAAACACTTGATATACTAAATCTAAAACATGCTCAAATTTAAACATCATGAAAACAGAAAATTAAAAATGCAAAAACATGAAATTTAAAACATAAAAGGCAACAAACAAAGCAACCAAATTAAAATATAACTCAAGAATATGAAGTAACATAACATTTAAACCATCAAAATCAAAGAAAACAACATAAACAATATGATAAAATAAACCAAAACAGCAACTTAAATAAATAATGTAGGCCATTTGGCCATGGTGAGTTTATTGTAAAAATAAAATGTAAAAAAAATATACTTAAGAAGGAGATGAAGGAAGAACTTGAAAAGAACAATAAAAAACATTTATTTAAAATGGAAACTCACCAAATAGAAATCAAAATAGCAAAAACAAGAATAGAAAATCAAGAAAGTGCAAGAGTTGGTGCTCAAGAGCAACCTAAAGATGCTATCTTTCAAGCTTTATCTCTTCAAACTTTTTTTTTTCTAAACTTTTCTTTTTTGCTTTCAAACAAGAAGAGAAAAAATAAGTAAAAACTCTAAGAACTCAGCAAAATGAAGATGAAAAAATGAAATTTTGACCTCCCTCTAAGTGCTGGCCGAAACCCCCTAATAATGGCTCAAGGTGTTGTCATTTTTTTGTAACCAATTTCCCATCAAATGGCTAATAATTCTAGGTGAAAAACCATGAAATTACCACCTTTAGATTAGCATCTCAGCTCTCTCAAATTACAGCTGTTCAAGAATAATGTTGACATCTTTCTTGGCCTATGTGGCTTAATCACCATGGCTTCATCAAAGAGAATCTCTAACTAACTCTTGATTTCTAGCCATTTGATTGAAAAATCAGAAGCTTCCTCCTTCCTTTGGGATTGGGCAGGCCAGTACTTCTCTTTTCCAGCCCAACTCTGATTTTTTTGAAAGGCCCAAAGAAGCCCTTCACGCTTGCTTGGGTGAAATGACTGTTTTGCCCCCCGGATGAAAATAAATATCAAACGGACTCCAAATTCAAATTTTCTTTTTTTAATACTTCCAAAATAATAAAATATTGAGTTTGGGAAGTTTTCAAAATTATCCGAGTCCGTTTGCTATTTATTTGGATTTTTTCTTCCAAAAATGCCCTTTTATGCCCCTACATTTTACCATTTTTTAAACGAGCGATCTGGAAGTTTTCATAATTTTTGGAGCTCATTTGGTATTTTTTCGAGATTTATCGGCTTGAATTACTACAAAGGAGGCCCGTGATTTGGCCATTTTGTAAAGGAACTCTGAATCAAGTTTTTCTTTCACCAATCTCTTCCAAATAATTTAAAAATTAGATTTGCAAAATTTCAGAATTTTTGGAGTCCATTTGCTATTTTTTCTGGATTTATCTTCTTGAATTATTGCATAGAAGGCCCGGGATTTGGCCATTTTGCAAACGAACTCCGAATCAAGATTTTATTTCACCAATCTCTTCCAAATAATTTAAAAATGAGATTTGCAAAATTTCAGAAGATTTGGAGCTCATTTGCTATTTTTTTTGGGGTTTTTCTTTTTGAATTACTACATTAGAAGCCCGGGATTTGGCCATTTTGCAAACGAACTCCGAATCAAGATTTTCTTTCGCCAATCTCTTCCAAATAATTTAGAAATGAGATTTGAAAAATTTCAAAAGATTTGGAGCTCATTTGCTATTTTTTCGGGATTTTTCTTTTTGAATTACTACATAAGAAGCTCGGGATTTGGCCATTTTGCAAACGAAGTCCGAATCAAGATTTTATTTTGCCAATATCTTCCAAGTAATTTAAAAATGAGATTTGCAAAATTTTAGAAGATTTGGAGCTCATTTGCTATTTTTTTGGGATTTTCCTTTTTGAATTACTACATAAGAAGCCCGGGATTTGGCCATTTTGCAAATGAACTCCGAATCAAGATTTTATTTTACCAATCTCTTTCAAATGATTTAAGAATGAGATTGACAATTTTTAGAATTTTCGGAGTCCATTTGCTATTTTTCCCAAATTTTCCAATTTTGCTCTTTTGCCTCTGAAACCCGATTTTGTTCAAAACAAGTCCGATTTTCAAATTTTCTTCAATCTGAGCCTTGGGCTATCCTTTTTAATCATTCTTCATCCATTGGGGGCTTTGGTCTTACCAAGTCGGGATATTTCTGTGATTCTTTCCGATTTTACTGAAATCCACTAAAAACCCTAATTCTCGGTTTTCTCTCGGATTGACTTTTCTTTCGGTTTTTTCTTGCAAGTGACTTCTCCATTACCCGTAGTCAGTGCTTATCATTCATTTGGAACCTTCAATTTCGACCAATTTGATCGTTTAAGCACTTTTCCCCAAATTTCTCGGATTAGGGTTTCTTTTCTACTGAATCTCCAAATGCCAACTTCCGAACTCCATATCTTTCAAAGTAGACCTCGGATTATCAAAATTCTTTTTCCATTTTTCAATTGAACTTAAAATATTGATTTTGAAAATGGGTTGACTTTTTCAGTAGTTGACTTTTTGGGGTTGACTTTTTCGGGGTTGACTTTTTTGGGGTTGACTTTTTTCAAGTTTGACTTTTTATGCTCGCCCTCTTAAACTAATTCTCGGAGTACCACCTGCAGGATGAAAACAGTCTTTTTACACTCGAAAACATCAATATAAGAAGAAAACATACCTGTTTAGTGGTCCGGACAAAATTAGGTGTCTACAGTGTCAATTTGGGTTTTTTCAACTTGAATTGACAAGGCTTGGTACAACATGAATTTGGTTTTTCCAGAAAACTTCACCAAAAAAAAAATGTATGTCCCTTCTAGGCTCACAAATGGAACAGATTTTATAAATCATGAATTCGTTGAGAACCAAACAAATTCAACATTCTTTTAGTTTACATATCAAGGTATTTTGACAATCGTCAAGATTGGCTGGGATGTTTAAACTGGAAAGTTGATTTTGGAGAAAAAAAAGTTTCAATTTTTGAAATCAATCATCCAAATGAGAGTTGACAATTTGGGAGGTTTAGGAATTCCTAGATGTTCCTCGATGACCACTTCTTTTAGATGATCTTCTCTTTTGTGGTATTGGCACTATCATAGATGGCATCGAAAATTCCCATTTTACTCTAGACCGCCCGTTTTCAGGTTTTTGTCCTAGAGTCCCATTTTCTCCAATTTTTTCTTTTTTCATTGTTTTACCATGTATTTGAGAATTCTAAATTCTTCCTTAGTGAAATGATAATTCGATGAGATGGGATAAAATCTGAGGAAAAAACCCTTCAAATTAAATATTCATGCTTGATCAAAATGGACTTTTAAAGCATGTAATGTAGGCCATGGGTTAGGGTTCAGAAAGAAAGGATAAATAGGCCCAAAATATGTGTTTGAGGGTAATCAGATCAAAGATCATTTCTTGAGGAGGATTAGATTCTCTTTGAAACTTTTATCCATTTTGGACTTTTTATTCCTTTTGACTTTGCTCTTTTTCTTCCTTGCTTTTGGCTTTCATTTGCCATCGTTTTTTCACATTTTTTTTCTTTTGTTTTTCTTGACTTTCATTTTGCTATCTTTTCCTTTTTCTTTTTCTGAGTGAGCCCGTATTTATTCGAGGCTCCATTTGCTTTGTATCTATCTTTGAGCTAGGACTCATTTCTTCGTGATCTTTAAGAAGATCTTTCCTCGCATTTGTCCCCCAGTGTAGAGGGTAATCCTTGATCAGGGTTTAAAGAAGAAAGAATTCTTTCGACTCAAAATGGGTGACTATGGATAATTTCTTTTTTGCGAAAGACATATGAAAGATGGCCATTTCTCATATCAAGCACTAATATTCACATTGAAAAGCATTCCCCAAGGGAAATAGATATTCAGAATTTCATTTTGCACTTTGGAATCATCCGAATTCTCATATGGATGATATCACAATTTTTTTTCGTCGCATGCCCCAATGATTCATGAGTTATTCCATCCTTTTTCATCATATAACCATCATTTCCACATAGGATGCCCCAGTTTGATTAACCATGAGAATTCGTATCAACGAGGAACATAGCAAGTCTAGGTTTATTTTAAAAAGGCTGAGTTTCAAATATGAGTTCTTTGAAAGGATAAGGAAAATATGACCCAAAAACGGGTTTTACTTGGGACTTGGGATACTCTAGTTTAATCATTATGCCCAGGGTGTCAATCATGAAGTGATGTTTGGGGTAATTAGTGTTTTATGGTTATTGGTAAAGGTCATGAATGATTTTTGCACAATCTTGACATACATCAATTTACCAAAATCTAGATTTTTGAAAGAATGTCTCTTTTGTTTAAATTTCAAGGAATTCGAAAAAAATTTCAAAAAGTTCGTTCCTTTGTTCATGGCCTAGACTAGGATTTACATCTTTGCTTATTCTGCAATGACAATGGTTTATGAAGTTTAATCAATCATATTCCTTGAAGCATTAGGTCTTTCATGTGATCTTAGTTTCAGGGATTTAGACATATGGAAATCCCAAAAGAGGGAAGGTATTGGGTCATTTCTAACAATGATCATCAATATTCTCGAGACTATCCATTATTAGAACCTCCTTAATGCTTGTTTTTGCACATTCAAATTATTGTTAAAACACAACAAACATTAAAACATTCAAAATTCATTTATTTCATAGGGATGTTAACATAAGACAAGTGTTTTCATCATGAGGTATGAAACTAAATGAATAAAAACTTCCCCTTGACATGTTCTCCCTAATTCAAACTGGCTATTTCTCGGTACTCTTTTTGACCTTTCCATCTTCTTCCCCTATTATGACATCCACAATGGTCTCATCATTCCCATTCAGCAGATTCTCCATGCTGTCTGACCTTTGTGTCTTCCCCACATCTAACTGTCCTTTATTAATGAGTGCTTGAACCTTCCGTTTCAGACATAGGCAATTTTCTGTGGAATATCCTCGAATCTCGGAATGATAATCACAATATGCATTCTCGTCATACCAGTTCGGATATGGGGGTTGGATAGGCTCCACTAGAACTTTAGTGAGGAGTTGCTCTTCGACCAGCTGGGGTAATAGTTCAGAGTAAGATATGGGGAGCGGCTCAAACTGATCCCTTTTTCGGATATTCTTCGATTTCCTAGATTTTGAAAGGCCATCGGGTATAAGTATGAATCCTGGGATACATAGTTTGTAGAAGGACAAGGTGGTTGGTATGAAGTAATCGGAATATATGGGGCAAAGTCTCCCACAGCTTGGACATCTTCCTCTTTCTTTTTGGGCGTTTGATTTCTCTCTCCATTAAATGTTTTACCACCTTCAAGCTTCCCAACCTTGATAGCATTTTCAATCATTTCCCCAGAGATTACCATATCTGAAAAATTCTTCGTGGTGTTGCCAACAAGTCTATCGTAGTATAGGGCCTGTAGTGTATTCACAAAAATAACAATGGTTTCCTTCTGAGTTAAGGGCGGTTGTACTTGGGTGGCCATGTTCCTCCACCTCTGAGCATACTCTTTGAAGCTCTCAATAACCTTTTTCTCCATATTTTGCATGGTGAGAAAGTCATGTGTCATGTCAGTCACATGTTTGTACTGGTTTAGAAAAGCCTTGGCCAAATATTCCAAGAGCGAATCTGATCCTTGCTCAACAGACTATAGCACCTAATTGTGGACCCGCTGAGGCTATCCTGAAAGCAGTGAATCAAAAGCTTATCATTATCTATGTGACTTGCCATCTTTCGGCAGAACATGGTGATGTGGGTTGATGGATCGGTCGTCTCTTCATATTTCACAAAGTTAGGGACCTTGAATTTAGGAGGAATGACTAAATTGAGGACCAAGCATCGTTCTTTCGTATCCATACTTCCGAATATGTCTGTATTTTCTACTGCCCGAAGCCTTTCATCTAGCAACTGATATTTCCCTTGGGAATCTGTCAACTCAGCCTCGTTCGACTCAACTATCTTCAACTTTTCCCGTTCAACTGGGTCGTCTAAGTTCAAGGTGTTGCTGGGGTTAATTGTGTTCTGGCCATCCATTATTACGACCTAATTCTGACCTTTTTGTGCCTCTAACCCTTCTCTGGCGGCAAAGTTTTCAGTGTATCCTTGTCCCTTGATTACGGTGGACATTAGCTCCATCAATTTAGTCATCTGATCCTTAGATTCTACTTGAGACTTTGCCAGCTGTTCTCACAATTCTTCATGTGCCCTTTCCATTCTTTCCATTCGGGCAACTTGTTCATTCTCCATAGCTCTAGCCTCTATTGGAAAGGTACTCAGTACTTCTTGTACCTTTGATTTGAAATGGAAAATATTTCAAAGACTCTTAAAGCCAAGCCAACTTTTGTTTTATTCCCCCCAAATGTATGTCATGATGAATTTGCCATGATTGTCATTTGATGCATGTGAAGAATAAAAAAAATGATGTATGGACATATATAATGGAAACAAGCTGACTATAAATGCAATAAATACAATCACGATGCCAACATGCCGCAAGCAAAGAATAAACAAATCAATGCATGGATATATGTAATGAATAACCATGTATATTTTAGCGTATTTTCCAATGAATGATCGTATACATTATGAATGCAACATGATGTCAATTATGATGCATGTAAACAATGAATGATTGACACAGAGTATATACAAAGAAACTCATTCTGATTAGATTATGAAAATGTGAATTAAAATATCATAGAATGTGAATTAAAATAATAATAATAATATCATGGAAAATATCATAGAAAAAATCACACATTTAAATAAAATGCATGAACATGGAAAATGTAATGCATGAAAATGTATTTTTTTCCTCTAAATAAAGAAATCCGTATATCTGAAAAGATATCCGGCTACCTTAGGAAAATATGTCAAATTAGATTTTCTAAAAAAAACAAAAACTTTGTGATTGTTTGAAAACAATTTTGAGGAAAACTTGAATATAAATTAAAACCCTTACCAAACCCATTTAAAATGGCTAATTTCCTAAGTTTAAAATCCCAGACTTAACCACCCTTAACCCTAGATTTATAAAATCATGTTTAAAGTTTAAAAAGGCTTAGAAACTACCCTAAAACAGTAGCTAAATCTTCTAACCATCCCCCTCTAAATGCCTTCGCCAAATCTAACCATTATTCCTCTTTTGATTTCAAATCTGCCTCTACTGTTCGGTTTTGCCACACGATTTTTTAGCCTATTTTTAAAAATTCAAACAAATCTAAAACAAATACTGGAGACTCAGAACATGTAAATCTATACGAGAAAAATTGGCTTAATTTTTAGATTAAAAATGACTGCCCAAAAAATCAAAGAAGTTCGAGTACTCGGTGAAAAAAACTGTTTTGTCAAAACACATTTTTTGCCTTTGATAAATTCATCCAAAAATCAAAGTAGAAATTGTTGGAAATAATCCTAAAGACGACAGTAGCTAAATATTTTAAAAACCTTGGACAAAAATTGGCTAAGTAAAAAAAATCACAAAGGTAGAATAATCAATTTGACAAATCCTTAATTTTCCACAAGTATGCTCTAAAAAGCATGACTTTGAGCCATTAATTGGCCTAAGTCACAAATCAAGTGGCAATGACATGGAATGCATGAACATACAGCAAATGAAATGTATGAAATGCATGGTCTAAAGGTCTAAATGGTAAAGGAAATGCATGACAATTCAAGACAACCTAAATGCCTAGCATGAATTTGCATAGGAATAAATGCTATCCATATGCATACAATGCTTGATAATGTAAATGTGACTAGGACCTAATATGTTGTGAATACGCATGAAAATGCTAATGTAACCTAAGACCTAAATAGCATAGTAATGCATGATAATACCAATGTGATTTAAGACTCAATATGCATAGCAATACCAATATGGCCTAGACCTAAAATGTAATGAACATGCATAGCAATACTATGAACATACAATGACCCAGGAAACTAATGTCAATGCTGGAACAAACAGCAACTAATTCACAATTTCAAGATATGATAATGCAAAGCATGTTACCTAAACAAAATGCAAATGCATGACAAGGCAAGGGATGCATGAAGGGGCCAAATGATCACATGAGACTCTAATGCAATCCTAAATGACACAAGTACATGACAAATCATATTAAGATGCATAATGTCATGACCTTTTCATAAGCATATATCATACTAAAATCAAAATGCACAGGCTCATGGCATAGAAATGCAAGCAAGTTAAGACACGAAAGGAAAATGCACATGCAAGGCACACAAAAAGGAGTTGCAAACAAGTTAAGACATGAAATAGCATTTTCATAAGCACATGGCATACTAAAATCAAAATGTACAACTTCATGGCATGGAGATGCAAACAAGTTAAGAAGCAAAAGGAAAATGCACATGCAAGGCATGCAAAAATGAAGTTGCTGAATGGTCATGGAACAAAATAAAGAAAATGAAAACATGTAAGACATGATACATGAAAAAAATGCACAACATGAGCATATGAACAACAATGGCCGAATATGCAAGGATGCAATATCAAGCATGTAAATGAAATATATAAGTAAATATAGCATAGAAAATAATGTAAAGAACATATATAAAAGATTTAACATAGACATGCAAAACAAATAACAAGCAAAACTAGTAAATAAAACAAGGAAAGTTAAGCTCCATGGTTGGTATCAAATAGGCATAGCCTCTCACCTAACCGTAATCACTTGGTCTTGCCAAGATCATTAAGCCTTTCCATCTCCATAAAATAGAAAATAAACCATGCAAAACAGAAAATAAGGTGAGCTTCATGGTAGGTAAAAATGGGCATAGCCTCTCTCCTAACCATGGTCCTTGGTCTAGCCAAGATCATATAGCCATTTCAACCTTTTTGCTTCATATTTTGTAAAAAAATAAGAATCTTAGAATACTCTAAAAACCTTGTAAAAATCATTTTTCACAACAACATGCAAGGAAGAAAAAAAAGAAAAAACAAGGCAAGTAAATGTGCCATATTCCGCCATAGAATGAAACCATAGAAAAAAAATTGTTTTCCACCATTTTAATGAAGAATAAGAGATGAAAACATAAGTAAACATTAAAAAACTTTATTTCTATGAAAAATGTAGTAGGAAAACATGATAGAAAAATCAAGAAAACACCATGGAAATCATGAAGAAAGCTATGCTAGAGCTTGGTAGAGATGACTACCTTCAAGCTCTCTATTGGAAACCTTTTTTTTATTTCTTTGAAAACCTTTATCTTTTCCAAATTAGCTACTATTTCCAGCCAAAAAAGCCTCTGAAAAAATGAAATCCCCCCTCCCTTTAGCCTTGGCCGAATGGCCCTCTAACCCTTGGATGGGAATTGCACTTTTTCTCCTCCAATCTTGGCCTTTAGATTAAGATATTTTGACAACATAAAAATGTCATCTTGCCAATTGATAACAGCCCTTAATATGTGTACTCAGCCTTTGTAGTAACCTTAGCCCTTAGATGCAAAAAAGGACCAATCCTATGAACTCTCTTGCTTGCCCCCTTGAGTGCCTACCCTTGGATGAGTTGTGCTCTTCCATTCTTGGTCATTGGATGAGGACAACATAAAAATGACATCTTGTGGATTAAATCCAGCCCTCAACATGTGTACTCAGCCCTTGTAGATGGCCTAAGCCATTGGATGAAAAGAGACAATCCCATGCACTCTCTTGCTTGACCGAATGGATGCTCACCCTTGGATGAATTGTGCTCATCTTTTTTCTTCCATTCTTGGCCATTAGATGAGGGTTCTTTTATGACAAATAAAAATTTCATTTTGGAATTTAAACTTGGCCATTGGATGGTGCATTCAACTTTCCTACAAAGGCACCTAATTCATTGGATGAAGGGGGGACCATTTGCAAGGTATTAGTGGTAGCATGTGGCTTGATAGTGACTAGGGAATTAAATTATTCAAGCTTCCTTATTATCCTCTAAGTTGGCTGACCAGGGGAAAAAAATCCCAGCAATTCCTTTTTCTTCCATATTTTCATCAATTATAAATTTGCCCTTTTTTGGTTTCCTTGGTGAAATGACCTTTTTGCCTCCCGAACTTAAATAAATAGCAAACGGACTCCAAATTTGAAATTTCTTTTTTCAATACTTCCAAAATAATTAAAAATTGAATTCTGGAAGTTTTCAAAAAAATTCGAGTCCATTTGCTATTTATTTCGGATTTATTTTCGAAATTGCCCCTTTTATGCATTCAAACTTTACCATTTTTTAAACGAGCTCCAGATCCAGATTTTTCTTCACTAATCTCTTACAAATAATTTAAAAATGTGATCTGGAAGTTTTCATAATTTTTGGAGCCCATTTATTATTTTTTCGGGATTTATCTGCTTGAGTTACTACATAGAAGACTCGGGATTTGGCCATTTTGCAAACGAAATCCGAATCAAGATTTTCTTTTGCCAATCTCTTCCAAAAAATTTAAAAATGAGATTTTCAAATTTTCAGAATTTTTGGAGTTCATTTGCTATTTTTTCGAGATTTATCCTGTTGAATTTTTGCATTGTGGGCCCGGTATTTGGCCATTTTGCAAACGAACTCTGAATCAAGATTTTATTTCGCCAATCTATTCCAAATAATTTAAAAATGAGATTCACCAATTTTTAGAATTTTTGGAGTTCATTTGCTATTTTTTCGATTTTATCCTGTTGAATCTCTACATAGTGGGCCGGTATTTGGCCATTTTGCAAATGAAATCCGAATCAAGATTTTATTTGTCCAATCTCTTCAAAATGATTTAAGAATCAGATTTGCGAATTTTCAGAATTTTTGGAGTTCATTTGCTATTTTTCCCACATTTTCCAATTTTGTCTTTTTGCCTTCGAAACCCGATTTTGCTCAAAACAAGTCCGATTTTCAGATTTTCTTCAAACTGAGCCTTGGGCTATCTTTTTTCAATCATTTCTCATCAATTAGGGGCCTTAGTCCTACCAAATTGGACCCTTTCTGCAATTTTTCCAAATTTCACCAAAATCCACCAAATCGGACCATTTTTTCCAATTTTTCCAAATTTCTTCCAAGTGGCTTCTCCATTACCCGTACTCAATGCTTATCTTTCATTTGAGACCTTCAATTCTGACCAATTTGATTGTTTAAGCACTTTTCCCTAAATTTCTCGAATTAGGATTTTCTTTCTACTAAATTCGTAACCCAACTTTCGAACTCCATATCTTTCAATGTAGACCTCGGATTATCAAAATTCTTTCACCGTTTTTCAATTGAACCTCAAATCTTGAATTTGAAAGTGGGTTGACTTTTTCAATAGTTGACTTTTTTGGGGTTGACTTTTTCGAGGTTGACTTTTTATTTGATTCATTCATTCATTTTTTTATAAAACATAAAAAAAAAGATGTGTCAATAAATTCTAGTTCATGGTTTTCAAAACTAAAGGTACAATTGGTCGCACTCAGAAAGAATCGGATTTTCGACACCCTTACAATAGTCGATCTCAAGCCAAAGCTATGGAGAATGGTCAGCTTGCTAGAATTGAAAGAATGGAAAGAACTCAAAGGGAACTGTAGGAACAGTTAGCTAAATCTCAGGAGGAGTCACGAGAACAGATTACTAAACTCATGGAAATGATGAGTGCCATGATGCAAAAAGGGCCGGGAGAGAATTCGATCACCGAGAAAAGAGTGGTAATTGAAGAGGATAAACCTGAAAACATACAACAAAAGGGCCAAGAGGTAACAATTGGGGCAGCCTCCTATGTTTATATCCAGCCAGCTGCTGAGACACAAAACTATGTTCCCGGAAAAGGTAATATGGGAGCTGACCCAAATGATGTTAATGTTCCAGACTTTGAGGAACTAGCTGAAAAGGAAAAAGCAAAGATAACTGAGCTGAAGAGGGTCGAAATGGAGAATCACAGAAAAACTATCAACTGCTGGAGGAGAGGCTGAGGGCCATTGAAGGGGCAGAGTTATTTGGCAGTCTGGCTGCCAAAGAGATGAGTTTAGTACACGATCTGGTAATTCTCCAAAAATTCAAAGTACCAGACTTTGAGAAATACAATGGGACTACCAACCCATCAGCACATCTGACCATGTACTACAGAAGAATGACGGGGCACGATGATAATGAAAAACTGCTTATCCATTGTTCCCAAGCTAGCTTGACAGGGTCTGCAACTCGATGGTACAATCAACTGAGTCGTACCAAGATTCGTTCATGGACGAATTTAGCTAGGGCTTTCATGAAGTCTTACAAGCATGTATCTGACATGGTACCTGATAGGCTGTTACTACAGAACATGGAAAAGAGGACCACTGAGAGTTTCAAGGAATACTTGCAAAGGTGGAAGGATCTGGCTACATAAGTGCAACCCCATTTAACTAGCAAAGAAACTACGATGCTTTTCATCAATACCCTAAAAGCACCATATTATGATAAATTGGTGGGGAGTGCCACCAAGGACTTTGTAGACATGGTAATATCCAGGGAGATGATAGAGTCGGCCATTAAGAATGGGAAAACAGAAGAGGGTGAGTCTTCTACTCCGAAAAAGGTACTCCCTGTTAGGAAGAAAGAGGAGACCCACACAGTTAGTAACAACCAATACCCATATACACCTCCCACACCATATACACCACCAAGGCCCTATACTCCTACTACATCTTATACACCTCCTGCGCCCTATATACCTTACCCGGGGTATAATCCATACTACCCCAATGTGAACCACCTTATACAAAATCCCTTCCCTTATACCAATATACCACAACAGCCGTTTCCAACCGGCATATCCCCATAGATAAACCTTCCCCGAAACACTATCCCAAACACTCAGGGAGCCAGGATCAATGACCAACATTCACCAAGGAACGATAAAAAACCCCAATTTGATCCAATTTCTACCACCCATGGTGAGCTATATCCCAAAGTATTTCAGGGTCAACTTGTTGCACCCATATACCTCAAACCTTTGACACCGTCATATCCAAGGTGGTGTAATGCAAATACTAACTACGCGTACCAAGCAAGAATTCAAGGACATTCGACTGAAAATTGTTCGACCTTTAAAAAGAAAGTCCAAAGCCTGATCAACGTCGGAGTTGTGAAGTTTGGGTCAAAGAATAGGCCGAATATAGTGGGAAACCCATTGCTCGATCATGCTAAGAATCATGTAAATGCAGTATCGACAGGGGGGGTAAAAGGGGATGCCAGGGAAGTCAAGACTCCAATGTTGACAGTATGGGTCGAGATGGTTAAGGCAGAAATGGTGGGGGATGCATACAGTTTAAAATGGTTGCAAAGAGGGTGTAAAATTGGTGCCCGTTCCATAAGTGTGGAGGTCATATCATATAGGACTGTAGGGATTTTCTGGCAAAAGTCCAAAAGATGATGTTGATGAGGAGGCCCAGTTTTACGATGAGACAGAGGAGGAAGTAGAGGTGATTGAGAATGCAGCTAGCTACGGGATAGGAAGACCCTTGATCATCTATTATGATGAACCAGAGGAGAAAGTTATGCCAGTTATTGAGGAAAGTGCGTCTAAGTTAATCATTGATTTGCATGTTTTCTTTTCGTACAAGGAAAACAAAGCTGCACCATGGAAATATAACTGCAGCATGATTATGCCTGGGTCTTCGAGTCAGCAAGATATCACAGGTGTGGGGCACTGAACACAAAGTGGAAGGTGTTATGCTCCTGAGGCTGTTGAACATGGATTAACAGGAAAAGACAGAAAAATGGACAAAAGGAAGAAAGCAGCTGAACCAATCCATATTGAGATGGATTTGTTAAAAGAAGGAGAAAGGGGGTCAGCCCCGGTAAACAAGATAAAAGAGCCGATGAATGAGAAGGAAGCTTGCCAGTTATTAAAATTCATAAAGCATAGTGGTTATAGTGTGGTTGAGCAACTACAACGTCGACCAGCTAGAATTTCAATCTTATATTTGCTTTTGAACTCGAAGCCACACAAAAATGCCCTATTGAGAGTGTTGAATCAGGCATATGTGGCTAACAACATATCGGTAGAAATATTAGACAGGCTGGTAGGAAACATCATGGCAGACGACCATATATATTTAGTTATGAGGAAAAACCATCCAATAGTATTGGGTCAACAGAGGCTCTTCATATAACTACTACTTGCAAGGGGCACATATTACCAAGAGTCTTTTTGGATAATGGTTCTTCATTAAATGTGATGCCCTTGGCAACCTTGTCCAAATTGCCAGTGGATATTTCTTATATGCTACCAAGTTGCACGATGGTCAGAGCTTTTGATGGTACTAGGAGAGACATAATGGGAACTATTGAGGTTCCTCTAGAGATAGGCCCATGCACCTATACTGTGAACTTTTAGGTCATGGATATTAATCCATCCTATAATTGGCTGTTGGGAAGGCCCTGGATATATTCAGCAGGGGTTGTACCTTTATCTCTCCACCAAAAGTTGAAATTTGTGATGGAGGTGCGTTTGGTGACTGTATCAGGAGAAGAAGACGTAATAGCCTCTGCATCTACTGAATCTCCTTATGTTGAACCCAATGAGGATACTGTAGAATGTTTCTTTCAGTCTTTGGAATTCGTAAATGCAGTTTTCGTCGCTGAAGGGCGAAAAATTCCAAAACCAAGGTTGTCCAAGAACACAAGGCTGTGGGTAAAAACTACCGTGGAAAAGGGCTGCATAGCTGGAAAAGGTCTCAAAAAATATCTTCAAGGGATGGCCCAAGCAATGGAAGTAGTGGGAAAGAAAGATTGGTTTGGCCTATGGTATCTTCCAAAGGCCCATGAGAAAAGGAAACAAGTTGAAAAGAATCGACAAAGGAGGATGGCCCGTCTCTCGGGTATGGATATTTAGTGAGAGACTATGACATTTCCACCAATCCTTCACAGCTTCTGCTCGGCTAGTTTTTTGTTTGGAGATTCTAGGTGAATAGAGATGAGCAGATATATGATATGGAGATCTGCATGACCAGGGAGGACAAAATTGAAAGTGAGAATGCTAACTGGATGGTGCGACCTTGTTCACCAGGATATAGACTGACTAATTGGAGTGCAACCGAGCTGCCCACAGTTTTTAGGTCTATTCCAACGTAATGCTTTTAAACAAATCTTAAATATCTTTGCCCAAAGATATTAAGAATTTCTTTTGTAATGGGATTTTGTCTAAAAAAATTTCATTCAATAAATAACAAACACGATGCATTTCCTTCATATTGATTTGTCCATATTCTTTCATTTATGCTATTTACTTTGCTTCCATTGTATATATGTTTTCCTATATTGTTTCTTCCCCACCTATTTACAGGTGTACGGATGGGAATATGAGGAGCTTCCTGTTAGTAATTCTGAAATTGATTTTGAGAGACCCATTTGCACCGGTGGTTTTAAGGCCGACGAAGATATTGAGGATTATGGTCTACCTCCGAACTTATTAAGAAAAATAGAACAAGAAGAGAAACAAGTACTTCCTCATGAGGAGCTATTGGAATTGTTAAATTTGGAAGTAGTAAGGAGATAAAAGAGGTTAAAATCGAGACTATTAATAAAAGGTGAATTGATAGCCTTGCTTCGGGAATATGTAGATGTATTTGCATGGTCATACCAAGACATCTCTTTAAGGCCAGAGTGCAAGCCAATTTAGCAAAAGTTGAGAAGAATGATGCTGGACATACTGTTAAAGGTAAAAGAGGAGGTGAAGAGGCAGTTTGATGCTAGATTCTTAGAGGTGGCAAAATATCCGGAATGGGTGGCAAACATTGTTCCAGTACCAAAGAAGGATGGCAAGGTGTGTATGTGCATCTATTACCCAGATTTAAACAAGGCCAGTCCCAAAGATAATTTCCCTTTGCCTCACATTGACACTTTGGTGGATAATACGGTGAAAAGATCCTTATTTTCTTTCATGGACGGATTCTTGGGATATAATCAGATTAAGATGGCACCGGAAGATATGGACAAAACCACATTTGTTACAATATAGGGAACATTCTGCTACAAGGCAATGCCGTTCGGATTGAAAAATACTGGGGCAACATGTCAGAGGGCCATGGTGACCTTGTTTCATGACATGATGCATTAAGGAATTGAGGTTTATGTTGATGATATGATTGCAAAGTCACAAGGAGAAGAGGAGCATATTGCGAATCTTAGGAAACTCTTTGAAAGACAAAGAAAGTTTCAACTCAAGCTAAACCCGGCAAAATGCACTTTTGGAGTCACTTCGGGGAAATTGTTGGGTTTTGTTGTTAGCAAAAGGGGAATTGAGATTGGTCCGAATAAAGTGAAGGCCATCCAGAATATGCCACCTCCACATACTCAAAAAGAAGTAAGAGGTTTTTTTGGGAGATTGAATTACATTGCTCAATTTTATTTCTTAGTTAACCGATAAATGTGATCCAATATTTAAGTTACTACGAAAACGTGATCCAAGACAGTGGGATGAAGGGTGTCAGATTGCTTTTGAAAAGGTTAAGCATTATCTATCAAACCCACCAGTATTAATGCTATCGGCTCCGGATAAACCGATGATATTGTATCTATTAGTATTTGAGAGATCCATGGATTGTGTTTTGGGGCAGCTTGATGGGACTGGAAAGAAAGAACAGGCGGTTTACTACCTCAGCAAGAAGTTCACAGATTATGAGTTGAAATATTCATCGATAGAAAAGCTTTGCTTTGCCTTAGCTTGGACTGCTTGAAGGCTCAGACAGTACATGTTGTACCACATGACGTGGTTGATCGCCAAACTAGATCCAATCAAGTACATGTTGGAAGCACCTTCTTTGTTATGGAGGAGGGCAAGATGACAGGTTTTGTTGTCAGAATACGACATTGTATATGTGAGTCAGAAAGCTATCAAAGGCAGTGTAGTGACTGAATTTTTAGCAAGTCGAGCAGTAGAAGATTATGAGCAGTTGAACTTTGATTTCCCAGACGAAGATTTGATGTATGTTTCGCAAGCGAATGAGGTTCCCTTGGAGAAGAAAATATGGAAGATGTACTTTGATGGGGCATCTAATGCTATGGGGTACGAAATTGGTGCAGTGCTTATATCCCCAGAAGAATATTATTATCCTTTCACTGCCAGATTGGATTTTGATTGTACAAACAATACTGCAGAATATAAGGCATGTACTATGGGCCTTCGTGTTGTCGTAGACAGAAAGATAAAAAAACTAGAGGTTTTTGAGACTCGGCTTTAGTGATATATCAATTGCGCGGAGAATGGGAAACCCGAGATACAAAGCTAATCTGATATCAAGAACTTATACTGAGTTTATTGAAGGAGTTTGAAGAAGTAAGTTTCAATTACTTCCCCAGAGAAGAAAACCGGATGGCGGATGCTCTGACTACTTTGTCATCAATGTTTAAAGTGAATGAAGGGGAGAAAGTTGTGCCGATCAAGATGAGCATATATGAGTCTCCTGCCCACTGCTTGAGTATTGAAGAAGAAGTAGATGGTCTCCATTGGTACAACGACATCTTACAGTACATTAAGAATCAACAGTACCCAGAACAGGCAACAGAAAATGACAAGAGGACTCTGAGAAGGCTAGCAATGGGTTTTGTTCTAGACAGCAAGATTCTCTACAAGAAAGGGAAAGATCAAGTCCTATTGAGATGTGTCGGGTCTGCCAAAGCTCCAAGAATCATAGAGGAAGTCCATGAAGGGATATGTGGCACCCATGCTAATGGTTACATGCTTGCCAAGCAGATTATGAGAACAGGGTGTTATTGGCTGGCGATGGAAGGAGATTGTATCAGTTATTCCTAGAAGTGTCATAAATGCCAGATCTATGCAGATAAGATTCATGTGCCGCCATCGCCATTGCATGTCAAGACCGCACCATGGCCATTCTCGATGTGGAGAATGGATATGATTGGCCTCATTACTCCGAAAGCTTTAAATGGACATCATTTCATCTTGGTGGCCATAGACTATTTCACAAAGTGGTGGAAGCTGCTTCTATACAAATGTAATGAAGTTGGTGGTATGCAGATTTGTTAAGAAAGAAATCATATGCCGATATGGATTGCCAGCAAGAATTATTTTAGATAATGCTCTCAATCTGAATAATAAGATGATGAGAGAGGTGTGTACTCAGTTCAAGATCACGCATCACAATTCGACACCTTATCGTCGAAGATGAATGAGGCAATAGAAGCAGCCAACAAAAACATCAAGAAGATTGTCGAGAAGATGACTGATGTGTAGAAGGATTGCCATGAGATCTTGCCTTTTGCTCTTCACGCATATCGCACTTCGGTTCGCACATCTACAGGGGCAACGCTATTTTCTTTGGTATATGATATGGAAGCAGTGTTACCTATTGAAGTTGAGATTCCTTCACTTTAGGTTTTGATGGAGTTTGGCCTAGAAGAGGCAGAATGGGTTAGAGCTCGTTATGAATAGCTGAATCTCATTGAGGAGAAAAGATTGAAGGCAATTTGTCACAGGCAGTTGTATTAGAAAAGGATAATTCGAGCCCAAAACAAGAAGGTTCGACCCAGACAGTTCCGAGAAGGAGAGTTGGTACTGAGAAAAATTCTCCCTATAGTGAAGGATCTGCAAGGAAAATGGGCTCCAAATTGGAAAGGATCCTATGTGGTAAAAAGAACTTTTTCTGGAGGAGCATTGATTCTAACTCGGATGGACGGGGATGATTTTAGACATCCCGTGAATGCTGATGAACTGAATAAGTATTATGCTTAAAAAAAAAGTGTGTGATGCTACGCACATGGGAATTCGAATGATTCCAAGTGTAGAAATGGAAATTCTATATATCTATCTCCCCTGAGAATTGCTTTTCAAAGAGAATATTCATGCTTGGTGTGATAAATGGCCATCTTTCATATTCCTTTCACTAAGAAAAAATTATCACTAGTCACCCCTTTGAGCCTTAGGAATTATTTCTTTCGTTGAACCCTGATCAAGGATCAGCCTCTACACTAGAGGGCAAATACGAGAAAAAATAATCGAAATCAATAGTAAAAAAAAAAAAGAGCTATTAGAAAATGTGAAATCAAAGAATGGCAAATGAAAGCCAGCAATGAAGGAAAAAAATAAAAATAAAAAAGGGACAAATGTCTCAAAAATGAATTCTCTTCAGGAAATGATCCTTGATCCAATCACCCTTAAACACATTTTGGGCCTATTTTATCCTTTCCTTCCAAACCTGAACCTTGGCCTACATTACGTACTTTAAAAGTCCATTTTGATCAAGCATGGATATTTAATTTGAAAGGTTGTTCTCAGAATTTATCCCATCTTTTGAATTGACATATTTACCTTGGAAGCATTTAAAATTCTCAGATGCGTAAAAAAAAAAAAAAAAGGGAGAGGTTTAAGCCGAAAACCTGCAAAGGGTGACTCAATACCGAATGGGGGATACTTGAGTTGAAAACCCGCAAAGGGCAGATCAAGTACTGATTAAGGTTTGAGTCAATGCTCCGTGTAAAGGGGGAGAAAGCATTTGAAAATCAGAGAAAAGGGGAACAACTCAGTCTGACATAACTACGGAAGCCAAAGGATTACCCAAGTAAATTGATCGTTCAAGAGAAATTTCAGATGATTTGAAAAAAGAGGGGTCCAAAATATTCCGCATCTGGGGCATCTACAACAACCTATAACTTTACATTTGTTTCTTATATCCTTGATATCCACTTTTATCATTTTAAAACATTTTGTTGCAATAAATTTTTGTTACCTCTTTTATGACAATTGCTTGTTTCATACTTTCTTTCATACATTTTTTGAGATGCATTTTGTTTGTTATTAAATTGAATGATGATTAGTAAACATAAATTTTTTTTAAAAAAAAGGGAGTTTAAAAGTATTGATGGATACTCAATTAAGAGTTGTAAACCCAAGTGCAGGTTATGTTCAAGTAATAAATTCTCGGGTGTCCGAGGTCGAACCACAGGGAAGCGTATTAGTAAGTATAAGTTTATAAATATATAAGAAAAAGAAAGTAAACAAGATATTAGGGAATCAACAACAAAACAAGATAAACAAGATATTAGAGAACAAAATAAACAAAATAACATAAAAGAAATTAAACAAGATAAAAAAAAGACAATAAGAAAAGATGTTGAGGTTAGAGAATCCACTCTTGGTGTTATGCTAAGATTAATCTTGTTTTATTACACAATTGAAATTCACACATAAGGGAGGTTCCAATCGGAAAATTTAGCAATTCAGTCCAAATTGTCCAACGTCCATAGCATATGATATTATGTTCATTTGGTGTCCTCAAAACTCATAAAAAAGTCCAAGCATTCCTTATGCCAAGGTATATGTCTACAACAAATCAATGTTATGAAACCAAGCATTTACTGTGCCATTTTCCTTGTCAATAATGAATCAAGATCCCTACTTTGCAAGTATGATTTTAAACCAAAAGAAAATATTATCTATACTAGTGTTTATAAATGATGATTCATTTTAGCTCATGTTTAAGAGACTAACCTTAGCATTTACCAAAAGCTTCACCTCATCACCTCAACAATATGATTAGCAACACATACTGAATATGAATAAAATGAAAAGAAATATAAGAAGCATAAGTAAATAAAGAAAAAGAAAACTAGAGAAAGGAAAGAAGAAGAAAACTTAGAGAATTTTATTACAATGGCTAATATCCTACCAATGTACAATGTACCTTACAATCATCCAAGGCCCTCTATTTATACACATTTTGGAGAGCTAAATGACAAGAGACAAGCTTTATAAATTTCAAAGGTAGGTATAATAGGTGGGTGCATTTTTCTAACAATTTTCGTCATATTGTATGACAATTCTGATCAGCCAGCTTGATGGTTGATTTTGTCAATGTTGGAGGCTTGATCTGATCAAATGGTCTTCTAGAAAAATATTGCCCTATCAGGTTTTGATCCATAGCCGTTGGAATCAGCTCATGTTCTCATGTGGATCAGAAGATATGATCAAAATACCAAAACTGGTCAGAACAGACAGCATTGCACATCAGCCAACTTGATACCACATTTCGCTAGGGAAAACGACTCCGTTTCAAGAAGTGTAAAGCATGAAAAAGATAGATATCCCTCTTAACTTTGCACTGTAAAAATTTCAGCCTTAATGCTTCAGTGAAACTCCAGATATAGCGGATATGGCAAAAGGTGTCGGAACTGGAACTGAACTGGATTTGCCCTTAATTCTTGATTTAACCTAGTAATCTGAAATCACTCAAAGAAACTTGTGAAAAACACCAAATTACATAAAAATATAAAAGATCATAAACACAATTAGACTAAGCAATAATAACTCGTATTTGACACAAAATAATAATAAAACATAACTAAAAACTATATAATTATACGAGTTATCAAGTATTACTAAGGAATAGATCTAAATCTTAGAAAAGGTTTGGAAACCACTAATCCTGGTGGAATATTCACCAAGTAAAGAAAAACAGTGAATATGTTGGAGACTCCGTCATGAAGTCAGAAATTTGTGAATTTCAGCGAAGTCAGAAACTGGGACTATTTGACAATTTATCTTGAGTAAAGGGTTCCTTAAGTAGGGCATCAGTGAATAAGACTCTGTCATGAATTCAGATGATCTGTGAACCTCAAAGAAACCATGGATTAGAAATCATGACACAATCATTTGATTGCATTCATCCTCAAGAAGCATACAAGCATTTGCAAAGCATGTCATTCTCATCATTGCATTTAGCTAACATTGCAGGAATCAGGAAAACTTAGGCTTCCCCAAATCGAACTCGTTCTGCTTCTCAAATGAGTCGAACCCCGAGACAACCGTCGAGGTATGTTCCTTTCAAAATCAAACTTGTTCTGCTTCTCAAATGAGTCGAGCCCCGAGACAACCGTCGAGGTATGTTCCTTTCATTTTCAAGTTAAATTTATTTTCCCAAATAAATCAAAACCGGGATCATTCTTAGCATTTTCTTTTGTTTAAATTCAATTAATTTTGTTTTATCAAATGAGTCGAGCCCCGAGACCATCGTCGAGGTATTTCCTTTTGTTTTTAAATCAAATTCATTTTGTTTTATCAAATGAGTCGAGCCTTGAGACCATCGTCGATGTTTTTCTTCTGTTTTAAATCGAATTCATTCTACTTCTCAAATGAGTCAAGCCTTGGGACCGTCGTCAAGGTATTTCCTTTTAAACCATTTTTAACACCTTCGGGCATAATTTTTCAAATCACGGGTAAGGCCTTCGGGCACCATTTTTAAGACCTTCAGACATAATTTTTTCAAATCACGGGTAAGGCCTCCGGGAACAATTTTTAAGACCTTAGAGCACCATTTTTAAGACCTTCGGACACCATTTTTAAGATATTCGGGCATAATTTATCAAATCACGGGTAAGGCCTCTGGGCACCATTTTTAAGACCTCCGGGCACTATTTTTAAGATCTTCAAGCATAATTTTTTTTTTCAAATCGAACTCGTTTCCTTAAGACGAGTCGAGCCTTGATTAGTCAGGGAATTCAATTTAAGGACAAAATCTTCTATTTTTCAGCTTTTTCAAAAAAAAAAAAAAAAAAAACTCCCTTTCCCTTCTCTTCACATGTGATTTCACTAACTGGGCAAAATTAGTGCTTGTTTATCTTTTCCTAATTCCTGATTCTCAGCAATAGCCATAAAGGGGCAGTTGTAGGCGCCTAATTTTGTCCGGACCCCTAAATCAGGTACGTTTTCTTCCTAAATTGATGTTTCAGAATGCTAAAAGGCTTTTCTCATCCTGCAAGTGGTACTCCGAGGCTTAGTCTAAGAAAGCAGACAAAAAAAGTCAAACTCAAAAAAAAGTCAAACTCGAAAAAAAATCAACCCCAAAAAGTCAACCTTAAAAAAGTCAACTACTGAAAAAATCAACCCACTTTCAAAATCAAGGTTTGAAGTTCAATTGAAAGATGGTGAAAGAATTTTGATATCCGAGGTATATATTGAAAGATATGGAGGTCGGAAGTTGTGTTACGAAAATTCAATAGAAAAGAAACCCTAGTTCGAGAAATTTGGGGAAAAGTGCTTGAACGATCAAATTGGTCAAAATTGAAGGTCCCAAATGAAAGATAAGCACTGACTACGGGTCATAGAGAAGCCACTTGAAAGAAAAACTGATAGAAAAGTCAATTCGGAAGAAAACCAAGAATTAGGGTTTTTGGTTGATTTCGGTAAAATTTGGAAGAATTATAGAAATGGCCCGATTCGGTAGAACTAAAGCCCCTAATTGATGAGGAATGATTAAAAAAGGATAGTCCAAGGCTCAATTTGAAGAAAATCTGAAAATCGGACTTGTTTTGAGCAAAACCGGGTTTCGGAGGCAAAATAGCAAAATTGGAAAATTTGGGAAAAATAGCAAATGAACTCCAAAAATTCTGAAAATTTGCAAATCTCGTTCTTAAATCATTTTGAAGAGATTGGAGAAAGAAAATCTTGATTCGGAGTTCGTTTGCAAAATGGCCAATCCCGGGTCCCCTATGCAGAAATTCAACAGGATAAATCTCGAAAAAATAGCAAACGAGTTCCTAAACTTCTGAAAATTTTTAGATCTCATTTTTAAATTATTTGAAAGATATTGGCGAAAGAAAATCTTGATTCGGAGTTCGTTTGCAAAATGTTTAAATCCCGGGTCCCTTATGTAGTAATTCAAGAAGATAAATCCTAAAAAAATAGCAAATGAGCTCCAAAAATTATGAAAACTTCCAGATCAAAATTTTAAATTATTTGGAAGATATTGGTGAAGAAAAATCTAGATTCGGAGCTCGTTTACAAAATGGTAAAGTTCGGCTGCATAAAAGGGACAATTTCGAAAATAAATCCGAAATAAATAGCAAATGGACTCAAAAAATTTTGAAAACTTCCAGAATTTAATTTTTTATTATTTTGGAAGTATGAAAAAAGAAAATTCGAATTTGGAGTCCGTTTTCTATTTATTTAGGTTCGGGGGGCAAAAATGTTATTTCACCAAAGAAACCAAAAAGGGCAAATTTGTAATTGAGGAAAATTTGAAAGAAGAAGAAATTGCTAGGATTTTTCTTCCCTTGGTTAGCCAGCATAGAGCAGAAGAAGGAAGCTTGAACAATTTAATTCCTTAGTCACTATCAAGCCACATGCTACCACTAACACCTTGCAAATGGTACCCCCTTCATCAAATGGCTTAGATGCCTTGAAGGAAAGTTGAATACACCATCCAAGGGCCAAATTTAAATGCCAAGATGACATTTTTATTTGTCATGAAAGAATCCTCATCTAATGGCCAAGAATGGAAGAAAAAAGATGAGCACAATTCATCCAAAGGTGAGCATCCATTCGGCCAAGCAAGGGAGTGCATGGGATTGTCTCTTTTCATCCAATGGCTTAGGCCATCTACAAGGGCTGAGTACACATGTTAAGGGCTGGATTTAATCCACAAGATGTCATTTTTATGTTGGCCTCATCCAATGACCAAGAATGGAAGAGCAGAACTCATCCAAGGGTAGGCACTCAAGGGGGCAAGCAAGGGAGTGCATGGGATTTGTCCTCTTTTGCATCTAAGGGCTGAGGTTACTACAAGGGCTGAGTACACATCTTAAGGGCTGCTATCAATTGGCAAGATGACATTTTTATGTTGCCATCAAAATATCTTAATCTTAGGGCCAAGATTGGAGGAGAAAAAGTGAAAATTTTATCCAAGTGTGAGAGGGCCATTCGGCCAAGCCATTAGAGGGGGGTTGGTTTCATTTTTTCATAAATTTTTTTGGCTGAATTCAGTAGCTAATTTAGCAAATAAAAAGGTTTTGAAAGAAAAAAAAAAGGTTTTCAGTAGGAGAGCTTGAAGGTTGTCATCTCTACCAAGCTCTAGCATGGTTTCTTCTTGTTTTCTATGGTGATTTCTTGATTTTCTATCTTGTTTTCCTACTACATTTTTCATAGAAATAAAGTTTTTTACATGTTTACTTAAGTTTTCATCTCTTCTTCTCCATCAAAATGATTGAAAACAAATTTTTTTTTTACATAGTTTTATGCTTGGCCGAATGTGGATGTTTGTTGGCTTTGGTCTTTTCTTTTTTCTTCCTTGCATGTTGTTGTGAGAAAAATGATTTTTAGAAGGTTTGTTTAAGTATTTATATTATGATTTTTACAAAAAGATGAGGCCAAAAAGGTTGAAATGGCTATATGATCTAGGCAAGACCAAGTGACCATGGTTAGGGGAGAGGCTATGCCTATTTTTACCTACCATGAAGCTCACCTTAATTTTGCTGTTTAGCATGGTTTATTTTCTGATTTTTGAAATGGAAAGGCTTCATGATCTTGGCAAGACCAAGTGATTATGGCTAGGTGAGAGGCTATGCCCATTTTATACCAACCATGGAACTTAACTTTCCTTGTTTTATTTACTAGTTTTGCTTGTTATTTGCTTTGCATGTCTATGTTTAATTTTTTTTATATGTTCTTTACATTATTTTCTATGCTATATTTATTTCTATATTTCATTTCCATGCTTAATAATTTTCCCTTGCATATTCGGCCATTGTTTTCATATGCTCATATTGTGCATTTTTTTCATATATCATGTCTTATATTATACACATGTTTGCATTTTCATATTTCGTCATATGGCCATTCGGCTTTTCCATGTTGTTATGCCTTACATGTGCATTTTCATCTTGCTTCTTGGCTTGTTTGCATCTCCATGCCACGAGTTAGCATATGTTGATATTTAGTATGCCTTGCATGTGCATTTTCATCTTGCCTCTTGACTTGTTTGCATCTCCATGCCATGAGCTTGTGCATTTTGATTTTAGTATGTCATATGCTTGACAAAATGTCATGACATTTTGCATCTTGATATGATTTGTCATGTACTTGTGCCATTTACTAGATAGGATTGCATTAGAGTATCATGTGACCATTCGGCCTCTTCATGAATTCCTTGCCTTGTCATGCATTTGCATTTTGTTTAGGTAACATGCTTTGCATTATCATATCTTGAAATTGTGTATTAGTTGTTGTTTGTTCCAGCATTAGCATTAGGTTCATTGGTCACGGTATGCTCATAGTAATGCTATGCATTTTCACTACATTTTAGGTATAGGCCATATTGTTATTGCCATGCATATTGAGTCTTAAATCATATTGGTATTGCCATGCATTGCTATGCTACTTAGGTCTTAGGTTACATTAGCATTTTCATGCATATTCACAACATATTAGGTCGAAGTCATATTTGCATTATCAATCATTGCATGCATATTAAGGTAGGATAGCATTTATTGCCATGCAAATTCATGCTAGGCATTTAGGTTATTTTGAATTGTCATGCATTTCCTTTATCAGTTGTGCTTTAGACCATGCATTTCATACATTTCATTTGCTATATGTTCATGCATTCCATGTCATTGCCACTTGATTTGTGACTTAGGCCAATTAATGGCTCAAAGTTATGCTCTATTGAGCATACTTATGGAAAATTAAAGAGTTGTCAAATTGATCTACCTTTCCGGATTTTTTTATTTAGCCAATTTTTCTCCAAGGTTTTTAAATGTTTTAGCTACTGTTCTTAGGTCTTTAGGATGATCGCCAAAAAATTTTACTTTGATTTTTGAATGACTTTACCAAAGGCAAAAAATGTGTTTTGAGAAAACAGTTTTTTTCACCTAGTACTCGAACTTCTCCGATTTTTCTGGGCAGTCATCTTGAATCAAAAAATTAAGCCAATGTTTTCTCATGTAGTTTTACATGTTTTGAGTCTCCATTATTGTTTTTAGAATTTTTTGATTTTTTAAAAATAGGAAAAAAATCGTGTTTCAAAACCAGACATGAGAGGTAGATTTGAAATCAAAAGAGAAATAATGGTTGAATTTGGCTAAGGCATTTAGAGGGGGTTGGTTAGAAGCTTTAGCTACTGCCTTAGGATAGTTTCTAAGCCTTTTTAAACTTTAAAAATGATTTTATAAATCTCGGGTTAAGGGTGGTCAAGTCCGAGATTTTAAACTTAGGAAATTAGAGCCATTTTAAAAGGGTTTGGTAGGGGTTTTAATCTTTATTCAAGATTTTCCTCAAAATTGTTTTCAAACAATCACAAAGTTTTTTTTTTTTTTTTTAGAAAATATAATTTGACATATTTTCCTAAGGTAGCTGGATATCTTTTTAGCTATACGGATTTCTTTATTTAGAGGAAAAAATACATTTTCATGGATTGCATTTTCCATGTTCATGCATTTTATTTAATATGTGATTTTTGTTATTATATTTTCCATGGTATTATTATTACTTTGATTTACATTTTATGATGTTATATTGTTTGCCATATGATTTTGAATATTTCATGCTATCCTATATTTTTTATTTAGTCATTTATTTTTGTCACATTGTTTAGCATATACTATATTCATGCATATTTTATGATAGCATTATTTTATGTTTCATGTCATTTCATGTCACTTAGGTCATTTAATTTATATTATTTAGAATATGCCATGTCATTTTAAATATGCCATATCATTTAAAAGTACCATGTCATTTAAATCATTTTATCTCATTTAGAATATACCATGATACTTAGTAATTTTCATTTCATTTAGAATATACTATGCCATTTAAATTATGTCATATCATTTAGGTTGCATTATATTATTTAGACTTTGCCATATCATTTTATTTATGTCATACATGTTCATGTTCATATTTTGAAATGTTTTGAAAAAGATAATGATTTTCAATAAAAAAAAAAGATATTCCCTAGTTAAAATAATTCATGAGTTCTCTACCGAGTTTGGTGGAGGGAATATCATCAATTATCATTAATAAAGGATTGAATCTCGTAACCTAACTTCCGAACTCCATATCTTTCAATGTAGACCTCGGATTATCAAAATTCTTTCACCATTTTTCAATTGGACCTCAAATCTTGATTTTGAAAGTGGGTTGACTTTTTCAGTAGTTGACTTTTTTGAGGGTTGACTTTTTTGAGGGTTGACTTTTTTGAGTTTGACTTTTTCAGTCTTCTTTCTTAACTAAGCCTCGGAGTACCACCTGTAGGATGAGAAAAGCCTTTTAGCATTCTGAAACATCAATTTATGAAGAAAATGTACCTGATTTAGGGGTTCGGACAAAATTAGGTGTCTACAGAGGGTTTGAAAACAACCTCGAAAAAGACATGGAGTTGCCACCAATCTTTTTTGGCTTGGTGTGATCAGCCACCTATTAAAATCGGTTTTGTAAAACATTTTAAAATTAATTAAAACATTTTTAAAACCAATTTCAAGTCTGCGTTTTTAAACCAGAGATAATCAAAGAAGTGGGTCCGGGACTCGATTACGTGCGGGAAAGGATTAGCACCCCCACAATGCCCGTATAAAATGATACCTTATTAATCGTGTGTTATCTCAAGTCTCGGTAAAAAATCGGTTTTAAATTTAGTATTTCAAGTTAATTCCCAATTTTAAGAAAAATAATTCTATTTTTAATTGAAAATGATTTGAAATTTATTAATTCAAAATTTTTCTACATTCCCCAAAAAATTCGGCAAAATATAATTGTTTTTTTTAATCATTCTCGTTTTAAGAAAGATTTTCTGTTATTAATGATAATTGATGATTTACTCCTCGACAACCCGGAAGAGAACTCATGAATTATTTTAATTCGGGAATAACTTTATTTTATTTGAAACCATTATCTTTTCAGAACATTTAAAAATATATATGAATATGAATATGTGTGACATAGTATAATCTAAATGACATGAAATAATATAAATGAAATTATGTAACCTACGTGTCATAATATATTCTAAATGAAACGAATATAACCTAAGTGACATAACATATTCTAAAGGAAATGAATAACCTATATGACATAAAATGATATGAAACATAAAATAATATTGTCATGAAATATGCATGAAAATAAAAAGTAAGAATGCATGAACATAGTAAATGCTAAATGATGTGACAAAAATAAATGACTAAATAAAAACATAGGATAACATGGAATATTCAAAACCATATAAAACAATATAACACCATAAAATATAAATCAAAATAATAATAATATCATAGAAATATTCATAGCAAAAATCATATATCATATAATATGCATGGACATGGAAATAGGTCTCAAAAGTTATGATTGCCATCTGATAACTCGTATAATTATATAGTTTTTAGTTATGTTTTATTATTGTTTTGTGTCAAATACGATTTATTATTGCTTAGTCTAATTATGTTTATGATATTTTATATTTTTATGTAATTTGGTGTTTTTCATGAGTTTCTTTGAGTGATTTCAGATTACTAGGTTAAATCAAGAATTAAGGGCAAATCCAATTCAGTTCCAGTTCTGACACCTTTTTCCATATCAGCTATATCTGGAGTTTCACTGAAGCAATAAGGCTGAATTTTTGATAGTGCAAAGTTAAGAGGCATATCTATCGTTTTCATGTTTTACACTTCTTGAAACGGAGTCGTTTTCCCTAGCGAAATCAACCATCAAGTTGGCTGATGTGCAATGACGTCTGTTCTGCACCGTTTTGGTATGTTGACCATATCTTCCGATCCACGTGAGAAAACGATCTGATTCCAACGGCTATGGATCCGTAACTGATAGGGGTATATTTTGCTAGAAGACCATTTGATCAGATCGAGCCTCCAACATTGACAAAATCGACCATCAATCTGGCTGATCAGAATTGTCATACAATATGACGAAAATTGTTAGAAAAATGCACCCACCTATTATACCTACCTTTGAAATTTATAAAGCTTGTCTCTTGTCATTTAGCTCTCCAAAATGTGTATAAATAGAGGGCCTTGGATGAGTGTAAGAATATATTATACATTGGTAGGATATTAGCCATTGTAATAAAATTCTCTAAGTTTTCTTCTTCTTTCCTTTCTCTAGTTTTCTTTTTCTTTATTTACTTATGTTTCTTACATTGCTTTTCATTTTATTAATATCTAGTATGTGTTGCTAATCATATTGTTGAGGTGATGAGGTGAAGCTCTTGGTAAATGCTAAAGTTAGTCTCTTAAACATGAGCTAAAATGAATCATCATTTATAAACACTAGTATAGATAATATTTTCTTTTGGTTTAAAATCATACTTGCAAAGTAGAGATCTTGATTCATTATTGACAATGAAAATGGCACAGTAAATGCTTGGTTTCATAACCTTGATTTGTTGTAGACATGTACCTTGGCATAAGGAATGCTTGGACTCTTTTTATGAGTTTTGAGGACACCAAATGAACATAATATCATATGCTATGGACGTTGGACAATTTGGACTGAATTGCTAAACCTTCCGATTGGAACCTCCCTTATGTGTGGATTTCAATTGTGTAATAAAATAAGATTAATCTTAGCATAACACCAAGAGTGGATTCTCTAACCTCAACATCTTTTCTTATTGTTTTTTATATCTTGTTTAATTTCTTTTATATTTTGTTTATTTTGTTCTCTAATATCTTGTTTATCTTATTTTGTTGTTGATTCCCTAATATCTTGTTTACTTTCTTTTTCTTATATATTTATAAACTTATACTTACTAATACGCTTCCTTGTGGTTCGACCTCGGACACCCGAGAATTTATTACTTGAACATAACCTGCACTTGGGTTTACAACTCTTAATTGAGTCTACATCAAGTTTTTGGCGCCGTTGCCGGGGAAGCAATACTAAGTATATAAGTTTATAAGTATATTTATTTTTATTGGCTGGTTATACCGCCTAATTTATTTTTATTGGCTGGTTATACCGCCTAATTTTCCATATATTTATATTTATATTGTATATTAACTTTGTTTTATTTTTATTGGCTGGTTATACCGCCTAATTTTCTATATATTTATATTGTATATTAACTTTGTTTTATTTTTATTGGCTGGTTATACCGCCTAATTTGTATATTAACTTTGTTTTATTTTTATTGGCTGGTTATACCGCCTAATTTGTATATTAACTTTAATTTTTTTTTTATTGGCTGGTTATACCGCCTAATTTGTATATTAACTTTGTTTTATGCTTGTTTGGGGACGTGATTTTAGATCTCGTCGTTTAGTTAGATTTTATTGTGAAACTTTTTCAGGTAATCTTTCTAATACAACTCCTACCATGGCTGACAATGAAAGTGTTCATGCTGAAGATGAGAACAGACAAGTACACACCATGCGTGACTACTTGCAACCAACTCGAAGCTCATCACCCTCTTGTTTTATTTTTCCTCTCAATGCAAACAACTTTCGTTTTAAACCAGGTATGATAGCTTTGCTTCCAAATTTCCATGGGTTAGAATCGGAAAGTGCTTACTCGTTTCTAAAAGACTTCGAAGATGTATGTGTCACCTTTAATGACCAACAATGCACAAATGAAATTGTCAAGCTAAAATTATTTCCTTTTTCTTTAAAAGATAAAGCAAAAATTTGGCTTCATAATTTAAAACCAAGGTCAATTGGCACATGGCAAGAATTACAAACTGAGTTTCTAAAGAAATTTTTCCCAGCACATAAAACTACTGCTTTGAAAAGGCAGATTCAAAATTTCAATCAAAATCAAAATGAAGCATTTTTTCAGTGCTGGGAGAGTTTTAAAGATTTGTTAAGTTCTTGTCCACATCATGGTTTTGAAAAATGGCATCTTATTAGTTTCTTTTTATGAAAGTTTAACTCCCGAAACTAAACAATTTGTTGAAACAATGTGTAACGGTGAGTTTCTAGAAAAAGAACTTGAAGAAGCCTTTGACTACCTAGACCATTTGGCAGATAACTCTCAAGCCTGGCACACAGATAATTCCTCTGAAAGTTCCAATAGATCTAATCTTGTTTCTAACAGAGGTAAATATCATTTTAGTCAAGAAGATGAGATAAAAGCTAAAGTAGCTAATTTGGCTAGAAAGATTGAAGCCATTGAAATTAGAGAAGTAAAAGAAGTCAAAACGGTTAAAAATGAAGAAATTTGTGGAATCTGTGAAATCATGGGACACCCCACTTCTGAATGTCCAAACATTCCCATTCTTAAAGAAGCGTTGCATGATCAAGTAAATTCCATAAACACATTTAAAAAGCCTTTTGCTTCTCCTTACTCTGAAATGTATAACCCTGAATGGAGAAATCATCCCAACTTCAGTTGGCGGAATAATAATCATGATCAGGTACCACAATCTCAAAAGTCGGGCAACACTTTTTCCTATCAACCTTCACGTGTACAAACCTTGAAAGAGACATTGCAAGCATTCATGCAAACACAAGCAAATGTGAATAACCAAACTTCACAGGACATCAATGAGATCAAAAACACCTTGTCCACATTGACAGCTTCATTACGCACTCAAGAAAAAGGTAAGTTTCCTGCTCAACCTCAGCCTAACCCTTCTACTCAATGTCTTGTTTCTTGCTCCAATGAAACTCAACAGGAAAATGCCAGTTCTATCACAACTCTTCGAAGTGGAAAGGCAATTGACAAAAACATTCCATCAAAAGACCAAGATCCTCCTTCCCCTCCGAAAAGTAATGGTAAGGATGATGGTAAGTCTGAACTTCTTGAAAATTTGGACAAAGAAAAAGGTATGCATCCTGCTCCTTTTCCTCAAAGGTTGCAAACAATAAAGAATTTGAATCAAAATGCAGAAATTTATGAACTTTTCAAACAAGTTAAGATTAACATTCCTTTATTGGATGCAATCAAACAAGTTCCATCTTATGCTAAATTTTTGAAGGACATGTGCACAGTTAAAAGGAAACATAATGTACAAAAGAAAGCATTTCTGACGGAAAGTGTGAGCTCAATCATTCAGCACCTTACTCCACCAAAATTCAAAGATCCTGGATGTCCAACAATCTCATGCATCATTGGAAACACTAGAATAGAACGTGCATTTCTTGATCTTGGTGCTAGTGTTAATCTTTTGCCTTTTTCTGTTTATCAACAGTTAGGTTTAGGTGAACTCAAGGAAACACCTGTTACACTTCAACTAGCTGATCGTTCTGTAAAAATTCCTCGAGGGATAGTTGAAGATGTTTTGGTTCAAATTGATAATTTTTACTTTCCTGTTGATTTTATTGTTTTGGACACACATCCTGTTTCAAATCCAAATGTTCAAATTCCTGTTATATTAGGCCGTCCATTTCTTTCAACTTCTAATGCTCTGATAAATTGCAGGAATGGTATTTTGAACATTTCTTTTGGAAATATGACTTTAGAATTGAATGTTCAACACTTGCAAGCAACCTGGTGATGATTCAGAAGTACATGAAGTGGATTTCATTGAAGAACTTGTTCATGAACATCTCACCACTACCACATTCCATGATCCTTTAGAAGCTTATTTAATTGAATGTGAGTTTGATAATGCTTCAGAAATTTCACACACTGATTCTTTGTTAAATTCTTTTCAGGTTAAGCATTGTTGGAAACAAAAGTTTGAGGAACTTCCATCACTCACAAATGTCACTGTACCATCAACTATTGAACCATCCAAGCTGGATTTAAAACCATTGCCATCCGAGCTAAAATATTCCTTTTTTGGGTAGAAGCACTTTTGCAAAGAAGCGACGAGCAAAGCACATGAGTTGAAATTGCCACAAATATGCACGATGGACGTGTAACGGTAAATGTCGTTCTATTGGGATTCCGTCCTCTAATCGAGATGATAAAATTGAATTCATTAAGGATGGACTGAGTAAGGAGAATTTGGGTAATATCCAACTTTCTCTTGAGACGCATCCTAGTGGAGACGTACAAAGAGAAATTCTTGATTTATGGCCGCAATTCCAAAGGAAATGGCAACATCTTGGGAATCTGATGTTAAAAGACCCTGTTTGCCAGCTTGTAAGAAAACTGGATGGGAAGCATATCCTCGACCCATAGAAGGCGTTTAAGCCGTTTCTGGACGTAAAACCAGAGGAAGATGTGAGCCACAATCACAACTACAATAAATGACTTCTCACCTTTTGGTTTGATTTGCAATAACTTCATTTCGATTTAATTTACGTGTTGTTCGATTTGTGTAATTATTTTTTTTTTTTTTGCATTGGTCTTTTACTGTTGATTTTTCTTCTCTTTTTGATTTTTTTCCTGAAATCACGCAAAAATCTTTTGTTAGGTTAACATTTTCTTCTGACAGGTCAAATACACTTTCGGCGACATTATTACTCTTGTCTGATTCACTACTCAGTCCTCTATATATTACACCATGTACTCATTCTCTTTCAGGCACTCGAAAAAAAAATGGAAAGTACTTCGTCCCAGCGCATTGAAAAAATTTGTGTCTTTGGAGGTGCTTATCCAGGGAAAAATAACATATTTGCTGATGAAGCCATAAGAGTTGGAGTAATACTTGCCCAAAAAAGATCCAGTTGATTTATGGAGGCGGTAGTACGGGTTTAATGAAAGCAGTCGCTACAGCAGCACACGCCGGAGGAAGTCCAGTTCTAGGAATCGTGCCAAAACTATTCACAGATTTTTGTGGACCTACCGTGGGTAAGGAAATACAAGTTTGGAGTATCCCTGAACGGATAACAATCATGTACCATTCTGCCGACGCATTCATTGCTTTACCAGGAGGTCTGGGTACATTGGAAGAAATAGCTTGCGTGGCTTATTGGTCATCTTTGGTCACAAATAAGAAACCCATTGGTTTGCTAAATATTAATGGTTATTTTAGTAATTTGCTTTCATATTTAGATAATGCTGTGGATAATGGATTCATGTTTTCAGAGGCAAGGAGAACCATAATTTCTGCTACAACCATTGAAGATTTACTCAAAAAGCTCCAAGCTTATGAGTATTTATCTGCTACGGTTGTTTCGCAAACACTCGAAAAAAGAAAAAGAGATGTGGACAAGCAAGGAGTGGATTGCACTTTGTCTTTGTGACATTATCTAACATTTTGTTTGTTGTGTCTCAGTTATAATAAGTGGTTAGCAACCTCTGCAGGTAATATCTCCTAAATTCTACCTTTAAAATTTGACATTGGGGACAATGTCATATTTTAGTAGGGGGTAAGGGACATATTTTGCTAATTTTTTACAAAAAAAAAAAAATTTTGTTGTGTTTTAAGCAATTTAGAAGTATTCATTCTGAACAAGGTCTGAGTAAGGGAGACTTGAGACATACCTTGTCAGTTTGATTTAATCTTCTTCTTCAAAAAAAAAAAAAAGCATGTTTAGGCTTAGTGTGTTTTTAGTGTGTTTTAGTTACTTTCAATACTATAATGAGATATGAATTGCATAAGTCTAAAACAGATTTATTAGTGAGAAGATTTTCATGAGAATTGAGCTTGAAATCAACCTTTTTATGAGCCAATGTTAATATGATATGTTGATTGAGAAAGAAGCATGTTTAGACTTAATCTGACTTGTATAATCATCCTTGTGAGTTTTTGAGCCTATAATGATTGATGCATTATACAAATCAATCTAATTTCTTTCTTGAGTGCTCTTATGATTACATGATTCTCCAGAACTTGCTTTAAACTGTTTGAGACTATATTGATACATGTGACAACATGAATATGATAGAGGCATTAGGATTATAACCAGAGCCAAACAGCCATCCATTATTAATGTTCTAAGAGAACATCCCCACTAGTGAGCCAATTTGAGCCTACATTAAATATGCTGTTTTATTGGTAACCACAACTTACACCTAGCCGAAATATACTTATATCCTTACCCTTGTTCTAAAGATGGATTATATATTTTGAGACATATTGCAAAAAAACAAGGGATATTTTTAGTTGAAAATTTGGGTTAGAAACAAAAGATAAGTGTGGGGGAAGAAAAGAAAAGAAAAAGTCAAGAGAAAAAGAAAGGGATCATTGTCAAATACATTCCCATATTAAAAAAAAAATCTTCTCTTGAACTTCTAGAAAAAGATGTTACAAAGTTGGTTAGAATGATGCAAAGGCTCAACATGAATATTTAGCCTATGTTATTATGTGCTTTATAAGAGTTTTGAGAAGTTTTATATGTATGATCCTATTATGTCTCTAAACTCTATGAACTCTTTGGAACCTTTGTGATATCTTTATCCTTTTGTTCTTTAACCACATTATAACCCTTTGGCCCCATTACAACCTTGAATAAAGACCTCTTGATTTATGAAGTTGTATGATCTAAATAGTGGAGAATAGGTGGACAAGCAAGCATATGGTAGAAGTGTTTTCATGAGATTGATTGAGTGTAAACACTTTACCACTACTTTAAAGAGTGAAAATCATGAGAGTATCCCATGTGAGAGGTTGAGATTAAGTTGAATATGCACTATTTTGATTGAAATATGTTATGTTAATATTGGCTTAACTCATTTATTTACATTCAAGCATGAATTTTTGTGAAATTCTTTGAGCTATTGATTAGTTTATAAGACTTGTTCAAAGATTGTCTCTAATTTATATTGAAAGGATTAGGAGTAAATATTTTTAGTGTATGTAGTTTACTTATATTTTAGTTTTTCAATGTTTGTGGGTATCGTTCTAGCAAACCCTCACGAGACTAAACTCGTCCACTAGGGACACCTAGGGGTTTAAAGGCTTGTGTCACATGCTAAGTGCCACCGTGATTTCCTAAGAAAATGGATTAGATTAGATTTTCTTATTTTATTTTTATTGAGTCGTTGCTAGGGACTAGCAACAATCTAAGTGTGGGGGTGTGATAACTCGTATAATTATATAGTTTTTAGTTATGTTTTATTATTGTTTTGTGTCAAATACGAGTTATTATTGCTTAGTCTAATTGTGTTTATGATATTTTATATTTTTATGTAATTTGGTGTTTTTCATGAGTTTCTTTGAGTGATTTCAGATTACTAGGTTAAATCAAGAATTAAGGGCAAATCCAATTCAGTTCCAGTTCTGACACCTTTTGCCATATCAGCTATATCTGGAGTTTCACTGAAGAAATAAGGCTGAATTTTTGACAGTGCAAAGTTAAGAGGCATATCTATCGTTTTCATGTTTTACACTTCTTGAAACGGAGTCGTTTTCCCTAGCGAAATCAACCATCAAGTTGGCTGATGTGCAATGACGTCTGTTCTGCACCGTTTTGGTATGTTGACCATATCTTCCGATCCACGCGAGAAAACGATCTGATTCCAAAGGCTATGGATCCGTAACTGATAGGGGTATAGTTTTCTAGAAGACCATTTGATCAGATCGAGCCTCCAACATTGACAAAATCGACCATCAATCTGGCTGATCAGAATTGTCATACAATATGACGAAAATTGTTAGAAAAATGCACCCACCTATTATACCTACCATTGAAATTTATAAAGCTTGTCTCTTGTCATTTAGCTCTCCAAAATGTGTATAAATAGAGGGCCTTGGATGAGTGTAAGAATATATTATACATTGGTAGGATATTAGCCATTGTAATAAAATTCTCTAAGTTTTCTTCTTCTTTCCTTTCTCTAGTTTTCTTTTTCTTTATTTACTTATGTTTCTTACATTTCTTTTCATTTTATTAATATCTAGTATGTGTTGCTAATCATATTGTTGAGGTGATGAGGTGAAGCTCTTGGTAAATGCTAAGGTTAGTCTCTTAAACATGAGCTAAAATGAATCATCATTTATAAACACTAGTATAGATAATATTTTCTTTTGGTTTAAAATCATACTTGCAAAGTAGAGATCTTGATTCATTATTGACAATGAAAATGGCACAGTAAATGCTTGGTTTCATAACCTTGATTTGTTGTAGACATATACCTTGGCATAAGGAATGCTTGGACTCTTTTTATGAGTTTTGAGGACCCCAAATGAACATAATATCATATGCTATGGACGTTGGACAATTTGGACTGAATTGCTAAACCTTCCGATTGGAACCTCCCTTATGTGTGGATTTCAATTGTGTAATAAAATAAGATTAATCTTAGCATAACACCAAGAGTGGATTCTCTAACCTCAACATCTTTTCTTATTGTTTTTTATATCTTGTTTAATTTCTTTTATATTTTGTTTATTTTGTTCTCTAATATCTTGTTTATCTTATTTTGTTGTTGATTCCCTAATATCTTGTTTACTTTCTTTTTCTTATATATTTATAAACTTATACTTACTAATACGCTTCCCTGTGGTTCGACCTCGGACACCCGAGAATTTATTACTTGAACATAACCTGCACTTGGGTTTACAACTCTTAATTGAGTCTACATCACCATCTCTTAATGCAAGAATTTCTTCCTATAGCAATACGATGTTCTTTACCTGATAAGGTGTGCTAGGTTCTAATAGACTTGTGCAATTGGTTTAAAGACATTTGTTCTAAAGTTCTTGATGAACATGAGCTTGAATTACTTGAGTCTCGAGTTGCATTAATTCTATGTGAAATGGAGAAAAATTTTCCTCCATATTTTTTCACAGTGATGGTGCATTTAGTTATCCATTTGGCAAATGAAGCAAAAGTTGCATGTCCAGTCATATATGGTGGATGTATCCCATTGAGAGGTATATGGTCAAGTTTTATAGTATAGTAACCATTGTTTCCACCTAAATTTTTAATTGTATTTGCTAATGATCTCTATTCTTGAACTTCCAAATAGGTTTCTTCTTACACTTAAGAATTTTGTGCGCAATAAAGCTTGTCCAGAGGGTTCAATTGAGCAAGGATACTTAGCAAATGAATGCTTAACTTTTTTTTCACGATACTTGGTGGGGATTGAGACTAGTTTTAATCGACCCATCCGAAATGAAGAAGAAAAGAATCATTTTGATGAAGAAGAAGTATCTATTCTTTCTACTATAGGAAGACCTTTGGGAAGGAAAAAACATAGAGGATTTAATGTTAATAAGCGAAAAAGGGTCTCTCGCGTTGTTCTTGATAGGCAAACATGAGTGCAAGCACATAGCTATGTGCTATTAAATAGTGATGTATTTGCTCCATTCCTAAAGTAAGAGCACACAATTTAAGCTCAAAAGCAACATCAATTTGAGAATATTCAATGCAAAGAGGTTGTTGGTCCAAAATTGGTGCTGCCAACTCCTTAAGTGTTAGATTATTCCATGCCATCTCTCCTTGCTTGGATTGAAAAAAAAAATCTCAAAATAAAACAAAAACAAAAAAAATTAGAACTAAAACTAAAAAAAACAAAAAATCAAATAACAAATAAATTAGAGAAAACAATCCCCGGCAACGGTGCCAAAAATTGATACACAAAATAATGTATATATTAAATCCTTGCACTAATTTATGATTGTAATTGTGTATAGTAGTAAACAAGAGTTGAATCCATAGAGATTGTTCTTAATGTATATGTTAATTGATGCAAAACTCACAAAACACCTAATCTAAAAGTTGTTTGGGGGTTTGTTTTATGATGTAAAAAAAAAAAAAAAACTTAAAATTAAATAAAGATTTAAAGAAACATAAATTTAAATATGGAAAATAACAATAATGATAAAAAGTATGGTTAAAGAATCATTCGCCACCACTAAACATAAAATATAGTCAATATTCAGAGTTATCTTTCACTCTCTTTTCTAAATTTAATAACCATAAGACAATACACAAGCGAGATTGTCTCGAATCTTTCCTTACTGTGTCGTTGGGAAAAAGAACAAACGCTTTTACCAATCTCTTTTCAATGAACAACCTAGGATAAGCTCTCTAAATTTAATTCAATGAAAGCATTCAATCTAGAAAGATAGATTATATCAAGCAATAAACGCACACAAGCGAGGCTTATTTAACTTGAGTCATACTCTACATTGTATCGAACGAAAATATCTCATAATCATTGATAACAATTTGCTACTTATGTTTAGGAATATTGACAATTACGGATCAAAACACTAAACTAGCAATCAAATCACTATAACATTCATCTAGTTGCGCACCTAAATAAACAAGATAGCAATTTATGACATGCAATCAGTAGAATATAACAAATTCAAAAGAGAGTTGAAAGACAATCTGAAATTTATTAACCAACAATCATGTCTAGGGCTTTGAAATCACCATTAACCACAACAAGAGTTTAGTTACACATGATTGATGTCTTCAATAACATATTCACAAGAAAATTTAAACAAGAAAGAAAGTAGAAGAAAATAAGAAAGAAAAAAGAAAAAAACTATTTTATGGTGACTAGTTGTAATCTCTTTCTTCTTCCTCTTGATCTCCTCTTCTTATTCTCTTTATTTTGTCCTCCAAGACTCCTCAAAAGATATCTAATTTGTAGCTGAAAAGATCCTTTTTATAGAGCTTGATAACTCGTATAATTATATAGTTTTTAGTTATGTTTTATTATTGTTTTGTGTCAAATACGAGTTATTATTGTTTAGTCTAATTGTGTTTATGATCTTTTATATTTTTATGTAATTTGGTGTTTTTCACAAGTTTCTTTGAGTGATTTCAGATTACTAGAATTAAGGGCAAATCCAGTTCAGTTCCAGTTCCGACACCTTTTGCCATATCAGCTATATCTGGAGTTTCACTGAAACAATAAGGCTGAAATTTGTAGCCGTGCAAAGCTAAGAGGCATATCTATCTTTTTTATGTTTTACACTTCTTCAAACGGAGTCGTTTTCCCTAGCGAAATCGACCATCAAGTTGGCTGATGTGCAATGACGTCTGTGCTGACCTGTTTTCGTATTTTGCCCATATTTGCTTATCCACATCAGCAAATGAGCTGATTCCAATGGCTATGGATCCGTAACTGATACGGGAACCTTTGTCTAGAAGACCATATGATCAGATCAGGCCTCTAATATTGACGAAATCGACCATCAAGTTGGCTGATGTGCAATGACGTCTGTGCTGACCTGTTTTCGTATTTTGCCCATATCTGATTATCCACATCAGCAAATGAGCTGATTTCAACGGCTATGGATCCGTAACTGATAGGGGAACCTTTTTCTTGAAGACCATGTGATCAGATCAGGCCTCCAACATTGACGAAATCGACCATCAAGTTGGCTGATCAAAATTGTCATACAATATGACGAAAATTGTTAGAAAAATTCACCCACATATTATACCTACCTTTGAAATTTGTAAAGCTTGTCTCTTGTCATTTAGCCCTCCAAAATGTGTATAAATAGAGGGCCTTGGATGATTGTAGAGGATCATATTGTACATTGGTAGGATATTAGCCATTGTAATAAAATTCTCTAAGTTTTCTTCTTCTTTCTTTTCTCTAGTTTTCTTTTTCTTTATTTTCTTCTTCTTCTTTATTTCTTTTATTTCTATCTTAGATTCTCTTTAATTTTATGTTTATGTTTACAATGCCTATGCTAGGCTAAACTTCTATTTGGTTAAGGGTGATTTTGAAGCCCTAGACATGTTTTGTGATTGATTTTTAGATTCTATCTATCATTAATTTTCTATCAAAGTTGCTTATGTTCTTCTACAAGAATTGTTCATGATGTTGTCTTGATTTATTTAGGTGTACAACTAGATAGATCTTGATAATTATCTATTGCTAGTTTAGGAGTCTTGATCCGTGTAATTGTCTTGATTTCCTATTCATAAGTGGCAATTTGTGATTAATGATTATGGTCAAGTTTTCAATAATTGCAAAGTGGAACATAACCTAAGTTGAACAATCCGAGCTTATGTGTTTGTTGCTTAGATCAACCTATCTTTCTCATCATAAAGCTGCCATTAAATTGAATTTAGAGACCTTATTCTAGGTTGTTTAATGGTTAGAGATTAAATAGAGAGCTTGTTCTATTTAACGACAAACTAAGGAAAGATTGGGATAACAGAGCTTGTTGTTATCTACGGTTGTTAACTTTGATAGTTGGTTGATATTGATAGATCTGAAATTGATTCTTAATGATGTCTAGTGGTGGAGAATGAAACCTTAACCATATTTTTCATATTTGATTCTTCTTACTTGTTTTCTTACTTTTAGTTTGCTTATTTTTAAAAGTATATTTATTTTTATTGGCTGGTTATACCGCCTAATTTGTATATTAACTTTGTTTTATTTTTATTGGCTGGTTATACCGCCTAATTTAGTATATATATTTTTATTGGCTGGTTATACCGCCTAATTTAGTATATATATTTTTATTGGCTGGTTATAGCGCCTTGCATCTTATTCTTATTATTTACTTTAGTTTAAATCTGGCTTCAAAAACCCCTTTTCTTTTATTGTTCTTGAATTTAAGTTTTAAACTATTAACTTATAAACTAAAACCCAATCCCTGAGGACTCGACCCTTGCTAACTACTATAGTTACAATTGATCTTTTTAGTGCAAGGTTAAATAAGATACACTCTTTTGGGTGCATCAAATTTTTGGCGCCGTTGCCGGGGATTGTTTTCTTTAGTTTATTTGTTACTTGGTTTATTCTTATTTTAAGTTCCAATGAGTTTTATTTTCTTGTACATACGGGTTTTTCTTATCAAATTTTGAAAAAAAAAAATAAAAAAAAAATAAAAAAAAAACGATGGAATTGAGCAATCTAACACTTGAAGAGTTGGTGGCATACATGAACATGGAGAATCAACAAGCCAATCTCACCTTCCCAGTTCAACAATTTGCCTTGGGAGGATGTCAAGGCCATCAAGTGTTCCAAGACCAACAGTATGATCATTACTCAAACACTTGCCATGAGGGATGGTGGGATCATACTAATTATGGCTACTCGAAAAATTACCAAGAAGTAGATCCTTATGCCAATTACACTCATCCATCTAGCTTCAATCAATCATGGTCCCAAGAACCAGATCTTTTTCAACCACCACATATGACTCAAAACTCAGGTACTTCTTTAGAAGATCTTGTCTATTCTCTTGTTACTGATACTTTGCAATTTCAACAGGAAACAAGGGCAAGCATCCAGAGTTTGGAAAAGCAAATGATCCAATTGACTAGTAGTATGGTGGGATGGGTAGCACAAAGATCTACAGAACTCCCAGCCCAAACGATGATTAACCCAAAGGAGAATGCTACTATTGTGACCTTGAGGAATGAGGAACAAGATGAGGATGAGACAAAATTAGAGATGAATTCTATTCTTGAAAATAATGAAGCTTCAATTCCGAAAGAGAGTACTTCGGCACCTGAGGTAACGTTTAAGGTTCCACTTTTTGCTAATGTTTCTTCTCCACCTTTTCCTAGTAGATTTGCAAAGTTCAAGGAGGAAGAACATGAACAACACATGCCGGAAACCTTAAACAACTTGTTTGTGGATGCCATTCAACAAGTATGAAAATATGCTCCATTCCTCGATGAGCTATGCACCACAAAGGATGATGGAATAATACTTGTAATGGAGAATGCATCCACTATTGTGCAAAGAAACCGCCCTACAAAACGCACAAATTCGAGAAGTTTCTTGTATGATCTTGCAAATCCTAAAAAGCCAAGAAGGGGAATTGGCTAGGCTGAAAACAATCAATCAAGTGCTAATTGGGGGAGGCAGCCTAATTAGTGAAAGCATTGCCAAACTGCCATCCTCAGATTTGCTCTCTTTTTCTTTACCTTTTTCTTATGTTTCTTTGCTAATTGTGTTTAGTGTTTCTGAGTTCATTTAGGCTGCATAAGTTTATTTTGTTTATTAGTTCTTTTCACTTACACATGATTCTTTCATATGGGATTAATAGCATTACATTAATGACCATGTAAGAATTATGTGTGGGGGGAAGAATTTAGGATTTTATTTAAAGTGTTTTGTTTTTGAGTCTTTTTATGTTGTTTTTCTTTCTGATCCATGTTTTGAAAATAACTAGATGTAAATATAATTTTTATTTTTTTTTAACCCCGGTTAAATGGCGGATAACGGTACTCCGTGATTATTTAAGTCGGTTCCATCAGCTACCCACAAAACTGATATTGTATATAAATTTCTCTTCCAATTTCTCTTTCAATTTTTTTTTTTCATTTTTTTTTTCAGGATGGATGATATTCTCACAAGATTGCAGAAACTATTTCCTCCTTTTCCTCGAAATATTTTACTGAAGCTTTACCAAGTTCGATTGGAAAGATTAAGAATGCTTATGCACAAAGGGATTCCTGGAGACATACGTTGGATAATTGAAGCCAAGGTACGTGAAGATGAATATCTTCCTGTTTTGCATTTACCAGGTACAGGTAGAAGCACTTTTGCAAAGAAGCGACGAGCAAAGCGCATGAGTTCAAATTGCCACAAATGTGCACGATGGACGTGTAACGGTAAATGTCGTTCTATTGGGATTCCGTCCTCTAATCGAGATGATAAAATTGAATTCATTAAGGATGGACTGAGTAAGGAGAATTTGGGTAATATCCAACTTTCTCTTGAGACGCATCCTAGTGGAGACGTACAAAGAGAAATTCTTGATTTATGGCCGCAATTCCAAAGGGAATGGCAACATCTTGGGAATCTGATGTTAAAAGACCCTGTTTGCCAGCTTGTAAGAAAACTGGATGGGAAGCATATCCTCGACTCATAGAAGGCGTTTAAGCCGTTTCTGGACGTAAAACCAGAGAAAGATGCACTCGAAGAAAAAAAAAATGGAAAGTACTTCGTCCCAGCGCATTAAAAAAATTTGTGTCTTTGGAGGTGCTTATCCAGGGAAAAATAACATATTCGCTGATGAAGCCATAAGAGTTGGAGTAATACTTGCCCAACAAAAGATCCAGTTGATTTATGGAGGCGGTAGTACGGGTTTAATGGGAGCAGTCGCTACAGCAGCACACGCCGGAGGAAGTCCAGTTCTAGGAATCGTGCCAAAACTATTCACAGATTATTGTGGACCTACCTTCGGTAAGGAAATACAAGTCTGGAGTATCCCTCAACGTATAACAATCATGTACCATTCTGCCGATGCATTCATTGCTTTACCAGGAGGTCTGGGTACATTGGAAGAAATAGCTTGCGTGGCTTCTTGGTCATCTTTGGTCACAAATAAGAAACCCATTGGTTTGCTTAATATTAATGGTTATTTTAATAATTTGCTTTCATATTTAGATAATGCTGTGGATAATGGATTCATGTTTTCAGAGGCAAGGAGAACCATAATTTCTGCTACAACCATTGAAGATTTACTCAAAAAGCTCCAAGCTTATGAGTGTTTATCTGCTACGGTTGTTTCGCAAACGCTCGGAAAAAGAAAAAGAGATATGGACGAGCAAGGAGTGGATTGCACTTTGTCTTTGTGACATTATCTAACATTTTGTTTGTTGTGTCTCAGTTATAATAAGTGGTTAGCAACCTCTACAGGTAATATCTCCTAAGTTTTACATTCAAAAAAAAAAAAAAAGAAAGAAATTTTTGTTTTAAGCCATTTAAAAGTATTCATTCTGAACAAGGTCTGAGTAAGGGAGACTTGAGACATACCTTGTCAGTTTGATTTTAATCTTTTTATGTTTACTTGTTAATTTTTGTTTAGTATTTTAGGATTATTTAGGTTGCATGGTTTTGTTTTGTTTTGTTTTGAGTCTTAGTTGTTCCTATTCTTATGTTATTAGTTCTTTTCTCTTACACATGATTCTTTCATTTGAGTTAATAGACTTACATTGAGGACAATGTAAGAATTAAGTGTGGGGGGAATGATTTAGGATTTCTTTTATTTTTTTCTACTATTTTTTTTTTATGAGTCTTTATTATTATTATTTTTTTTGTGAGTTTTAGTTCCTTTTTAATACAATCATGAGATATGAATTGCATAAGTCTAAAACAGATTTATTAGTGAGAAGATTTTCATGAGAATTGAGCTTGATGTCAACCTTTTTATGAGCCAATGTTAATATGATATGTTGATTGAGAAAGAAGCATGTTTAGACTTAATCTGACTTGTATAATCATCCTTGTGAGTTTTTGAGCCTATAATGATTGATGCATTATACAAATCAATCTAATTTCTTTCTTGAGTGCTCTTATGATTACATGATTCTCTAGAACTTGCTTTAAACCGTTTGAGACTATATTGATACATGTGACAACATGAATATGATAGAGGCATTAGGATTATAACCAGAGCCAAACAGCCATCCATTATTAATGTTCCAAGAGAACACACCCTTAGTGAACCAATTTGAGCCTACATTGAATAAGCTATCTCTTTGGTAACCATAACTTGTCCCTAACCTAAATATACTTATATCTTTACCTTTGTTCCAAAGATGAATTAGCATGTTTTGAGACAAGTTGCAAAGACAAGGAAGATTTATTGAAAATTTGGGTTAGAAACAAGAAATAAGTGTGGGGGGAAAAGAAAGAAAAAAGTCAAGAGAAAAAGAAAGCGATCATTGTCAAATACATTCCCATACTAAAAAAAAAAAATCTTCTCTTGAACTTCTAGTTAAAGTAAAGAAAAAGATGTTACAAAGTTGGTTAGAATGATGCAAAGGCTCAACATGAATATTTAGCCAATGTTATTATGTGCTTTATAAGAGTTTTGAGAAGTTTTATTTGTATGATCTTTTTATGTCTCTAAACTTTATGAACTCTTTGGAACCTTTGTGATATCTTTATCCTTTTGTTCTTCAACCACATTACAAACCCCTTGGCCCCATTACAACCTTGATTAAAGACCTCTTGATTCATGAAGTTGTATGATCTAAATAGTGGAGAATAGGTGGACAAGCAAGAATATGGTAGAACTGTTTTCATGAGATTGATTGAGTGTAAACACTTCACCACTACTTTAAAGAGTGAAAATCATGAGGGTATCCCATGTGAGTAGTTGAGATTATGTTTGAATATGCACTATTTTGATTGAAATATGTTATGTTAATATTGGCTTAACTCAAACAATTTACATTCAAGCATGATTTTTTGTGAAATTCTTTAAGCTATTGATTAGTTTATAAGACTTGTTCAAAGATTGTCTCTAATTTGTATTGAAAGGATTAGGAATAAATATTTTTAGTATATGTAGTTTATTTATATTTTAGTTTTTCAATGTTTGTGGGTATCGTTCTAGTAAACCCTCACGAGACTAAACTCGTCCACTAGGGACACCTAGGGGTTTAAAGGCTTGTGTCACATGCTAAGTGCCACCGTGATTTCCTACGAAAGTGGATTAGATTAGATTTTCTTATTTTATTTTTATTTGATTTTGCTCGAGGACTAGCAAAAAGCTAAGTGTGGGGGTGTGATAACTCGTATAATTATATAGTTTTTAGTTATGTTTTATTATTGTTTTGTGTCAAATACGAGTTATTATTGTTTAGTCTAATTGTGTTTATGATCTTTTATATTTTTATGTAATTTGGTGTTTTTCACAAGTTTCTTTGAGTGATTTCAGATTACTAGAATTAAGGGCAAATCCAGTTCAGTTCCAGTTCCGACACCTTTTGCCATATCAGCTATATCTGGAGTTTCACTGAAACAATAAGGCTGAAATTTGTAGCCGTGCAAAGCTAAGAGGCATATCTATCATTTTTATGTTTTACACTTCTTGAAACGGAGTCGTTTTCCCTAGCGAAATCGACCATCAAGTTGGCTGATGTGCAATGACGTCTGTGCTGACCTGTTTTCGTATTTTGCCCATATCTGCTTATCCACATCAGCAAATGAGCTGATTCCAATGGCTATGGATCCGTAACTGATACGGGAACCTTTGTCTAGAAGACCATATGATCAGATCAGGCCTCTAATATTGACGAAATCGACCATCAAGTTGGCTGATGTGCAATGACGTCTGTGCTGACCTGTTTTCGTATTTTGCCCATATCTGATTATCCACATCAGCAAATGAGCTGATTTCAACGGCTATGGATCCGTAACTGATAGGGGAACCTTTTTCTTGAAGACCATGTGATCAGATCAGGCCTCCAACATTGACGAAATCGACCATCAAGTTGGCTGATCAAAATTGTCATACAATATGACGAAAATTGTTAGAAAAATTCACCCACATATTATACCTACCTTTGAAATTTGTAAAGCTTGTCTCTTGTCATTTAGCCCTCCAAAATGTGTATAAATAGAGGGCCTTGGATGATTGTAGAGGATCATATTGTACATTGGTAGGATATTAGCCATTGTAATAAAATTCTCTAAGTTTTCTTCTTCTTTCTTTTCTCTAGTTTTCTTTTTCTTTATTTTCTTCTTCTTCTTTATTTCTTTTATTTCTATCTTAGATTCTCTTTAATTTTATGTTTATTTTTACAATGCCTATGCTAGGCTAAACTTCTATTTGGTTAAGGGTGATTTTGAAGCCCTAGACATGTTTTGTGATTGATTTTTAGATTCTATCTATCATTAATTTTCTATCAAAGTTGCTTATGTTCTTCTACAAGAATTGTTCATGATGTTGTCTTGATTTATTTAGGTGTACAACTAGATAGATCTTGATAATTATCTATTGCTAGTTTAGGAGTCTTGATCCGTGTAATTGTCTTGATTTCCTATTCATAAGTGGCAATTTGTGATTAATGATTATGGTCAAGTTTTCAATAATTGCAAAGTGGAACATAACCTAAGTTGAACAATCCGAGCTTATGTGTTTGTTGCTTAGATCAACCTATCTTTCTCATCATAAAGCTGCCATTAAATTGAATTTAGAGACCTTATTCTAGGTTGTTTAATGGTTAGAGATTAAATAGAGAGCTTGTTCTATTTAACGACAAACTAAGGAAAGATTGGGATAACAGAGCTTGTTGTTATCTACGGTTGTTAACTTTGATAGTTGGTTGATATTGATAGATCTGAAATTGATTCTTAATGATGTCTAGTGGTGGAGAATGAAACCTTAACCATATTTTTCATATTTGATTCTTCTTACTTGTTTTTTTACTTTTAGTTTGCTTATTTTTAAAAGTATATTTATTTTTATTGGCTGGTTATACCGCCTAATTTGTATATTAACTTTGTTTTATTTTTATTGGCTGGTTATACCGCCTAATTTAGTATATATATTTTTATTGGCTGGTTATACCACCTAATTTAGTATATATATTTTTATTGGCTGGTTATAGCGCCTTGCATCTTATTCTTATTATTTACTTTAGTTTAAATCTGGCTTCAAAAACCCCTTTTCTTTTATTGTTCTTGAATTTAAGTTTTAAACTATTAACTTATAAACTAAAACCCAATCCCTGAGGACTCGACCCTTGCTAACTACTATACTTACAATTGATCTTTTTAGTGCAAGGTTAAATAAGATACACTCTTTTGGGTGCATCAAATTTTTGGCGCCGTTGCCGGGGATTGTTTTCTTTAGTTTATTTGTTACTTGGTTTATTCTTATTTTCAGTTCTAATGAGTTTTATTTTCTTGTACATACGGGTTTTTCTTATCAAATTTTGAAAAAAAAAAATAAAAAAAAATAAAAAAAAAAACGATGGAATTGAGCAATCTAACACTTGAAGAGTTGGTGGCATACATGAACATGGAGAATCAACAAGCCAATCTCACCTTCCCAGTTCAACAATTTGCCTTGGGAGGATGTCAAGGCCATCAAGTGTTCCAAGACCAACAGTATGATCATTACTCAAACACTTGCCATGAGGGATGGTGGGATCATACTAATTATGGCTACTCGAAAAATTACCAAGAAGTAGATCCTTATGCCAATTACACTCATCCATCTAGCTTCAATCAATCATGGTCCCAAGAACCAGATCTTTTTCAACCACCACATATGACTCAAAACTCAGGTACTTCTTTAGAAGATCTTGTCTATTCTCTTGTTACTGATACTTTGCAATTTCAACAGGAAACAAGGGCAAGCATCCAGAGTTTGGAAAAGCAAATGATCCAATTGACTAGTAGTATGGTGGGATGGGTAGCACAAAGATCTACAGAACTCCCAGCCCAAACGATGATTAACCCAAAGGAGAATGCTACTATTGTGACCTTGAGGAATGAGGAACAAGATGAGGATGAGACAAAATTAGAGATGAATTCTATTCTTGAAAATAATGAAGCTTCAATTCCGAAAGAGAGTACTTCGGCACCTGAGGTAACGTTTAAGGTTCCACTTTTTGCTAATGTTTCTTCTCCACCTTTTCCTAGTAGATTTGCAAAGTTCAAGGAGGAAGAACATGAACAACACATGCCGGAAACCTTAAACAACTTGTTTGTGGATGCCATTCAACAAGTATCAAAATATGCTCCATTCCTCGATGAGCTATGCACCACAAAGGATGATGGAATAATACTTGTAATGGAGAATGCATCCACTATTGTGCAAAGAAACCGCCCTACAAAACGCACAAATTCGGGAAGTTTCTTGTATGATCTTGCAAATCCTAAAAAGCCAAGAAGGGGAATTGGCTAGGCTGAAAACAATCAATCAAGTGCTAATTGGGGGAGGCAGCCTAATTAGTGAAAGCATTGCCAAACTGCCATCCTCAGATTTGCTCTCTTTTTCTTTACCTTTTTCTTATGTTTCTTTGCTAATTGTGTTTAGTGTTTCTGAGTTCATTTAGGCTGCATAAGTTTATTTTGTTTATTAGTTCTTTTCACTTACACATGATTCTTTCATATGGGATTAATAGCATTACATTAATGACAATGTAAGAATTATGTGTGGGGGGAAGAATTTAGGATTTTATTTAAAGTGTTTTGTTTTTGAGTCTTTTTATGTTGTTTTTCTTTCTGATCCATGTTTTGAAAATAACTAGATGTAAATATAATTTTTATTTTTTTTTAACCCCGGTTAAATGGCGGATAACGGTACTCCGTGATTATTTAAGTCGGTTCCATCAGCTACCCACAAAACTGATATTGTATATAAATTTCTCTTCCAATTTCTCTTTCAATTTTTTTTTTCATTTTTTTTTTAGGATGGATGATATTCTCACAAGATTGCAGAAACTATTTCCTCCTTTTCCTCGAAATATTTTACTGAAGCTTTACCAAGTTCGATTGGATAGATTAAGAATGCTTATGCACAAAGGGATTCCTGGAGACATACGTTGGATAATTGAAGCCAAGGTACGTGAAGATGAATATCTTCCTGTTTTGCATTTACCAGGTACAGGTAGAAGCACTTTTGCAAAGAAGCGACGAGCAAAGCGCATGAGTTCAAATTGCCACAAATGTGCACGATGGACGTGTAACGGTAAATGTCGTTCTATTAGGATTCCGTCCTCTAATCGAGATGATAAAATTGAATTCATTAAGGATGGACTGAGTAAGGAGAATTTGGGTAATATCCAACTTTCTCTTGAGACGCATCCTAGTGGAGACGTACAAAGAGAAATTCTTGATTTATGGCCGCAATTCCAAAGGGAATGGCAACATCTTGGGAATCTGATGTTAAAAGACCCTGTTTGCCAGCTTGTAAGAAAACTGGATGGGAAGCATATCCTCGACTCATAGAAGGCGTTTAAGCCGTTTCTGGACGTAAAACCAGAGGAAGATGCACTCGAAGAAAAAAAAAATGGAAAGTACTTTGTCCCAGCGCATTAAAAAAATTTGTGTCTTTGGAGGTGCTTATCCAGGGAAAAATAACATATTCGCTGATGAAGCCATAAGAGTTGGAGTAATACTTGCCCAACAAAAGATCCAGTTGATTTATGGAGGCGGTAGTACGGGTTTAATGGGAGCAGTCGCTACAGCAGCACACGCCGGAGGAAGTCCAGTTCTAGGAATCGTGCCAAAACTATTCACAGATTATTGTGGACCTACCTTCGGTAAGGAAATACAAGTCTGGAGTATCCCTGAACGGATAACAATCATGTACCATTCTGCCGATGCATTCATTGCTTTACCAGGAGGTCTGGGTACATTGGAAGAAATAGCTTGCGTGGCTTCTTGGTCATCTTTGGTCACAAATAAGAAACCCATTGGTTTGCTTAATATTAATGGTTATTTTAATAATTTGCTTTCATATTTAGATAATGCTGTGGATAATGGATTCATGTTTTCAGAGGCAAGGAGAACCATAATTTCTGCTACAACCATTGAAGATTTACTCAAAAAGCTCCAAGCTTATGAGTGTTTATCTGCTACGGTTGTTTCGCAAACGCTCGGAAAAAGAAAAAGAGATATGGACGAGCAAGGAGTGGATTGCACTTTGTCTTTGTGACATTATCTAACATTTTGTTTGTTGTGTCTCAGTTATAATAAGTGGTTAGCAACCTCTACAGGTAATATCTCCTAAATTTTACATTCAAAAAAAAAAAAAAAAAAAAAGAAATTTTTGTTTTAAGCCATTTAAAAGTATTCATTCTGAACAAGGTCTGAGTAAGGGAGACTTGAGACATACCTTGTCAGTTTGATTTTAATCTTTTTATGTTTACTTGTTAATTTTTGTTTAGTATTTTAGGATTATTTAGGTTGCATGGTTTTGTTTTGTTTTGTTTTGAGTCTTAGTTGTTCCTATTCTTATGTTATTAGTTCTTTTCTCTTACACATGATTCTTTCATTTGAGTTAATAGACTTACATTGAGGACAATATAAGAATTAAGTATGGGGGGAATGATTTAGGATTTCTTTTATTTTTGTCTACTATTTTTTTTTTTTATGAGTCTTTATTATTATTATTTTTTTTGTGAGTTTTAGTTCCTTTTTAATACAATCATGAGATATGAATTGCATAAGTCTAAAACAGATTTATTAGTGAGAAGATTTTCATGAGAATTGAGCTTGATGTCAACCTTTTTATGAGCCAATGTTAATATGATATGTTGATTGAGAAAGAAGCATGTTTAGACTTAATCTGACTTGTATAATCATCCTTGTGAGTTTTTGAGCCTATAATGATTGATGCATTATACAAATCAATCTAATTTCTTTCTTGAGTGCTCTTATGATTACATGATTCTCTAGAACTTGCTTTAAACCGTTTGAGACTATATTGATACATGTGACAACATGAATATGATAGAGGCATTAGGATTATAACCAGAGCCAAACAGCCATCCATTATTAATGTTCCAAGAGAACACACCCTTAGTGAACCAATTTGAGCCTACATTGAATAAGCTATCTCTTTGGTAACCATAACTTGTCCCTAACCTAAATATACTTATATCTTTACCTTTGTTCCAAAGATGAATTAGCATGTTTTGAGACAAGTTGCAAAGACAAGGAAGATTTATTGAAAATTTGGGTTAGAAACAAGAAATAAGTGTGGGGGGAAAAGAAAGAAAAAAGTCAAGAGAAAAAGAAAGGGATCATTGTCAAATACATTCCCATATTAAAAAAAAAAATCTTCTCTTGAACTTCTAGTTAAAGTAAAGAAAAAGATGTTACAAAGTTGGTTAGAATGATGCAAAGGCTCAACATGAATATTTAGCCAATGTTATTATGTGCTTTATAAGAGTTTTGAGAAGTTTTATTTGTATGATCTTTTTATGTCTCTAAACTTTATGAACTCTTTGGAACCTTTGTGATATCTTTATCCTTTTGTTCTTCAACCACATTACAAACCCCTTGGCCCCATTACAACCTTGATTAAAGACCTCTTGATTCATGAAGTTGTATGATCTAAATAGTGGAGAATAGGTGGACAAGCAAGAATATGGTAGAACTGTTTTCATGAGATTGATTGAGTGTAAACACTTCACCACTACTTTAAAGAGTGAAAATCATGAGGGTATCCCATGTGAGTAGTTGAGATTATGTTTGAATATGCACTATTTTGATTGAAATATGTTATGTTAATATTGGCTTAACTCAAACAATTTACATTCAAGCATGATTTTTTGTGAAATTCTTTAAGCTATTGATTAGTTTATAAGACTTGTTCAAAGATTGTCTCTAATTTGTATTGAAAGGATTAGGAATAAATATTTTTAGTATATGTAGTTTATTTATATTTTAGTTTTTCAATGTTTGTGGGTATCGTTCTAGTAAACCCTCACGAGACTAAACTCGTCCACTAGGGACACCTAGGGGTTTAAAGGCTTGTGTCACATGCTAAGTGCCACCGTGATTTCCTACGAAAGTGGATTAGATTAGATTTTCTTATTTTATTTTTATTTGATTTTGCTCGAGGACTAGCAAAAAGCTAAGTGTGGGGGTGTGATAACTCGTATAATTATATAGTTTTTAGTTATGTTTTATTATTGTTTTGTGTCAAATACGAGTTATTATTGTTTAGTCTAATTGTGTTTATGATCTTTTATATTTTTATGTAATTTGGTGTTTTTCACAAGTTTCTTTGAGTGATTTCAGATTACTAGAATTAAGGGCAAATCCAGTTCAGTTCCAGTTCCGACACCTTTTGCCATATCAGCTATATCTGGAGTTTCACTGAAACAATAAGGCTGAAATTTGTAGCCGTGCAAAGCTAAGAGGCATATCTATCTTTTTTATGTTTTACACTTCTTGAAACGGAGTCGTTTTCCCTAGCGAAATCGACCATCAAGTTGGCTGATGTGCAATGACGTCTGTGCTGACCTGTTTTCGTATTTTGCCCATATCTGCTTATCCACATCAGCAAATGAGCTGATTCCAATGGCTATGGATCCGTAACTGATACGGGAACCTTTGTCTAGAAGACCATATGATCATATCAGGCCTCTAATATTGACGAAATCGACCATCAAGTTGGCTGATGTGCAATGACGTCTGTGCTGACCTGTTTTCGTATTTTGCCCATATCTGATTATCCACATCAGCAAATGAGCTGATTCCAACGGCTATGGATCCGTAACTGATAGGGGAACCTTTTTCTAGAAGACCATGTGATCAGATCAGGCCTCCAACATTGACGAAATCGACCATCAAGTTGGCTGATCAAAATTGTCATACAATATGACGAAAATTGTTAGAAAAATTCACCCACATATTATACCTACCTTTGAAATTTGTAAAGCTTGTCTCTTGTCATTTAGCCCTCCAAAATGTGTATAAATAGAGGGCCTTGGATGATTGTAGAGGATCATATTGTACATTGGTAGGATATTAGCCATTGTAATAAAATTCTCTAAGTTTTCTTCTTCTTTCTTTTCTCTAGTTTTCTTTTTCTTTATTTTCTTCTTCTTCTTTATTTCTTTTATTTCTATCTTAGATTCTCTTTAATTTTATGTTTATGTTTACAATGCCTATGCTAGGCTAAACTTCTATTTGGTTAAGGGTGATTTTGAAGCCCTAGACATGTTTTGTGATTGATTTTTAGATTCTATCTATCATTAATTTTCTATCAAAGTTGCTTATGTTCTTCTACAAGAATTGTTCATGATGTTGTCTTGATTTATTTAGGTGTACAACTAGATAGATCTTGATAATTATCTATTGCTAGTTTAGGAGTCTTGATCCGTGTAATTGTCTTGATTTCCTATTCATAAGTGGCAATTTGTGATTAATGATTATGGTCAAGTTTTCAATAATTGCAAAGTGGAACATAACCTAAGTTGAACAATCCGAGCTTATGTGTTTGTTGCTTAGATCAACCTATCTTTCTCATCATAAAGCTGCCATTAAATTGAATTTAGAGACCTTATTCTAGGTTGTTTAATGGTTAGAGATTAAATAGAGAGCTTGTTCTATTTAACGACAAACTAAGGAAAGATTGGGATAACAGAGCTTGTTGTTATCTACGGTTGTTAACTTTGATAGTTGGTTGATATTGATAGATCTGAAATTGATTCTTAATGATGTCTAGTGGTGGAGAATGAAACCTTAACCATATTTTTCATATTTGATTCTTCTTACTTGTTTTCTTACTTTTAGTTTGCTTATTTTTAAAAGTATATTTATTTTTATTGGCTGGTTATACCGCCTAATTTGTATATTAACTTTGTTTTATTTTTATTGGCTGGTTATACCGCCTAATTTAGTATATATATTTTTATTGGCTGGTTATACCGCCTAATTTAGTATATATATTTTTATTGGCTGGTTATAGCGCCTTGCATCTTATTCTTATTATTTACTTTAGTTTAAATCTGGCTTCAAAAACCCCTTTTCTTTTATTGTTCTTGAATTTAAGTTTTAAACTATTAACTTATAAACTAAAACCCAATCCCTGAGGACTCGACCCTTGCTAACTACTATACTTACAATTGATCTTTTTAGTGCAAGGTTAAATAAGATACACTCTTTTGGGTGCATCAAATTTTTGGCGCCGTTGCCGGGGATTGTTTTCTTTAGTTTATTTGTTACTTGGTTTATTCTTATTTTCAGTTCTAATGAGTTTTATTTTCTTGTACATACGGGTTTTTCTTATCAAATTTTGAAAAAAAAAAATAAAAAAAAAACGATGGAATTGAGCAATCTAACACTTGAAGAGTTGGTGGCATACATGAACATGGAGAATCAACAAGCCAATCTCACCTTCCCAGTTCAACAATTTGCCTTAGGAGGATGTCAACGCCATCAAGTGTTCCAAGACCAACAGTATGATCATTACTCAAACACTTGCCATGAGGGATGGTGGGATCATACTAATTATGGCTACTCGAAAAATTACCAAGAAGTAGATCCTTATGCCAATTACACTCATCCATCTAGCTTCAATCAATCATGGTCCCAAGAACCAGATCTTTTTCAACCACCACATATGACTCAAAACTCAGGTACTTCTTTAGAAGATCTTGTCTATTCTCTTGTTACTGATACTTTGCAATTTCAACAGGAAACAAGGGCAAGCATCCAGAGTTTGGAAAAGCAAATGATCCAATTGACTAGTAGTATGGTGGGATGGGTAGCACAAAGATCTACAGAACTCCCAGCCCAAACGATGATTAACCCAAAGGAGAATGCTACTATTGTGACCTTGAGGAATGAGGAACAAGATGAGGATGAGACAAAATTAGAGATGAATTCTATTCTTGAAAATAATGAAGCTTCAATTCCGAAAGAGAGTACTTCGGCACCTGAGGTAACGTTTAAGGTTCCACTTTTTGCTAATGTTTCTTCTCCACCTTTTCCTAGTAGATTTGCAAAGTTCAAGGAGGAAGAACATGAACAACACATGCCGGAAACCTTAAACAACTTGTTTGTGGATGCCATTCAACAAGTATCAAAATATGCTCCATTCCTCGATGAGCTATGCACCACAAAGGATGATGGAATAATACTTGTAATGGAGAATGCATCCACTATTGTGCAAAGAAACCGCCCTACAAAACGCACAAATTCGGGAAGTTTCTTGTATGATCTTGCAAATCCTAAAAAGCCAAGAAGGGGAATTGGCTAGGCTGAAAACAATCAATCAAGTGCTAATTGGGGGAGGCAGCCTAATTAGTGAAAGCATTGCCAAACTGCCATCCTCAGATTTGCTCTCTTTTTCTTTACCTTTTTCTTATGTTTCTTTGCCAATTGTGTTTAGTGTTTCTGAGTTCATTTAGGCTGCATAAGTTTATTTTGTTTATTAGTTCTTTTCACTTACACATGATTCTTTCATATGGATTAATAGCATTACATTAATGACAATGTAAGAATTATGTGTGGGGGGAAGAATTTAGGATTTTATTTAAAGTGTTTTGTTTTTGAGTCTTTTTATGTTGTTTTTCTTTCTGATCCATGTTTTGAAAATAACTAGATGTAAATATAATTTTTATTTTTTTTTAACCCCGGTTAAATGGCGGATAACGGTACTCCGTGATTATTTAAGTCGGTTCCATCAGCTACCCACAAAACTGATATTGTATATAAATTTCTCTTCCAATTTCTCTTTCAATTTTTTTTTTTCATTTTTTTTTTCAGGATGGATGATATTCTCACAAGATTGCAGAAACTATTTCCTCCTTTTCCTCGAAATATTTTACTGAAGCTTTACCAAGTTCGATTGGAAAGATTAAGAATGCTTATGCACAAAGGGATTCCTGGAGACATACGTTGGATAATTGAAGCCAAGGTACGTGAAGATGAATATCTTCCTGTTTTGCATTTACCAGGTACAGGTAGAAGCACTTTTGCAAAGAAGCGACGAGCAAAGCGCATGAGTTCAAATTGCCACAAATGTGCACGATGGACGTGTAACGGTAAATGTCGTTCTATTGGGATTCCGTCCTCTAATCGAGATGATAAAATTGAATTCATTAAGGATGGACTGAGTAAGGAGAATTTGGGTAATATCCAACTTTCTCTTGAGACGCATCCTAGTGGAGACGTACAAAGAGAAATTCTTGATTTATGGCCGCAATTCCAAAGGGAATGGCAACATCTTGGGAATCTGATGTTAAAAGACCCTGTTTGCCAGCTTGTAAGAAAACTGGATGGGAAGCATATCCTCGACTCATAGAAGGCGTTTAAGCCGTTTCTGGACGTAAAACCAGAGGAAGATGCACTCGAAGAAAAAAAAAATGGAAAGTACTTCGTCCCAGCGCATTAAAAAAATTTGTGTCTTTGGAGGTGCTTATCCAGGGAAAAATAACATATTCGCTGATGAAGCCATAAGAGTTGGAGTAATACTTGCCCAACAAAAGATCCAGTTGATTTATGGAGGCGGTAGTACGGGTTTAATGGGAGCAGTCGCTACAGCAGCACACTCCGGAGGAAGTCCAGTTCTAGGAATCGTGCCAAAACTATTCACAGATTATTGTGGACCTACCTTCGGTAAGGAAATACAAGTCTGGAGTATCCCTGAACGGATAACAATCATGTACCATTCTGCCGATGCATTCATTGCTTTACCAGGAGGTCTGGGTACATTGGAAGAAATAGCTTGCGTGGCTTCTTGGTCATCTTTGGTCACAAATAAGAAACCCATTGGTTTGCTTAATATTAATGGTTATTTTAATAATTTGCTTTCATATTTAGATAATGCTGTGGATAATGGATTCATGTTTTCAGAGGCAAGGAGAACCATAATTTCTGCTACAACCATTGAAGATTTACTCAAAAAGCTCCAAGCTTATGAGTGTTTATCTGCTACGGTTGTTTCGCAAACGCTCGGAAAAAGAAAAAGAGATATGGACGAGCAAGGAGTGGATTGCACTTTGTCTTTGTGACATTATCTAAAATTTTGTTTGTTGTGTCTCAGTTATAATAAGTGGTTAGCAACCTCTACAGGTAATATCTCCTAAATTTTACATTCAAAAAAAAAAAAAAAAAAAAAGAAATTTTTGTTTTAAGCCATTTAAAAGTATTCATTCTGAACAAGGTCTGAGTAAGGGAGACTTGAGACATACCTTGTCAGTTTGATTTTAATCTTTTTATGTTTACTTGTTAATTTTTGTTTAGTATTTTAGGATTATTTAGGTTGCATGGTTTTGTTTTGTTTTGTTTTGAGTCTTAGTTGTTCCTATTCTTATGTTATTAGTTCTTTTCTCTTACACATGATTCTTTCATTTGAGTTAATAGACTTACATTGAGGACAATGTAAGAATTAAGTATGGGGGGAATGATTTAGGATTTCTTTTATTTTTGTCTACTATTTTTTTTTTTTTTATGAGTCTTTATTATTATTATTTTTTTTGTGAGTTTTAGTTCCTTTTTAATACAATCATGAGATATGAATTGCATAAGTCTAAAACAGATTTATTAGTGAGAAGATTTTCATGAGAATTGAGCTTGATGTCAACCTTTTTATGAGCCAATGTTAATATGATATGTTGATTGAGAAAGAAGCATGTTTAGACTTAATCTGACTTGTATAATCATCCTTGTGAGTTTTTGAGCCTATAATGATTGATGCATTATACAAATCAATCTAATTTCTTTCTTGAGTGCTCTTATGATTACATGATTCTCTAGAACTTGCTTTAAACCGTTTGAGACTATATTGATACATGTGACAACATGAATATGATAGAGGCATTAGGATTATAACCAGAGCCAAACAGCCATCCATTATTAATGTTCCAAGAGAACACACCCTTAGTGAACCAATTTGAGCCTACATTGAATAAGCTATCTCTTTGGTAACCATAACTTGTCCCTAACCTAAATATACTTATATCTTTACCTTTGTTCCAAAGATGAATTAGCATGTTTTGAGACAAGTTGCAAAGACAAGGAAGATTTATTGAAAATTTGGTTTAGAAACAAGAAATAAGTGTGGGGGGAAAAGAAAGAAAAAAGTCAAGAGAAAAAGAAAGGGATCATTGTCAAATACATTCCCATATTAAAAAAAAAAATCTTCTCTTGAACTTCTAGTTAAAGTAAAGAAAAAGATGTTACAAAGTTGGTTAGAATGATGCAAAGGCTCAACATGAATATTTAGCCAATGTTATTATGTGCTTTATAAGAGTTTTGAGAAGTTTTATTTGTATGATCTTTTTATGTCTCTAAACTTTATGAACTCTTTGGAACCTTTGTGATATCTTTATCCTTTTGTTCTTCAACCACATTACAAACCCCTTGGCCCCATTACAACCTTGATTAAAGACCTCTTGATTCATGAAGTTGTATGATCTAAATAGTGGAGAATAGGTGGACAAGCAAGAATATGGTAGAACTGTTTTCATGAGATTGATTGAGTGTAAACACTTCACCACTACTTTAAAGAGTGAAAATCATGAGGGTATCCCATGTGAGTAGTTGAGATTATGTTTGAATATGCACTATTTTGATTGAAATATGTTATGTTAATATTGGCTTAACTCAAACAATTTACATTCAAGCATGATTTTTTGTGAAATTCTTTAAGCTATTGATTAGTTTATAAGACTTGTTCAAAGATTGTCTCTAATTTGTATTGAAAGGATTAGGAATAAATATTTTTAGTATATGTAGTTTATTTATATTTTAGTTTTTCAATGTTTGTGGGTATCGTTCTAGTAAACCCTCACGAGACTAAACTCGTCCACTAGGGACACCTAGGGGTTTAAAGGCTTGTGTCACATGCTAAGTGCCACCGTGATTTCCTACGAAAGTGGATTAGATTAGATTTTCTTATTTTATTTTTATTTGATTTTGCTCGAGGACTAGCAAAAAGCTAAGTGTGGGGGTGTGATAACTCGTATAATTATATAGTTTTTAGTTATGTTTTATTATTGTTTTGTGTCAAATACGAGTTATTATTGTTTAGTCTAATTGTGTTTATGATCTTTTATATTTTTATGTAATTTGGTGTTTTTCACAAGTTTCTTTGAGTGATTTCAGATTACTAGAATTAAGGGCAAATCCAGTTCAGTTCCAGTTCCGACACCTTTTGCCATATCAGCTATATCTGGAGTTTCACTGAAACAATAAGGCTGAAATTTGTAGCCGTGCAAAGCTAAGAGGCATATCTATCTTTTTTATGTTTTACACTTCTTGAAACGGAGTCGTTTTCCCTAGCGAAATCGACCATCAAGTTGGCTGATGTGCAATGACGTCTGTGCTGACCTGTTTTCGTATTTTGCCCATATCTTCTTATCCACATCAGCAAATGAGCTGATTCCAATGGCTATGGATCCGTAACTGATACGGGAACCTTTGTCTAGAAGACCATATGATCATATCAGGCCTCTAATATTGACGAAATCGACCATCAAGTTGGCTGATGTGCAATGACGTCTGTGCTGACCTGTTTTCGTATTTTGCCCATATCTGATTATCCACATCAGAAAATGAGCTGATTCTAACGGCTATGGATCCGTAACTGATAGGGGAACCTTTTTCTAGAAGACCATGTGATCAGATCAGGCCTCCAACATTGACGAAATCGACCATCAATTTGGCTGATCAAAATTGTCATACAATATGACGAAAATTGTTAGAAAAATTCACCCACATATTATACCTACCTTTGAAATTTGTAAAGCTTGTCTCTTGTCATTTAGCCCTCCAAAATGTGTATAAATAGAGGGCCTTGGATGATTGTAGAGGATCATATTGTACATTGGTAGGATATTAGCCATTGTAATAAAATTCTCTAAGTTTTCTTCTTCTTTCTTTTCTCTAGTTTTCTTTTTCTTTATTTTCTTCTTCTTCTTTATTTCTTTTATTTCTATCTTAGATTCTCTTTAATTTTATGTTTATGTTTACAATGCCTATGCTAGGCTAAACTTCTATTTGGTTAAGGGTGATTTTGAAGCCCTAGACATGTTTTGTGATTGATTTTTAGATTCTATCTATCATTAATTTTCTATCAAAGTTGCTTATGTTCTTCTACAAGAATTGTTCATGATGTTGTCTTGATTTATTTAGGTGTACAACTAGATAGATCTTGATAATTATCTATTGCTAGTTTAGGAGTCTTGATCCGTGTAATTGTCTTGATTTCCTATTCATAAGTGGCAATTTGTGATTAATGATTATGGTCAAGTTTTCAATAATTGCAAAGTGGAACATAACCTAAGTTGAACAATCCGAGCTTATGTGTTTGTTGCTTAGATCAACCTATCTTTCTCATCATAAAGCTGCCATTAAATTGAATTTAGAGACCTTATTCTAGGTTGTTTAATGGTTAGAGATTAAATAGAGAGCTTGTTCTATTTAACGACAAACTAAGGAAAGATTGGGATAACAGAGCTTGTTGTTATCTACGGTTGTTAACTTTGATAGTTGGTTGATATTGATAGATCTGAAATTGATTCTTAATGATGTCTAGTGGTGGAGAATGAAACCTTAACCATATTTTTCATATTTGATTCTTCTTACTTGTTTTCTTACTTTTAGTTTGCTTATTTTTAAAAGTATATTTATTTTTATTGGCTGGTTATACCGCCTAATTTGTATATTAACTTTGTTTTATTTTTATTGGCTGGTTATACCGCCTAATTTAGTATATATATTTTTATTGGCTGGTTATACCGCCTAATTTAGTATATATATTTTTATTGGCTGGTTATACCGCCTTGCATCTTATTCTTATTATTTACTTTAGTTTAAATCTGGCTTCAAAAACCCCTTTTCTTTTATTGTTCTTGAATTTAAGTTTTAAACTATTAACTTATAAACTAAAACCCAATCCCTGAGGACTCGACCCTTGCTAACTACTATACTTACAATTGATCTTTTTAGTGCAAGGTTAAATAAGATACACTCTTTTGGGTGCATCAGAGCTATAAAACCTTGAGAACTGTTTCTTCCCGCACAAGTAACGTTGGGGCTTCAAAATTTTGATTAAGGAAAGTCTCCGGGCGCCACAGCGCCACGGCGCCCAGCTCTCGACCTTTTGGGTGTTTTTGGTGCTGCGGTGCCAGATTTCGGCGTCGCGTCTCCGGGCTTGCGGGTGTTGGTAAATCCGAGCTCATGCTAATAAAATTATATCAGAATATAACGCGGCAGAATGAAACATAAAAGCACCCGGATACAACAAGATCTTTAGATTTTGATAAACATGGTGTTACAAGTAATTAAAAATTTAAACCACCCATATGATTTAGATTTTTACCTACTCAAGATATTGTAATCAAGAGTGTCCAGATCCAATGTGAGTATAGCAACGACGATCACTGCTCGATCTCTCCAACGACCACAAGCAACTCAAACGCGTTGCCTCTAATAGTGATCCACACAGACAGCAGTTGGAACCTTTGCAAGGCGAGGGAATTCACCCATCCTAGCGGATAGATCTCTTGATCTTAATCAAAAGGTTAATCTCTCTTTTGCTTTCTCAAGAACAAAAACTTAACAAGAACAATTCCTTTCTATTTACACAAGAGAAACACAACAAGAAAGAAAATGAGGAGATAGTTCGACTATTCTGTGTTGTTTCACTAAGAGAAGAACAACTTTTTCTCTTAGATTCTTACTCACCTTAAGAACAATTCCAAGGTCTTAATGTCACAACCTAAAAAATAACAAGTCTCATCGCAAGACTTTATTATTCGTTAAGCGTGACATAAAAAAAGAGAAAAAATCGACTTAATTCCTCTAGAAAAATGAAGAGGGAAACAGAAGCAGAGGAAAAGACGACTTAATTCTTCTAGATTGAAATAAAAGGTCGAGGGTATGAAAATGGCCTCGTAAAAAGACATGGAGTCGCCACCAATCTTTTTTAGTTAGGTGTGATTGGCCACCTATTAAAGCCGATTTTATAAAACATTTTAAAATTAATTAAAACATTTTTAAAACCAATTTCAAGTCTGCGTTATAAATCAGAGAAAATCGAAGAATCGGGTTCGGGACTCGGTTACGTGCGGGGAAGGATTAGCACCCCCACAACGCTCGTATAAAACGGTACCTTATTAATCCTGTGTTATCTCAAGTCTCGGTAAAAAGTTGGTTTTTAATTTGGTATTTCAAGTTAATTCCCAATTTTAAGAAAAATAATTCTATTTTTAATTGAAAATGATCCGGAATTTATTAATTCAAAACTTTCTTATATTCCCCGACAAAATCGGCAAAATATAGAAATTTTTATTCATTTGAAAAACTTTCCAAATCATTCTAGTTTTTGAAAGAAGAATTCCCTTTTTGAAAATGGCTCTATTTTCTTAACTTTGAAAACCCGGACTTGACCACCCTTGACCTGAGCTTTATAAAATCATTTTTAAAGGTTAAAATGGCTTTGAAATCAATCTAAGATAGCATCTAAGGTTCCTAATCAGCCCCCTCTAAATGCCTTAGCCAAAACAAATTATTTTTCCCTTAAATTCAAATCTGACTCTACTATCCAATTTTAAAGCGTGATTTTTAACCTATTTTTAAAATTTCAAAAAAATATAAAACAAATATGGGAGACTCAGAACATGTAAGAATATATGGGAAAAAATTGGATCAATCTTTTGACTAAGGATAACTGATGGAGACTCAATTAAGAGTTGTAAACCCAAGTGCAGGTTATGTTCAAGTAATAAATTCTCGGGTGTCCGAGGTCGAACCACAGGGAAGCGTATTAGTAAGTATAAGTTTATAAATATATAAGAAAAAGAAAGTAAACAAGATATTAGGGAATCAACAACAAAACAAGATAAACAAAATAACATAAAAGAAATTAAACAATATATAAAAAAAAACAATAATAAAAGATGTTGAGGTTAGAGAATCCACTCTTGGTGTTATGCTAAGATTAATCTTGTTTTATTACACAATTGAAATCCACACATAAGGGAGGTTCCAATCGGAAGGTTTAGCAATTCAGTCCAAATTGTCCAACGTCAATAGCATATGATATTATGTTCATTTGGTGTCCTCAAAACTCATAAAAAGAGTCCAAGCATTCCTTATGCCAAGGTATATGTCTACAACAAATCAAGGTTATGAAACCAAGCATTTACTGTGCCATTTTCATTGTCAATAATGAATCAAGATCCCTACTTTGCAAGTATGATTTTAAACCAAAAGAAAATATTATCTATACTAAATGATGATTCATTTTAGCTCATGTTTAAGAGACTAACCTTAGCATTTACCAAAAGCTTCACCTCATCACCTCAACAATATGATTAGCAGCACATACTAGATATGAATAAAATGAAAAGAAATGTAAGAAACATAAGTAAAGAAAAAGAAAACTAGAGAAAGGAAAGAAGAAGAAAACTTAGAGAATTTTATTACAATGGCTAATATCCTACCAATGTATCAATGTACTTGATGGAGACTCAATTAAGAGTTGTAAACCTAAGTGCAGGTTATGTTCAAGTAATAAATTCTCGGGTGTCCGAGGTCAAACCACAGGGAAGCGTATTAGTAAGTATAAGTTTATAAATATATAAGAAAAAGAAAGTAAACAAGATATTAAGGAATCAACAACAAAATAAGATAAACAAGATATTAGAGAACAAAATAAACAAAATATAAAAGAAATTAAACAAGATAAAAAAAAACAATAAGAAAAGATGTTGAGGTTAGAGAATCCACTTTTGGTGTTATGCTAAGATTAATCTTGTTTTATTACACAATTGAAATCCACACATAAGGGAGGTTCCAATCGGAAGGTTTAGCAATTCAGTCCAAATTGTCCAACGTCAATAGCATATGATATTATGTTCATTTGGTGTCCTCAAAACTCATAAAAAGAGTCCAAGCATTCCTTATGCCAAGGTATATGTCTACAAAAAATCAAGGTTATGAAACCAAGCATTTACTGTGTCATTTTCATTGTCAATAATGAATCAAGATCCCTACTTTGCAAGTATGATTTTAAACCAAAAGAAAATATTATCTATACTAAATGATGATTCATTTTAGCTCATGTTTAAGAGACTAACCTTAGCATTTACCAAAAGCTTCACCTCATCACCTCAACAATATGATTATCAACACATACTAGATATGAATAAAATGAAAAGAAATGTAAGAAACATAAGTAAAGAAAAAGAAAACTAGAGAAAGGAAAGAAGAAGAAAACTTAGAGAATTTTATTACAATGGCTAATATCCTACCAATGTATCAATGTATTCTTACACTCATCCAAGGCCCTCTATTTATACACATTTTGGAGAGCTAAATGACAAGAGACAAGCTTTATAAATTTCAAAGGTAGGTATAATAGGTGGGTGCATTTTTCTAACAATTTTCGTCATATTGTATGACAATTCTGATCAGCCAGCTTGATGGTCGATTTTGTCAATGTTGGATTCTCGATCTGATCAAATGGTCTTCAAGAAAAATATACCCCTATCAGTTACGGATCCATAGCCGTTAGAATCAGATCATTTTCTCACATGTATCGGACGATATGGTCAAAATACCAAAACGGTGCAGAACAGACGTCATTGCACATCAGCCAACTTGATGGTTGATTTCGCTAGGGAAAACGACTCCGTTTCAAGAAGTGTAAAACATGAAAAAGATAGATATGCCTCTTATCTTTGTACGGTTAAAATTTCAGCCTTATTTCTTCAGTGAAACTCCAGATATAGCTAATATGGCAAAAGGTGTCGGAACTAGAACTGAATTGGATTTGCCCTTAATTCTTTATTTAACCTAATAATCTGAAATCACTCAAAGAAACTCGTGAAAAACACCAAATTACATAAAAATATAAAATATCATAAACACAATTAGACTAAGCAATAATAACTCGTATTTGACACAAAACAATAATAAAACATAACTAAAAACTATATAATTATACGAGTTATCACACCCCCACACTTAGATTGTTGCTAGTCCCTAGCAATGACTCAATAAAAATAAAATAAGAAAATCTAATCTAATCCATTTTCGTAGGAAATCACGGTGGCACTTAGCATGTGACACAAGCCTTTAAACCCCTAGGTGTCCCTAGTGGACGAGTTTAGTCTCGTGAGGGTTTGCTAGAACGATACCCACAAACATTGAAAAACTAAAATATAAGTAAACTACATACACTAAAAATATTTACTCCTAATCCTTTCAATATAAATTAGAGACAGTCTTTGAACAAGTCTTGTAAACTAATCAATAGCTCAAAGAATTTCACAAAAAATCATGCTTGAATGTAAATAAATGAGTTAAGCCAATATTAACATAACATATTTCAATCAAAATAGTGCATATTCAACTTAATCTCAACCTCTCACATGGGATACTCTCATGATTTTCACTCTTTAAAGTAGTGGTAAAGTGTTTACACTCAATCAATCTCATGAAAATAGTTCTACCATATGCTTGCTTGTCCACCTATTCTCCACTATTTAGATCATACAACTTCATGAATCAAGAGGTCTTTAATCAAGGTTGTAATGGGGCCAAGGGGTTTGTAATGTGGTTGAAGAACAAAAGGATAAAGATATCACAAAGGTTCCAAAGAGTTCATAAAGTTTAGAGGCATAATAAGATCATACAAAGAAACTTCTCAAAACTCTTTACAAGTACATAGTCACATAGGCTAAATATTCATGTTGAGCCTTTGTTTCATTCTAACCAACTTTGTAACATCTTTTTCTTTACTTTAACTAGAAGTTCAAGAGAAGATTTTTTTTTTTTTTTAATATGGGAATATATTTGACAATGATCCCTTTCTTTTTCTCTTGACTTTTTCTTTTCTTTTCTTCCCCCACACTTATCTTTTGTTTCTAACCCAAATTTTCAACTAAAAATATCCCTTGTTTTTTTGCAATATGTCTCAAAATATATAATCCATCTTTAGAACAAGGGTAAGGATATAAGTATATTTAGGCTAGGTGTAAGTTGTGGTTACCGATAAAATAGCATATTTAATGTAGGCTCAAATTGGCTCACTAGTGGGGATGTTCTCTTGGAACATCAATAAGGGATGGTTGTTTGGCTCTGGTTATAATCCTAATGCCTCTATCATATTCATGTTGTCACATGTATCAATATAGTCTCAAACAGTTTAAAGCAAGTTCCGGAGAATCATGTAATCATAAGAGCACTCAAGAAAGAAATTAGATTGATTTGTATAATGCATCAATCATTATAGGCTCAAAAACTCACAAGGATGATTATACAAGTCAGATTAAGTCTAAACATGCTTCTTTCTCAATCAACATATCATATTAACATTGGCTCATAAAAAGGTTGATATCAAGCTCAAATCTCATGAAAATCTTCTCACTAATAAATCTGTTTTAGACTTATGCAATTCATATCTCATTATAGTATTGAAAGTAACTAAAACACACTAAAAACACACTAAGCCTAAACATGCTTTTTTTTTTTTTAAATTAGCAAAATATGTCCCTTACCCCCTACTAAAATATGACATTGTCCCCAATGTCAAATTTTAAAGGTAGAATTTAGGAGATATTACCTGCAGAGGTTGCTAACCACTTATTATAACTGAGACACAACAAACAAAATGTTAGATAATGTCACAGAGACAAAGTGCAATCCACTCCTTGCTTGTCCACATCTCTTTTTCTTTTTTCGAGTGTTTGCGAAACAACCGTAGCAGATAAATACTCACAAGCTTGGAGCTTTTTGAGTAAATCTTCAATGGTTGTAGCAGAAATTATGGTTCTCCTTGCCTCTGAAAACATGAATCCATTTTCCACAGCATTATCTAAATATGAAAGCAAATTACTAAAATAACCATTAATATTAAGCAAACCAATGGGTTTCTTATTTGTGACCAAAGATGACCAAGAAGCCACGCAAGCTATTTCTTCCAATGTACCCAGACCTCCTGGTAAAGCAATGAATGCATCGGCAGAATGGTACATGATTGTTATCCGTTCAGGGATACTCCAGACTTGTATTTCCTTACCCACGGTAGGTCCACAAAAATCTTTGAATAGTTTTGGCACGATTCCTAGAACTGGACTTCCTCCGGCGTGTGCTGCTGTAGCGACTGCTCCCATTAATCCCGTACTACCGCCTCCATAAATCAACTGGATCTTTTGTTGGGCAAGTATTACTCCAACTCTTATGGCTTCATCAGCGAATATGTTATTTTTCCCTGGATAAGCACCTCCAAAGACACAAATTTTTTCAATGCGCTTGGACGAAGTACTTTCCATTTTTTTTCATTTTCGAGTGCCTGAAAGAGAATGAGTACATGGTGTAATATATAGAGGACTGAGTAGTGAATCAGACAAGAGTAATAATGTCGCCGAAAGTGTATCTGACCTGTCAGAAGAAAATGTTAACCTAACAAAAGATTTTTGCGTGATTTCAGGAAGAAAATCAAAAAGAGAAGAAAAATCAACCGTAAAAGTCAAAAGTAATAATGTCGCCGAAAGTGTATTTGGCATCTTCCTCTGGTTTTACGTCCAGAAACGGCTTAAATGCCTTCTATGAGTCGAGGATATGCTTCCCATCCAGTTTTCTTACAAGCTGGCAAACAGGGTCTTTTAACATCAGATTCCCAAGATGTTGCCATTCCCTTTGGAATTGCGGCCATAAATCAAGAATTTCTCTTTGTACGTCTCCACTAGGATGCGTCTCAAGAGAAAGTTGGATATTACCCAAATTCTCCTTACTCAGTCCATCCTTAATGAATTCAATTTTATCATCTCGATTAGAGGACGGAATCCCAATAGAACGACATTTACCGTTACACGTCCATCGTGCACATTTGTGGCAATTTGAACTCATGCGCTTTGCTCGTCGCTTTTTTGCAAAAGTGCTTCTACCTGTACCTGGTAAATGCAAAACAGGAAGATATTCATCTTCACGTACCTTCGCTTCAATTATCCAACGTATGTCTTCAGGAACCCCTTTGTGCATAAGCAGTCTTAATCTTTCAAATCGAACTTGGTAAAGCTTCAGTAAAATATTCTGAGGAAAATGAGGAAATCGTTTCTGCAATCTTTTGAGAATATCATCCATCCTGAAAAAAAAACGAAAGAGAAATTTATATACAATATCAGTTTTGTGGGTAGCTGATGGAACCGACTTAAATAATCACGGAGTACCGTTATCCGCCATTTAACCGGGGTTAAAAAAAATGTATTTTTTTTTTGAAGATTAGTAAAAATTATATTTACATCTAGTTATTTTCAAAACAAGGATCAGAAAGAAAAACAACCTCTTCTTGAGTAACATGATTTTCCAAAAAGAGTTTGAGTCTTTGTCCATTTACCTTGAATACGTTACCATTTTGAGGATTCTCAATGTCAACTGCTCCATAATGATACACATGCTTAACCACAAATGGGCCAGTCCATCTTGATCTCAACTTACCAGGAAATATGTGAAGTCTAGAATTATAAAGTAGAACTTTTTGCCCAACATCAAATGTTTTTCTTGAAATTAACTTGTCATGAAAGGCTTTAGTTCTTTCTTTATGAATTTTAGAATTCTCATATGCATCATTTCTGAGTTCCTCAAGTTCATTTATGATTGGAAAAGTTTCATTCTTACCCAAAAAGGAATATTTTAGCTCGGATGGCAATGGTTTTAAATCCAGCTTGGGTGGTTCAATAGTTGATGGTACAGTGACATTTGTGAGTGATGGAAGTTCCTCAAACTTTTGTTTCCAACAATGCTTAACCTGAAAAGAATTTAACAAGGAATCAGTGTATGAAATTTCTGAAGCATTATCAAACTCACATTCAATTAAATAAGCTTCTAAAGGATCATGGAATGTGGTAGTGGTGAGATATTCATGAACAAGTTCTTCAATGAAATCCACTTCATGTACTTCAGAATCATCACCAGGTTGCTTGCAAGTGTTGAACACATTTAATTCTAAAGTCATATTTCCAAAAGAAATGTTCAACATACCATTCCTGCAATTTATCAGAGCATTAGAAGTTGCAAGAAATGGACGGCCTAATATAACAGGAATTTGAACATTTGGATTTGAAACAGGATGTGTGTCCAAAACAATAAAATCAACAGGGAAGTAAAAATTATCAATTTGAACCAAAACATCTTCAACTATTCCTCGAGGAATTTTTACAGAACGATCAGCTAGTTGAAGTGTAACAGGTGTTTCCTTGAGTTCACCTAAACCTAACTGTTGATAAACAGAAAAAGGCAAAAGATTAACACTAGCACCAAGATCAAGCAATGCACGTTCTATTCTAGTGTTTCCAATGATGCATGAGATTGTTGGACATCCAGGATCTTTGAATTTTGGTGGAGTAAGGTGCTGAATGATTGAGCTCACACTTTTCGTCAGAAATGCTTTCTTTTGTACATTATGTTTCCTTTTAACTGTGCACATGTCCTTCAAAAATTTAGCATAAGATGGAACTTGTTTGATTGCATCCAATAAAGGAATGTTAATCTTAACTTGTTTGAAAAGTTCATAAATTTCTGCATTTTGATTCAAATTCTTTATTGTTTGCAACCTTTGAGGAAAAGGAGCAGGATGCATACCTTTGTCTTTGTCCAAATTTTCAAGAAGTTCAGACTTACCATCATCCTTACCATTACTTTTCGGAGGGGAAGGAGGATCTTGGTCTTTTGATGGAATGTTTTTGTCAATTGCCTTTCCACTTCGAAGAGTTGTGATAGAACTGACATTTTCCTGTTGAGTTTCATTGGAGCAAGAAACAAGACATTGAGTAGAAGGGTTAGGCTGAGGTTGAGCAGGAAACTTACCTTTTTCTTGAGTGCTTAATGAAGCTGTCAATGTGGACAAGGTGTTTTTGATCTCATTGATGTCCTGTGAAGTTTGGTTATTCACATTTGCTTGTGTTTGCATGAATGCTTGCAATGTCTCTTCCAAGGTTTGTACACGTGAAGGTTGATAGGAAAAAGTGTTGCCCGGCTTTTGAGATTGTGGTACCTGATCATGATTATTATTCCACCAACTGAAGTTGGGATGATTTCTCCATTCAGGGTTATACATTTCAGAGTAAGGAGAAGCAAAAGGCTTTTTAAATGTGTTTATGGAATTTACTTGATCATGCAACGCTTCTTTAAGAATGGGAATGTTTGGACATTCAGAAGTGGGGTGTCCCATGATTTCACAAATTCCACAACTTTCTTCATTTTTAACCGTTTTGACTTCTTTTACTTCTCTAAGTTCCATGGCTTCAATCTTTCTAGCCAAATTAGCTACTTTAGCTTTTATCTCATCTTCTTGACTAAAATGATATTTACCTCTGTTAGAAACAAGATTAGATCTATTGGAACTTTCAGAGGAATTATCTGTGTGCCAGGCTTGAGAGTTATCTGCCAAATGGTCTAGGTAGTCAAAGGCTTCTTCAGGTTCTTTTTCTAGAAACTCACCGTTACACATTGTTTCAACAAATTGTTTAGTTTCGGGAGTTAAACTTTCATAAAAGAAACTAATAAGACGCCATTTTTCAAAACCATGATGTGGACAAGAACTTAACAAATCTTTAAAACGCTCCCAGCACTGAAAAAATGCTTCATTTTGATTTTGATTGAAATTTTGAATCTGTCTTTTCAAAGCAGTAGTTTTATGTGCTGGGAAAAATTTCTTTAGAAACTCAGTTTGTAATTCTTGCCATGTGCCAATTGACCTTGGTTTTAAATTATGAAGCCAAATTTTTGCTTTATCTTTTAAAGAAAAAGGAAATAATTTTAGCTTGACAATTTCATTTGTACATTGTTGGTCATTAAAGGTGACACATACATCTTCGAAGTCTTTTAGAAATGAGTAAGCACTTTCCGATTCTAACCCATGGAAATTTGGAAGCAAAGCTATCATACCTGGTTTAAAACGAAAGTTGTTTGCATTGAGAGGAAAAATAAAACAAGAGGGTGATGAGCTTCGAGTTGGTTGCAAGTAGTCACGCATGGTGCGTACTTGTCTGTTCTCATCTTCAGCATGAACACTTTCATTGTCAGCCATGGTAGGAGTTGTATTAGAAAGATTACCTGAAAAAGTTTCACAATAAAATCTAACTAAACGACGAGATCTAAAATCACGTCGCCAAACAAGCATAAAACAAAGTTAATATACAGATTAGGCGGTATAACCAGCCAATAAAAATAAAACAAAGTTAATATACAATATAAATATAAATATATAGAAAATTAGGCGGTATAACCAGCCAATAAAAATAAATTAAGCGGTATAACCAGCCAATAAAAATAAATATACTTATAAACTTATATACTTAGTATTGCTTCCCCGGCAACGGCGCCAAAAACTTGATGGAGACTCAATTAAGAGTTGTAAACCCAAGTGCAGGTTATGTTCAAGTAATAAATTCTCGGGTGTCCGAGGTCGAACCACAGGGAAGCGTATTAGTAAGTATAAGTTTATAAATATATAAGAAAAAGAAAGTAAACAAGATATTAAGGAATCAACAACAAAATAAGATAAACAAGATATTAGAGAACAAAATAAACAAAATATAAAAGAAATTAAACAAGATAAAAAAAAACAATAAGAAAAGATGTTGAGGTTAGAGAATCCACTTTTGGTGTTATGCTAAGATTAATCTTGTTTTATTACACAATTGAAATCCACACATAAGGGAGGTTCCAATCGGAAGGTTTAGCAATTCAGTCCAAATTGTCCAACGTCAATAGCATATGATATTATGTTCATTTGGTGTCCTCAAAACTCATAAAAAGAGTCCAAGCATTCCTTATGCCAAGGTATATGTCTACAACAAATCAAGGTTATGAAACCAAGCTTTTACTGTGCCATTTTCATTGTCAATAATGAATCAAGATCCCTACTTTGCAAGTATGATTTTAAACCAAAAGAAAATATTATCTATACTAAATGATGATTCATTTTAGATCATGTTTAAGAGACTAACCTTAGCATTTACCAAAAGCTTCACCTCATCACCTCAACAATATGATTAGCAACACAGACTAGATATGAATAAAATGAAAAGAAATGTAAGAAACATAAGTAAAGAAAAAGAAAACTAGAGAAAGGAAAGAAGAAGAAAACTTAGAGAATTTTATTACAATGGCTAATATCCTACCAATGTATCAATGTATTCTTACACTCATCCAAGGCCCTCTATTTATACACATTTTGGAGAGCTAAATGACAAGAGACAAGCTTTATAAATTTCAAAGGTAGGTATAATAGGTGGGTGCATTTTTCTAACAATTTTCGTCATATTGTATGACAATTCTGATCAGCCAGCTTGATGGTCGATTTTGTCAATGTTGGAGGCTCGATCTGATCAAATGGTCTTCAAGAAAAATATACCCCTATCAGTTACGGATCCATATCCGTTAGAATCACATCATTTGCTCACGTGTATCGGACGATATGGTCAAAATACCAAAACGGTGCAGAACAGACATCATTGCACATCAGCCAACTTGATGGTTGATTTCGCTAGGGACAACGACTCCGTTTCAAGAAGTGTAAAACATGAAAAAGATAGATATGCCTCTTATCTTTGTACGGTTAATATTTCAGCCTTATTGCTTCAGTGAAACTCCAGATATAGCTAATATGGCAAAAGGTGTCGGAACTGGAACTGAATTGGATTTGCCCTTAATTCTTTATTTAACCTATTAATCTGAAATCACTCAAAGAAACTCGTGAAAAACACCAAATTACATAAAAATATAAAATATCATAAACACAATTAGACTAAGTAATAATAACTCGTATTTGACACAAAACAATGATAAAACATAACTAAAAACTATATAATTATACGAGTTATCAGTACTCTTACACTCATCCAAGGCCCTCTATTTATACACATTTTGGAGAGCTAAATGACAAGAGACAAGCTTTATAAATTTCAAAGGTAGGTATAATAGGTGGGTGCATTTTTCTAACAATTTTCGTCATATTGTATGACAATTCTGATCAGCCAGCTTGATGGTCGATTTTGTCAATGTTGGAGGCTCGATCTGATCAAATGGACTTCAAGAAAAATATACCCCTATCAGTTACGGATCCATAGCCGTTAGAATCAGATCATTTTCTCACGTATATCGGACGATATGGTCAAAATACCAAAACGGTGCAGAACAGACGTCATTGCACATCAGCCAACTTGATGGTTAATTTCGCTAGGGAAAACGACTCTGTTTCAAGAAGTGTAAAACATGAAAAAGATAGATATGCCTCTTACCTTTGCACTGTCAAACATTCAGCCTTATTTCTTTAGTGAAACTCCAGATATAGCTGATATGGCAAAAGGTGTCGGAACTGGAACTGAATTGGATTTGCCCTTAATTCTTGATTTAACCTAATAATCTGAAATCACTCAAAGAAACTCGTGAAAAACACCAAATTACATAAAAATATAAAATATCATAAACACAATTAGACTAAGCAATAATAACTCGTATTTGACACAAAACAATAATAAAACATAACTAAAAACTATATAATTATACGAGTTATCACACCCCCACACTTAGATTGTTGCTAGTCCCTAGCAACGACTCAATAAAAATAAAATAAGAAAATCTAATCTAATCCATTTTCGTAGGAAATCACGGTGGCACTTAGCATGTGACACAAGCCTTTAAACCCCTAGGTGTCCCTAGTGGACGAGTTTAGTCTCGTGAGGGTTTGCTAGAACGATACCCACAAACATTGAAAAACTAAAATATAAGTAAACTACATACACTAAAAATATTTACTCCTAATCCTTTCAATATAAATTAGAGACAATCTTTAAACAAGTCTTATAAACTAATCAATAGCTCAAAGAATTTCACAAAAAATCATGCTTGAATGTAAATAAATGAGTTAAACCAATATTAACATGACATATTTCAATCAAAATAGTGCATATTCAACTTAATTTCAACCTCTCACATGGGATACTCTCATGATTTTCACTCTTTAAAGTAGTGGTAAAGTGTTTACACTCAATCAATCTCATGAAAATAGTTCTACTATATGCTTGCTTGTCCACCTATTCTCCACTAAAAGATCATGCAACTACATAAATCAAGAGGTCTTTAATCAAGGTTGTAATAGGGCCAAGGGGTTTGTAATGTGGTTGAAGAACAAAAGGATAAAGATATCACAAAGGTTCCAAAGAGTTCATAGAGTTTAAAGACATAATAGGATCATACAAATAAAACTTCTCAAAACTCTTATAAAGCACATAATAACATAGGCTAAATATTCATGTTGAGCCTTTGCATCATTCTAACCAACTTTGTAACATCTTTTTCTTGAAGTTCAAGAGAAGATATTTATTTTTTTAATATGGGAATGTATTTGACAATGATCCCTTTCTTTTTCTCTTGACTTTTTCTTTTCTTTTCTTCCCCCACACTTATCTTTTGTTTCTAACCCAAATTTTCAACTAAAAATATCCCTTGTTTTTTTTGCAATATGTCTCAAAATATATAATCCATCTTTAGAACAAGGGTAAGGATATAAGTATATTTAGGCTAGGTGTAAGTTGTGGTTACCAATAAAACAACATATTTAATGTAGGCTCAAATTAGCTCACTAGTGGGGATGTTCTCTTAGAACATTAATAATGGATGGCTGTTTGGCTCTGGTTATAATCCTAATGCCTCTATCATATTCATGTTGTCACATGTATCAATATAGTCTCAAACGGTTTAAAGCAAGTTCCGGAGAATCATGTAATCATAAGAGCACTCAAGAAAGAAATTAGATTGATTTGTATAATGCATCAATCATTATAGGCTCAAAAACTCACAAGGATGATTATACAAGTCAGATTAAGTCTAAACATGCTTCTTTCTCAATCAACATATCATATTAACATTGGCTCATAAAAAGGTTGACATCAAGCTCAATTCTCATGAAAATCTTCTCACTAATAAATCTGTTTTAGACTTATGCAATTCATATCTCATCATTGTATTAAAAAGGAACTAAAACACACTAAAAAATAATAATAATAATAATAATAATAAAGACTCATAAAAAAAATAGTAGACAAAAATAAAAGAAATCCTAAATCGTTCCCCCCACACTTAATTCTTACAATGTCCTCAATGTAAGTCTATTAACCGAAATGAAAGAATCATGTGTAAGAGAAAAGAACTAATAACATAAGAATAGGAATAACTAAGACTCAAAACAAAACAAACTCATGCAACCTAAATAATCCTAAAATACTAAACAAAAATTAACAAGTAAACATAAAAAGATTAAAATCAAACTGACAAGGTATGTCTCAAGTCTCCCTTACTCAGACCTTGTTCAGAATGAATACTTCTAAATGTCTTAAAACACAACAAATTTTTTTTTTTTAGTAGGGGGCAAGGGACATATTGCCTGCAGAGGTTGCTAACCACTTATTATAACTGAGACACAATAAACAAAATGTTAGATAATGTCACAAAGACAAAGTGCAATCCACTCCTTGCTCGTTCATATCTCTTTTTCTTTTTCCAAGCGTTTGCGGAATAACCGTAGCAGATAAATACTCATAAGCTTGGAGCTTTTTGAGTAAATCTTCAATGGTTGTAGCAGAAATTATGGTTCTCCTTGCCTCTGAAAACATGAATCCATTTTCCACAGCATTATCTAAATATGAAAGCAAATTACTAAAATAACCATTAATATTAAGCAAACCAATGGGTTTCTTATTTGTGACCAAAGATGACCAAGAAGCCACGCAAGCTATTTCTTCCAATGTACCCAGACCTCCTGGTAAAGTAATGAATGCATCGGCAGAATGGTACATGATTGTCATCCGTTCAGGGATACTCCAGACTTGTATTTCCTTACCCACGGTAGGTCCACAAAAATCTGTGAATAGTTTTGGCACGATTCCTAGAACTGGACTTCCTCCGGCGTGTGCTGCTGTAGCGACTGCTCCCATTAAACCCGTACTACCGCCTCCATAAATCAACTGGATCTTTTGTTGGGCAAGTATTACTCCAACTCTTATGGCTTCATCAGCGAATATGTTATTTTTCCCTGGATAAGCACCTCCAAAGACACAAATTTTTTTGATGCGCTGGGACGAAGTGCTTTCCATTTTTTTTCTTTTTCGAGTGCCTGAAAGAGAATGAGTACATGGTGTAATATATAGAGGACTGAGTAGTGAATCAGACAAGAGTAATAATGTCGCCGAAAGTGTATTTGACCTGTCAGAAGAAAATGTTAACCTAACAAAAGAGTTTTGCGTGATTTCAGGAAGAAAATCAAAAAGAGAAGAAAAATCAACCGTAAAAGTCAAAAGTAATAATGTCGCCGAAAATGTATTTGGCATCTTCCTCTGGTTTTACGTCCAGAAACGGCTTAAACGCCTTCTATGAGTCGAGAATATGCTTCCCATCCAGTTTTCTTACAAGCTGGCAAACAGGGTCTTTTAACATCAGATTCCCAAGATGTTGCCATTCCCTTTGGAATTGCGGCCATAAATCAAGAATTTCTCTTTGTACGTCTCCACTAGGATGCATCTCAAGAGAAAGTTGGATATTACCCAAATTCTCCTTACTCGGTCCATCCTTAATGAATTCAATTTTATCATCTCCATTAGAGGACGGAATCCCAATAGAACGACATTTATCGTTACACGTCCATCGTGCACATTTGTGGCAATTTGAACTCATGCGCTTTGCTCATCGCTTCTTTGCAAAAGTGCTTCTACCTGTACCTGGTAAATGCAAAACAGGAAGATATTCATCTTCACGTACCTTGGCTTCAATTATCCAACGTATGTCTTCAGGAATCCCTTTGTGCATAAGCATTCTTAATCTTTCAAATCGAACTTGGTAAAGCTTCAGTAAAATATTTCGAGGAAAAGGAGGAAATCGTTTCTACAATCTTGTGAGAATATCATCCATCTTGAAAAAAAAATGAAAAAGAAATTGAAAGAGAAATTTATATACAATATCAGTTTTGTAGGTAGCTGATGGGACCGACTTAAATAATCACGGAGTACCGTTATCCGCCATTTAACCGGGGTTAAAAAAAATGTATTTTTTTTTTTGAAGATTAGTAAAAATTATATTTACGTCTAGTTATTTTCAAAACAATGATCAGAAAGAAAAACAACCTCTTCTTGAGTAACATGATTTTCCAAAAAGAGTTTGAGTCTTTTGCAATGTTTCTTCCAATGTTTCTTCCAAGGTTTGTACACGTGAAGGTTGATAGGAAAAAGTGTTGCTCGGCTTTTGAGATTGTGGTACCTGAACATGATTATTATTCCGCCAACTCAAGTTGGGATGATTTCTCCATTCAGGGTTATACGTTTCAGAGTAAGGAGAAGGAAAAGGCTTTTTAAATGTGTTTATGGAATTTACTTGATCATGCAACGCTTCTTTAAGAATGGGAATGTTTGGACATTCAGAAGTGGGGTGTCCCATGATTTCACAAATTCCACAACTTTCTTCATTTTTAACCGTTTTGACTTCTTTTACTTCTCTAAGTTCCATGGCTTCAATCTTTCTAGCCAAATTAGCTACTTTAGCTTTTATCTCATCTTCTTGACTAGAATGATATTTACCTCTGTTAGAAACAAGATTAGATCTATTGGAACTTTCAGAGGAATTATTTGTGTGCCAGGCTTGCGAGTTATCTGCCAAATGGTCTAGGTAGTCAAAGGCTTCTTCAGGTTCTTTTTCTAGAAACTCACCGTTACACATTGTTTCAGCAAATTGTTTGGTTTCGGGAGTTAAACTTTCATAAAAGAAACTAATAAGACGCCATTTTTCAAAACCATGATGTGGACAAGAACTTAACAAATCTTTAAAACGCTCCCAGCACTGAAAAAATGCTTCATTTTTATTTTGATTGAAATTTTGAATCTGTCTTTTCAAAGCAGTAGTTTTATGTGCTGGGAAAAATTTCTTTAGAAACTCAGTTTGTAATTCTTGCCATGTGCCAATTGACCTTGGTTTTAAATTATGAAGCCAAATTTTTGCTTTATCTTTTAAAGAAAAAGGAAATAATTTTAGCTTGACAATTTCATTTGTGCATTGTTGGTCATTAAAGGTGACACATACATCTTCGAAGTCTTTTAGAAACGAGTAAGCACTTTCCGATTCTAACCCATGGAAATTTGGAAGCAAAGCTATCATACCTGGTTTAAAACGAAAGTTGTTTGCATTGAGAGGAAAAATAAAACAAGAGGGTGATGAGCTTCGAGTTGGTTGCAAGTAGTCACGCATGGTGCGTACTTGTCTGTTCTCATCTTCAGCATGAACACTTTCATTGTCAGCCATGGTAGGAGTTGTATTAGAAAGATTACCTGAAAAAGTTTCACAATAAAATCTAACTAAACGACGAGATCTAAAATCACGTCGCCAAACAAGCATAAAACAAAGTTAATATACAGATTAGGCGGTATAACCAGCCAATAAAAATAAATTAGGCGGTATAACCAGCCAATAAAAAATAAATATACTTTTAAACTTATATACTTAGTATTGCTTCCCCAGCAACGGCGCCAAAAACTTGATGGAGACTCAATTAAGAGTTGTAAACCCAAGTGCAGGTTATGTTCAAGTAATAAATTCTCGGGTGTCCGAGGTCGAACCACAGGGAAGCGTATTAGTAAGTATAAGTTTATAAATATATAAGAAAAAGAAAGTAAACAAGATATTAGGGAATCAACAATAAAACAAGATAAACAAAATAACATAAAAGAAATTAAACAAGATATAAAAAAAACAATAATAAAAGATGTTGAGGTTAGAGAATCCACTCTTGGTGTTATGCTAAGATTAATCTTGTTTTATTACACAATTGAAATCCACACATAAGGGAGGTTCCAATCGGAAGGTTTAGCAATTCAGTCCAAATTGTCCAACGTCAATAGCATATGATATTATGTTCATTTGGTGTCCTCAAAACTCATAAAAAGAGTCCAAGCATTCCTTATGCCAAGGTATATGTCTACAACAAATCAAGGTTATGAAACCAAGCATTTACTGTGCCATTTTCATTGTCAATAATGAATCAAGATCCCTACTTTGCAAGTATGATTTCAAACCAAAAGAAAATATTATCTATACTAAATGATGATTCATTTTAGCTCATGTTTAAGAGACTAACCTTAGCATTTACCAAAAGCTTCACCTCATCACCTCAACAATATGATTAGCAACACATACTAGATATGAATAAAATGAAAAGAAATGTAAGAAACATAAGTAAAGAAAAAGAAAACTAGAGAAAGGAAAGAAGAAGAAAACTTAGAGAATTTTATTACAATGGCTAATATCCTACCAATGTATCAATGTACTCTTACACTCATCCAAGGCCCTCTATTTATACACATTTTGGAGAGCTAAATGACAAGAGACAAGCTTTATAAATTTCAAAGGTAGGTATAATAGGTGGGTGCATTTTTCTAACAATTTTCGTCATATTGTATGACAATTCTGATCAGCCAGCTTGATGGTCGATTTTGTCAATGTTGGAGGCTCGATCTGATCAAATGTTCTTCTAGAAAAATATACCCCTATCCGTTACGGATCCATAGCCGTTGGCATCAGATCATTTTCTCACGTGGATCGGAAGATATGGTCAAAATACCAAAATGGTGCAGAACAGACGTCATTGCACATCAGCCAACTTGATGGTTGATTTCGCTAGGGAAAACGACTCCGTTTCAAGAAGTGTAAAACATGAAAAAGATAGATATGCCTCTTAACTTTGCACTGTCAAAAATTCAGCCTTATTTCTTCAGTGAAACTCCAGATATAGCTGATATGGCAAAAGGTGTCGGAACTGGAACTGAATTGGATTTGCCCTTAATTCTTGATTTAACCTAGTAATCTGAAATCACTCAAAGAAACTCGTGAAAAACACCAAATTACATAAAAATATAAAATATCATAAACACAATTAGACTAAGCAATAATAACTCGTATTTGACACAAAACAATAATAAAACATAACTAAAAACTATATAATTATACGAGTTATCAATAACTTCCCAGAAAAATCATGAAAGTCAAAATACTGGGTGAAGAACTGTTTTGCCAAAACACATTTTTAAGCCATTGATAAAATCATTCAAAAATCAAAGTAAAAATATTAGAGACTCTTCTATGAACCTACAAACAGTAGATAAAATTTCTAAAAAATTGGACAAGATTTGCCTAAGTAAAAAAAATCACAAAGGTAGAAAAATCAACTTGACAACTCCTTAATTTTTCTTAAGTATGCTCATGTGAGCTTGGCCTTAAGCCATTGATTGGCTTAAGTCAAAAATCAAGTGGTATGATATCATATGCATGAACATAAAGCAAGTTTAATGTATGGATTGTATGATCTAAGGCCTAAATGACATAGAAAATGCATGGCAATTCAAAATGACCTAATACCTAGCATGAACTTGCATGGCAATAAGTGCATCCTAGACCTAAACATGCATGAAATGCCTGGCAATATCAACATGATCTAAGACCTAATGGATATGAAAATGCATGGCAATACCAATATGATCTAAGACCTAATGGATATGAAAATGCATGGCATAAAGAATATGACCTAGACCTAACATGAACTTGCATGGCAATAAATGCAACCTAGGCCTAAACATACATGAAATGCATGGCAATGCAAATGAGACCTAGACCTAAAAAATGCATGGCAATAACACAAACACATAGCATACTAAATCAAAATACACAAAATCATGGCATGGAAATGCAAGCCTATCAACTAGCAAGATGAAAATGCACACTCAAAGCAAAAAAGAACATGTTGGCCGAATGGTCACTAAACAATCATAGTGAAATCCTAGCTAGACAATAACACAAACACATGGAAGCATAATAAACTATCAAACATGATAATAATGCAAACATGGTGACTAACATAACTCTGAACATAGCAATGTCAATATAACAAACACATGGCATGGTCTAAATATATGAACATAAATGGAAGCATATTAAGCAAGTAAACATAAAAATTAAAAAAAAATGCAAGCATGGTAACCTATACTCATCATGGCCGAATGATAACATATATCTAGCATGGTATTTCCACAAACACATGGCATGGTGTATAACTAAGCTACCACAATTAAGCTAACCTACCACAATCAAGCTAATCTAACACAAGTAAGCTAACCTACCAAAATAAATCACATGAACAAAATCAAACACAAAACCATTTAAAAAAACAATACCATTCGGCCATGTAGAAAAATGTAGGAAAACTTGCTTTCTTGATTTCTTTCAGAATACAAAGTAGAAACTCCTTATCACTTATTTTAAAAAATAAGTTTATTTCATAAAAGAAAATAAAATAACAATCAAAATAGAAAAATCATGTCAACAAAGTATGAGAAAACCATGAAAGAACATAGTTACTTTGCTCTAGCTTTCCAAATCAAGAAGTAGTAAGCAAAACCTTTCTTTTTTTTTCTCTTTTTTTTCCTCCTTTATTTTTTTTTTATCCCTAGCTTACTTCCCTTGTTCAGCCCCCAAAGCCCCTAAAAAAATCTGAATTCCCCCCTCCTTAAATGCCTTGGCCGAATGGTAGTAAGAAGAGTGTAGGGAAGTTGTCATTTTTCTAACCAATTTTGATCCAATGGCCTTCAATCCAAGATGCTTTCTATGTAAAATTCTCACCCTTAGATTAAATCTGCCCCTAACTAATATGATGTCATGAAGATGATGTCATAAATATGACATCATCTCTCTACATGCATTGGTCCATATGTTACAATTTCAAAGGTTTGATCAAAAAATAACTACCTTCCTATCCACTCTTAGCCCTTGGATGCAATGGCTCAGCAAAATCACTCTCCAACATGGGCTTGGCTGATTGATAGTTTAAAATCCAGCCCAATCTCCATTGCAAGAAAAGCCCTCTTCGATTTTTTCGATAAAATGACGTTTTTGGCCCCCGAACCTAATTAAATAGCAAACGGACTCCAAATCCGAATTTTCTTTTTTCAAAACTTCCTAAATAATAAAAAAATGAATTCTGAAAGTTTTCATAATTTTTCGAGCCCATTTGCTATTTTTTCCAGATTTTTCTTCCAAAATTGCCCCTTAGTGCACCCGAACTTTTACCATTTTTTAAAAGAGCTCCGAATCCAGATTTTTCTTCACCAATGTCTTCCAAATAATTTAAAAGTGAGATCTGGAAGTTTTCATAATTTTTCAAGCTCATTTGCTATTTTTTCGGGATTTATCTGCTTGAATTTTAGCTAAGTGGGCCCAGAATTTGCCATTTTGCAAACGAGCTCCGATTCCAGATTTTTTTTTCGCCAATCTCTTCCAAATGATTTAAGATTGAGATCTGGAAGTTTTGGTAATTTTTCGAGCTCGTTTGCTATTTTTCCTGAATTTTTCAAGTTTGCCCTTTTATCTCCAAAGCCCGATTTTGCTCAAAACAAGTCCAATTTTTAGATTTTCTTTTTCTGTGCCTTTTTAATATATCGAATTGGAGTTTGCCTGAAAACGCCCAATTTTTACGATCAAATTCCCTTCCGATTTGATTTTTCCTTTTTTCAGTATCGAAAATTTCTTTTTTTTTTCGTTTTTCCTCCAATTGGCTCTTTTCTCGGAATTACTTCAAATTGAGCCTTCGGCTATCCTTGTTTAATCACTCCTCATCAATTAGGGGCTTTAGTTTTACCGAATTTTGTCAATTCTGCAATTTTTCCCAATTTCACCAAAATCCACCAAAAACCCTAATTCTCAGTTTTCTTCCAAATTGACTTTTCCTTCAGTTTTGCCTCCAAATGGCCTCTTCCTTACGCGTAATCATTAATTATCTTTCATTCAGAACCTCCAATTTCAACCAATTTGATCGTTTAAACACTTTTCCCTAAATTTTTCGAACTAAGATTTCCTTTCTACTGAATCTCTGTAACCCATCTTCTGGACTCAATATCTTTCGTTGTAGACCTCGGATTATCAAAATTATTTCACTATTGTTCAATTGAACTTTGAATCTTGATTTTGAATGTGGGTTGACTTTTTCAGTAGTTGACTTTTCGGGGTTTACTTTTTCGGGGTTGTACTTTTTCAAGATTGACTTTTTATGCCTGCTTTCTTAAACTAAGTCTCGGAGTACTAACTGCAAGATGAGAAAAGCCTTTTTGCATTCTAAAACATCATTTTAGGAAGAAAACATAACTGATTTAGTGGTCCGGACAAAATTAGATATCTATAGTGAGATGTTGAAAATGATGGATTAGGATCCGCCCATAATGGGTGGAACCCGATGCAATTGATCCAAGCGGATCAAATAATCTACGAAAAGACAGTTTATATTTTTGGTTCAAACATGTTTGAATCCCAGATGGTTACGTTATAAAAAGAAGTATAACTTCCATTTTAAAACAGTCAGAAGATTATTGAAAAAAAAAACAATTTTTTCATCTTTCAAACTCTCCGAAAAAAAACAGAAGGAAGAACTTAGTTCTGTGAAAGTAGAATAATTTTTGATTGGTGATCTTGTTCTTGATTAGTAAAACAAGCCGTTCATTTTCAACTGATCGTGTTAATTCTGCATTTATATATAGATTATATTAGTTTTAATCTTCAAAAAATTTAAGGGGAAGAAAAAAAATTCCAATCCTTAATTATAACCCCTTGTCATTCACTGGAAAATTAGTAACAATATAACTCAAAAATAATAGGAGACCGAAGTTAGGTTATAAAATGATAATGATAGTTAGACATTAATGATTTTGTTTTCTTTGAAATAGGGAAAAAGAAATTCGAATAACTCAACTTGGCATGGCATCCACATTTTCAAGATCTTATTTGTTGTGAGATGTTGACAGTTCATGAATTTTTTTTTTCTTTTTAAAACAGTTCATGAATTTCTCGTGAATAACATTATACTGTCCATTGGAATTTCCCCAAAACAATGCCACCAAATGGATGACCATTTTTGCCCAAAATTTGTCCTTCCAAGACAAGGCAGCGCTGAGTCAGGCCACATTTAAAATTTGCACATAGTTTGGACCCAACAATCTTAGCTACTCATGGAAACCCCATAAAAAATCACAGTTGTTCTAACTTGCGCAAACTGACAGAAAGAAGAAACAAGCAAAGTGATAAAAGTGATAAAAGTGAGAGATGTTGGGAAAGATTGAGGGTAACTGATGATGAGGACTCATCATTTATTTCAGAAGAATCAATAGGTAGGGGCATTCCATCGCTGTTCAGAGTGCAGGATGAAGGGTTGGAACCATCTTTGCTCATCATGATCGCTCGTAAAACTGCAGAAACTGTTCGAATGTAAGCAGTTCGATTCTTTGCGAGAAGCCATGTGAGACCCATCAGCTAGCAATCTTTGTTGCGCATTTTGGTGGTCCTGATCTCCTCTGACTTGCTTGAATTCAAAGTATTCTTCTTGTTGAGCTGCACAAAATTATTGCCCGTTAGAATATGAACAAGTTTGGTGTATGTTCTGAAACAACTAATTAGTTGGTATAACATCTAATCAAAAATCAATTTCTAAAGCTTCTCCTGTGAGCACTTGATAGCCAGCAACTCTACAAACTGTTTAAAAGAATCAAACCAACTCAAAATTAACATCAAAAGGCTATTAATCTTGTCAAAAATAACCTAAGATCTCTTCCATAGCCTACCCCATCCTTGCCACTTGGGTGTAATTGCAATCAATACTGACAAAAATCTTTGGATGCATTTGGAGTTTTATTATATTTCCAAACTCCACCAAATAATCTTAGATTATGATGGTTTAGATTAATAAAGTACATAGAAAAAGTTAGTTAATTTATAAGCTAATCCAACAATATACATTCTGTAATCTGTTCATGTTTTGTCCCATTGGCTTTGTATGAACCCTTAGAACTACATTAATATTTGAACAATCCTAATAATAGATAATGTTTTTGGTAAACAAATAAGAAAAAAAAAATGTGGATAAAGAGAAAAAATATAAAATAATGGAAAATTTTGATCTGGTGTTCTTTAATCTTTGTAAACTTATGTTACCCGATTTTTTATTTTTCTTAAAATATTTATATTCAACATCTGTGTACGATACTTATTCAAACAAGGATATGAAAATATAATCCTCAAAATGTATGAAAAAATTTTAAAAATTAAATATATCCGTGTCGGACACGTACTGTATCCAACACTCACCCGAATTCTGATGAAGATTAGAATACTAATACAGTTTACTTAATAGCGGTAAAGATAACAGTAAACTGCCTCATCCATGAAGGTTAATCACACTCCCCGGCGCGTTGGATACTAGAATTCACTCTTAAGACATGTAAAATTGGCATGGAAATGGAATGGATTCTTCGTTTATGGAGATTAGACTTCACCCTTTTAGCTATGCGTGTAGGGGCCATGTAAAATAATCTAAAGAAAAGGAAAGAGAAAACTACTTTCCCAACTTGCCAAAGAAGTGAAAAACTGAAATTCCCAACTTACCAATCAAGGAAGAAGAGAAGAAAAACCTAATTAGATGTTCAGTTGAACAAGCAAATAGAAGAAACAATTTGAAAATTAAAGCTAGAAAACTTACCAAATGAAGACTTTTCAAGCACTTGTTGCATCCTCCAAGACCAGGAAATCCATCAACATTGGTGCTGCTACTTAAGCAATTTCTTTCCAATCTCTCCACATTCTTATCCCCAACAAGGTGCCCCTTTTGGTTCACTGAGAATGCCTCGGGGCAACTCAACGGGTGTAGCCTGATGCCACAGTAGCAATAGACCACATCACATGTCTCATTTGGTTTAGCCAACTCTATTCCTTTCTGTCTCAAAGCTTTTCCTAAATCATCAACACATGTTTCCGAGTCATGTGGCAGCAGTGGCATGTCATAAGATGGGGTACGTCCTGCCACACCTGGTGCTACTCTGCCAGCCCCCCGGCCAAGGGCTGTGGCAGAGTAGGCGGCATAAAGCCATGCCGCAAGTACAGGGCAGCAGCTGTTGTGCGGAAGCGAATTGATATTACTAAAACCGATTTAAACACACTGAAAAAACACCGATATTTTACGTGGTTCGGCAACTGTGCCTACGTCCACGGGAGGAGGAGCTTGAAGCTTTGTATTAATGGAGATGGAGTACAAACAAATACAGAATTCAAGGTGCTACACAAGCACTGAACTCACAACAAAACACAATACCGAATTACTCTATAAACACAGAGTATTTGCTTCAACAATTTAGCTCTAACTCACACTCACTCAACTCAATTTTCTCTCTTACTCTACATGGCTATTTATAGCCATAATATCAAGGTGTGAACATACATCAAGTGGCAGCCACCATAGCCACCATCCACCACCTATCTTGGTGTGAACACATTGCGAGTGGTAGCCACCATAGCCACCATCCACCACCTATCTTGGTGTGAACACATTGCAAGTGGTAGCCACCATAGCCACCATCCATTTGCAAGTGGTAGCTTCCATTATTGGTGGTGCAATTGGTAGCTCCATTATTGGTGCTAAGCCACCTATGGTGACTTTGAGCCATATTCAAGCCATATTCCAACAATCTCCACCTTGGCGAGAATCCACAGAGAGAATTCACAGATTAGAGCTTCCTCCTTTCTCCTTCAGGTGTCATATACACCATTACACATATCAGGACACCTACTGCATTGGCATGATCCATCAATGCACTGAGCCTGAGTCAATTTTTCTGTCTATTCTAATCTCCTTCCCAAGAATTTTCTTAGCTTCTCCAAGATCATCTCGAACTCTGAGCTCAGTTGAGCCTTCAGCCTGTCGATCTCCACCTTGCCTTTTTCAGCAGATAGACAAATGATCCATCTTGAAGTTTCCGGAAATAAACACAGTGATCAAATTGACTGTGTGTGTACTTTTCATCCTGTCATGAAACAGTCCAACCGTTTGTACAGCTGTCACGGGATTGTTTCAGACCATACAGTGACCTGTTCAACTTGCTTTTGTAATCTTTGCTACCGGGGACTCCAAAACCATCTGGTTGAGTCATACAAATTTCCTCCTCTAAGGAACCATGGAGGAATGCAGTTTTTACATCAAGTTGAACTATCTCTAGGTTATACAGTGCTACTAAAGCCAATAAGATCCGAATAGATGCATGCTTAACAACAGGTGAAAATACCTCATTGTAGTCTATTCCTTCTTTTTGAGCCTAACCTTTGGCTACCAATCTGGCTTTGTATCTGATGCTGTCTTTGCCGGTAGCACCCTTCTTTTTGGCAAAGACCCATTTGCACCCAATTGAGTGTTGGAAGTGGAACCAACTTCCAAGTCTGATTCTGATGAAGTGATGTCATCTCTTCATCCATCGCCTCCTTCCACTGGGCATGCTCAGGGCTGTTTACAGCTTCTTTGTAATTGATCGGAACATCATCATCAATTACTGGAAGGGCGTATGCCACCATGTCTGTGTACCGAGCAGGTTTCCGAATATGTCTATTCGGTCTACTGGTGGCAACTGATTCAGGTTGCTGAAAGATTTCTGGTGATGACTCCTCCACTTCAGTTAAGGTGTCATCAGATTCTGGTTCAGACCAGCATCTTCTGATTCAAACTCCACCTGCTTTAGAGAATCTTGGTTCACATTCTCTGGAGTTGACAGTTTCAGCATTACAGATTTGTCAAAGGCAACATCTCGGCTTACGATGACTTTCTTTGACTCAAGGTTCCACAGTCGGAATGCCTTTACTCCTTCACTAAAGCCCATGAAGACAGCTTTCTTGGCTCTAGGATCCAGTTTTGCATCCGTAACTACGAAGCCGATCATAATCAGTGGCAGAATGTCCGGACCACACCTCTATGGGAGTTTTCCCATCAATTGCGGTGGAGGGTAGTCTGTTGATAATGTGGGAGGCGAACAATAAAGCCTCCGCCCAAAATGCTTTGCTCAAGCTCGACTGGGATAACATGCAGCGAACTTTATCAACCAAAGTTCGGTTCATCCTTTCTGCAACTCCATTCTGTTGGGGAGTGCCAGGAACAGTGAAGTGTCGAATTATCCCATCATTCTGTGAGAGGCTGCTGCTCTGCCTGTCACAGTTTCTCTGTCAAGAAGATACAGATTTCCCTTCATATAACCCTTCATTGCTAAGAATGCTCCACGTACAACTCTCATGACTCTATTCTGAATGGTTACCTTGTAACCATTTGAGTCTAAGACCCCCAGTGATATGAGGTTCTTCTTGAGATCAGGGACATACCTTACGTCTGTAAGTTGTCTGATTGTACCGTCATGCATTTTCAGTCGGATCGTTCCGATGCCTCTAGTGTGACAAGTATTGTCATTGCCCATAAGGACAATCCCTCCATCAAACTCTTTGAAGTTTGAGAACCACTTCTGGTTCGGACACATGTGGTAGGAACATCCGGAATCCAGAATCCATTGATCTGAAGAGTGTGTTGTTGTGGAAATCGTAAATGCAGAGTCTTCCTCTCCCTCAGATTCTTGAGCTACATTCACAGTCGACTTCTCCATGTTAGGACAGTTATTCCTCCAATGCCCTTTCTCATGGCAAAAGGCACACTCGTCCCTCGAGAGTCGTGTTCTTGATGATCCCCTCTTTGAGCGGGATTTACCTCGCTTGTTTTCTCCGGCTCCTTGGTTGTTCGTCCTGCCTCTATACACAGTTAAAGCTTCTGGTTTAGTATTCTGGTGATCATGCTGATCCTTTTTCCGATACTCATTATTCACCAGAGCATTACTAACATTAACATATTCTATATCATTTTTACCATACAACAGTGTAGTGGTTAAATGATCATAGCTATCAGGCAAGGAATTTAACAGAGTAAGAGCCTTATCTTCATCAGAGATATTTGCATCTAGATTTTCAAGATCAGCGAGGATTTTGTTAAAACTTACTAGATGCTCCTGCATGGTGATACCTTGAATATACTGGAAGCGGAACAGCTTTTTCTTCAGATAGAGTCTGTTCTCCATGCTTTTTGTCATGTACTTGTCCTCAAGTTGTTTCCAGAGAGTTTTTGCATTATTCTCTCTCATGACAAAGTACTTCTGGTCCTTGGCTAGGCATAACCGGATTGTGCCACAAGCCTGACGGTTGACAAACTTCCAGTCATCTTCCGAAATATCTCTGGGTCTGTCTTCCAGAGCGATATGTGAACCCTCTCGGAATAACAGATCCTGAACTTCGCACTGCCACATGCCAAAGTTGTTGGTGCCATCAAATTTCTCCACCTCGAACTTTGCAGTGGTCATCGAGTTCTTTCTGATGTAAGAACTTGATGGTGCGCTACTTGTTGTTTCATGTGTCTCTAATGATTCTGCCATGGTAATAAAACAAAATTACCAACTCAGAGTTTTTCCGTTACCTATATGGAAAAACGGATGTCGCGGTTGAGTCCGGAATAGTCGAAATAGCCAGGAACGGGTCCAACTGTGTAAATTTTGGACACACGGTGAATATTCTGCGAATATTCTGCTACAAGTGGCTCGAAATGGACTCGGTTTAGCTCAACCGGCTCAGAAAAGTCTCGGAATAGTGTTCTGAAACGGCTCAAAAAATAGCCCAAAAAAGTTGGTCGGAGCTACGGCGGCGCGTGGGGCGCGTACGGCGGCGCGTGGGGCGGCGCGTGGGGCGGCGCGTGGGGCGCGTGGAGGCTGCTGTCTCACCGGCGCGTGCGGCGCGTGTGGCGCGTGAGCTCACTCGCCTTCAACCTCTGGAAGGCGCGTGCGGCGCGTGGGATTCACGCGTCTTCAACCTCTGGAGGCGAGTGCGGTGTCTTCTGTTGATTCTGCTGCACTCCTCTCGACGACCTCTTCAACCTGGTATTTTCAAAACACAAATTGGAGCACTTTTGAAAAACGGACAAAATCGAACAAACTCGGTTTTACGTAAAAATTGGCTCTGATACCAATTTGTTGTGCGGAAGCGAATTGATATTACTAAAACCGATTTAAACACACTGAAAAAACACCGATATTTTACGTGGTTCGGCAACTGTGCCTACGTCCACGGGAGGAGGAGCTTGAAGCTTTGTATTAATGGAGATGGAGTACAAACAAATACATAATTCAAGGTGCTACACAAGCACTGAACTCACAACTCAACACAATACCGAAGTACTCTATAAACACAGAGTATTTGCTTCAACAATTTAGCTCTAACTCACACTCACTCAACTCAATTTTCTCTCTTACTCTACATGGCTATTTATAGCCATAATATCAAGGTGTGAACATACATAAAGTGGCAGCCACCATCCACCACCTATCTTGGTGTGAACACATTGCAAGTGGTAGCCACCATAGCCACCATCCACCACCTATCTTGGTGTGAACACATTGCAAGTGGTAGCCACCATAGCCACCATCCATTTGCAAGTGGTAGCTTCCATTATTGGTGGTGCAATTGGTAGCTCCATTATTGGTGCTAAGCCACTTATGGTGACTTTGAGCCATATTCAAGCCATATTCCAACAGCAGCGGCTGCGGTGGAGCTGCCCCTGCCCCCGCCCTGAGACCCCATTATTCTTTTTGGTGCCACATGCACCTTTTATGCTGTGAAACAGTTCTTCAGGTAGGTCTAGTGGACAACCAACAACATTTGATTGTTCTGGAAATGCAGGGATTGTTGTTGTTATAGGAGGAAGTGGTTGGATATTTGTTGGGTCTGGGATGGATATAGTGAAGGAAACAGGTAAAAGAATGGTGAAAAAGAAAGGAAAGAATGGGAAGGAGTTTAGAGACATTGATGAAGGGGCAAAGGTAAGTTTTGGACAAGAAATGTGGTAAGTGTGGGGGTGCGTGGGTTTGGGTTAATATGCTTAATTTTTTATTTCTATGATGAAATAAAGTTTTTTGGGGGGTGATAGTGCCATAGTGGTGGGTGGTGGGGTATTGGCCGGCTGGGCTAAAAAGAAAGGAACGGAAAGCAAGGAGAGAGAGAGAGAGAGAGAGAGAGAGAGGTGGGGATGGGATGGGATGGGATGGGATGGGATTGGATTGGATGGGGGCAGCCGGGCAGCTCAGGCAGTGGGGTTGGAAAAAGTTTGGCAGTTTGCTAGTACCTCGGGTAAATTAAAGTTTTCCTCTAAAGTTAGTGGGGATTATGAATAATATCATAAAGAAATCATTCCGGAGGGAAATAAAAAAAAGGTTAATATGTAAATTAGTTCTTGTATTTTAGATGTTTTTTCTGTTTAATATTTGAAGAATTTTTTTGTCACTTTGGTACTCAAACTTTCATTCCGTCAATCACATTGGCCATTTGTCCTAACACCGTTAGTTAATGACTGACTAGGCAAAAAACACCCAATCAGAGTCTGACACGTGGCAAAACTGCCACATCATTACTGCCACGTCATCATATAAGAAAAAATTCAAAAAAATTCAAAAAAAATTCAAAAAACTTAATAAAAAGTTAATAAAAAATTTAAAAAATCAAAACTAAAAATTTGAAAATCTCATTTTTTTTTTTAAAAATTATAAAATAAAAATAAAAAACCAAAATTCAAAATGAATTATGAATTATAAAAATTGAAAACTTTATATTATATATATATTTAAAAATCTGTAAAAAAAATTAAAAGTTAAAATTACAAAATAAAAAAAAAAAAACTGAATATTTTTAATAAAAATGAAAAAAAAAGAAAAAGGTTTCTATTTTTAAATTTTAAATTTCTATTTTTTTTTTATTTTCACATTTTCATATATATTTTTAATTTGAAATTTCTATATTTCAAAAATTATTTTTTATTTTTCTTTTTAATTTTGAATTTTTTAGATTTATCTTTCGATTTTTTATAAATTTTTTTATTATTTTTATAATTTTTTAATTTCTAAATTTTAAAAAAAAATTTTCAAAATTTGATTTTTTAAAAAAAAAAAATCATTTTTTTAATTTGATTTTTATTATTTTAAATTTTTTAAAAAAATGTGTTTTTCAAAATTTTTTTATTTTTTTTAGATTTATCTTTTGAATTTTTTATAATTTTTTTTATAATTTTTATAATTTTATAATTTATAATTTTTTTTAAATTAAAATTTTTATTTTTTTTAAAAAAAAAATATCAGTTTTTTATTTTTATAAAAAAAATTTGAATTTTTTTGGATATTTTTGAATTTTTTTCTTATATGATGACGTGGCACTAATGAGCAGTTTTTGCCATGTGTCAGCCTGTGATTGGTTGTTTTTTGCCTAGTTAGCCATTGACTAACGGTGTTAGTCAATGGATTAATGTGATTGACGGAATGAAAGTTAAAATACCAAACTGACAAAAAAAATTCTTCAGGTACCAAACAGACAAAACGTCTAAAGTACAGAGACTAATTTACATATTAACCCATAAAAAAGCTTTGTTTTTCAGTGTGCTTATACACCCGTACTAATAATAGCGGGATATGATCTTAATTTTTTAAGTTTAAGTACTCATATAGTTCTTGTATTATAATGAAAAAAATAATTTAATTTCTGTAATGTAAAAGTAAGTAATTTAGTTCTTATACAATTCAAATAGGTACAAATAAGTAAAATTGATAACAATATTAATAAAAAAACGTTAAAATGCTGATGTTTACTAGTAAAATCTAACAGAATTAATGATTTGAAATAAAATATGACTTGAAATATATTTAAATTAGTTAGATTTTACGAATCCACATTAGTATTTTAACGATTTTTCATTAAAACCGTTATCAATTTTACTTATTTGTATCTATTTCAATTGTACAGTGATTAAATTACTCACTTTTATTATACATGGACTAAATTACTCTTTTCACTACAGTACAGAAACTATATGAGTACTTAAATCTAATTTTTTATACCAAACTCTTCTACTAATAATTAGAACATACAAAGTAAGATAAGGGAGGTACTGGAGGGAAACCAGTACAATTGTGTTCCAATTTATTTTAATTAGTGAGTGAATATGGATTATTGTTTAATAAATAAAATATATTTTATATTTAAATTTAATTTTGAATTTTGAATTTAAATTTAATTTTAAATTTAAATTTTAAATTTAAATAATTATTAATATTTTAATATTTTGAATAATAATTCAAGCTTTTCGAGTTTGTCAAGTCAAATCGAATCTTGAATAAATAAAAATTTTACTAATTAAATTTGATCTTACCTGATCCGACTTATGGACAAATCTAAATTTAGGACTATACTATTAGTTTGGGCTTTTTTATTGAGATATAGCCAAAAACAAATACCAAACTACAGTTGTTTTCGGATTAATTCCCAAAATACGCTCTGTTTTTTTATAGCTGGAAATCGCCATCCCCCATGGCGATTTCCCAGCGTTAAAATTTCAAAATTTGTAAAAAACACCAAGGGAAATCGCCATGGGGGGTGGCGATTTCCCTTGGTGTATTTTGCAAATTTAACCAAGGGAAATCGCCACCCCCATGGCGATTTCCCTTGGTTAAATTTGATAAATTTGCAAATTTGATGAAGGAAAATCGCCATGGGGGGTGGCGATTTTCCTTCATGTATAATTGTTTTTTTTAAATTAATAAACAAAAATTAAATTTATTTTTTAATTTGATAATTTTATTTTTTAATTTTAAAAATTATAAATTAAATTAAAATAATTTTTTATAGGTTTGGCTATTTATTTTTTTTAAATATATATTAAAAATGTAATTTAATTTATTATTACAATTTTATAAAAAATAAAAATATATTTCTTATTAAAATTTAAAAAGAAGATTATATTTTTTATTAAATTTTTATATCAAAAATTGTATTTTTTATAATTTTGTAATATTATAAAAAGAAAATTTTAATTTATATAAAAAATAATTTAATGATGTAAAATGTAAATAAAGTTTTTCTTAAAGAAATTTATCGAGTCACTTTTTTAAATAAAGAACTTATTTTTAAGTTGGTATCGTAAAATAATTTTTTTAATTTGATTATTTTTTTTGAGTTGGTATTCGATTAACTCGTGACATCAATTTAATCATTGTTTTTGATAATAGTATAGATTGTTACAGTTTAAAACTGGATATTTGATAAAATAATTTTAATTTAATTTATGATTAAAATTTTATTTCTTATTAAAATTTAAAAAGAAAATTAAATTAAAATGAAAAAAAGAAAATCAACTTATCATGTAATTTGGATTATTATATTAAAATTAAATAACAACATTAAGATATAAATTAAAATAAAATATAACAATTAATTTCCGAACAAATTTAAAATAATTAACATGAAATGCAAAACATATAAATTTATATATTAGAAATTTAAAACACATTACAATTATTCTAATTATTGCGTGGTGTAGAGCAACAGTGTCGAGCTCTTCTAGTGCGTCGTGTTTGCACCCGTCGTTCAACCTCGTCAGTGGCACGTATTCGCGGTCCACCACGACCTCTTGCTATAACTGCCACTGGTTCCGGTTGTATGTCATCTGTCATTTCTTCCGTATCAAAAATTTGAAACCCACTGCTGGATGAGGCAACACCTAGTTCACCCATAACGGGAACCTGACTACTAGATGCACCCATAAATGATGTACCATCAAATGCTGATGAAGGGGTTCCAAACTGATACATTGATGTTAGATATGCTGAACTTGGACTTAGGATGGGGAGCTGGTCATCTAACCTCGTTCTTGGCGGTGATGGTCGGTAACACTCATCAACGTCATATCCGAGGTGACTTACGGAATAACGATGACTGGATGGTACTCCATGATCCCGTTCAGGTTCAGGATGATCAAATGACATCCTCGGTGCTGTGAACTCCGATGAGGTCGGTTGACGCGTTCGCCCACGTTGTCGACGAGGTCTAAGAGCATCCATATCCTGTCTAGGAGCATCCATATCCTGTGTAGGAGGGACTGGAGCTGAAGTTTGTCCGGTAAATGGCATACTCCTAACATCCTCATACATCGACGGTGGACAAACGAAAGGCCGACCTTCATTTCTATACCATCTTATGTAATCAGTAGATGGGTTGAAATTATTACCAACAATCGGGTAACCTGTCGGAATTCGTTGAAAACGTATATTCCACCATTGGATCCAATGTTCATGCTTCGCAGGCCAGAATTCATCATTACGACCACGCATGTTGACCTTGTGAAGCTTATCAAGGTTCACCGGGGCTGCAGGAATTGGTTGTTGCATCCCAAATTGTCGCAACACCCGGTCAGTTTGGTGCCACTCTACATATGAAAAACATATCAATGCTGTGTTTGCTTTCCATATATTGAAATTATTGTAGGCATCCGATGGGAGGCATGCCATAATTTCACGCGAGGAATATGGCATCCACAGAAATTACGAATAATTATTACAAATTATTAGTTTCATATGGATTAAATAAAAAAAAAACTTCAATGTAACAATCGAAATATTTACCTTATCATAACCTAGTCGATCTAGTCGTAATCTTATACTTGCAAGATCGCTCGGAGTCTCTGTAAAATCTCTACTCGTACTCCTACTCCACCTATTAAAATGCATATAATATCTTAATGACCTATAAAAATACAAATTCGTACAAAATTAATAAAATAGTAAAGATTATTACCTTCTTGCAATGGGGTATACAGCCGAAATATCCACGCGCGAAGCAAGAAATGGTAGCCGATACTAAGCCCATGATTGTAGAAGCACTAAACATCCACCTATGTCATGGCTTTTTGGAACTGTAGCCCGGCAAAGATCTCTATACAAAACCGCCAAACATGCAGAACCCCAACTATAGTTTGCCGCATGCTCTAAATCACGTAGCAATGGAAGATACATTAAATGTACCCGACTGCTCGATTTGTCAGGCATCAGTAATCCTCCAATCAAACGTAAAATATATGCTCTAGCAGCATATTGTATCTGTTGTTCGGTTGCATGTAATGGAAGATTTTGAAACGATTTCAACCAAGTTAGTCTCACCGTTGAGCCAGATACATACTCATCTGGAGGTACCGAGCCCAATAGATCTTGACACACTTCATTCCTATCTAGCAGGCTTCCGGCTGTAACTGCATCGCCATGGATCGGAAGTCCAAGTTGCAGCGCAACATCTTCGAGAGTTACCGTGCATTCACCACATGGAAAATGAAAAGTGTGCGTCTCGGGTCTCCATCGTTTGACCAACGCACTGATTAAGTCGGGTTGTATCAAAAATCATCGAATTTGACTTGCGTGATAAAATCCGGCTCTTCTTAAGTGGTCGATAATAGATGGATGCGGGTCCTCCAATGTAAATTTCCTCGAACGTAACACGCGACGAGTTTCCTGTTATAATAATAAAAATTAATATATTATAAAACTATAACAATTAAAAATTAATAAATAAAACTATAAAACTATAAAATAACAAAACAATAATAATAAAAAATTTCAATTTTTTATATAATTATTAAATAATTCAATTATATAATAAATAAATAACTATAAAATTAAAATTAAAAGACAATAATAATTACAAAATTATAAAACAATAATAATATAATATAAAATTTAAAATTATATAAAACTATAAAATGAAAAAAATAATATTAATTAAACAATTATAAAACTATAATAATACAAAATAATATAATATAAAATTTATAATTATATAAAACTATAAAATAAAAAACAGTAATAATTACAAAATTATTATTCTATATAATAATAAAAAGACCATTATAATATAAAAATTAAAATTATATAAAACTATAAAATGAAAAAACAAAAATAATTAACAAATTAAATAACTATAATAATAATAAATTAAACAATATAAAAAATAAATAATTATATAATTATGAAATAAAAAAACAATAGTAACTAATAAATGATAAAACTATAATGGAATATTATAACATTAAAAATATAAAAATTATAAAACAATAAAACTATAAATTTACAAAATTCTAATCAATAAAAAATAACTAAAAATGTATAATGTAATACAAATAATATTATAACAATTTACTTACCTCGTTAAATATAACCTCCGATATGTGATTTTCTTGTAACCTCAATAGTGATGATGAAGTCATTTCTAAATATTGTTGTAGAAAAAAAAAATTGTTGTAGAAAGAAAATTTTTTGGTAGAAAGAGATGTAATTGTTGAAAGAAGAATGAAAAAATGAAGGAAAGGAGGGAAGTATTTATAGAAAAAAATGGTGTGTGGGGGGGGGGGGGTGGGGGGTATGGGGTGGGGGGGTGGGGGGACGAAGGCAACGGTCATATGACCGTTGCCTTCTTTCAAATTCATTTTTTTTTTGTTTTATCTAATTTGTTTTTAACAAAATTTAAAAAACAAATTTCATAATATTAAAAATCATAAAATATACCTTATGAATTATATTTTTTTTTAAATTATAAAAAAAAATATATTTTAATTTAATTTATAATTTTTAAAATTAAAAAATAAAATTATCAAATTAAAAAATAAATTTAATTTTTGTTTATTAATTAAAAAAAAATTATACATGAAGGGAAATCGCCACCCCCCCATGGCAATTTTCCTTCACCAAATTTGCAAATTTTGCAAATTTAACCAAGGGAAATCGCTATGGGGGGTGGCGATTTCCCTTGGTTAATTTTGCAAAATTTGCAAAATACACCAAGGGAAATCGCCACCCCCATGGCGATTTCCCTTTGTGTTTTTTACAATTTGTGAAATTTTAATGGTGGGAAATCGCCATGGGGGATGGCGATTTCCCAGCTAGAAAAAGAGAGAGGGGATTTTGGGAATTAATCCAAAAACAACGGTATTTTAGTATTTTTTTTTCTTTTTGGCTATATCTCAATAAAAAAACCATTAGTTTGCCGGTTGAAATAAACAGTTTCAATGGCTAAATATGTACTTATAATTTGTAAATCAGCTACTTGTGGTTAAACTGTTGATAATTTTACCCTTGAAAATATAATGCTCAATACACATACCTTAGTTATGTTTTTTTAGGTTTGATTTGGTTGAGCTTTTACTATTTTTTTTTTTCAAAAATAAATATATAGTCAAAAATAAAAAGAAAACAAAAGATAGATAGTAAAAACATTAATAAAATGTAGTTGTAAGGACAAATTTTTTTATTGATGACTTGAAGATATGCTACCATCAAATCTGGAGCAATTTATTTTCTTTTATGGAAAATTGAAAGTATCCATCGGGTGTCAAAATTAACACTTTGATAACTTAATGGAGAGGAGATAATTTGGTACAACCACATAGCTTACATATTAAAGAAGCCATCAATGTTTCTGTTAGATGGTTAACTATATGATCATTTTGGAGTCCAAATTAATAAGGGTCAATTGAATTTTCAAGAAGAAGAATAACAATGGCAGCTATATGTTTGGATGGTAGGGACGATGGAAAGGAAAATTTACGAAAAAATGTTTAATCTAACAGTTAAGATTTATAAATATGTGTTATTTTATAACTCAATTGTTATATTAATTTTTTTTCTTTTTTTTTTCTTTTATAAAGCGGAGTGTAAATGATTAAAAAATTACAATAAATTAAAAAAATGTCAGTTTCTTGTATTTTATGACTAAACCATTTTTTTAATAAAACTAAAATAAATATTTTGGTTTGCCAAAGACTAAATTTGTCAAACTTCCAGACAACTCAGTGGTTGCCTAGCGTTGTCCAAGTTAGCAGAATTTGGTGATTCAATAAACAGTACTGGTAGCCTCTTATAGAAGTAGATATGTTATTATTATCCAAAAAAAAAAAAAAAGAAGAAGTAGATATGTTATCAATAGAATGAATATTTTTGTACACTTAATAATGCATGGTTCCCCCCCCCCCCCCCCCCCCCCTTTGAGGCTCCAAGAAAGAACAATGTCGGCCAAGGTGGAGCCTTTCAAGAATAGCGATTGCTAAAACTTGAAATAATTGCTTAAGGTGAAAGCCATGAAAGAGGCATATAAAATTAGTTATTGCACGACATGGTCAGTTTGACAGTTCGCTGGGGAAAATCTCATTGAATCCATTCCAACCAAACTAATTTTGGTGGTGTCTTGGAAAAACATATGTTGATATGGGACCGGGATCACGTGGGTAATGGAGGTACAGCGTCAGTTTAATTTTCTTCTATTGGGTTGGCTTTACTTTACTGCCTACTAGCCATCTGCCAGAACATAAATACAGGACTTTGTCCATAGCTACGGTAACTAATTAACAACCAAAAGGCCAAAGCATTTGCTGCGGTTGCCAAGCATTGTAGTAGTAGATATTTGTATTTGGCCACTAATATATTCTTAACTAAAGTAGTGCATTCTTGTTGGCAACGCAGTTTGGCAGAGCTTGATAGCAGCGTAGCTTGGGACAACTTGCGTTTCAGCGCAGCTTGGTATAGCTTGTTTGGTAGCGCAGCTTGGCACAACCTGCTTCTCAGTGCAGTTTCGCAAAGCTTGTTTGGTTGCGCAGCTTGGCAAAGCTTGCTAAAACCACAGCTTGGTAGAGCTTGTAGGCGGCGTAGCTTGCCACAACTTGATAGGCGGCATAAAAGCATTACATGATAATTTAGAACAGCTAGCCAAGGTGCATCACTACATGAAGAGTAGTGGAGCTAATCCCGAAATGGATGATAGGATTTTGGGTTTACTTCACTTTTGAAATATCTTGGAGAGCATGGCTCGGAGACTAAGATATGAAAATTGTTAAAAAGTCTTCTTTTTAATCTTATCCTGATAGGCAAGTACTTTCTTTTCCCTTTGAACAAGTGGCACATTCTTAAGTATGCTGCTATGTAACCAATTATTACTACCTATGATCAAGAATATTCCTCAAGACAAGCTGTAACCACCACTTACTTCCACTTCTCCCACTATTCATGTTTCATGCCATTTTCACGTAATTGGTTATGGATTCGGCCACATGCTCAAACAAAAACAATTTAAACAAGAACGCAGCAGAAAGTAAAACATAATATATCAAAGAGATGGCCAAATCCTTCAAGATCATACTTGTAAACTTTTAATGTGATTATGCAATTGTATATCAAACATATGATTAGGAATCATTCCTTAACTCATAGATATCGTAATCTAGAGTTTTTAACAGCCTATGTATCCTTTGAACACTAAAAGCTTTGTTGAGGTTGAGCCATCCAAGTGTTTGGCCTCAATGGTGATCAACACAACCACTTACCAAGACCTTGTCCAAGGTAGGGAATTCTTTTGTGATAGCAAAGTGACTCAAGGTTATAATCAACAACTTATCTACTTCCTTAACTCTCTCTAGCCGAAACCTCTCTTGGGAGAATAATTCTCTCTAGGTTTCTATGATATGCGGCTAAAGTTAAGGAAGTCATGGTGGCTACTATCACACAATTCCTTAACACTAGACCATATGCTTCAAGGGAAAAACCTTTCCTCGCTAGAAATTCTCTAAGTGGCAAGGAGAAAGAAAGAGTGAGGGAGGCACACCACATACACAACACCTGACAATGTGCGGTTAGGCACACCACAACACACAACACCTGACACATACAAGGTGCGGCTAGGGTTCATTAAATAGAGAAAACTATTTTTTCTTTTCCTTACAAAGAGGTGCAGCTAAGTAAGGGGTTTTATACTCATACCTTAGCCGAATACCCTAGTCTAGGATTTCTCTAAATCTTATTTTAGGCCCATTGAATTTAATTAAACATTTTAATTAAATCCATATCAATCTAAGCTTTTGTTCAATCAAGTCATACTTAATTGAATCCCAATTTTAATTTGACAATATGATTTAATGTGTGTAACCCATTAGGCTTCCAATATATTGACAATAAATATAAAATAGAATTTAAAATTAACAAAGATCAACTAATTTATATTCAAGATCATGAGCGACATCTAGCAAGGCATCATGACTACCCAAATATCGGAGAGTCAAGCTAATCTCAACAAAACCTTTCAGTGTTAAGTATATCAGTGTAATTCAATCCTTTCACCATATATCCCAAAAAGACCATGAGCATGGTGCAGTGTCTACTCATGAAATCCTTTCATGTTAGTTCTTGCAACTTATAGTTAACATTATGAACATAGAGAAACGATCCTAAATTCATTTTTCTCCTGGAGAAAGACTTCATTAAGTTAACCCAAGCCAAGAAGAAATGATATATTTCTCCTCATTACACTTGGAGTGGTGAACCCTTTATGGACTACTCATTGATCTTCGCATGCTTCATGATATACCCAAAAGCACACTAGCTAGGCATCCTTTATTAAGACATGTTAAGATGAAATCAAAGTATGACCATTCACTAATAAGATAACCTAGCATCACAAGTCAGGGAACTACTTACACAACTCACACATGAAAACATTTCCATAGACACTTAGGTGAGCTACCAAATGGAGTTCTCATAGCGGGCCATGTTCAGTGAACTTGTTCATCTAACAAGCACCTACATGTTATCCCTAAATATCCATATATTTCAACCTATGTGATTGGTTGCTTATTTCACAAGTAAAGAGGCTTAACGTGTACCAGTTTTTTAGCATTGTCAATGCCATTTATTGACAATATAACGACAAAGAATAGTTTTAGGAACATGGCTTAGATGCATAAGGATCTCATAATTATAACCCTTTATAATTCCTTTGCAAGACCTTTATGTTCCATGGGCTTCATTCGATTAGCACTTAATAACTATTTATTTATGTACTAATGATGAAGGAAAACCTTATATCATTGACTGTATAAGTAATTAATATGCATCATTGGTAGTATTTCTCTGTCCAATCCAATTGGCTTTAGGGCATACTCCAACAACTAGCATCCTAATAACTTCCCCTTCTCTCTTTTGTAACTTTACTTGGTGGGACTATTAATAGTGATTCAAAGGCTTCATTTTGGATCTTTTGGCAATTTGACAAACTTTGGCTCTTAAGATTTCTCTGCAACTCTCTCTCTCTGTCTTTGAAGTTATTCCAGCCACCAGACTTTCCACCATTCTCAGCCATCTTTTGCCTTGATCACCACTACATGTCAACGCACTTGTTCTTTAGGGCCTACTTCAATCTTCCTCTTCGTCGTCTCCCATGATATTCTATTTTATAGATTTGCAATGTTTCCTCTACTTAAACAAAGAATCCTCTACATTTTGGCAACTCTACTAGGAAAGAGCGAATGCATTTGGTAAAACACTGTTATATTTTATTTACCGAAAAAATGAAAGATTTTACCATAAATCAAGATGCTTCAGTTCCATCTTACATCCAAGACATGGTGAGGATGATAAACAATAATTAGGAAAGGATGTAAATGTTGGAGGAAATCAACAAAAATGCATTATGGATACTATCTCCCAACTTACATCCTCCAATGCTACAACCTCTCAACAACCTATCACTAACGGAAATGGGAATACCTCCAACACAGCTATTCCTCCCACATATGACAATGGAGAAAACACATCTGACGAATCTAATCTTGGTCTTAATGGGATCTTGGCGCAATCAACATACTGGCTGGTTTTAATGGAAATCTTGGCATGACCAACACTCTAGCTAATAGTACTTCCACTATGGTTGTTTCTCCAATCAATACTCAAGGCTTGGTTACTAATGAAGAGCTTGAGAGGTTACTTGAGCAAAAGAACAAAAGTTTGAGTTTTTATGAGTTTGATCTCAAGTTGCCCTATCTTACCAGTATAGTTGCTAAACCATACCCAAAGGACTACACTAAAATAGTTCTATGGCAAGATAGGCGATGCTCGTGAACATGTGATGAAGTTTGCGAAAACTCTTAAAGTAGCTGTTTTAGATTATGACTTGAAGTTGAAGGAGTTTTCTAAGTCTCCCATTGAAAAGGCATACACTTGGTATGTGTCAACCGTATTCCTAACTTTGTAGAGTCTTAGAGTCAGATGCGCAAGATATTCGTGAGAAGTTCTTCTAATCTAAACACAATGTTAGTCTTATTGACTTAGAAAGGGAATATCAAAAGCCAAAAGAAGATGTGATGGATTACATCCAATGTTTTATCTATAATACTATCATGGGGAATAAGAAACGAACCAATCACTTTCATGAAAGAAAATGTACTTTCTTTGCTTCACATGAGGAGGAATCATATAAGAAATTCAAGTTTAGCCATGACGAAAAAGTTTCTTCAACACCTTTTTCATATTTTATAGAAAACATTCTTGAACTCTTTAAAATGGGTGAATGAAGTACACGTCTACCAATGTTGAGCGTCAAGCCATCAATGGAGAAAAAGCAAGTCCTATGTATTGTCATTTCTGTAGAATGATTGGACATCCTACCAAAGAGTGTAATGCTCTAAGAAAGAATTACCATGGCATGGTAATAAATATCTTAATGTTGAGTTGAAAGGTATGTAAGAAAATTTAGAGAACCATCCTTTATTAGCACTGCTTATATGAATTTCAAAACAATTCTCTATTGATATTTAAGTATATCTTTAAGAGTTTGAATTATTGTTTTCTTTACATACCTGTGCTACGTGACTGATTTAATTGATAATTCTCCTTAATATTGAGTTGAAAACGTATCTCCTTATTGTAAAGTAGAGAAGTCACTTTATTTTGACAAATATCAAAGAAAAGTATAAACATAGCTATATCTTATCCTACAATAGAGAATTGACCATTGTGGTCTCATACACCACTCTCGTCACTTTCTATACAAATTTCTCCAATAGAGAAGCCAATCGTTGGGGTCTCATGCACCACTTTCGTCACTCTAATATACAAGTTTATCAATAAAGAAATCAATCATTGTGGTCTCATGGACCACCTTCGTCACTCTCATATACAAGTTCTTCCAATGGGAAAGTCTACAACTGTGATCTCATAGGCCACCTCTGTCACTCTAATATACAAGTTAAGCTGGTCGTTGTGGTCTAATGCACCACTTCCATCACTCCAATATACAAGTTCTCCCAATAGAAAAGTTGGCCGTTGTGGTCTCATGCACTACTTATGTGACCATGTTTATGGTCTCATGCACCATGTCTGTCACTCTCTACGTAAGTTCTTCCAATGGAAATGTCAATTGTTGTGGTCTTGCATCACTTCCGTCACTATCACATATAAACTACTATAAAAAATGTTGATCGCAATGGTCTCATGCACTACTTTCATCACTCACATATACAAGTCTTGCCAATAGAAAGATAGATTGTTGTGGTCTCGCACCAATTCCGTCACTATCACAAGTAAACTATTTGAGAAAATAAGTCGAATGTTATGGTCCCTTGCACCATTTTCGTCATTCTCACATATAAAATATTCTAAATAGAAAGTCAATTGTTGTGATTTTTGCATCACTTCTGTCGTCTCATTTATAAGTTCCTCCTAAAAAAAAGAAGTTGAATTTTGTGATCCCTCAGGTCATACAAAAGAATTTCATTCGAGACAACTTTAGTTTTTCTTTTTCTCATGCTTTCACAAGGGTCCATTTCATAATTCATCAATCATCACTATTTTCTTTCACGTTATTTTATTTAATTTAAATTTTTTTGCTTACAATTTATTTTGCTTCATTATTCCATAGTCTCACTTTTCTTTAGTAATAATATTTTTATTAAAAAAAAGAGCATTGAGAGTAGGAGCTGCTGATGCACCTAAAAGAGTGTATCTTTATTAAACCTTGCAATTAATATGATCAATTATAGTAAAGTAGCATGCAAGGGTCGAATCCACAGAGATTGATTTTTAATTTATAAATTACTAGTTTAAAACTTAAATTCAAGAACAATAAAAGAAAAAGGGTTTTTTGAAAGAGTTTTAAAAATTAAGAAAACAAGAAAAGTAAGAAGCAAATAAATAAGATGAAATCATATATAAGAGAAATATGGTGAAGGTTTCATTCTCCACCATTAGACATCATTGAGAATCAATTTCAGATCTATCAACAATAATTAGCTATCAAAATTAACAACCGTAGATAACAACAAGCTCTGCTACCCCAATCTTTCCTTAGTTTGTCGTTAAATAGAATAAACTCTCTATTTAATCTCTAATTATCAAACTACCTAGAACAAGCTCTCTAAATTCAATTTGATAACAGCTTTATGATGAGAAAGATAGGTTCATCTAAGCAACAAACACGTAAGCTCGGATTGTTCAACTTAGGTTATGTTCCACATTGCAATTCTCGAAAATCCAACATAATCATGAATTACAAATTGCTACTATTTAATAGAAAATCAAGACAATTACACGAATCAATACTCCTAAAATAGCTTTAGATAATTATCAAGATCTATCTAGTTGCACACCTAAACAAATCAAGACAACATCATGAACAATTCTTATAGAAGAACATAAGCAACTTTGATAGAAAACTAATGATAGATCGATTCTGAAAATTAATTACACAACATGTTCTAGGTCTTTGAAATCATCCTTCACCAAAAAGAAGTTTAGCCTAGCATAGGCATAGATATATACATAAAACTAAAAAGAAAATAAAAGAATGGAGAAGAAGAAGAAGAATAATAATAAAGATGATCCTTGAGTTCCTCAAAAGATGTCTAGTGGCTCAAAAGATGGTATTTATAGAGCTTTAAGAACTTGGAAACCCTTTCTTGTTGATCAAGAAAGCTATGAGGCAAAATAAGGCAAGTTTTGAAAATTTTCATATTTTTGCGGTTTTAGCATTTTTGGAGTCAGTAACTCGGCGCTGCAGCGCCAAGTTTCTGTCCATGGGGCGCCGCGGCGCCGAGCTCCCTATCTTGGCCCGTCTGGCTCCTACACCGTCTCGCACTTCGTCGGCTGATTTAGATGACCATTTCTTGTCCAATTTGGACGTGTAAACTATCATTGGAAAGATATTCAAGTCAGCTTCAAAAGTCAAGAGGAAGTTTCTTCAAATAAAGTCTTGAACATAATGATTTCTTAGCAACATGCTCCGGAGGTCAAATCTGTCTGATCACTTAGCACTAAGAATTTGATCTTTTTGACTCCCAAGTCTTCTTCCATCTTATGATTGTGATTTTATAAGCTTTTTAACATCATATTTGACATGTTTTCACTTCATTCTCTTAAATATACCTATAATTTAAAAAATATAATATAAGTAAACACAAGATAAAGATCGAAAACATAACATAAACTAAAGATAGAAAGGCATAAAATGTATATTTTATGAGCTTATCAAATACCCCCACACTTAGCTTCTTGCTAGTCCTCGAGCAAAACAAAATAAGAGAAATCTAATCTAATCCACTTTCGTAGGAAAGCACTGTGGCACTTAGCATGTGACACAAGCCTTTAAACCCCTAGGTGTCCTTAGTGGACGAGTTTAGTCTCGTGAGGGTTTACTAGGACAGTACCCACAAACATTGGAAACATAAAAATAAAAATAATAATAATAAATAAAAATAATAATTACAACTAATCTTTTCAATATAAATTAAAGAAAATCAATGGATAGGTCATATAAACTAATCAATAGTTCAAAGAATTTTATAAAAAATCATGCTTGCATGTAAATAGTTTGAGTTAAGCCAATATTAACATAACATATTTCAATCAAAATAGTGCAGATTCAAACTTATTCTTAACTTATCACATGGGATACTCTCATGATTTTCACTCTTTAAATTAGTGGTAAAGTGTTTACACTCAATCAATCTCATGAAAACAGTTCTGCCATATGCTTGCTTGTCCACCTATAATCCACTATTTAGATCATGCAACTTCATAAATCAAGAGGTCTTTATTCAAGGTTGTAATGGGGCCAAGGGGTAATAATGTGGTTAAAGAATAAAAAGGAAAAGATATCACAAAGTTTCCAAAGACTTCATAGAATTTAGAGACAAAATAAGATTTTACAGATAAAACTTTCTCAATATTCCTTGGAAGTACATAATCACATAGGCTGGATATTTCATGTTGAGCCTTTGCTTCATTCTAACCAACCTTGTAACATTCTTTTTCTTTTCCTTAACTAGAAGTTCAAGAGATAATTCAAAAAAAATAATAATAATAATCATGGGAATGTATTTTTATAATGTTCCCTTTTTCTTTTTCTCTTGACTTTTACCTTTCTTATCCCCCACACTTATCTTTTGTTCTAACCCAAATTTTGAAAAGGTATCTTTTTGTTTTTGCAATATGTCCAAAACATTCTAGTCCATCTTTAGAACAAGGGTAAAGATATAAATGTATTTAGGCTAGGTGTAAGATATGGTTACCAAAGAAATAGCTTATTCAATGTAGGCTCAAATTGGTTCACTAGGGGGATGTTCTCATGGAACATCAATAAGGGATTGGTTTATTTGGCCTTGGTAAAAATCCTAATGCCTCTATCATATCCATGTAGTTACATGCATCAATATAGTCTTCAATTGTTTAAAGCAAGTTCTAGAGAAACATGTTATCATGAGAGCACACAAGAAAGAAATTGGATTGATATGTATAATGCATCAATCATATAGGCTCAAAAATCACAAGGATGATTATACAAGTCAATATCAAGTCTAAACATGCTTCTTTCTCAATGAACATATCATATTAACATTGGCTCATAAAAAAAATATCAAGCTTAATTCTCATGAAAATCTTCTCACTAATAACTAGTTTTAGAACTATGCAATTCATGTCTCATCATTGTACTGTAAAGAACTAGAAACACACTAAAAAAAAAGTAAAATAAAAGAAATCCTAAATTCTTCCCCCCACATTTAATTCTTACATTGTCCTCAATGTAATGCTATCACCCCATACGAAAGAATCATGTGTAAGAGAAAGAACTAATAACATAAGAATAGGAATAACTAAGACTCAAAACGAAACAAACTAATGCAACCTAAATAATCCTAAAATACTAAACAAACAATTAACAAATAAACATAAAAAAAAATAAAAAAATAAAAAAAAAAGGAAAAGGAAAATAAAGCAAATATGTGTATGGCAGGTTGGTAATTTCTTTATTAATTGGGTTGCATTCCCAATTAGTACTGGAGTTAAGTTGTCCAACCTAACCAACACCCTTCTTGGCTTTTTAGGCTTGTCAGGATCATAAGTGAAACTTCCCAAAATTGTGCGTTGGATAGGAAGCTTTCTTTGCACAATAGTGGATGCATTCTCCATTACAAGTATTATTCTATCATCCTTTGTGGTGCATAACTCATCAAGGAATGGTGCAACTTTTGGTACTTGTTGAATGGCATCCACAAACAAACTGTTTAAGGTTTCCAGCATGTCTTGTTCATGTTCCTTCTCCTTGAACTTTGTGAATCTACTAGAAAAAGGTGGAGAGGAAACATTAGTAAAAATTGGAACCTTAAAAGTTACCTCAGGTGCTGATGTACTCTTAATTATGGCTTCATTATCCTCAAGAAAAGAATCCATCTCTAATTTTGGCTTATCCTCGGGTTCCCTTGGACTTTCTGATTCATCCTCAAGTTGTTCTGGACTAGTTTTCTCATTTGGGTCATGTTCATGTAGTTCTTCAGATCTTTGTTCTACCCATCACGCCATACCACTAGCCAATTGGCTCATCTGCGTTTCCAAACTCAAGATACTTTCCCTTGCTTCTAGTCGATATGCCCTTGTTTCCTGTTGCATTGCCTTTGTTTCCTGTTGAATTTCCAAAGTATTAGCAACAATAGTATTGACAAGTCTTCTAAAGAAGTACCTGAGTTTTGAGGTGGGTGTTGAAAAAGATCTTGTTCATGAGACCATGACTGATTGAAGCTCGATGGATGATTGTAGTTGGCATAGGGATCTATTTCTTGATAATTTCCCGAGTAGCCATAATTAGGATGATCCCACCATCCCTCATTGTAAGTGTTTGGAAAAGGATCACACTGTTGTTGGTGGAACCCTTGTTGGCTTTGGTATCCTTCCACATCATAGGCTGGTTCAAAATTATCTTTTCAGTAGTATGTGCACTAATTTGTTTGATGATCTATCATGAAGCACACTCCACATTGCCTTGATTGTTGAACATTACCCATGCCAATTGTTGAACTGGGGAGGTGATATTGGCTCGTTGGTTCTCCATGTTTATGTATGCCACCAACTCTTCAAGTGTTAGATTGCTCAATTCCATCGTGTTTTGCTCAAAAATTGAAAAGAAAAACCTGTATGTACAAGAAAAATAAAATTAATTACAACTGAGAATAAGAATAAACCAAGTAAAAAATAAACTAAAGAAAGCAATCCCCGGCAACGGTGCCAAAATTTTGATGCACCCAAAAGAGTGTATCTTTATTAAACCTTGCAATTAATATGATCAATTATAGTAAAGTAGTATGCAAGGGTCGAATCCACAGAGATTGGTTTTTAATTTATAAATTACTAGTTTAAAACTTAAATTCAAGAACAATAAAAGAAAAGGGGTTTTTTGAAAGAGTTTTAAAAATTTAGAAAACAAGAAAAGTAAGAAGAAAATAAATAAGATGAAATCAAATATAAGAGAAATATGGTTAAGGTTTCATTCTCCACCAGTAGACATTATTGAGAATCAATTTCAGGTATATCAACATCAATTAGCTATCAAAATTAACAACCGTAGATAACAACAAACTCTGCTACCCCAATCTTTCCTTAGTTTATCGTTAAATAGAATAAGCTCTCTATTTAATCTCTAATTATCAAACAACCTAGAATAAGCTCTCTAAATTTAATTTGATAACAGCTTTATGATGATAAAGATAGGTTGATCTAAGCAACAAACACGTAAGCTCGGATTGTTCAACTTAGGTTATGTTCCATGTAGACACCTAATTTTGTTCGGACGACAAAAACATGTATGTTTTCTTCCTAAACTGATGTTTCAGAATGCAAAAAAATTTTCTCATCCTGCAGGTGGTACTCAGAGACTTAGTCTAAGAAAGTAGACAGAAAAAGTCAAACTTGAAAAATTCAACTCCGAAAAGTCAACTACTAAAAAAGTCAACCCACTTTAAAAATCAAGATTTGAAATTCAATTGAAAGGTGGTGAAAGAATTTTGATAATCCGAGGTCTACATTGAAAGATATGGAGTTCGGAAGTTGGGTTACAGAATTTAAGTAGAAAGGAAACCCTAATTCAGAGAATTGGGAGAAAAATGCTTAAACGATCAAATTGTCCAAAATTGGAGGTTCCAAATGGAAGATAAGCATTGACTACGATTAATGGAGAGGCTACTTGGAAGAAAAACAGAAGGAAAAGTCAATTCGAAAGAAAACCGAGAATTAGGGTTTTTGGTGGATTTTAGTGAAATTTGAAAATTGCATAAATGGCCCGATTCGGTAAGACTAAACCCCCTAATTGATGAGGATTGATTAAAAAAGGATAGCCCAAGGCTCAGTTTTGAAGAAAATCTGAAAATCGGACTTGTTTTGAGCAAAATCGGGTTTCGGAGATAAAAAGGCAAAATTGGAAAATTTGGGAAAAATAGCAAATGAAATCTGAAAATTCTAAAAATTTGCAGATCTCATTCTTAAAACATTTCGAAGAGATCGACGAAATAAAATCTTGATTCGGAGATCATTTGCAAAATGGCCAAATCCCGACCCATTATGTAGAAATTCAAAGAGATAAATCCCGAAAAAATAGCAAATGAGCTCCAAAAATTTTGAAAATTTGCAGATCTTATTCTTAAATCAATTTAAAGAGATTGGCAAGATAAAATCTTGATTCGGAGTTCGTTTGCAAAATGGCTAAATCCCGGGCCTACTATATAGAAATTCAAAGAGATAAATCCCAAAAAAATAGCAAATGAGCTCCAAAAATTCTAAAAATTTGCAGATCTCATTCTTAAATTATTTGGAAGAGATTGGAGAAATAAAATCCAGATTCGGAGTTCATTTCCAAAATGGCCAAATCCCGGGTCCCCTTTGCAGAAATTCAAGCAAATAAATCCCCAAAAAATATAAAATAAGCTCCAAAAATATTCAAAACTTTCAGATCACACTTTTAAATTATTTGGAAGAGATTGGTGAAGAAAAATATGGATTTGGAGCTCATTTACAAAATGAAAAAAGTTCGGGTGCATAAAGGGGCAATTTTGGAAATAAATCCGAAATAAATAGCAAATGGACTAGGAAAATTTTAAAAACTTTCAGAATTCAATTTTTATTATTTTGGAAGTATTGAAAAAATAAAATTTGAATTTGGAGTCCATTTGCTATTTATTTAGGTTCGGGGTCAAAAAGGTCATTTTACCGAAGAAACCAAAAAGGGCAAATTTGTAATTAAGAAAAATATGAAAGAAGAAGGAATAGCTGGGATTTTACCTCCTTTGATCAGCCAGCATAGAGGAGAATAAGGAAGCTTTATCAATTTAATTCCTTAGTCACTATCAAGCTCACATGCTACCATTAGTACCTTGCAAATGAACCCTTCATCCAATGGCTTAGTTGCCTTGTAGAAAAGTTGAATGCATCATCCAATGGCCAAGTTTAAATGCCAAGATGAAATTTTATTCGTCATGAAAGAACCCTCATCTAATGGCCAAGAATGGAAGAAAAAAGATGAGCACAATTCATCCAAAGATAGGCATCCATTCGGCCAAGCAAGGGAGTGCATGGGATTGTCTCTTTTCATCCAATGGCTTATGCCATCTACAAGGAGTACACAAGTTAAAGGCTGGATTTAATCTACAAGATGTCATTTTTATGTTGTCCTCATTCAATAACCAATAATGGAAGAGCACAACTCATCCAAGGGTAGGGACTCAAAAGGCCAAGGGAGTGCATGGGATTGGTCCTCTTTTTCATCTAAGGGCTAAGGTTATTACAAGGGCTGAGTACACATCTTAAGGGCTGCTATCAATTGGCAATATGACATTTTTATGTTGTCATGAAAATATCTTAATCTAAGGGACAAGATTGGAGGAGAAAAAGTGCAAAAATCCATCATATGGTGGAGAGGCCATTCGGCCAAGGCTAAAAGAGGAGGGAATGTTTTATTTTTCCTTAAGTGGCTGAGCATTTAAGAGGGGAAGTCAGTAGCTAATTGAGAAGAAAAAAGGTTTTTGAAAGATAGGAAGAAAAGCTTTTGTCAAGGTAGCCATTCTACCATTGCTACTACACTTTTTCTTCCTCTTCCTCTTCCTCTTCCTCATGCTTTATTTCTTGTTTTCCATGTGATTTCCTACCATTTTTTTACAACTTCTGTTGTTCTTGCTTTTCAAAAAATAAATAAAATAATGCTTAGGCTTCATGATCTTGAGTGATAATGGTTAGGGTGGGCTTTGTCCAATATACCAACCATGGAGCTCATCTCCATATCTTTTTTCTTACATTAGTTGTTTTTTTATGATTTTGAGATTGAAAAGGCTTCATGACCTTGATGAAAATAAAGAGATAATAGTTAGGGGGGAATTTGTCCAATGTACCAACCATGGAGCTCATCTTTTTGTTATTTATTTGCTTACTTTAATTTGCTTATTTATATTATTGTTTATCTTTATATATATTTATATTCTTGCTAACCATCTTGTTCTTTTGACCTATGTCATATTTTTTCATCTTGGGGCTATTGTCATATAGTTTAGGCCATTTCCATTTTCCATATCATCTTCCATAGCATTTAGTTAAGTCATTTTACATGACATTTCTCACAACACTTTGGTTCCTAGGCCATTCTGCCATGTGTATTTTCTTTTAGCTTTAGGCCATTTTCATATGCCTTGTTATTTTTCCATGACATTTAGACATTAGGCCATTTTCATATGCCATGTCATTTCACATATCATTTAGCTTTAGGCCATTTTTATTATTCCATGTCATTTAAGTTTAGGTCATTTTATTATTCTATGTCATTTTACATAGCTTTAGGCCATTTTCATATGCCATGTTATTTTTCCATGACATTTAGACATTAGGCCATTTTCATATGCCATTTCATTTCACATGTCATTTAGCTTTAAGCCATTTTTATTATTCCATGTCATTTTACATGTCATTTAAGCATTAGGCTATTTTCATATGCTATGTTGTTTTTTCCATGACATTTAGGCATTAGGCCATTTTCATATGCCATGTCATTTCCCATGTCATTTAGGCACTAGGCCTTTTTCATTATTTCATATCATTTTCCATGTCATTTAGACACTATTTCATGCATGTTAAGTTAGGATAGCATTTATTGCCATGCAAACTCATGCTAGGCATTTAGGTTATTTATGCCATGCATTTTCCATATCACTTAGGCTTTAAACCATGCATTTGATGCATTCACTTTGCTGTATTTTCATGCATTTCATGTCATGCCACATGATTTATGACTTAGGCCAATCAATGGCTCAAAGTCATGCTCACTTGAGCATACTTGTGGAAAATTAAAGGGTTGTCAAATTGATTATTTTACCTTTGTGATTTTTTTTACTTAGCCAATTATTTTCTAACTTTTTAAAAGGGTTAGCTACTGTTTGTGGGTTTTTAGGAGAGTCTCTAACATTTTTACTTTTATTTTTAAATGATTTTATCAAAGGAAAAAAATGTGTTTTGGAAAAACAGTTTTTCATCCAGTATTCATACTTTCCTGATTTTGGGTAGTCATCTTTGATAAAAAAAAATTAAACCAATTGTTTCTCGTGTAGTTTCACATGTTCTGAGTCTCCAGTATTTGTTTTAGATTTTTTTGAATTTTTATAAATAGGCTAAAAAATCGTGTGTCAAAATCGGACAGTAGAGACAAATTTGAACTCAAAAGAAAAACAATTGTTAAATTTGGCTAAGGCATTTAGAGGGGGGTTGGTTAGAAGCATTAGCTACTGTCTTAGGTTATTTTCTAAGTACTTTTAAACTTTAAAAATGATTTTATGAATCTCGTGTTAAATGTGGTCAAGTCCGGGATTTTAAACTTAGGAAATTAGAGCCATTTTCAAATGTTTTGGCTAAGGTTTTAATATTTATTCAAGTCTCTTAAATTGTTTTCAAACAAATCACAAAGTATTTTGATTGTTGAAGATTTAATTTGATATATTTTATTAAGGTAGCCGGATATCTTTTTAGATATACGGATTTCCTTGATTAAAGGAAAAAATACACTTTCATGCATTGCATTTTCCATATTCATGCATGTTGTATAACATATGATTTTTTTTCTTCCATGATAATTTTTATGATATTTGTTATTATTTTGATTTTGATTTTTTTGGTATTAAATTGTTTGTCATATGGTTTTGAATGTTTCATGCTATCATATGCTTTTTATTTAGTCATTTATTTTGTCACAGTATTTAGCATGTTCATGCATTTTGTTATTTTATTTTCATGCATATATCATGATAGCATTATTTAATGTTTCATATTCCATGTCACTTAGATAATATTCCATGTCATTTAGATTATCTTATTTAGGATATGCCATGTCATTTAAATTTGCCATATCATTTAAATCTTATTCATTTCATTTAGAATATCATCATACTTAGGATATCTCATTTCATTTAGGATATGTTATGCCTTTTAAATTATATCACATTATTTAGGTTGCATTATATTATCTAGACTTTGCTATGTCATTTTATTCATGTGCCACATTTTCATATTCATATGTTTTAAAATGTTTTGAAAAAAATAATGATTTTCAATAAAATAAAGATATTCCCAAGTTAAAATAATTCATGAGTCCTCTGCTGGGTTTGCTGGGGAGGATATCATCAATTGTTACTAATAACGGAATATCTTCTTTGAAACGAGAATGATTTGAAAAAATTTCCGTGCTAATAATTTTTTTTATATTTTGCCATGTTTGTTGGGAAATATAGGAAAAATTTTGAATTAATAAATTCCGGATTATTTTCAATTAAAAATGGAATTATTTTTCTTAAAATTGGGAATTAATTTGAAATATTAAATTTAAAACCAACTTTTTATCGAGACTTGAGATAACACACGATTAATAAGGTATTGTTTTATACAGGCGTTATGGGGTGCTAATCCTTCCCCGCACGTAACCGAGTCCCGAACCCGCCGTTTTTATTTCTCTGGTTTAAAACACGGACTTGAAATTGGTTTTAAAAATGTTTTAATTAATTTTAAAATGTTTTACAAAACCGTATTAATAGGTGGCCAATCACACCTAGCCAAAAAAGATTGGTGGTGACTCCATGACTTTTTCCGAGGCCGTTTTCATACCCTCGACCTTTTATTTCAATCTAGAGGAATTAAGTCGTCTTTTCCTCTGCTTCAATTTCCCTTCACTCGAACGGGTCCCCGCGATGGGATCAAGTATCGACAACTTGGCGACTCCACTGGGGACATTGAGAGAGTCAGGCCTAGAATTAGTCGTGTGTTATCAAAGTCTCGATTTTGTCGGGTTTAATTGGTATTTAATTTTAATTCCCACATTTAAAAATATATATATATAAGGAGAATTTCAAAAATAATAAAATGCTCTTAAATATGTCCATATTCATGTGCATACATATTATAATTGTTCTTTGGTATTTTGGTGCATATATTCATTTATTGATTAATTGATGATTTATGTTGTCTAATCTTGTTGGGGCATTTAGAATCAGGATTGTAGAATAGGTGGTGAAAGGTTTGTTGTGCCTTCTCACACACATTGCACTCGCATTTGAATATCATGAGCCCTACACCCAGGTTCTGTCCCTTTAAGTGGAAGTAAAGTAGTTACACTCCCGTGATTAACAATTCGCATGGGTTAGCAAAATACTTCCAGAGTATAAATTACCTAAGCTCCCGTGATTAACAATCCGCATGGGCTAGGGAAATATATTCTAACGAATTGAACCCACTTTTATCGGGGTGCCTTACTAGCCTTCACAGGCGACAATGAGGAACAATTCAGAGCCTTTTTAGAACTTCATTCAATGACATATAGTGAACCATAGAGCCAACATAGGCGAAGCTTTGCCGGATTTGTTTTATAGAATTACCGAAGTTAGGGACACATGGAGAGACACTTCTAACCTTTTATTACCTATGTTACATCTCGAATCAATTTTGCAGAACGCACATCGTTTTGCCCATCATGGATTCAAAATTCTGTCTCCAAAGGCGTCGTAATGACGAATTTTCATTGGGACATTTGTTATATTATTTTGTTATTATTTGATTTCTTCACCTCTACTGACTTGTTTCTTTTTCTTGAAATTTTTTGTGTCATCATAATGCATAGGAAAAATTATTGGCCTCGGGATAATCTTCAACCAAGAAGGTTTTCATGGAAGGTCAGGCTAGTTCGATAGTGGAAGAGCATGCAGGGGTGCGGCAGTTTTCGGAGTTAGATCAGCGAAGAGATGGGGATTGTTTAAAGGAGGGATATATATCAGCATTGCCAGAATGGGTAGATTTAGTTTATCGGCAAAATGATCTTCGAGGGTTTATGGATATTTGGAATTAATTTGATTTGTCAGAAAAGAGGATTTTCACTCAGATATATGGAGACATAGCATTGTTTATGCTGGTTAAGATTAACAGTGAGTTGATTCGGGCTATGGTACATTTCTGGAATCCGGCTTACCGATGTTTCACCTTCAACAAGGAAGACATGACACCGACCATAGAGAAATATTCGGCTTTGTTGCGTATTGAGGATGCTATCCCTGATCGGATTTATTTGAAGGACTCAAAGACATTAGGGTTCAAGAAGAAATTAGCTAGGATTGTGGGAATGGATAGCAAATGGGTCTATGCACATGTGGTTAAGAAAGGGAAAAGCGAATGTATTCCGTATTCCGTGGGATGCTCTCAAATCTTTGATCCGAAGTCACCCGAATAGAGAGATTGCTAGGGATATTTTTGCCTTAGCCATATATGGTTTGGTTATCTTCCCGGGGACACTAGGACGTGTCGAGTTGGCCATAGTTGACCTTTTTGAGAAGTTAAGTCATAAGATAGATCCGTCTCCAGCCATCCTAGCAGAAACTATTCGATCTTTGAACTTTTGCAAAAATGAAGGAAAAGGAAGATTCAGGGGATGTATGCAGCTTCTCTATGTTTGGATTCAGAGTCATTTTTGGAGAAGGGAAGATGTTTCTTTCAAACCATACTTGAAAACTCTAGTACCGATCAGTGAATTCCTTAAAATAGACTGGCCCGAAGATAGAAATGAACAGCAGTGGATCAACCTGTTCCGAAATCTTAAAGGTGAAATGATAACTTGGAGAGATCCATGGATGAACCCTATGCCGATATTGTACAAATGTTGAGACAAGTCAGGGGTTCTACTACTCGGGATTTGGGGAGCCGTGAGCTACGCACCTCTGTTGGTGCAAAGACAAGTTCAATCTCGGCAGTTCACACCCGCGACTCATGGACCGGGTCTATTAGAGTTCACCTATGGAGAAGAAGGTTAGTCAGGAAAGGTGCGGAGAATAATTGAAGCATGGAAAAAGACCCGTTGGATAAAGGTAGCCAGATATGCCGACATTGTCACACCCGACTACCTAGCATGGAGAGAAAGGAGGATTAATGACAGGTGTCGCAACCTAAAAAAAAATAACGACGTCTCATCGCAAGACTTTATTATTCGTTAGGCGTGACATTAAAAAAAATCGAGGAAAAGTCGACTTAATTCCTCTAGAAAAATTAAGGTTTTGAAAATGACCTTAAAAAAAAGACATGGAGTCGCCACCAATCTTTTTTAGCTAGGTGTGATCGGCCACCTATTAAAACCGGTTTTATAAAATATTTTAAAAATTAATTAAAACATTTTAAAACCAATTTCAAGTCTGCGTTTAAACCAGAGAAATCAAAGAAGCGAGTTCGGGAGTCGGTTACGTGCGGGGAAGGATTAGCACCCCCACAATGCCCGTATAAATCGGTACCTTATTAATCGTGTGTTATCTCAAGTCTCGGTAAAAGTTGGTTTTAAATTTAGTATTTCAAATTAATTCCCAATTTAAAGAAAAATAATTTTATTTTTTTTATTGAAAATGATCCGGAATTTATAAATTCAAAATTTTCCTATATTCCCCAACAAACGTGGCAAAATATAGAAATTTTTAGTAGTTTTAAAAAAACTTTCCGAATCATTCTCTTTTTTGAAAGAAAGATATTCTTTTATTAATGATAATTGATGAAGTTCCCTCCAGCAAACCAGGTAGAGAACTCATGAATTATTTTAACTCGGGAATATCTTTATTTTTATTGAAAACCATTATCTTTTTGAAAACATTTAAAATAAATGAATATGTATATGCATGACATAGTATATACCGAATAAAAATAACTAAATAAAAGCATAGGATATCATGAAATATTCAAAACCATATAATAAACTATGTAACATCAAAAAATATAAATCAAAATAACAACAATATCATAGAAATTATTATGGCAAGAATCACATATAAAATGCATGAATATAAAAATGCAATGCATGAAATGTATTTTTTTCCTTTAATTAAGGAAATCCGTATATCTAAAAAGATATCCGGCTACCTTAGGAAAATATGTCAAATTAAATATTCTAAAACCAAAATAATTTGTGATTGTTTGAAAACAATTTTGAAAAGCTTGAATTAACAATAAAAACTAGGCTAAAATGTTTTTAAATAGCTCTAATTTCCTAAGTTTAAAAAATCCGGACTTGACTACCCTTAACCCGGGACTTGAAAAACCATTTTTAGAGTTTGACAAGGCTTAGAAACCACCCTAAGTCAGTAGCTAACTCTCCTAATCAGCTCACTCTAAGTAAATTAACCAAAACAGAAAAATAGTTTTTTTATTTTTAAATTCAATTCTGACTCCACTGTCCAGTTTTAATCCATGATTTTTTATCCTATTTTTATAAATTCCAAAAATTCTAAAACAAATACTGGAGACTCAGGACATGTACGTGTTTTGGGTGGAAAAAAAAATTCTGAAAAAATTATTGGAGACATAGGACATGTAAAAATACACGAAAAAAAATCGACTTAATTTTCTGATCAAAGATGAATTCCCAGAAAAATCGGAGATGTACGTGTTTTGGGTGGAAAAAAAAAAAAACTGCTTTGCCAACACATTTTTTTTGTCTTTGATAAAATCATTTAAAAATAAAAATAAAAATATTTGAAACTCATAAAATGACTTGAAAGCAGTAGCTAGGACTTTTTGAAAGTTAGATAAAAATTGGCTAATAAAAATTTTCCACAAGTGTGCTCAAGAGAGCATGACTTTGAACCATTAATTGGCTCAAGTCATTATTCAAGTGGCATGAACATGAAATGCATGAAACAATGCAGCAAACATAATGCATGAAATGCATGGATCTAAACCTAAATGTAAGGAAAATGCGTGACATAAATAATATGGCCTAGACCTAACATGAACTTGCATGGCATTTAATGTAACCTAGACCTAAGACATGCATGGCATTTTCACAAACACAAGGCATGCTTAATTCAAAAATCCAACCAAATATCATGCAAATGCAAAAACCTAACAACTAGCATGACAAAAATACAAGACACAATGCAAAACACATGGAGTAGCCAAATGGCCCCAAGCTCCAACAAGCATGGCATTTTCACAAACACTTGGTATGCTAGCATGAAAAACTAAGTCATAACACAAAAATCACACAAGCATTTTCACAAACACCTAATATACTAACTCTAAAACATGCTCACTAAGATATAAAACAAGAATCATGCAAAGAATCACACAAGGATTTTCACAAACACTTAATATGCTAACTCTAAAACATGCTCAAATTTAAACAACATGAAAACAGAAAATTAAAAATGCAAAAACATGATATCTAAGACATAAATGGCAACAAACAAAGCAACCAAATTAAATATAACTTAAGAACATGAAATAACATAATATTTAAAACATCAAAAATAAAGAAAATAGCATAAACAATATGGTAAAATGAATCAAAAACAACAACTTAAAATAAATAATGTAGGCCATTTGGCCATGGTGAGTTTATTGTAAAAACAAAATGTAAGAAAAATATACTTAAGAAAGGAAATGAGGGAAGAACAAGAAACATTATTTTAAAATGAAAACTCACCAAGTAGCTTTTGAACGGATTAAGCTACAAACCCTCTTTCAAGTAGCTTTTGAACGGATTAAGCTATAAACCCTCAAAGTAGCTTTTGAACGGATTAAGCTATAAACCCTCAAAGTAGCTTTTGAACGGATTAAGCTACAAACCCTCAAAGTAGCTTTTGAACAGATTAAGCTACAAACCCTCTCAACAAAAACACTATGACTCACCACCCGGATAATCCTAATACAAGTGTATAGACTATCTCACAAGGGGTAGTGGGTGATTTCAACCAAAGGCCAAGACCCCTTATTTATAAGGTGAGCACCTCCTTGGCTTGACATTACAAAGGGATGTGGGATTGGGACTTAGGCTCAAAAATACCCATGGCTTGATCAAAGAAAATCTCTAACTTAACTCTTGATTTTTAACCACTTGATTGAAAAAATCATAAGCTTCCTCCTTCCTTTGGGCTTGGGCAGGCCAGCACTTCTCTTTTCCAGCCCAGCTCTGATTTTTGAAAGTCCCAAAGAAGCCCTTTTCGGTTGCTTGGGTGAAATGACCATTTTGCCCCCCGGATGCAAAATAAATATCAAACGGGCTCCAAATTCAAATTTTTTTTTTAATACTTCCAAAATAATAAAATATTGAGTTCTGGAAGTATTCAAAATTATCCAAGTCCGTTTGCTATTTATTTGAATTTTTTCTTTCCAAAATGTCCTTTTATGGCCCTACTTTTTACCATTTTTTAAACGAGCTCCAAATCAAGATTTTTCTTCACCAATCTCTTCAAAACAATTAAAAAGTGTGATATGGAAGTTTTCATAATTTTTGGAGCTCATTTGGTATTTTTTCGGGATTTATCGGCTTGAATTACTGCATAGGAAGCTCGGGATTTAGCCATTTTGCAAACGAACTCGGAATCAAGATTTTATTTCGCCAATCTCTTCCAAATAAATTAAAAATGAGATCTGCAAAATTTTAAAATATTTGGAGCTCATTTGCTATTTTTCCGGGATTTTTCTTTTTGAATTACTGCATAAGAAGCCCGGGATTTGGCCATTTTGCAAACGAACTCCGAATCAAGATTTTCTTTTACCAATCTCTTCCAAATGATTTAAGAATGAGATTGACAAATTTTTCAGAATTTTCGGAGTCCATTTGCTATTTTTCCCAAATTTTTCCAATTTTGCCCTTTAACCTCCGAAACCCGGTTTTGCTCAAAACAAGTCCGATTTTCAGATTTTCTTCAATCTGAGCCTTGGGCCATCCTTTTTAATCATTCCTCATCCATTGGGGGCTTTGGTCTTACCAAGTCGGGCCATTTCTGTGATTCTTCCCGATTTCACCGAAATCCACTAAAAACCCTAATTCTCGGTTTTCTCCCGGATTGACTTTTCTTTCGGTTTTTCTTGCAAGTGACTTCTCCATTACCCGTAGTCAGTGCTTATCTTTCATTTGGAACCTTCAATTTCGACCAGTTTGATCGTTTAAGCATTTTCCCCAAATTTCTCGGATTAGGGTTTCTTTTCTACTGAATCTCCAAATCCCAACTTCCGAACTCCATATCTTTCAATGTAGACCTCGGATTATCAAAATTCTTTCTCCATTTTTCAATTGAACTTAAAATCTTGATTTTGAAAGTAGGTTGACTTTTTCAGTAGTTGACTTTCTGGGGTTGACTTTTTTGGGGTTGACTTTTTCGGGGTTGACTTTTTTTCAAGTTTGACTTTTTGTGCTCGACCTCTCAAACTAAGTCTCGGAGTACCACCTGCATGATGAAAACAGTCTTTTTATACTCGAAAACATCAATATGGGAAGAAAACATACCTGTTTAGTGGTCTGGACAAAATTAGGTGTCTACAGCTGCCCCTCTTTGGCTATTGCTGAGAATCAGGAATCAGGCAAAGATAAACCGACACTAATTTTGTACGGTCAGTGACATCACATGTGAAGGAAATGGAAAGGGGTTTCTTTTTCATTTTCATTTTTTTTTTCATTTTCTATTTTTTCATTTTTTTTTTTTCATTTTTCCTCTTTTTTTCTTTTTTTCAAATTTTTTTTTTTAAAACAGTAAATTGAAGATTTGTCTTTAAATTGAATTCCCTACCTAATCAAGGCTCGATTCGTCTTAAGGAAACGAATTCGATTTGCAAGAAAGGAAACGACCCCGACGATGTTCTCGGGGCCTTAACCTTTCTTGTTCTCAGCTGTGTTTAAAATTCTGGATATCTCCTCCAGAAGCTTCGGCTATCACCACCAAAGTCTTGCTCATTTTTTTTAAAATGTAAAAATTCTAGGTATCACCTCTAGAAGCTTCAACTATCACCACCAAAGACTTTTAACCTTTTCAAAGGATTTTAAAACTCTGGATATCTCCACCAGAGGCTTCAGCTATCACCACCGAAGACTTGTTCATAATAAAAAAAAAAGTACCTCGACGATGATCTCGGGGCTCGACTCGTTTGAGAAGCAAACGAGTTCGATTCTACATGACAGCTTTAAGAGATGATGCAAATGCTTCATGATGCAAATGCAAATGTCTTTAGTTGATGCAAGCGCTTCTTGATGTATATGCAAATGACTTAGATTGGTGCAAATGTCTTTGATGCAAATGTAAATGACTTGATTTGATGCAAACTTTCTTGATGCAGATTCAACTAACTTAGATTGATGCAAATGCTTCTTGATGTAGATGCACATGTTGAATAAAATTCTGGATAACTCCTTCAAAATAAGATTTCTCATTTTTCAAAATTATAAAAACCTGGATATCTCCACTAGAGGCTTCAGCTATCACCACCGAAGACTTCTTCACTTTTAAAACTGTAAAATTCTGGATATCCCCACCAGAAGCTTTGGCTATCACCACCAAAGACTTGCTCATTGTAAAATTCTGGGTGACTCCTTGAGAAGAAGATTTTTCGTGTTTCAAAATTATAAAACCCTGGATATCTCTACCAGAGGCTTCAGCTATCACCATCGAAGACTTGTTCATTTTTAAAACTGTAAAATTCTGGATATCCCCACCAGAAGCTTTGGCTATCACCACCAAAGACTTGCTCATTGTAAAATTCTGGGTGACTCCTTGAGAAGAAGATTTTTCGTGTTTCAAAATTATAAAACCCTGGATATCTCTACCAGAGGCTTCAGCTATCACCACCAAAGACTTGTTCACTTTTAAAACTGTAAAATTCTGGATATACCCACCAGAAGCTTTGGCTATCACCACCAAAGACTTGCTCATTGTAAAATTTTGAGTAACTCCTTCAGAAGAAGATTTCTAATGTTTCAAAATTATAAAAACCTGGATATCTCTACCAGAGGCTTCAGCTATCACCACCGAATACTTGCTCATTGTAAAATTTTGAGTAACTCCTTCAGAAGAAGATTTCTCATGTTTCAAAATTATAAAACCCTGGATATCTCTACCAGAGGCTTCAGCTATCACCACCGAAGACTCGTTCATTTTTAAAACTGTAAAATTCTGGATATCCCCACCAGAAGCTTCGAGAAATGATGCAGATGCACATGTCTTTTAACAAGGTGCCCATGCTTCATGGTGCAAATGTAAAATACTTCTTAGTGCAAATGCAAATGGCCTGGATTGATGCCCATGTTTCATGATGCAGATGCCCCTACTAATTGTGTTCATGTAACTGGTTTATGAATTACCACACATTAATGAAAATGCAATGATTCTAGAAATGATGCAATTGCTTGAGATGACACAGGCGAATTCTATGAAGAATGTAAATGTAAAGGTAAAAAATGCAGATGCTTATGGAATAATGCCAATGCAAATACCCATGAATGATGCAAATGCTTGCTGACACTGTGAAGATGCAAAAGCTCGATAAATAGATGAGTGCTCATGAGTGATGCAAATGTCCCCGGTTGTTTTTCTAGACTTTGGCTTAGCCTTTCAAATTCATTTTTCCTCTTCAAATCAGAGTATATCTTCAATTCATTTCGGCTATTCTCTTTGCCCCAACAGTTTTCAAACTTTCATCAACAGAGATCTGAACTGGGTTCGATATCTTCTTCTCATATCTGGAAGTCAGGACCTATCCTGGCAGTTCTATACCTTTGAGTTAGAAAAATCCTTGTCACATGTCAACATCAAAAATGGGTATTTCAAAATTTTTTTTTTTGTTTTGAAATTTTTTTTTGCTTATTTAAGGAAAACTTCTAAGCCAAAAATTTTAACTCCACAGTGTATAATGTACAAATCTTTTGATGACTGATGATCACCGTTAGAAAATTCCCTAAGTATTAATCTGGGTTTTTCCAACTGGGATTGGCAAGGCTTGGTATAACAAGATTCTGACTTTTTCAGGAAAACTTCATGACAAAAATGTATATCCTTTCTAGGCTCACAAATGGAACAGGTTTTACAAATCATGAATTTATTGAGAACCAAACAAATTCAACATTCTTTTAGTTTCCATATCAAGGCATTTTGACAAGCGTCAAGATTGGCCTGGATGTTCAAACTGGAAAGTTTAATCTTGGAGAAAAAAGTTTCAGTTTTTTTTTAAGACAATCCTTTGAATGAGAATTGACAATTTGGGGGTTCAAGAAATCCTAGATGTTCCTCGATGACCACTCCTTTAATAAGATCTTTTCTTTTTGGGGTATCGGCACTATCATAGAGGGCATTGAAAATTTCCAAATTTACTCTAGACCGCCCGTTTTTGGTTTTTCGCCCTAGAGTCACATTCTTTCCTTTTTTTTTTTATTTTTTTACCATACACTTGAGAATTCTAAATTCTTCGTTAGTAAAATGATAATTCGATGAAATGGGATAAAATCTGAGGAAAAACCTTTCAAATTAAATATTCATGCTTGATCAAAATGGACTTTTAAAGCACGTAATGTAGGCCATGGCTCAGGGTTCAGAAAGAAAGGATAAATAGGCCCAAAATATGTGTTTGAGGGTAATCAGATCAAGGATCATTTCTTGAGGAGGATTCTCTTTGAAGCATTTGTCCCTTCTTGGATATTTCTTTCTTTTTGACTTTTGTGTCTTTCTTTCCTCGCTCTTGGCTTTCAATTTGCCATGTATTTCACACATTTTGTTTTCTTTTTTTATTGTGTTTTTTGTTTTTCTTGGCTTTCATTTCGCCATCTTTTCCTCTTCTTTTTTCCTTGACAGAGTGCGCCCGTATTTTTTCGGGGATCCATTTGCTTTTTGTCTATCCTTGAGCTGTCACTCATTTCTCAATGATCTTTGAAAAGATCTTTCCTCGCATGTGCCCCCCAGTAGAGGGTAATCCTTGATCAGGGTTCAAAGAAGAAATAATTCTTTTGGCTCAAAAGGGGTGACTATGGATAATAATTTTTTTTTTGTGAAAGGGATATGAAAGATGGCCATTTCTCATGTCAAGCACAAATATTCACATTGAAAAGCAATTCCCAGGGGAAATAGATATTCAGAATTTCATTTTGCACTTTGGAATCATCCGAATTCTCATATGCATGATATCACAATGTTTCTTTTTCTTTTTTCTTTTTTTTTTGTTTTTTCATTTTTTTTTCGTCGCATGCCCCCAATGATTCATGCATTAAGTCCATCCTTATTCACAATGTATCCATCATTTCCACATATGATGCCCCAATTTGATTAACCATGAAGAATAAGAGACAAGGAAAACCTGTTTTTGGGTCATATTTTCCTTGTCTCTTCAAAGAACTCAGATTGGAAACTCAGCCTTTTCTCTGGGACAAGGGATAATCTAGTTTAATCATTGTGCCCCAGGGTGTCAATCATGAAGTGATGTCTAGGCAATGAATGGTTTTAGCACAATCTTGACACACATCAAATTACCAAAATCTGGATTCTTGATAGAATGTCTCATTTGTTTGATTTTCAAGGAATTTGAAAATTTTCAAAAAGTTCGTTCCTTTGTTCATAGCCTAGACTAAGATCTACGTCTTTGCTTATTCTGTGATGACAATGGTTTTATGAACTCAAATCATTCATATTCCTTGAAGCATTAGGTCTTTCAAGTGGTCTCGGTTCAAAAGATTTAGGCTTAGGAAAGCCTAAAAGAGAGGGCTGAAGGTATTGGGTCATTTCTAACAATGATCATCAATCTTCTTGAGATTATCCATCACTAAAAATTCCTTAATGCTTGTTTTTGCAAATTCAAGTTATTGTTGAAACACGACAAACACAAAGCATTTAAAATACAAAATTCATTTAATTAACATGAGACAAGTGCTTTCCTCATCACAGTGTATAGAACTACATGTGTCAAAAACCTAATATGATCATGCACAATGTTTCTTATGACACTTGACTTCCCCATCTTCAAAACTTATCGAACCAGCCTTGATGAGATCTCTGACCTTGTACTTCAAAGCGGGGCAGTTCTCTGTTGAGTGACCTTGATTGCCAGAATGGTACCCATAACACTCATTAGAATCATACCAGCTCAGATAAGGGGGCTTCAGAGGCGCTATTTGCATGGGTGTCACAAGGTGATTCTGGATGAGTTGAGGTAGTATCTCACTGTATGTCATAGGAATCGGGTCAACCGGATTTCTTTTTCGCTTTTTATGCCCCTTTCGATTATCCCCAAGGGTGTTCGATTGATAGACAGATGTAAATTCTGGTGTAGTTGCAGTCATTGGTTGGTAGGGATAAAAACCATGAGAGACGTTATTCAGGGTAGAGTAAAATGGCTGATATGAGGAGAATTGGGGAGGTGGGGCAAAGTCTTCCACGACTTGGGTATCTTTCTTTTTCTTTTCAGATGCCCCCTTGTTCTTGGTATTGGATGTTCTTTCTCCTTCAATTTTCCCATCCTTGATAGCATTCTCAATCATCTCCCCTGAAATTACCATGTCTGAAAAATTATTTGTGATGTTGCCAACAAGTATATCATAGTATGGGGCCTGCAGTGTATTCACAAAAAGGACAGTGGTTTCCTTCTGAGTTAAGGGCGGTTGTACTTGGACGGCCAGGCTCATCCACCGTTGCACATATTCTTTGAAGCTCTCAGTAGCTCTTTTCTTCATATTTTGCAAGGTGAGACGGTCAGGCACCGTGTCAGTTATATGCTTGTACTGGTTTAGAAAAACCCTAGCCAGGTCATTCCAAGAGTGAATCTGATCCTTGCTCAACTGACTATACCACCTAATTGCGGATCCGCTGAGGCTATCTTGAAAGCAGTGAATCAAAAGCTTATCATTATCTATATGACTTGTCATCTTCCGGCAGAACATAGTGATGTGGGCGATGGATCAGTCGTCCCGTCATATTTCACAAAGTCAGGGATCTTGAACTTAGGAGGAATGACTAAATCGAAGACCAAGCATCGTTCTTTCGCCTCCATACTCCCTAATACGTCTGCATTTTCTACTGCCCGGAGCCTTTCATCTAACAACTGATATTTCCCTTGGGAATCTGCCAACTCAACCTCATTTACTGCAACCCTTTTCAACTTGGCCTGTTCAGCTGGATCATCTGAGTTTAGGACATTGACGGGGTTAACAGTGTTCTGGGCATCACTTATTGCGACCTTATCTTGGCCCTTTTGTACCTCTAACCCTTCTCCGGCGACAAAGTTTTCGGTGTATCCTTTTCCCTTGATTACGGAGGACATCAGCTCCATCAATTTAGTCATATGATCCTTAGATTCTGCTTGAGACTTTGCCAGCTGTTCTCGCAATTCTTTCTGTTCCCTTTCCATTTTTTCCATTCGAGCAACTTGTTCATCCTCCATAGCACCAGCCTGTATTAAAAGTGTACTCAGTACTTCTTCTGATTTGAAATGGAAATTCTTTCAAAGACTCATAAAGCCAAGCCAACTTCTATTCTATTTTCCCCCAAATGTGTGTCATGATGAATGAGCCATGAATGCAATTTGAAGCATATGAAGCCTAAACAATATGATGTATGGACATGTACAATGGAAACATGCTGACCATATATGTAATAAATGCAATCACAATGCCAACATGTTGCAAACAAAGAATAAACAAATCAACACATGGATATATGCAATGACTGATCATATGCATTTTAGCATGTTTCCCAATGAATGATCGTATATCCTATGAATGCAACACGGTGTCAAATTATGATACATGCAAACAATGAATGATTGATATAGAGTATATACAAAGAAAATCATGCTAACCATGTGTGTCATGAATGCGACCTAATGCTAACATGATGTATGTAATAAGCAAATTAATGCATGAACATATACAAAGAAATTATGCTGACTATGTTTGTTATGAATGCAACCCAAAGTCAACATGATGCATGTAAAGAATAAGCAGATCAATGCATGGATATATACAATGAATGACCATGTATGTTCCAAATGTATTTCCCAATGAATGATCATATACACTATTAATGCCACACAATGTCAATTATGTTGCATGTGAAGAATAAATGACTGACACAGAGTGTATACAAAGAAAATCATGCTGACCATGTATGTCAGGAATGCAACCTGACGCCAATATGACAAATTAATGCGTGAGCATATACGGAGAACTCATGATGACTGTGTATGGCATGAATGCGACCTGATGTCAACATGATGCATGTAAAGAATAAGCAAATTAATGCATGAATATATATAGAAAAATTATACTGACTATGAATGCATGAATGCAACTTGATGCTACCATGATGCATATAGAGAAAGAATAAATTGATAATGGATATATACAGAAAAATCATGCTGACTATGAATGCATGAATGCAACTTGACGCTAACATGATGCATATAGAGAAAGAATAAATTGATATATGAATATATACGGAAAAATCATGCTGACTATGAATGCATGAATGCAACTTGATGCCAACATGATGCATGTAAAGAAAGAATAAATTGATACATAAGTATATACAAATAATGACCATGCATGTCATAAACGTATCTTACAATGAATGACCATGCATGCTATGACTGTAACATGATGTCAAAATGATACAAATAAAGAATAAATGGATTAATACCAAGGTATATACAAAGAAATCAATGATTACATGAAATTGGTGGGACCAAAATCTTGATTATTCAAAAATCTCATTATGCAAGATTTGCCTCCAAATTTATGATTTTTTTTTATTATTTTTTTTTATGAAAAACCAATCACATAATTTTCAAAAGAATTTCAGGGTGGATCCTACTATGGTACAATATGCAAATGTTCATGTAACACTACCGGTTTTATGAAATCATCAAATGGAATTACAAACTGTTTATTGCAAAGAATGAGATAAAAAATACAACCAAAAATGTACATGCTCTATTCATACATGCATGAAATGTGCAAAATGCAAAAATGCTTGAAAAATGATTTTTTTTATTTATTATTTTTTTTAATAAAAAACAGCTAATGAACATCCGCCCCAACAATATCTGCTTATTTAGGCATCACGATGCCTTTGAGGCGGAGTATCACATTTATTACGGGCGATGTACGTACATCGTTGCCCGATCTACCACACTTATTCGAAGTGTAAAATAGGTAACAAAAAATTTAGAAATGTCCCTCCATGTGTTCCTATTTTCGGTATATCTAACGAAAATCCGGCATGGCTTCGCCTAGGTTCACTATATGAGGGTGAATCGGTTCTAAGGCCCCGAATTGTTCCTCACTGTCGCCGGTGAAGGCTAGTAAGGCACCCCGATAAAAGCGGGTTCAATTCGTTAGAGTATATTTTCCTATGCCCATGCGGAGGATCATCACAAAGGCAATAGGTACTTTATACTCCGAAAGTGTTTCACTAGCCCATACGGAGGATGAATCACGAAGGCTTAGTTACTTTACTCCCACTTAAAAGGACGGAACCCGGGTAGAGGATTCATGTTATGCAAATGCACGTGTAGTGTGTGTGGAGGAATAACAAACCTTTCACTACCTATTCTACAAACCTTATTCTAAATGCCCTAGCAATTAAACATTCAAGAATAGTGTAACGCATTAACCAACAAGCAATTATAATATACAACCTTAAATAACTAGAGAACAATAATAAAATGCATGCACATGAGAATGAACATATTTAAAAATATTTTATTATTTTCAAAATTCTCCTTATTAAAAAAATATGGGAATTAAAATTAAATACCAATAAAACCAACAAAACCGAGACTTTGATAACACACGACTAATTTCTAGGCCTGACTCTCTAATATGTCCCCAGTGGAGTCGCCAAGCTGTCGCAACCTAAAAAATAAATAACGACGTCTCATCGCAAGACTTTATTATTCGTTAGGCGTGACATTAAAAAAAATCGAGGAAAAGTTGACTTAATTCCTCTAGAAAAATTAAGGTTTTGAAAATGACCTTAAAAAAAAGACATGGAGTCGCCACCAATCTTTTTTAGCTAGGTGTGATCGGCCACCTATTAAAACCAGTTTTATAAAATATTTTAAAAATTAATTAAAACATTTTAAAACCAATTTCAAGTATGCGTTTAAACCAGAGAAATCAAAGAAGCGGGTTCGGGAGTCGGTTACGTGCGGGGAAGGATTAGCACCCCCACAATGCCCGTATAAATCGGTACCTTATTAATCGTGTGTTATCTCAAGTCTCGGTAAAAGTTGGTTTTAAATTTAGTATTTCAAATTAATTCCCAATTTAAAGAAAAATATATATATTTTTTTATTGAAAATGATCCGGAATTTATAAATTCAAAATTTTCCTATATTCCCCAACAAACGTGGCAAAATATAGAAATTTTTATTAGTTTTAAAAAACCTTTCCGAATCATTCTCTTTTTTGAAAGAAAGATATTCTTTTATTAATGATAATTGATGAAGTTCCCTCCAGCAAACCCGGTAGAGAACTCATGAATTATTTTAACTCGGGAATATCTTTATTTTTATTGAAAACCATTATCTTTTTGAAAACATTTAAAATAAATGAATATGTATATGCATGACATAGTATATACCGAATAAAAATAACTAAATAAAAGCATAGGATATCATGAAATATTCAAAACCATATAATAAACTATGTAACATCAAAAAATATAAATCAAAATAACAACAATATCATAGAAATTATTATGGCAAGAATCACATATAAAATGCATGAATATAAAAATGCAATGCATGAAATGTATTTTTTTTCCTTTAATTAAGGAAATCCGTATATCTAAAAAGATATCCGGCTACCTTAGGAAAATATGTCAAATTAAATATTCTAAAACCAAAATACTTTGTGATTGTTTGAAAACAATTTTGAAAAGCTTGAATTAACAATAAAAACTGGGCTAAATTTTTTTTAAATGGCTCTAATTTCCTAAGTTTAAAAAATCCGGACTTGACTACCCTTAACCCGGGACTTGAAAAACCATTTTTAGAGTTTGAAAAGGCTTAGAAACCACCCTAAGTCAGTAGCTAACTCTCCTAATCAGCCCACTCTAAGTAAATTAACCAAAACAGAAAAATGGTTTTTTTTTTTTTTAATTCAATTCTGACTCCACTGTCCAGTTTTAATCCATGATTTTTTATCCTATTTTTATAAATTCCAAAAATTCTAAAAAAAATACTGGAGACTCAGGACATGTAAAACTACACGAGAAAAAATCGGCTTAATTTTTTGATCAAAGATGAATTCCCAGAAAAACCAGAGATGTACGAGTTTTTGGAGGAGAAAAAAACTGCTTTGTTTTTCTTTAAATTCAATCCTGACTCCACTGTCCAGTTTTAATCCACGATTTTTTACCCTATTTTTAAAAATTCCAAAAATTCTGAAAACATTATTGGAGACTCAGTACATGTAAAAATACACGGAAACAAATCGACTTAATTTTCTGATCAAAGATGAATTCCCAAAAAAATCGGAGATGTACGAGTTTTGGGTGGAAAAAAAAAAACTGCTTTGCCAACACATTTTTTTTTTCTTTGATAAAATCATTTAAAAATCAAAATAAAATATTTGAAACTCATAAAATGACTTGAAAGCAGTAGCTAGGACTTTTTGAAAGTTAGATAAAAATTGGTTAAGTAAAAAAAAATCACAAAGGTAGAATAATCAATTTGACAAACTTAATTTTCCACAAGTGTGCTCAAGAGAACATGACTTTGAACCATTAATTGGCTCAAGTCATTATTCAAGTGGCATGAACATGAAATGCATGAAACAATGCAGCAAACATAATTCATGAAATGCATGGATCTAAACCTAAATGTAAGGAAAATGCGTGACATAAATAATATGGCCTAGACCTAACATGAACTTGCATGGCATTTAATGTAACCTAGACCTAAGACATGCATGGCATTTTCACAAACACAAGGCATGCTTAATTCAAAAATCCAACCAAATATCATGCAAATGCAAAAACCTAACAACTAGCATGACAAAAATACAACACACAATGCAAAACACATGGAGTAGCCAAATGGCCCCAAGCTCCAACAAGCATGGCATTTTCACAAACACTTGGTATGCTAGCATGAAAAACTAAGTCATAACACAAAAATCACACAAGCATTTTCACAAACACCTAATATACTAACTCTAAAACATGCTCACTAAGATATAAAACAAGAATCATGCAAAGAATCACACAAGCATTTTCACAAACACTTAATATGCTAACTCTAAAACATGCTCAAATTTAAACAACATGAAAACAAAAAATTAAAAATGCAAAACCATGATATGTAAGACATAAATGGCAACAAACAAAGCAACCAAATTAAATATAACTTAAGAACATGAAATAACATAATATTTAAAACATCAAAAATAAAGAAAATAACATAAACAATATGGTAAAATGAATCAAAAACAACAACTTAAAATAAATAATGTAGGCCATTTGCCCATGGTGAGTTTATTGTAAAAACAAAATGTAAGAAAAATATACTTAAGAAAGGAAATGAGGGAAGAACAAGAAACATTATTTTAAAATGAAAACTCACCAAGTAGCTTTTGAACGGATTAAGCTATAAACCCTCAGAGTAGCTTTTGAACGGATTAAGCTACAAACCCTCTTTCAAGTAGCTTTTGAACGGATTAAGCTATAAACCCTCAAAGTAGCTTTTGAACGGATTAAGCTATAAACCCTCAAAGTAGCTTTTGAACGGATTAAGCTACAAACCCTCAAAGTAGCTTTTGAACGGATTAAGCTACAAACCCTCTCAACAAAAACACTATGACTCACCACCCGGATAATCCTAACACAAGTGTATAGACTATCTCACAAGGGGTAGTGGGTGATTTCAACCAAAGGCCAAGACCCCTTATTTATAAGGTGAGCACCTCCTTGGCTTGACATTACAAAGGGATGTGGGATTGGGACTTAGGCTCAAAATACCCATGGCTTGATCAAAGAAAATCTCTAACTTAACTCTTGATTTTTAACCACTTGATTGAAAAAATCATAAGCTTCCTCCTTCCTTTGGGCTTGGGCAGGCCAGCACTTCTCCTTTCCAGCCCAGCTCTGATTTTTGAAAGGCCCAAAGAAGCCCTTTTCGGTTGCTTGGGTGAAATGACCATTTTGCCCCTCGGATGCAAAATAAATATCAAACGGGCTCCAAATTCAATTTTTCTTTTTTTAATACTTCCAAAATAAAAAAAATATTGAGTTTTGGAAGTTTTCAAAATTATCCGAGTCCGTTTGCTATTTATTTGGATTTTTTCTTTCCAAAATGTCCTTTTATGCCCTTACTTTTTACCATTTTTTAAACGAGCTCCAAATCAAGATTTTTCTTCACCAATCTCTTCAAAATAATTAAAAAGTGTGATCTGGAAGTTTTCATAATTTTTGGAGCTCATTTGGTATTTTTTCGGGATTTATCGGCTTGAATTACTGCATAGGAAGCTCGGGATTTAGCCATTTTACAAACGAACTCGGAATCAAGATTTTCTTTCGCCAATCTCTTCCAAATAAATTAAAAATGAGATCTGCAAAATTTCAAAATATTTGGAGCTCATTTGCTATTTTTCCGGGATTTTTCTTTTTGAATTACTGCATAAGAAGCCCAGGATTTGGCCATTTTGCAAACGAACTCCGAATCAAGATTTTCTTTTACCAATCTCTTCCAAATGATTTAAGAATGAGATTGACAAATTTTTCAGAATTTCCGGAGTCCATTTGCTATTTTTCCCAAATTTTTCCAATTTTGCCCTTTAACCTCCGAAACCCGGTTTTGCTCAAAACAAGTCCGATTTTCAGATTTTCTTCAATCTGAGCCTTAGGCCATCCTTTTTAATCATTCCTCATCCATTGGGGGCGTTGGTCTTACCAAGTCGGGCCATTTCTGTGATTCTTCCCGATTTCACCGAAATCCACTAAAAACCCTAATTCTCGGTTTTCTCCCGGATTGACTTTTCTTTCGGTTTTTCTTGCAAGTGACTTCTCCATTACCCGTAGTCAGTGCTTATCTTTCATTTGGAACCTTCAATTTTGACCACTTTGATCGTTTAAGCACTTTTCCCCAAATTTCTCGGATTAGGGTTTCTTTTCTACTGAATCTCCAAATCCCAACTTCCGAACTCCATATCTTTCAATGTAGACCTCGGATTATCAAAATTCTTTCTCCATTTTTCAATTGAACTTAAAATCTTGATTTTGAAAGTGGGTTGACTTTTTCAGTAGTTGACTTTCTGGGGTTGACTTTTTTGGGGTTGACTTTTTCGGGGTTGACTTTTTTTCAAGTTTGACTTTTTGTGCTCGCCCTCTCAAACTAAGTCTCGGAGTACCACCTGCAGGATGAAAACAGTCTTTTTATACTCGGAAACATCAATATGGGAAGAAAACATACCTGTTTAGTGGTCCGGACAAAATTAGGTGTCTACAACAGGTTCTCGGCATCTAATGGGGAAGAAGTTCAGTTCTTGAGTTCGCCACCGAAGGAAGTGCGATCAGAGTTAGAAATTGGAAGGGCATAATTCGAAAAAAAAGGCCCAAATGAGCAAAGAGATTGCCTGGATGCAAGAAGAGTTTGAGGACATGAAAAATAGGGAATTAGCTCGAGAAAGAGAAAAGGAAAAGATCAAGAGAGAAAGGGACACTGTTAAGGGCGATCTTCAGGAATTACACTTGGAGAACAAGAGGTACCGCTTCGAGCTCAGGTTTAAAGGAACCCTCAAGATTTCCGGGGAATGGGAACAAAAGGTCAAAAACCTAAGGAAGGAGAGTAACTACTAGAAAGAGAGAGCGAAGCATGAGGAAGCCCGAGTCAATCAACTGGAGAAGCAAGCTAAGGAAAGCTTACACAGTGATGTTTCTATTGACGCGTCAAAGGGCCATGAACAAATAGGGGTCAGATTGAAGAGTAAGGCAATGAAATGAAGACTATGAAGGAAAGTCCAAGTGTCGCTGCCTAAAAAACAATGACAACAACAACAAGTCTCATCGCAAGACTTTATTATTCGTTAGGCGTGACATTAAAAAATCAAGGAAAAATCGACTTAATTCCTCTTTAAAAATGAAGGTTTTGAAAATGACCTTGAAAAAAGACATGGAGTTGCCACCAATCTTTTTTAGCTAGGTGTGATCGATCACCTATTAAAACCGGTTTTATAAAATATTTTAAAATTAATTAAAACATTTTTAAAACCAATTTTAAGTCTGCGTTATAAACCAGAGAAAATCGAAGAATCAGGTTTGGGACTCGGTTACGTGCGGGGAAGGATTAGCACCCCCACAACGCCCGTATAAAACGGTACCTTATTAATCATGTGTTATCTCAAGTCTCGGTAAAAAGTTATTTTTTAATTTAGTATTTCAAGTTAATTCCCAATTTAAAGAAAAATAATTCCATTTTTAATTGAAAAATGATCCAAAATTTATTAATTCAAAATTTTCATATATTCCCCGACAATATCGGCAAAATATAGAGATTTTTATTTATTTGGAAAACTTTCCGAATCATTCTCGTTTTTTGAAAGAAAGATATTCCTTTATTAATGATCATTGATGATATCCTCTCTAGCAAACCCGGTAGAGAACTCATGAATTATTTTAACTCGGGAATATCTTTATTTTTATTGAAAATCATTATCTTTTTGAAAAGCATTTAAAAAATATGAACATAAACATGTATGACATAAATAAAATGACATAGCAAAGTCTAGATAATATAATGCAACCTAAATGATATGACATAATTTAAATGGCATAGTATATCCCAAATGAAATGAAAAATCCTAAGTATCATGGTATATTCTAAATGAAATAAAATGATTTAAATGACATGATTTTAAATGATATGGCATATTCTAAATAATATAACCTAAATGACATGGAATATCATCTAAGTGACATAAAATTACATGAAACATAAAATAATACTATCATAAAATATGCATGAAAATAAAATAAAAATGCATGAACATAGTATATGCTAAATAATGTGAAAAAAATAAATTACTAAATAAAAAATATAGGATAGCATGAAATATTCAAAATCACATGGCAAACAATATAACATCATAAAATGTAAATCAAAATAGTAATAATACCATGGAAAATACCATAGCAAAAATCACATATTAAATAAAATGCATGAACATGGAAAATGCAATGCATGAACATGTATTTTTTCCTCTAAATAAAGAAATCCGTATATCTAAAAAGATATCCGGCTACCTTAGGAAAATATGTCAAATTAGATTTTCTAAAAACAAAACTTTGTAATTGTTTGAAAACAATTTAGAAGAAAAACTTGAATGAAGATTAAAACCCCTACCAAACCCTTTTAAAATGGTTATAATTTCCTAAGTTTAAAATCCCGGACTTGACCACCCTTAACCCGAGATTTATGAAATCATTTTTAAAGTTTGAAAATAGTTAGAAACTATCATAAGACAGTAACTAAAGCTTCTAACCAACCCCCTCTAAATGCCTTAGCCAAATTCAACAATTGTTTTTCTTTTGAATTCAAATTTGCCTCTACTGTCCCATTTTGATACACGATTTTTTAACCTATTTTTCAATATTCAAAAACATCTAAAGAAAATAATGGAGACTAAGAAAATGTAAAACTACACGAGAAAAAATTGGCTTAATTTTTTGATTAATTATGACTGCCCAGAAAAATCGAGAAAGTACGAGTACTAGATGAAAAACTGTTTTGCCCAAACACATTTTTTTGTCTTTGATAAAATCATTTAAAAATCAAAGTAAAAATGTTAGAGACTCTCCTAAAGACCCACAAACAGTAGCTAACACTTTTAAAAAGTTAGACAAAAATTGGCTAAGTAAAAAAAAATCAAAAAGGTAGAATAATCAATTTGACAACTCTTTCATTTTCCATAAGTATGCTCAAGTGAGCATGACTTTGAGCCATTGATTGCCCTATGTCATAAATAAGGTGGCATGACATGAAATGCATGAAAATAAAGCAAAGTGAATACATGAAATGCATGGTTTAAAGCCTAAGTGATATGGAAATGCATGGCATAAATAACCTAAATGCCTAGCATGAGTTTGCATGGCAATAAATGCTATCCTAACTTAACATGCATGAACTAGTGTCTAAATGAAATGGCAAATGACATGAAATAATGAAAATGGCCTAGTGCCTAAATGACATGGTAAATGAAATGGCATATGAAAATGGCCTAATGTCTAAATGACATGGAAAAACAACTTAGCATATGAAAATAGCCTAATGCTTAAATGACATGTAAAATGACATGGAGTAATAAAAATGGCTTAAAGCTAAATGACATGTGAAATGACATGGCATATGAAAATGGCCTAATGTCTAAATGTCATGGAAAAATATCATGGCATATGAAAATGGCCTAATGCATAAATGACATGAAAAATGACATGGAATAATAAAAATGGCCTAAAGCTAAATGACATGTAAAATGACATGGCATATGAAAATGGCCTAAAGTCTTAATGACATGTAAAATGACATGGTATATGAAAATGGCCTAAAGTTTTAATGACATGTAAAATGACACGGTATATGAACATGGCCTAATGTTTAAATGGCAAGTAAAATGACATAGAATAATAAAATGACCTAAACTTAAATGACATGGAATAATAAAAAAGCCCTAAAGCTAAATGAAATGTAAAATGACCTAGATGTCTCAATGAAATGGCAAATATCATGGCCTAGAAAAATGACCTAAAGCTTAGAGAAAATATACATGGCCGAATGGCTTAGGAACCAAAGTGTTGTGAGAAATGTCATGTAAAATGACCTAACTAAATGCTATGAAAAATGATATGAAAAATGGAAATAGCCTAAACTATATGACAATAGCCCCAAGATGCAAAAATATGACATAAGTCAAAAGAACAAGCTGGTTAGCAAGAATATAAATATACATAAAGATAAACAATAATAGAAATAAGCAAGTTAAAGTAAGCAAATGAATAACAAAGAGATGAGCTCCATGGTTGGTACATTGGACAAAGCCCCCCTAAGCATTATCTCTTGATTTTAATCAAGGTCATGAAGCCTTTTCAATCTCAAAATCATAAAAAATAACTAAGGTAAAAAAAAATATGGAGATGAGCTCCATGGTTGGTAAATTGGACAAAGCCCACCCTAACTATTATCACTTGATTTTCATCAAGATCATGAAGCCTAACCATTGTTTTATTTATTTTTTGAAAAGAAAGAACAAGAAGAAAGATGTAAAAAAAATGGTAGGAAATCACATGGAAAACAAGAAATAAAGCATGAGGAAGAAGAAGAAAAAATGTAGTAGCATTGGTAGAATGACTACCTTAACAAAAGCTTTTCTTCCTTTCTTTCAAAAACGTTTTTTTTTTTCAATTAGATACTGACCTTCCCTCTCAAATGCTCAGCCACTTAAGGAAAAATAAAACATTCCCCCCTCTCTCATACTTGGCCGAATGGCCCTTCCACTATTGGATGATTTTTGCACTTTTTCTCCTCCAATCTTGGCCCTTAGATTAAGATATTTTCATGACAACATAAAAATGTCATCTTGACAATTGATAGCAGCCCTTAAGATGTGTACTCAGCCCTTGTACATGGCCTAAGCCATTGGATGAAAAAGAGGACTAATCCCATGCACTCCCTTGCTTGACCCTTTGAGTGCCTATCCTTGGATGAGTTGTGCTCTTCTATTCTTGGCCATTGGATGAGGATTCTTTCATGCAACATAAAAATGTCATCTTGGCATTTAATCCCAGCTCTTTACATGTGTACTCAGCCCTTGTACATGGCCTAAGCCATTGGATGAAAAGGAACAATGCCATGCATTTCCTTGCTTGGCCGAATGGATGTCCACCTTTGGATAAGTTGTGCTCTTCCATTCTTGGCCATTAGATGAGTGTTCTTTCATGACAAATAAAAAAGTTATCTTGGCATTTAATCTTGGCCATTGAATGATGTATTCAACTTTTCTACAAGGCACTTAAGCCATTGGATGAAGGGGGACCATTTGCAAGGTACTAGTGGTAGCATGTGAGCTTGATAGTGACTAAGGAATTAAATTGATCAAGATTCCTTTTTCTCCTCTATGCTGGCTAATCAGAGGAGGTAAAATCTCAACAATTCCTTCTTCTTTTATATTTTTCTTAATTATAAATTTGCCCTTTTCGGTTTCTTCGATAAAATAACCTTTTTGACCCCCGAACCTAAATAAATAGAAAACTGACTTCAAATTCAAATTTCATTTTTTCAATACTTTCGAATTAATAAAAAACTGAATTCTAGAAGTTTTCAAAAAATTTCGAGTCCATTTGCTATTTATTTTGGATTTATTTCCAAAATTGCCCCTTAATGCACCCGAACTTTTTTCATTTTGTAAACGAGCTCCAAATCCAGATTTTTCTTCATCAATCTCTTCCAAATAATTTAAAGTGTGATCTGGAAGTTTCCAATATTTTTGGAGCTCATTTGCTATTTTTTTTGTGATTTTTCTGCTTGAATTTCTACATAGGAGACCTGGGATTTGACCATTTTGCAAACGAACTCCGAACCTGGATTTTCTATCACCAATCTCTTCGAAAAGATTTAAAAATGAGATCTTCAAATTTTCAGAATTTTTGGAGTTCATTTGCTATTTTTTTAGATTTTCCAATTTTGTCTTCGAAACTCGGTTTTGCTCAAAACAAGTCCGATTTTTAGATTTTCTTCAAACTGAGCCTTCTGCTATCCTTTAATCACTCTTCATCAATTAGGGGCTTTAGTCTTACCGAATCAGGTCATTTCTATAATTCTTCCAAATTTCACCTAAATCCATTAAAAACCCTAATTCTCGATTTTCTTCCGAATTGACTTTTCTTTTAGTTTTTCTTCCAAGTAGCTTATCCATTACCCGTAGTCAATGCTTATCTATCATTTGGAACCTTTAATTCTAACCAATTTGATCCGTTAAGCACTTTTCCCCAAATTTCCCGAACTAGGATTTTCTTTCTACTGAAATTCCGTAACCCAACTACCGAACTCCATATCTTTCAATGTAGACCTCGGATTATCAAAATTATTTCACCATATTTCAATTGAACTTCAAATCTTGATTTTGAAAGTGGTTGACTTTTTTAGTAGTTGACTTTTTGGGGTTGATATTTTTGGGGTTGACTTTTTAAGTTTGACTTTTTCTGTCTGCTTTCTTAAACTAAGTCTCGGAGTACCACCTGCAGGATGAGAAAAGCCTTTTTGCATTCTGAAACATCAATTTAGGAAGAAAACATACCTGTTTTAATGGTCCGAACAAAATTAGGTGTCTACACCAAGATCAGAGGGAGTTATTATAGGACTAATATTTTGTAACAGCACTTTGAAAGGCAAATTATGGACTTGTCTTAGGTAGCGGTCTTTTTATTCTATCTTTGATGTATTTAATTCCAGGAAATCAATGAAAGACCGTTTGGTTGAAATTATCCCAGGGCCAATACATTCAAGTGCATACATATTTTTATCATTCACTTATTCTGTCCTTTATATATTTTGTTCGTTCATTCATACATTTATTCATAGTTATAATTATTCATTCATTTATTCTGCATATCATTCATTCATACTCATATACTTAGTCATTCATTTATTTATCTATTCATTTGTTCTTTATAATTATTCATTTGTTCATTCATTAAACATTTAGTCATTCATTCATTTATTCATTCATTTTTTATAAAACATTAAAAAAAATTATGTCAATAATTTCTAATTCATGGTTTTCAAAACTAAAGGTACAATTGGTCGCACTAAAAAAAATCGAATTTTCGACACCCTTACAATACTCGATCTCAAGCCAGAGCTATGGAGAACGATCAGCTTGCTAGAATTGAAAGAATGGAAAGAACTCAAAGGGAACTGCAGGAACAATTGGCTAAGTCTCAGGAGGAGTCACTGGAACGGATGACTAAACTCATGGAAATGATGAGTGCCATGATGAAACAAAAAGGGTCGGGGGAGAATTCAGTCACCGGGAAAAGGATGGTGAATGAAGAGGATCAACCTGAAAACATACAGCAAAAGGGCCAAGAGCAGCCAATTGGGGCAGCCTCTTATGTTTATATCCAGCCAGCTGCTGAGGCACAAAACTATGTTCCTGAAAAAGGTGATATTGGAGCTGACCCAATGGATGTTAATGTTCCAGACTTTGAGAAACTAGCTGAAAAGGAAAAGGCAAAGAAGACTGAGTTGAAGAGGGTTGAAATAGTAGAATCCAAAAAAAATATCAACTGTTGGAGGAGAGACTGAGGGCCGTTGAAGGGGCGGAGTTATTTGGCAGTCTGGATGCTAAAGAGATGAGTTTTGTACATGATCTGGTAATTCCCCCAAAGTTCAAAATACCAGACTTTGAGAAATATAATGGGACTACCAACCCATCAGCATATCTGACTATGTACTGTAGAAGAATGACGGGGCATGATGATAATGAAAAACTATTTATCCATTGTTTCCAAGATAGCTTGACAAGGTCTGCAACCCGATGGTACAATCAACTGAGTCGTACCAAGATTCGTTCATGGACGGATTTAGCCAGGGCTTTCATGGAGTACTATAAGCATGTATCTGACATGGTACCTGATAGGCTGTCAATACAGAACATGGAAAAGAAGACTACTGAGAGTTTCAAGGAATACTCGCAAAGGTGGAGGGATCTGGCTACACAAGTGCAACCCCCTTTAACTAGCAAAGAAACTACAGTGCTTTTCATCAATACCTTGAAAGCACCCTATTATGATAAATTGGTGGGGAGTGCCACCAAGGACTTTGCAAACATGGTGATATCCGGGGAGATGATAGAGTCTGCCATTAAGACTGGGAAAATGGAAGAGGGTGAGTCTGCTATTCCGAAGAAGGTATTCCCTGCTAGGAAGAAAGAGGAGACCCACGCAGTTAGTATTAACCAATATCCATATACACCTCCCACACCATATACACCATCAAGGCCCTATACCCCTACTACATCTTATGCACCTCCTACACCCTACACACCTTACCCGGGGTATAATCCTTGCTACCCTAATGTAAACCACCTTACCCAAAATCCATTCCCTTATACCAATATACCACAGCAGTCGTTTCCAACTGGCATATCCCCACAGATAAACCTTCCCTGAAACACTGTCCCAAACACTCAGGGAGCCGGGCGTGATGACCAACGTTCACCAAGGAATGATCAAAACCCCCAATTTGATCCGATTCCTACCACCTATGGTGAGCTATATCTCAAACTGTTGCAGAGTCAACTTGTTGCACCTGTATACATCAAACCTCTGACACCACCATATCCAAGGTGGTACAACGCAAATATTAGCTGCGCATATCACGCAGGGATTCAGGGGCATTCGACTGAGGATTGTATTGCCTTTAAGAAGAAAGTCCAAAGTTTGATCAATACTGGGGTTGTGAAATTCGGGACAAGGAATGGGCCAAATGTAGCAGGAAATCCATTGCCCGATCATGCTGAGAATCGGGTAAATGCAGTATTGACAGGGGAAGAGAGAAGGTTAAAAAGGCATGTCAGTGAAGTCAAGACTCCAATGATAAAAGTGTGGGTCGAAATGGTAAAAGCAGGAATGGTGGAGGATAGTGACAGTTTAAAAATGGTTGCAAACAAGGTGGAGAATTGGTGCCCATTCCATGAATGTAAAGGTCATATCATACAGGAATGTGGGGACTTTCTGGCTAAAGTCCAAAAGATGATGGATGAGGGGGAAGCCCAGTTTTACGAAAAAATATAGGAGAAAGTAGAGGTTATTGAGAATGCAGCTGGCTACGAGATAGGAAGACCTTTGATCATCTATTACGATGAACCAAAGAAGACTACTCCATTTGTTGAGGAAATCACACCTAAGCTAATCATAAATTTGCCTGCTTCCTTTTTGTACAAGGAAAACAAAGCTGCACCTGGAAATATGACTGCAGCATGATTATGCCAGGGTCTTCGAGTCAGCAGGATATCACAGGTGTGGGGCACTTAACACGAAGTCGAAGGTGTTATGCTCTTGAGGCTATTGAACAGGGATTAACAGGAAAAGATGGAAGAATGGACAAAGGGAAGAAAACACCTTAACCAATCCATATTGAGATGGATTTGTCAAAAAAAGTAGAAAGGGGGTCAGCCCTAGTGAATAGGATAAAAGAGTCGGTGGACGAGAAGGAGGCTTGCGAGTTTTTAAAATTCATAAAGCATAGTGAGTATAGTGTGGTTGAGCAATTGCAACGCCTACCAACAAGAATCTCCCTCTTATCTTTGCTATTGAACTCGGAGCCATACAGAAATGCCTTGTTAAGAGTGTTGAATCAAGCATATGTGGCTAACAACATATCGATAGAAAAATTAGAGAGGCTGGTGGGAAATATTGCAGACGACCATATATATTTCAGTTATGATGAAATACCACCCAATGGTATTGGGTCAACAAAGGCTCTTCACATAACAACCACTTGCAAGGGGCATATATTACCAAGGGTGCTTTTGGATAATGGTTCTTCATTAAATTTAATGCCCTTGACAACCCTGTCTAAGTTTCCAGTTGATATTTCTTATATGCTGCCAAGTTGCATAGTGGTCAGAGCTTTTGATGGTACCATGAGAGATGTAATGGGAACTATTGAGGTTCCTCTAGAGATAGGCCCATGCACCTATACGGTGAACTTTCAGGTCATGGATATTAATCCGTCCTATAATTGCTTGTTGGGAAGGCCGTGGATACATTCAGCAGGGGCTGTACCTCATCTCTCTACCAAAAGTTGAAATTTGTGATGTAGGGGCGTTTGGTCACTATATCAGGAGAAGAGGACATAATAGCCTCTGCATCTACTGAATCTCCTTATGTTGAACCCAATGCAGCTACTCTGAGGGTTTGTAGCTTAATCCGTTCAAAAGCTACTCTGAGGGTTTGTAGTTTAATCCGTTCAAAAGCTACTCTGAGGGTTTGTAGCTTAATCCGTTCAAAAGCTACTCTGAGGGTTTGTAGCTTAATCCGTTCAAAAGCTACTCTGAGGGTTTGTAGCTTAATCCGTCCAAAAGCTACTCTGAGGGTTTATAGCTTAATCCGTTCAAAGGCTACTTGGTGAGTTTTCATTTTAAAATAATGTTTCTTGTTCTTCCTTCATTTCCTTTCTTAAGTATATTTTTCTTACATTTTGTTTTTACAATAAACTCACCATGGCCAAATGGCCTACATTATTTATTTTAAGTTGTTGTTTTTGATTCATTTATTATATTGTTTATGCTATTTTCTTTATTTTTGATGTTTTAAATATTATGTTATTTCATGTTCTTAAGTTATATTTAATTTGGTTGCTTTGTTTGTTGCCATTTATGTCTTAGATATCATGTTTTTGCATTTTTAATTTTCTGTTTTCATGTTGTTTAAATTTGAGCATGTTTTAGAGTTAGCATATTAAGTTTTTGTGAAAATGCTTGTGTGATTCTTTGCATGATTCTTGTTTTATATCTTAGTGAGCATGTTTTAGATTTGGTATATTAGGTGTTTGTGAAAATGCTTGTGTGATTTTTGTGTTATGACTTAGTTTTTCATGCTAGCATACCAAGTGTTTGTGAAAATGCCATGCTCGTTGAAGCTTGGGGCCATTTGGCTACTCCATGTGTTTTGCATTGTGTGTTGCATTTTTGTCATGCTAGTTGTTAGGTTTTTGCATTTGCATGATATTTGGTTGGATTTTTGAATTAAACATGCCTTGTGTTTGTGAAAATGCCATGCATATCTTAGGTCTAGGTTACATTAAATGCCATGCAAGTTCATGTTAGGTCTAGGCCATATTATTTATGTCATGCATTTTCCTTACATTTAGGTTTAGATCCATGCATTTCATGCATTATGTTTGCTGCATTGTTTCATGCATTTCATGTTCATGCCACTTGAATAATGACTTGAGCCAATTAATGGTTCAAGATCATGCTCTCTTGAGCACACTTGTGGAAAATTAAGTTTGTCAAATTGATTACTCTACCTTTGTGATTTTTTTTATTTAGCCAATTTTTATCTAACTTTCAAAGAGTCCTAGCTACTGCTTTCAAGTCATTTTATGAGTTTCAAATATTTTTACTTTGGTTTTTAAATGATTTTATCAAAAGCAAAAATGTGTTGGCAAAGCAGTTTTTTTTTTCTCTCCTCCAAAAACTCGTACATCTATGATTTTTCTGGGAATTCATCTTTGATCAAAAAATTAAGCCGATTTGTTTTTATGTAGTTTTACATGTCCTGAGTCTCCAGTATTTTTTTAGAATTTTTGGAAGTTTTAAAAATTGGGTAAAAAATCGTGGACTAAAACTGGACAGTGGAGTCAGAATTGAATTTAAAGAAAAACAAAGCAGTTTTTTTTCTCCTCCAAAAAACTCGTACATCTATGATTTTTCTGGGAATTCATCTTTGATCAAAAAATTAAGCCAATTTGTTTTCGTGTAGTTTTACATGTCCTGAGTCTCCAGTATTTGTTTTAGAAGTTTTGGAATTTTTAAAAATAGGATAAAAAATCATGGATTAAAACTGGACAGTGGAGTCAGAATTGAATTTAAAGAAAAACAAAGCAGTTTTTTCTCCTCCAAAAACTCGTACATCTCTGGTTTTTGTGGGAATTCATCTTTGATAAAAAAATTAAGCCGATTTTTTATCGTATATTTTTATATGTCCTGAGTCTCCAGTATTTTTTTTTAGAATTTTTGGAATTTTTAAAAATAGGGTAAAAAATCGTGTAATAAAACTGGACAGTGGAGTCAGAATTGAATTTAAAGAAAAACCAATTTTCTGTTTTGGTTAATTTACTTAGAGTGGGCTGATTAGGAGGGTTAGCTACTGACTTAGGATGATTTCTAAGCCCTTTTAAACTCTAAAAATGGTTTTTCAAGTCTCGGGTTAAGGGTAGTCAAGTCCGGATTTTTTAAACTTAGGAAATTAGAGCCATTTAAAAAAATTTAGCCCAGTTTTTATTGTTAATTCAAGCTTTTCAAAATTGTTTTCAAACAATCACAAAGTATTTTGGTTTTAGAATGTTTAATTTGACATATTTTCCTAAGGTAGCCGGATATCTTTTTAGATATACGGATTTCCTTAATTAAAGGAAAAAATACATTTCATGCATTGCATTTTTATTTTCATGCATATTATATGATAGCATTATTTTATTCCATGTCATTTAAATTATATGCCATATCATTCATGTTTGCCATGTCATTTAGGTTGCATTATATTATTTAGATTTTGCTATGTCATTTTATTTATGTCATGCATATACATATTCATTTATTTTAAATGTTTTCAAAAAGATAATGGTTTTCAATAAAAATAAAGATATTCCCGAGTTAAAATAATTCATGAGTTCTCTACCGGGTTTGCTGGAGGGAATTTCATCAATTATCATTAATAAAGGAATATCTTTCTTTCAAAAAAAGAGAATGATTCGGAAAGTTTTTTCAAAACTAATAAAAATTTCTATATTTTGCCACGTTTGTTGGGGAATATAGGAAAATTTTGAATTCATAAATTTCGAATCATTTTCAAATAAAAATTGAATTATTTTTCTTTAAATTGGGAATTAATTTGAAATACTAAATTTAAAACCAACTTTTACCGAGACTTGAGATAACACACGATTAATAAGGTACCGATTTATACGGGCGTTGTGGGGGTGCTAATCCTTCCCCACACGTAACCTACTCCCGAACCTGCTTCTTTGATTTCTCTGGTTTAAAACGCAGACTTGAAATTGGTTTTTAAAATGTTTTAATTAATTTTTAAAATATTTTATAAAACCAGTTTTAATAGGTGGCCGATCACACCTAGCTAAAAAAGATTGGTGGCGACTTCATGTCTTTTTTAAGGTCATTTTCAAAACCTTCATTTTTAGAGGAATTAAGTCGACTTTTCCTCGGGTTTTTTTTAATGTCACGCTTAATGAATAATAATGTCTTGCGATGAGACGTCGTTATTTTTTTTAGGTTGCGACAGCTTGGCGACTCCACTGGGGAAATATTAGAGAGTCAGGCCTAGAAATTAGTCGTGTGTTATCAAAGTCTCGGTTTTGTTGGTTTTATTGGTATTTAATTTTAATTCCCATATTTTTTTTAATAAGGAGAATTTTGAAAATAATAAAATATTTTTAAATATGTTCATACTCATGTGCATGCATTTTATTATTGTTCTCTAGCTATTTAAGGTTGTATATTATAATTGCTTGTTGGTTAATGCGTTACACTATTCTTGAATGTTTTAATTGCTAGGGCATTTAGAATAAGGGGTGTAGAATAGGTGGTGACAGATTTGTTTTGTTTCTCCACACACACTACACGTGCATTTGCATAACATGAATCCTCTACCCGGGTTCCGTCCTTTTAAGTTGGAGTAAAGTAACTAAGCCTTCGTGATTGATCCTCCGTATGGGCTAGTGAAACACTTTCGGAGTATAAAAGTACCTAATGCCTTCGTGATGATCCTCCGCATGGGCATAGGAAAATATACTCTAACGAATTGAACCCGCTTTTATCGGGGTGCCTTACTAGCCTTCACCGGCGACAGTGAAGAACAATTCTGGGCCTTAGAACCGATTCACCCTCATATAGTTGAACCTAGGCGAAGCCATCCCGAATTTCCGTTAGATATACCGAAAATAGGAACACATGGAGGGACATTTCTAAACTTTTTGTTACCTATTTTGCACTCCGAATAAGTGTGGTAGATCGGGCAACGATGTACGTTCATCGCCCGTAATAAATGTGATACTCCGCCTCAAAGGCATCGTGATGCCTAAATAAGCAGATATTGTTGGGGCGGATGTTCATTAGCTGTTTTTTATTAAAAAAAAAACAAAAAAAATCCTGTTTCAAGCATTTTTGCATGTTGCACATTTCATGCATGTGTAAATAGAGCATGTACATTTTTGGTTGTATTATTGATCTCATTCTTTGCAATAAACAGTTGGTAATTTAATTTGATGATTTCATAAAACCGGTAGTGTCACATGAACATTTGCATATTGTACCATAGTAAGATCCACCCTGAAATTCTTTTGAAAATGATGTGATTGGTTTATCAAAAAAAAAAATCAAAAAAAAAAATTGTGTTAATTCATTTATTTTTGCATATATCATTTTGACATCATGTTATAGTCATAGCATGCATGGTCATTCATTGTAAGATACGTTTATGACATGCACAGTCATTATCTGTATATACCTGGCATTAGATTGCATACATAGTCATCATAATTTCTCTGTATATGTTCATGCATTAATCATCAGTTTATTCATGCACATAGGAATAGAGCATGTACATTCATAATTGCATTCTTAATCTCATGACATTTTCATTTGCATGAAAGGGATTCGAGATATGAGGAATGAATCGGAGGAACGATTGGGTGCTTTGGAACGCAATCAAGAGGAATATGGACATGAAATCCGAGAGGTGAAGGAACAACTTGCCAAATTGCTGAAAATGGTTGAGGATATGGGTAACAGTAAAGATGAACTTTCTCAGGGCTTCGCATCATCTTCAGATCAACCAAAACCATTAGGCTCAGAACACATAATCCTTGCTGGATCCTGCGCTTGTCAATGCCACAAAGGTTGCAATCCTGATGAAATTGTGGACAAAAGCATGAAAATAATTAAACCTGAAAGCCTGATACCAAAGACAGAAACCTCGAATCCAGTACCATACCTGCAAACTGTTATAGGTCCAAACCAGTATCCCCACCCTACTATGGTCCAATCGTCCATTGGGATGACCACTACGGGATTCCAGAATCCCACACCATCACCAACAACTGCCAGTTCATACTATTTCCCTCATCAATCACCTTATCTAGTACCTGGGATAGGAACCTCGAGCTATGTACAACCTCCAAAGGCTTCGTGTCCAAATCCATACCCTTACCATGCTGTTCCGCCACATCTCCATGTAAACACTCCGGTTCGGACCTTAGTGCCACCACCAAGTGCCCCAACTCCTAGGCCATGTGTGACTAAGAAACGACCCCAGGATAAGACCCAAATGCCTTTTGATCCCATTCCAATCAGCTACCAAGAGCTCCTCCCTATACTGATCCAAAATCACATGGTTGCCTGTGTCCCATTGAAACCCCTGTTACCACCATATCCAATGTGGTATAATCCAAATGCAAAATGTGATTATCATTGTGGAATTGTTGGCCATAATGTTGAAGACTGTATGGCATTCAAAAAGAAAGTGCAAACTCTTATAAATGCCAAGTGGTTGGATCCCACGACACTGATTGATAGAGGACTGGGAAAGCGTCATTAGGATTGGGAGATTTACATCATTGAGGTGGAAAGACTTCGGTCTTATATGATGCAATAGGATTTCATTTTTTCAGTAGCCGGCTCTTATAGCCTTAGGATGTTAGGAAGAATAAAGTGCTTGTAAGGACAGTCTTAACCACTGTTCAAATTTTGTAAAACATGGTTTATACCATTGTGAATGTTGATGTGGGAATGAATTGATTATGTTTCAAATTTATGAGAGGTTGATGATTAAGTTACTCCGATTCTTATTTCCTCTGTGATATCTCCCCCTTTCCATTTTGCATCCCATCAATTATTTGTCAGGTTGCATTCATGCACTCATAATCAGCATGATTTTTCTGTATATATCTATGCATTAATTTGCTTATTACATACATCATGATTAGCATTAGGTCACATTCATGACACACATGGTTAGTATGATTTTCTTTGTATATACTCTGTATCAATCATTCATTGTTTGCATGTATCATAATTGACACCATGTTGCATTCATAGAACATATGAACATTCATTGGGAAATATGCTAAAATGCACATGATCAGTCATTGCATATATCCATGTGTTGATTTGTTTATTCTTTGTTTGCAACATGTTGGCATTGTGATTGCATTTATTACATATATGGTCAGCATGTTTCCATTATACATGTCCATACATCATATTGTTTAGGCTTCACATGCATCAAGTTGCATTCATGGCTCATTCATCATGACATACATTTGGGGGAAATAGAATAGAAGTTGGCTTGGCTTTAGGAGTCTTTGAAAGAATTTCCATTTCAAATCAGAAGAAGTACTGAGTACACTTTTAATACAGGCTGGTGCTATGGAGGATGAACAAGTTGCCTGAATGGAAAAATGGAAAGGGAACAGAGAGAATTGCGAGAACAGCTAGCAAAATCTCAAGCAGAATCTAAGGATCAGATGACTAAACTGATGGAGCTAATGTCTGCTGTAATCAAGGGAAAAGGATACACCGAAAACTTTGTCGCCAGAGAAGGGTTAGAGGTACAAAAGGGCCAAGATGAGGTCGCAATAAGTGATGCCCAGAACACTGTTAACCCCGTCAATGTCCTAAACTCAGATGATCCAGCTGTACAGGCCAAGTTGAAAAGGGTTGCAGTAAATGAGGTTGAGTTGACAGATTCCCAAGGGAAATATCAGTTGCTAGATGAAAGGCTCCGGGCAGTAGAAAATGCAGACGTATTAGGGAGTGTGGAGGCGAAAGAACGATGCTTGGTCTTCGATTTAGTCATTCCTCCTAAGTTCAAGATCCCTGACTTTGTGAAATATGACGGGACGACTGATCCATCAGCCCACATCACTATGTTCTGCCGGAAGATGACAAGTCATATAGATAATGATAAGCTTTTGATTCACTGCTTTCAAGATAGCCTCAGCGGATCCGCAATTAGGTGGTATAGTCAGTTGAGCAGGGATCAGATTCACTCTTGGAATGACCTGGCTAGGGTTTTTCTAAACCAGTACAAGCATATGACTGACACGGCGCCTGACCGTCTCACCTTGCAAAATATGAAGAAAAGAGCTACTGAGAGCTTCAAAGAATATGTGCAACGGTGGATGAGCCTGGCCGTCCAAGTACAACCACCCTTAACTCAGAAGGAAACCACTGTCCTTTTTGTGAATACACTGCAGGCCCCGTACTATGATATACTTGTTGGCAACATCACAAATAATTTTTCAGACATGGTAATTTCAGGGGAGATGATTGAGAATGCTATCAAGGATGGGAAAATTGAAGGAGAAAGAACATCCAATACCAAGAACAAGGGGGCATCTGAAAAGAAAAAGGAAGATAACCAAGTCGTGGAAGACTTTGCCCCACCTCCCCAATTCTCCTCATATCAGCCATTTTACTCTACCCTGAATAATGTCTCTCATGGTTTTTATCCCTACCAACCAATGACTGCAAATACACCAGAATTTACATCTGTTTATCAATCAAACACCCTTGGAGATAATCGAAAGGGGCATAAAAAGCGAAAAAGAAATCCGGTTGACCCGATTCCTATGACATACAGTGAGATAGTACCTCAACTCATTCAGAATCACCTTGTGACACCCATGCAAATAGCGCCTCTGAAACCCCTTTATCCGAGCTGGTATGATGCTAATGAGTGTTGTGGGTACCATTCTGGCAATCAAGGTCACTCAACAGAGAACTGTCCCGCTTTGAAGTACAAGGTCAGAGATCTCATCAAGGCTGGTTCGATAAGTTTTGAAGATGGGGAAGTCAAGTGTCATAAGAAATATTGTGCATGATCATATTAGGTTTTTGACACATGTAGTTCTATACACTGTGATGAGGAAAGCACTTGTCTCATGTTAATTAAATGAATTTTGTATTTTAAATGCTTTGTGTTTGTTGTGTTTCAACAATAACTTGAATTTGCAAAAAACAAGCATTAAGGAATTTTTAGTAATGGATAGTCTCAAGAAGATTGATGATCATTATTAGAAATGACCCAATACCTTCAGCCCTTTCTTTTAGGCTTTTCTAACCCTAAATCTTTTGAACCGAGACCACTTGAAAGACCTAATGCTTCAAGGAATATGAATGATTTGACTTCATAAAACCATTGTCATCACAGAATAAGCAAAGACGTAGATCTTAGTCTAGGCTATGAACAAAGGAACGAACTCTTTGAAAATTTTCAAATTCTTTAAAAATCAAACAAATGAGACATTCTATCAAGAATCCAGATTTTGGTAATTTGATGTGTGTCAAGATTGTGCTAAAACCATTCATGACCTTTCCCAATAACCACAAAACACTAATTGCCCAAACATCATGATTGACATCCTGGGGCACAATGATTAAACTAGATTATCCCTTGTCCTAGAGAAAACCCGTTTTTGAGTCATATTTTCCTTGTCTCTTCAAAGAACTCAGATTGGAAACTCAGCCTTTTCAAAATAGACCTAGACTTGCTATGTTCCTCGTTGATACAAATTCTCATGGTTAATCAAATTGGGGCATCATATGTGGAAATGATGGATACATGGTGAATAAGGATGGATTAAACCCATAAATCGTTGGGGGCATGCGACGAAAAAAAAAATTGTGATATCATGCATATGAGAATTCGGATGATTCCAAAGTGCAAAATGAAATTCTGAATATCTATTTCCCTTGGGGATGGCTTTTCAATGTGAATATTTGTGCTTCACATGAGAAATGGCCATCTTTCATATCCCTTTCACACAAAAAGAAATTATCCATAGTCACCCCTTTTAAGCCAAAAGAATTCTTTCTTGTTTGAACCTTGATCAAGGATCACCCTCTACACTAGGGGGCAAATGCAAGGAAAGATTTTTTTAAAGATCATTGAGAAATGTGTCCTAGCTCAAAGACAGATGCAAAGCAAATGGAGCCTCGAATAAAGACGGGCTCACTCCGTTGAAAAAGAAGGGGGGCAAAATGAAAAAAGAAAAAAAGGAAAAATGTGTGAAAGATATGGAAAATTGAAAGCCAATAGCAAGGAAGAAAAAGAGCAAAGTCAAAAGGAAAGAAATGTCCAAGAAGGGACAAATGCTTCAAAGAGAATCCTCCTCAAGAAATGATCCTTGATCTGATTACCCTCAAACACATATTTTGGGCCTATTTATCCTTTCTTTCTGAACCCTGAGCCATGGCCTACATTATATGCTTTAAAAGTCCATTTTGATCAAGCATGAATATTTAATCTGAAAGGTTTTCCCTCAGATTTTATCCCATTTCATCGAATTATCATTTCACTAAGGAAGAATTTATAATTCTCAAGTGTATGGTAGAACAAAAACAAAAAAACAAAAAAACAAAAAAAAAAAGAAGAAAAATTGAAAAGAATGGGATTTTAGGGCGAAAACCCAAAAATGGGCGGTCTAGAGTAGAATAGGAAATTTTGATGCCATCTATGATAGTGCCGATACCCCAAAAAGAGAAGGTCATCTTAAAAAAAAGGTGGTCATCGAGGAACATCTAGGAATTCCTGAACCCCCCAAATTGTTAGCTCTCATTCGGAGGATTGTCTTCAAAAATTGAATCTTTTTTTCCTCCAAGATCAAACTTTTCGATTTAAACATCCCAGCCAATCTTGACGCTTGTCAAAATACCTTGATATTGGAAACTACAATAATGTTGAATTTGTTTGGTTCTCAATGAATTCATGATTTATAAAACCTGTTCCATTTGTGAGCCTAGAAGGGATATACATTTTTGTCATGAAGTTTTCTTGGAAAAGCCAGAATCTTGTTATACCAAGCCTTGCCAATCCCAGTTGAAAAAACCAGATTGATACTTAGAGAAATTTCTAACAACGATCATCAATCTTCAAAAGATTTGTACATCACACATTGTGGGGTTAATATTTTTTGTTCAGAAATTTTCAAAATGCGAAAACAAATAAAGAGTTTTTTTTTGAAATACCCATTTTGATGTTGTCATGAGACAAGGATTTTTCTAACTCAAAGGTGTAGAACTGCCAAGATAGGTCCTGACTTCCAGATATGAGAAGAAGAAATCGAACCCAGTGCAGATCTTTGTTGATGAAAGTTTGAAAAAACTCTTGGGGCAAATAGAATAGCCAAAATGAATTGAAGATATACTCTGATTTGAAGAGGAAAAATGAATTTGAAAGGCTAAGCCAAAGTCTAGAAAAACAACCGGGGGCATTTGCATCACTCATGAGCACTCATCTCTTTATCGAGCTTTTGCATCTGCACAGTGTCGGCAAGCATTTGCATCATTCATGGGTATTTGCATTGGCATTATTCCATAAGCATCTGCATTTTACCTTTACATTTACATTCTTCATGGAATTCACATTTGTGTCATCTCAAGCAATTGCATCATTTCTAGAATCATTGCATTTTCATTATTGTGTGGTAATTGTAGTTACACCATTCATAAACCAGTTACATGAACACAATTAGTAGGGGCATCTGCATCATGAAACATGGGCATCAATCCAGGCCATTTGCATTTGCACTAAGAAATATTTTACATTTGCACCATGAAGCATGAGCACCTTGTTAAAAGACATGTGCATCTGCATCATTTCTCAAAGCTTCTGGTGGGGATATCCAGAATTTTACAGTTTTAAAAGTGAACAAGTCTTTCGGTGGTGATAGCTGAAGCCTCTGGTGGAGATATCCAGGGTTTTATAATTTTGAAAAATGAGAAATTTTATTCTGAAGGAGTTACCCAGAATTTTACAATGAGCAAGTCTTTGGTGGTGATAGCCAAAGCTTCTGGTGGTGATATCCAGAATTTTGCAGTTTTAAAAGTGAACAAGTCTTCAGTGGTGATAGCTGAAGCCTCTGGTGGAGATATCCAGGGTTTTATAATTTTGAAAAATGAGAAATTTTATTCTGAAGGAGTTACCCAGAATTTTACAATGAGCAAGTCTTTGGTGGTGATAGCCAAAGCTTCTGGTGGGGATATCCAGAATTTTACAGTTTTAAAAGTGAACAAGTCTTCGGTGGTGATAGCTGAAGCCTCTGGTGGAGATATCCAGGGTTTTATAATTTTGAAAAATGAGAAATTTTATTCTGAAGGAGTTACCCAGAATTTTACAATGACCAAGTCTTTGGTGGTGATAGCCAAAGCTTCTGGTGGTGATATCCAGAATTTTGCAGTTTTAAAAGTGAATAAGTCTTCGGTGGTGATAGCTGAAGCCTCTAGTGGAGATATCCAGGGTTTTATAATTTTGAAACATGAGAAATCTTCTTCTAGATGAGTTATCTAGAATTTTATATTGAGCAAGTCTTTGGTGGTGATAGCCAAAGCTTCTGGTGGGGATATCCAGAATTTTACAGTTTTAAAAATGAAGAAGTCTTGGGTGGTGATAGCTGAAGCCTCTGGTGGAGATATCCAGGGTTTTATAATTTTGAAAAATGAGAAATCTTCTTTTGAATGAGTTATCTAGAATTTTTTTCAACATGTGCATCTACATCAAGAAGCATTTGCAACAATCTAAGTTAGTTAAATCTGCATCAAGAAAGTTTGCATCAAATCAAGTCATTTACATTTGCATCAAAGACATTTGCACCAATCTAAGTCATTTGCATCTACATCAAGAAGCGTTTGCATCAACAAAAGACATTTGCATTTGCATCATGAAGCATTTGCATCATCTCTTAAAGCTTTCAGGTATAATCGATTTCGTTTCCTTAAGGCGAGTCAAGCCCCGAAATCATCGTCGAGGTACTTTTTTTATTTATGAACAAGTCTTTGGTGGTGATAGCTGAAGCCTCTGGTGGAGATATCCAGAGTTTTTTTTAAAGTCCTTTGAAAAGGTAGAAAGTCTTCGGTGGTGATAGCTGAAGCTTCTGGAGATGATACCCAGAATTTTACAGTTTTAAAAATGAGCAAGACTTCGGTGGTGATAGCTGAAGCCTCTGGTGGAGATATCCAGAGTTTTAAAATCCTTTGAAAAGATAGAAAGTCTTCGGTGGTGATAGCTGAAGCTTCTGGAGGTGAAACCCAGAATTTTTACATTTTAAAAAAAAATGAGCAAGACTTTGGTGGTGATAGCCGAAGCTTCTGGAGGAGATATCCAGAATTTTAAACACAGCTGAGAACAAGACAGGTTAAGGACCCGAGACCATCGTCGAGGTCATTTCCTTTCTTGCAAATCGAATTCGTTTCCTTAAGACGAATCGAGCCTTGTTTAGGCAGGGAATTCAATTTAAGGACAAATCTTCAATTTACTGTTTCCAAAAAAAAAAAAAATTGAAAAAAAAGAAAAAAGAAAAAAGAGAAAAAATGAAAAAAATAGAAAATGAAAAAAGAAAATAAAAAATAAAAAATGCAAAATGCAAAAATGAATGAAGAAATGAAAAAGAAAACCCCTTTCCTTTCCATGTGATTTCACTGACCGTACAAAATTAGTGTTGGTTTATCTTTGCCTGATTCCTGATTCTCAGCAATAGCCAAAGAGGGGCAGCTGTAGACACCTAATTTTGTCCGGGCCACTAAACAGGTATGTTTTCTTCCTATATTGATGTTTCCGAGTATAAAAAGACTGTTTTCATCCTGTAGGTGGTACTCCGAGACTTAGTTTAAGAGGGCGAGCACAAAAAGTAAAACTTGAAAAAAAGTCAACCCCGAAAAAGTCAACCCCGAAAATTCAACCCCAGAGAGTCAACTACTGAAAAGTCAACCCACTTTCAAAATCAAGATTTTAAGTTCAATTGAAAAATGGAGAAAGAATTTTGATAATCCGAGGTCTACATTGAAAGATATGGAGTTCGGAAGTTGGGATTTTGAGATTCAGTAGAAAAGAAACCCTAATCCGAGAAATTTGGGGAAAAGTGCTTAAACGATCAAACTGGTCGAAATTGAAGGTTCCAAATGAAAGATAAGCACTGACTACGGGTAATGGAGAAGTCACTTGCAAGAAAAACCGAAAGAAAAGTCAATCTGGGAGAAAACCGAGAATTAGGGTTTTTAGTGGATTTCGGTGAAATCGGGAAGAATCACAGAAATAGCCCGACTTGGTAAGACCAAAGCCCCCAATAGATGAGGAATGATTAAAAAGGATGGACCAAGGCTCAGATTGAAGAAAATCTGAAAATCGGACTTGTTTTGAGCAAAACCGGGTTTCGGAGGTTAAAGGGCAAAATTGGAAAAATTTGGGAAAAATAGCAAATGGACTCCGAAAATTCTGAAAAATTTGTCAATCTTATTCTTAAATCATTTGAAGGAGATTGGTAAAATAAAATCTTGATTCCAAGTTCGTTTGCAAAATGGCCAAATCCCGGGCTTCTTATGCAGTAATTCAAAAAGGAAAATCTCGGAAAAATAGCAAATGAGCTCCAAATCTTTTGAAATTTTGCAGATCTCATTTTTAATTTATTTGGATGAGATTGGAGAAAGAAAATCTTGATTCCGAGTTCGTTTGCAAAATGGCCAAATCCCGGGCTTCTTATGTAGTAATTCAAAAAGATAAATCCCGGAAAAATAGCAAATGGACTCAAAAAATTCTGAAATTTGGCAAATCTCATTTTGAAATTATTTGGAAGATATTGGCGAACGAAAATCGTGATTTCGAGTTCGTTTGCAAAATGGCCAAATCCCGGGCCTTCTATGCAGTAATTCAAGCCGATAAATCCTAAAAAAATACCAAATGAGCTCCAAAAATTATAAAAACTTCCAGATCACACTTTTTAATTATTTTGAAGAGATTGGTGAAGAAAAATCTTGATTTGGAGCTCGTTTAAAAAATGGTAAAAAGTAGGGGCATAAGAGGACATTTTGGGAAGAAAAAATCCAAATAAATAGCAAACGGACTCGGATACTTTTGAAAACTTCCAGAACTCAATTATTTTGGAAGTATTAAAAAAATAAAATTGAATTTGGAGCCCGTTTGATATTTATTTTGCATCCGGGGGGCAAAATGGTCGTTTCACCCAAGCAACCGAAAAAGGCTTCTTTGGGCCTTTCAAAAATCAGAGCTGGGCTGGAAAAGAGTAGTGCTGGCCTGCCCAAGCCCAAAGGAAGGAGGAAGCTTAGGATTTTTTTTCAATCAAGTGATTAAAAATCAAGAGTTAAGTTAGAGATTTTCATTTTTGAGCCTAAGTCCCAATCCGACATCCCTTTGTAATGTCAAGCCAAGGAGGTGCTCACCTTATAAATAAGGAGTCTTGGCCTTTGGTTGAAATCACCCACTACCCCTTGTGAGATAGTCTATACACTTGTATTATGATTATCCGGGTGGTGAGTCATAGTGTTTTTGTTGAGAGGGTTTGTAGCTTAATCCGTTCAAAAGCTACTCTGAGGGTTTGTAGCTTAATCCGTTCAAAAGCTACTCTGAGGGTTTGTAGCTTAATCCGTTCAAAAGCTACTCTGAGGGTTTGTAGCTTAATCCGTCCAAAAGCTACTCTGAGGGTTTATAGCTTAATCCGTTCAAAGGCTACTTGGTGAGTTTTCATTTTAAAATAATGTTTCTTGTTCTTCCTTCATTTCCTTTCTTAAGTATATTTTTCTTACATTTTGTTTTTACAATAAACTCACCATGGCCAAATGGCCTACTTTATTTATTTTAAGTTGTTGTTTTTGATTCATTTTATTATATTGTTTATGCTATTTTCTTTATTTTTGATGTTTTAAATATTATGTTATTTCATGTTCTTAAGTTATATTTAATTTGGTTGCTTTGTTTGTTGCCATTTATGTCTTAGATATCATGTTTTTGCATTTTTAATTTTCTGTTTTCATGTTGTTTAAATTTGAGCATGTTTTAGAGTTAGCATATTAAGTGTTTGTGAAAATGCTTGTGTGATTCTTTGCATGATTCTTGTTTTATATCTTAGTGAGCATGTTTTAGATTTGGTATATTAGGTGTTTGTGAAAATGCTTGTGTGATTTTTGTGTTATGACTTAGTTTTTCATGCTAGCATACCAAGTGTTTGTGAAAATGCCATGCTTGTTGAAGCTTGGGGCCATTTGGCTACTCCATGTGTTTTGCATTGTGTGTTGCATTTTTGTCATGCTAGTTGTTAGGTTTTTGCATTTGCATGATATTTGGTTGGATTTTTGAATTAAACATGCCTTGTGTTTGTGAAAATGCCATGCATATCTTAGGTCTAGGTTACATTAAATGCCATGCAAGTTCATGTTAGGTCTAGGCCATATTATTTATGTCATGCATTTTCCTTACATTTAGGTTTAGATCCATGCATTTCATGCATTATGTTTGCTGCATTATTTCATGCATTTCATGTTCATGCCACTTGAATAATGACTTGAGCCAATTAATGGTTCAAGATCATGCTCTCTTGAGCACACTTGTGGAAAATTAAGTTTGTCAAATTGATTACTCTACCTTTGTGATTTTTTTTATTTAGCCAATTTTCATCTAACTTTCAAAGAGTCCTAGCTACTGCTTTCAAGTCATTTTATGAGTTTCAAATATTTTTACTTTGGTTTTTAAATGATTTTATCAAAAGCAAAAATGTGTTGGCAAAGCAGTTTTTTTTCTCTCTTCCAAAAACTCGTACATCTATGATTTTTATGGAATTCATCTTTGATCAGAAAATTAAGACGATTTGTTTTCATGTAGTTTTACATGTCCTGAGTCTCCAGTATTTGTTTTAGAATTTTTGGAAGTTTTAAAAATTGGGTAAAAAATCGTGGATTAAAACTGGACAGTGGAGTCAGAATTGAATTTAAAGAAAAACAAAGCAGTTTTTTTTCTCCTCCAAAAAACTCGTATATCTATGATTTTTCTGGGAATTCATCTTTGATCAGAAAATTAAGCCAATTTGTTTTCGTGTAGTTTTACATGTCCTGAGTCTCCAGTATTTGTTTTAGAAGTTTTGGAATTTTTAAAAATAGGATAAAAAATCATGGATTAAAACTGGACAGTGGAGTCAGAATTGAATTTAAAGAAAAACAAAGCAGTTTTTTTTTTCTCTTCCAAAAACTCGTACATCTATGATTTTTCTGGGAATTCATCTTTGATCAGAAAATTAAGACGATTTGTTTTCATGTAGTTTTACATGTCCTGAGTCTCCAGTATTTGTTTTAGAATTTTTGGAAGTTTTAAAAATTGGGTAAAAAATCGTGGATTAAAACTGGACAGTGGAGTCAGAATTGAATTTAAAGAAAAACAAAGCAGTTTTTTTTCTCCTCCAAAAAACTCATACATCTATGATTTTTTTGGGAATTCATCTTTGATCAGAAAATTAAGCGAATTTGTTTTCGTGTAGTTTTACATGTCCTGAGTCTCCAGTATTTTTTTTAGAATTTTTGGAATTTTTACAAATAGGATAAAAAATCGTGGATTAAAACTGGACAGTGGAGTCAGAATTGAATTTAAAGAAAAACAAAGCAGTTTTTTCTCCTCCAAAAACGCGTACATCTCTGGTTTTTCTGGGAATTCATCTTTGATCAAAAAATTAAACCGATTTTTCATAGTATAGTTTTATATGTCCTGAATCTCCAGTATTTTTTTTAGAATTTTTGGAATTTTTAAAAATAGGGTAACAAATCGTGTATTAAAACTGGACAGTGGAGTCAGAATTGAATTTAAAGAAAAACCAATTTTCTGTTTTGGTTAATTTACTTAGAGTGGGCTGATTAGGAGGGTTAGCTACTGACTTAGGATGATTTCTAAGCCCTTTTAAACTCTAAAAATGGTTTTTCAAGTCCCGGGTTAAGGGTAGTCAAGTCCGGATTTTTTAAACATAGGAAATTAGAGCCATTTAAAAAAATTTAGCCCAGTTTTTATTGTTAATTCAAGCTTTTCAAAATTGTTTTCAAACAATCACAAATTATTTTGGTTTTAGAATATTTAATTTGAAATATTTTCCTAAGGTAGCCGGATATCTTTTTAGATATACGGATTTCCTTAATTAAAGGAAAAAATACATTTCATGCATTGCATTTTTATTTTCATGCATATTATATGATAGCATTATTTTATTCCATGTCATTTAAATTATATGCCATATCATTCATGTTTGCCATGTCATTTAGGTTGCATTATATTATTTAGATTTTGCTATGTCATTTTATTTATGTCATGCATATACATATTCATTTATTTTAAATGTTTTCAAAAAGATAATGGTTTTCAATAACAATAAAGATATTCCCGAGTTAAAATAATTCATGAGTTCTCTACCGGGTTTGCTGGAGGGAATTTCATCAATTATCATTAATAAAGGAATATTTTTCATTCAAAAAAAGAGAATGATTCGGAAAGTTTTTTCAAAACTAATAAAAATTTCTATATTTTGCCACGTTTGTTGGGGAATATAGGAAAATTTTGAATTCATAAATTTCGAATCATTTTCAAATAAAAATTGAATTATTTTTCTTTAAATTGGGAATTAATTTGAAATACTAAATTTAAAACCAACTTTTACCGAGACTTGAGATAACACACGATTAATAAGGTACCGATTTATACGGGCGTTGTGGGGGTGCTAATCCTTCCCCACACGTAACCTACTCCCGAACCTGCTTCTTTGATTTCTCTGGTTTAAAACGCAGACTTGAAATTGGTTTTTAAAATGTTTTAATTAATTTTTAAAATATTTTATAAAACCGGTTTTAATAGGTGGCCGATCACACCTAGCTAAAAAAGATTGGTGGCGACTCCATGTCTTTTTTAAGGTCATTTTCAAAACCTTCATTTTTAGAGGAATTAAGTCGACTTTTCCTCGGGTTTTTTTTTAATGTCACGCTTAATGAATAATAATGTCTTGCGATGAGACGTCGTTATTTTTTTTAGGTTGTGACAGACAGATTCTCGGGATATAATCAAATTAAAATGGCACAAGATTGAGATTGATCCGGATAAAGTGAAGGCCATCCAGAATTTGCCACCTCCACGTACTCAAAAAGAAGTAAGAGGTTTCTGGGGGAGATTGAATTACATTGTTCGGTTTATTTCTCAGTTAACCGATAAATGTGATCAAATATTTAAGCTACTTCAAAAACGTGATCCAAGAGTGGGATGAAGGGTGTCAGATTGGTTTTGAAAAGATTAAGCATTATCTATCAAACCCACTAGTATTAATGCCACCGGCTCCGGATAAATCGATGATATTGTATATATCAGTATTTGAGAGATCTATGGGTTGTGTTTTGGGGCAGCTTGATGAGACTGGAAAGAAAGAACAGGCGGTTTACTACCTCAGCAAGAAGTTCACAGATTATGAGTTGAAATATTCATCGGTAGAAAAGTTGTGATGTGCCTTAGCTTGGACTGCTCAAAGGTTTAGATGATGGAGACTCAATTAAGAGTTGTAAACCCAAGTGCAGGTTATGTTCAAGTAATAAATTCTCGGGTGTCCGAGGTCGAACCACAGGGAAGCGTATTAGTAAGTATAAGTTTATAAATATATAAGAAAAAGAAAGTAAACAAGATATTAAGGAATCAACAACAAAACAAGATAAACAAGATATTAAAGAACAAAATAAACAAAATAACATAAAAGAAATTAAACAAGATATAAAAAAACAATAAGAAAAGATGTTGAGGTTAGAGAATCCACTCTTGGTGTTATGCTAAGATTAATCTTGTTTTATTACACAATTGAAATTCACACATAAGGGAGGTTCCAATCGGAAGGTTTAGCAATTCAGTCCAAATTGTCCAACGTCCATAGCATATGATATTATGTTCATTTGGTGTCCTCAAAACTCATAAAAAGAGTCCAAGCATTCCTTATGCCAAGGTATATGTCTACAACAAATCAAGGTTATGAAACTAAGCATTTACTGTGCCATTTTCATTGTCAATAATGAATCAAGATCCCTACTTTGCAAGTATGCTTTTAAACCAAAAGAAAATATTATCTATACTAGTGTTTATAAATGATGATTCATTTTAGCTCATGTTTAAGAGACTAACCTTAGCATTTATCAAACGCTTCACCTCATCACCTCAACAATATGATTAGCAACACATACTAGATATGAATAAAATGAAAAGAAATGTAAGAAGCATAAGTAAATAAAGAAAAAGAAAACTAGAGAAAGGAAAGAAAAAGAAAACTTAGAGAATTTTATTACAATGGCTAATATCCTACCAATGTACAATAATCTTACAATCATCCAAGGCCCTCTATTTATACACATTTTGGAGAGCTAAATGACAAGAGACAAGCTTTATAAATTTCAAAGGTAGGTATAATAGGTGGGTGCATTTTTCTAACAATTTTCGTCATATTGTATGACAATTCTGATTAGCGAGCTTGATGGTTGATTTTGTCAATGTTGGAGGCTTGATCTGATCAAATGGTCTTCTAGAAAAATATTCCCCTATCCGTTTGTGATCCATAGCCGTTGGAATCAGCTCTTTTTCTCATGTGGATCAGAAGATATGGTCAAAATACCAAAACTGGTCAGAACAGACGGCATTGCACATCAGCCAACTTGATACCACATTTCGCTAGGGAAAACGACTCCGTTTCAAGAAGTGTAAAGCATGAAAAAGATAGATATGCCTCTTAAGTTTGCACTGTAAACATTTCAGCCTTAATTCTTCAGTGAAACTCCAGATATAGCTGATATGGCAAAAGGTGTCGGAACTGGAACTGAATTGGATTTACCTCTTAATTCTTGATTTAACCTAGTAATCTGAAATCACTCAAAGAAACTTGTGAAAAACACCAAATTACATAAAAATATAAAAGATCATAAACACAATTAGACTAAGCAATAATAACTCATATTTGACACAAAACAATAATAAAACATACTAAAAACTATATAATTATACGAGTTATCACACCCCCACACTTAGATTGTTGCTAGTCCCTAGCAACGACTCAATCCTAGAAAAAATAAACAGGAAACAAGTTAAAGGGATCTCAAACAAACAAGCAAGATCAAGCGTAAGAATTGGCAAGGCATCTAATTAAGTATCAAGGCATTACCGTACGATTGAGGAACTTCCTTCTTGGCGAGACTTTAGCTAGCCATGGAGGACTAGGCAAACTATAGCTTCATAAGTACACATGCTAAGATCCTTGTCACCGCAGTTCACAAGTGAACTCGACAAATCTGATCGGTACAGAGATGAATCTGAGGCTTATGGACAAGTGAGGGGTGGAATGTTCAAACATAATCTGAGGTTTATCACAAGTTAGGCTCAAGAAATATAATAATAATGTGATCAATCCTCTCAAAATATTTCCATTCTCACTCATCCTTAGTCCTATGTTCAACATTAATATTTTGAAAAGAAAACAAAAAGCAAGAAAAGACTCGATCCAAAGAAAATAGAAAAGTAAAAACCTCTCTATAATGAAGAACCTCGAATCTTGAATTCTGATTTTTTTAAAGCACAAGTGATTTTCTTTTGATTTGTGCCCTCATTGGGACATCTTTTATGCACAATCACATCTATTCATAATCATCATTCTTGTTTTTTTTTTTTTTTTCATAAATCACATTGGATTCCATACTTTTTTTTTCTTTCTTTTCATTCAATTGATCAAACAAGACAGATTTTCATCAACTCTTTTTTTTTCACCATCTTTTTCTCAACTCATCACAACATTGTTTTGGCATCAATAAGTTCGAAGTTCATGACTCTAAAAACAGTCACTCATTCTAACTACCCTCTTTTGCATTATTCCCATTTTTGTTTTCAGATTTCAAAAGATAACAAAATAAACAAGAAGGAAACACACAATCCCAAACCCAATGATCACAAATATTATCATAAAAGTATAAAAAGGAAATGGGGGTCGGAATCGTATCCGTTCACTTTGGCATAATTTCTGGAGTTCATATCTAGGGATCCAACCCGAAGGTTTACAACCTATGGGCTCCTAATGTAAGGGGGCAAAGATAAGGGGCTTTCTGGATAGTGACTTTGTTCTAAGATCAGATCATGTATAGATGCAAGCATCTGTGTGATGACCTAAATCTGCATGTGGAATGAAGAGAAAAAGTAAACTTACTATGTCTTCCCAGTTTTCCGTGGCTTTCCAAAGGCTCACCATGAATTCACATTCCAACAAAAATCGAACCGATCTGCCAAAAACAATCTCAAAGACATTTGATCATCAAAAATATTCAATTTTCAGAAAACCAAATTGAAAATAACCTAGATAACTTAATCAAAGCCTTTGTAACTCTATTGCTTTATCCACATGCTTGCCAAGATTATACTAATACTAAAAAAAAATACATACACGAAAGTAGTAAAACACATGCAGATAATAAACGGACCAGATAGTGTTTTTTTTTTTTTTTTGAAAAGATTAAATCAAACTGACAAGGTATGTCTCAAGTCTCCCTTACTCAGACCTTGTTCAGAATGAATACTTCTAAATGGCTTAAAACACAATTTTTTTTTTTTTTTTTTTTTTTACAAATTAGCAAAATATGTCCCTTACCCCCTACTAAAATATGACATTGTCCCCAATGTCAAATTTTAAAGGTAGAATTTAGGAGATATTACCTGCAGAGGTTGCTAACCACTTATTATAACTGAGACACAACAAACAAAGTGTTAGATAATGTCACAAAGACAAAGTGCAATCCACTCCTTGCTTGTCCATATCTCTTTTTCTTTTTCCGAGCGTTTGCGAAACAACTGTAGCAGGTAAATACTCATAAGCTTGGAGCTTTTTGAGTAAATCTTCAATGGTTGTAGCAGAAATTATGGTTCTCCTTGTCTCTGAAAACATGAATCCATTTTCCACAGCATTATCTAAATATGAAAGCAAATTACTAAAATAACCATTAATATTAAGCAAACCAATGGGTTTCTTATTTGTGACCAAAGATGACCAAGAAGCCACGCAAGCTATTTCTTCCAATGTACCCAGACCTCCTGATAAAGCAATGAATGCATCGGCAGAATGGTACATGATTGTCATCCGTTCAGGGATACTCCAGACTTGTATTTCCTTACCCACGGTAGGTCCACAAAAACCTGTGAATAGTTTTGGCACGATTCCTAGAACTGGACTTCCTCCGGCGTGTGCTGCTGTAGCGACTGCTCCCATTAAACCCGTACTACCGCCTCCATAAATCAACTGGATCTTTTGTTGGGCAAGTATTACTCCAACTCTTATGGCTTCATCAGCTAATATTTTATTTTTCCCTGGATAAGCACCTCCAAAGACACAAATTTTTTCAATGAGCTGGGACGAAGTACTTTCCATTTTTTTTTCGAGTGCCTGAAAGAGAATGAGTACATGGTGTAATATATAGAGGACTGAGGAGTGAATCAGACAAGAGTAATAATGTCGCCGAAAGTGTATTTGACCTGTCAGAAGAAAATATTAACCTAACAAAAGATTTTTGCGTGATTTCATGAAGAAAACCAAAAAGAGAAGAAAAATCAACCGTAAAAGACCAATGCAAAAAAAAACGAGAATAATTACACAAATCGAACAACACGTAAATTAAACCGAAATGAAGTTATTGCAAATCAAACCAAAAGCTGAGAAGTCATTTATTGTAGTTGTGATTGTGGCTCACATCTTCCTCTGGTTTTACGTCCAGAAACGGCTTAAACGCCTTCTATGAGTCGAGGATATGCTTCCCATCCAGTTTTCTTACAAGCTGGCAAACAGGGTCTTTTAACATCAGATTCCCAAGATGTTTCCATTCCCTTTGGAATTGCGGCCATAAATCAAGAATTTCTCTTTGTACGTCTCCACTAGGATGCGTCTCAAGAGAAAGTTGGATATTACCCAAATTCTCCTTACTCAGTCCATCCTTAATGAATTCAATTTTATCATCTTGATTAGAGGACGGAATCCCAATAGAACGACATTTACCGTTACACGTCCATCGTGCACATTTGTGGCAATTTGAATTCATGCGCTTTGCTCGTCGCTTCTTTGCAAAAGTGCTTCTACCTGTACCTGGTAAATGCAAAACAGGAAGATATTCATCTTCACGTGCCTTGCCTTCAATTATCCAACGTATGTCTTCAGGAATCCCTTTGTGCATAAGCATTCTTAATCTTTCAAATCGAACTTGGTAAAGCTTCAGTAAAATATTCCGAGGAAAAAGAGGAAATCATTTCTGCAATCTTTTGAGAATATCATCCATCCTGAAAAAAAAATGAAAGAGAAATTTATATACAATATCAGTTTTGTGGGTAGCTGATGGAACCGACTTAAATAATCACGGAGTACCGTTATCCGCCATTTAACCGGGGTTTCTTTGATGAAAAATGACCACCACATGCCTCGGAATGACAAAACTTAATTACACTACTTACCTCATTGTCGGGAATGCATCTTCGAAAAATCTGATCAGGACAATATTTGAACAAGTAAGGGTCATCCCAGTAGAACTTCTTTACCTCATTCAGAAACTTCCTTTTATCTTGGGGGCTCCATTGAGAAGCAATTTTTCCCAAAAAGGAAGATTTTAGCTCTGATGGCAATGGTTTTAAATCCAGCTTGGGTGGTTCAATAGTTGATGGTACAGTGACATTTGTGAGTGATGGAAGTTCCTCAAACTTTTGTTTCCAACAATGCTTATCATGAACAAGTTCTTCAATGAAATCCACTTCATGTACTTCTGAATCATCACCAGGTTGCTTGCAAATGTTGAACACATTTAATTCTAAAGTCATATTTCCAAAAGAAATGTTCAAAATACCATTCCTGCAATTTATCAGAGCATTAGAAGTTGCAAGAAATGGACGGCCTAATATAACAGGAATTTGAACATTTGGATTTGAAACATGATGTGTGTCCAAAACAATAAAATCAACAGGGAAGTAAAAATTTTCAATTTGAACCAAAACATCTTCAACTATCCCTCGAGGAATTTTTACAGAACGATCAGCTAGTTGAAGTGTAACAGGTGTTTCCTTGAGTTCACCTAAACCTAACTGTTGATAAACAGAAAAAGGCAAAAGATTAACACTAGCACCAAGATCAAGCAATGCACGTTCTATTCTAGTGTTTCCAATGATGCATGAGATTGTTGGGTATCCAGGATCTTTGAATTTTGGTGGAGTAAGGTGCTGAATGATTGAGCTCACACTTTCCGTCAGAAATGCTTTCTTTTGTACATTATGTTTCCTTTTAACTGTGCACATGTCCTTCAAAAATTTAGCATAAGATGGAACTTGTTTGATTGCATCCAATAAAGGAATGTTAATCTTAACTTGTTTGAAAAGTTCATAAATTTCTGCATTTTGATTCAAATTCTTTATTGTTTGCAACCTTTGAGGAAAATGAGCAGGATGCATACCTTTTTCTTTGTCCAAATTTTCAAGAAGTTCAGACTTACCATCATCCTTAGCATTACTTTTCGGAGGGAAAGGAGGATCTTGGTCTTTGATGGAATGTTTTTGTCAATTGCCTTTCCACTTCGAAGAGTTGTGATAGAACTGGCATTTTCCTGTTGAGTTTCATTGGAGCAAGAAACAAGACATTGAGTAGAAGGGTTAGGCTGACGTTGAGCAGGAAACTTACCTTTTTCTTGAGTGCGTAATGAAGCTGTGAATGTGGACAAGGTGTTTTTGATCTCATTGATGTCCTGTGAAGTTTGGTTATACACATTTTCTTGTGTTTGCATGAATGCTTGCAATGTCTCTTCCAAGGTTTGTACACGTGAAGGTTGATAGGAAAAAGTGTTGCCCAGCTTTTGAGATTGTGGTACCTCAACATGATTATTATTTCGCCAACTGAAGTTGGGATGATTTCTCCATTCAGGGTTATACGTTTCAGAGTAAGGAGAAGGAAAAGGCTTTTTAAATTTGTTTATGGAATTTACTTGATCATGCAACGCTTCTTTAAGAATGGGAATGTTTGGACATTCAGAAGTGGGGTGTCCCATGATTTCACAAATTCCACAACTTTCTTTATTTTTAACCGTTTTGACTTCTTTTACTTCTCTAAGTTCCATGGCTTCAATCTTTCTAGCCAAATTAGCTACTTTAGCTTTTATCTCATCTTCTTGACTAAAATGATATTTACCTCTGTTAGAAACAAGATTAGATCTATTGGAACTTTTAGAGGAATTATCTGTGTGCCAGGCTTGAGAGTTATCTGCCAAATGGTCTAGGTAGTCAAAGGCTTCTTCAGGTTCTTTTTCTAGAAACTCACCGTTACACATTGTTTCAACAAATTGTTTAGTTTCGGGAGTTAAACTTTCATAAAAGAAACTAATAAGATGCCATTTTTCAAAACCATGATGTGGACAAGAACTTAACAAATCTTTAAAACGCTCTCAGCACTGAAAAAATGCTTCATTTTGATTTTGATTGAAATTTTGAATCTGTCTTTTCAAAGCAATATTTTTATGTGCTGGGAAAAATTTCTTTAGAAACTCAGTTTGTAATTCTTGCCATGTGCCAATTGACCTTGGTTTTAAATTATGAAGCCAAATTTTTGCTTTATCTTTTAAAGAAAAAGGAAATAAGTTTAGCTTGACAATTTCATTTGTACATTGTTGGTCATTAAAGGTGACACATACATCTTCGAAGTCTTTTAGAAACGAGTAAGCACTTTCCGATTCTAACCCATGGAAATTTGGAAGCAAAGCTATCATACCTGGTTTAAAACGAAAGTTGTTTGCATTGAGAGGAAAAATAAAACAAGAGGGTGATGAGCTTCGAGTTGGTTGCAAGTAGTCACGCATGGTGCGTACTTGTCTGTTCTCATCTTCAGCATGAACACTTTCATTGTCAGCCATGGTAGGAGTTGTATTAGAAAGATTACCTGAAAAAGTTTCACAATAAAATCTAACTAAACGACGAGATCTAAAATCACGTCGCCAAACAAGCATAAAACAAAGTTAATATACAGATAATATATTTATATAAATATAAACTTTACAATATAAATATAAATATATAGAAAATTAGGCGGTATAACCAGCCAATAAAAATAAATATACTTATAACCTTATATACTTAGAATTGCTTCCCCGGCAACGGCGCCAAAAACTTGATGGAGACTCAATTAAGAGTTGTAAACCCAAGTGCAGGTTATGTTCAAGTAATAAATTCTCGGGTGTCCGAGGTCGAACCACAGGGAAGCGTATTAGTAAGTATAAGTTTATAAATATATAAGAAAAAGAAAGTAAACAAGCTATTAAGGAATCAACAACAAAACAAGATAAACAAGATATTAGAGAACAAAATAAACAAAATAACATAAAAGAAATTAAACAAGATATAAAAAAACAATAAGAAAAGATGTTGAGGTTAGAGAATCCACTCATGGTGTTATGCTAAGATTAATCTTGTTTTATTACACAATTGAAATTCACACATAAGGGAGGTTCCAATCGGAAGCTTTAGCAATTCAGTCCAAATTGTCCAACGTCCATAGCATATAATATTATGTTCATTTGGTGTCCTCAAAACTCATAAAAAGAGTCCAAGCATTCCTTATGCCAAGGTATATGTCTACAACAAATCAAGGTTATGAAACCAAGCATTTACTGTGCCATTTTCATTGTCAATAATGAATCAAGATCCCTACTTTGCAAGTATGATTTTAAACCAAAAGAAAATATTATCTATACTAGTGTTTATAAATGATGATTCATTTTAGCTCATGTTTAAGAGACTAACCTTAGCATTTACCAAAAGCTGCACCTCATCACCTCAAAAGTATGATTAGCAACACATACTAGATATGAATAAAATGAAAAGAAATGTAAGAAGCATAAGTAAATAAAGAAAGAGAAAACTAGAGAAAGGAAAGAAAAAGAAAACTTAGAGAATTTTATTACAATGGCTAATATCCTACCAATGTACAATAATCTTACAATCATCCAAGGCCCTCTATTCATACACATTTTGGAGAGATAAATGACAAGAGACAAGCTTTATAAATTTCAAAGGTAGGTATAATAGGTGGGTGCATTTTTCTAACAATGTTCGTCATATTGTATGACAATTCTGATCAGCCAGCTTGATGGTTGATTTTGTCAATGTTGGAGGCTTGATCTGATCAAATGGTCTTCTAGAAAAATATTCCCCTATCAGTTTGTGATCCATAGCCGTTGGAATCAGCTCATTTTCTCATGTGGATCAGAAGATATGGTCAAAATACCAAAACTGGTCAGAACAGACGGCATTGCACATCAGCCAACTTGATACCACATTTCGCTAGGGAAAACGACTCCGTTTCAAGAAGTGTAAAGCATGAAAAAGATAAATATGCCTCTTTACTTTGCACTGTAAAAATTTCAGCCTTAATGCTTCTGTGAAACTCCAGATATAGCTGATATGGAAAAAGGTGTCGGAATTGGAACTGAATTGGATTTACCCTTAATTCTTGATTTAACCTAGTAATCTGAAATCACTCAAAGAAACTCGTGAAAAACACCAAATTACATAAAAATATAAAAGATCATAAACACAATTAGACTAAGTAATAATAACTCGTATTTGACACAAAACAATAATAAAACATAACTAAAAACTATATAATTATACGAGTTATCATCAGACAATACATGCTGTACCACACGACGTGGTTGATTGTCAAGCTAGATCCAATCAAGTACATGTTGGAAACACCTTCTTTGTCAGGGAGGATGGCAAGATGGCAGGTTTTGTTGTCAGAATACGACATTGTATATGTGAGTTAGAAAGCTATCGAGGCAGTGTAGTGGCTGAACTTTTAGCAAGTCGAGCAGTGGAAGATATGAGCCGTTGAACTTTGATTTCCTAGATGAAGATTTGATGTATGTTTCACAAGCGGATAAGGTTCCCTTGAAGAAGAAAATATGGAAGATGTACTTTGATGGGGCATCTAATGCCATGGGGCACGGAATCGGTGTAGTGCTTATATCCCCAGAAGAAGATTATTATCCCTTCACTACTAGATTGCATTTTGATTATACAAACAACACTGCAGAATATGAGGCATGTACAATGGGCCTTTGTGCTATCGTAGACAGAAAGATAAAAAAACTGGAGGTTTACGGAGATTCAGCCCTAGTGATATACCAGTTGCACGAAGAATGGAAACCCGAGATACAAAATTAATCCGATACCAAGAACTCATACTGAGTTTATTGGAGATGTTTGAAGAAGTGACTTTCAATTACTTCCCTCGAGAATAAAACCGAATGGCGGATGCTCTGGCTACTTTGTCATCAATGTTTAAAGTGAATGAAGGGTCGGAAGTTGTGCAGATCAAGATGAGCATATATGAATCTCCTGCCCACTGTTTGAGTATCGAAGAAGAAGCAGATGGTCTCCCTTGCTATAATAACATTTTGTAGTACATCAAGAATCAACAGTATCCAAAGCGAGCAACAGAAAACGACAAGAGAACTCTGAGAAGGCTAGTGATGAGTTTTGTTATAGACACTGAGATTCTCTACAAGAAAAGGAAAGACCAAGTCCTATTGAGATGTGTCGGGTCTGTCGAAGCTAGGAGAATCACAGAGGAAGTCCATGAAGGGATATGTGGCACCCATGCTAATAGTCACATGCTTCCTAAGCAGATTATGAGGGCAGGGTATTATTGGCTGACAATGGAAGGAGATTGTATCAGTTATTCCTGGAAGTGCCATAAATGCCAGATATATGCAGATAAGATCCATGTGCCGCCATCGTTATTGCATGTCATGACTGCACCATGGCCGTTTTCAATATGGGGAGTGGATACGATTTGTCATATTACCCTGAGAGCTTCAAATGGACATAGCTTCATCCTGGTGGCCATAGATTATTTCACAAAATGGGTAGAAGCTGCTTCCTACGTGAATGTAACAAAGTCGGTGGTATGCAGATTTGTTAAGAATGAAATCATATGCCGATATGGATTGCCAGGAAGAATTATTTCAGATAATGCTCTCAATTTGAATAATAAGATGATGAGAGAGGTGTTTACTCAGTTCAAGATCACGCATCACAATTCGGCACCTTATCGTCCGAATATGAATGGGGAAGTAGAAGCAGCCAACAAAAACATCAAGAAGATTGTCAAGAAGATGACTGATGTGTACAAGGATTGGCATGAGATCCTGCATTTGCTCTTCACGCATATTGCACTTCGGTTCGCACATCTACAAGGGCAACGCCGTTTTCTTTAGTATATGGTATGGAAGTAGTGTTACCTATTGAAGTTGAGATTCCTTCACTTTGTTTTTTGATGGAGGTTGACCTAGAAGAGGCAGAATGGGTTAGAGCTCGTTATGAACAGCTGAATCTCATCGAGGAGAAACGATTGAAGGCAATTTGTCATGGGCAATTGTATCAAAAAAGGATGATTCGAGCCTATAATAAGAAGGTTCGTCCCAGACAGTTCCGAGAAGGGGAGTTAGTACTGAGGAAAATTCTCCCTATAGTGAAGGATCCACGAGGAAAATGGGCCCCAAATTGGGAAGGACCCTATAAAGTAAAAAGAGCTTTTTCTGGAGGAGCATTGATTCTAACTCGAATGGACAGGGATGATTTCAGAAAATCCCATGAATGCTGATGAATTGAAGAAGTATTACGCTAAAAAAAAGTGTGATGCTATGCACATGGGAATTCGAATGATTCCAAGTGTAAAAATGGAAATTCTATATATCTACCTCCCCTGAGAATTGCTTTTCAAAGAGAATATTCATGCTTGATATGATGAATGGCCATCTTTCATATTCCCTTCACTAAGAATAAATTATCCCTAGTCACCCCTTTGAACCTTAGGAATTATTTCTTTCGTTGAACATTGATCAAGGATCACCCTCTACACTGGAGGGAAAATACGAGGAAAAATACTCAAAATCAAAGAATGGCAAATGAAAGCCAGCAATTAAAGAAAAGAGATTAAAAAAAAAGTTCACAAATAAAAAGGGGACAAATGTCTAAAGAATGAATTCTCCTCAGGAAATCATCCTTGATCCAATCACCCTTAAACACATTTGGGGCCTATTTTATCCTTTCCAGTTAAAACATTTTGTTGCAATAAATTATTGTTACCCTTTTTATGACAGTTGCTTGTTTTATACTTTCTTTCATACACTTTTAAGATGCATTTTTTTTTTGTTATTAAATTGAATGATGATTAGTAAACATAAAAATCTTTAAATAAAGGGATTTTAAAAGTATTACTAAGGAATAGATTTAAATCTTAGAAAAGGGTTTGGAAACCACTAATCTTGATGGAAAATTCACCAAGTAAAGGAAAATAGTGACTCTGTTGGAGACTCCGTCCTGAAGTCAAAAATTTGTGAATTTCAGCGAAGTCAGAAACTGGGACTGTTTGACAATTTATCTTGAGTAAAGGGTTCCTTAAGTGGGGCATCAGTGAACAATTGAAGACTCTGTCATGAAGTCAGATAATCTATGAACCTCAAAGAAACCATGGATTAGAAATCATGACACAATCATTTGATTGCATTCTTCCTTAGGAAACATACAAGCATTTGCAAAGCATGTCATTCTCATTATTGCATTTAGCTAACACTGCAGGAATCAGGAAAAATTTAGCTTCCCCAACTCGAATTCATTCTGCTTTATCCAATGAGTCGAGCCCCGAGACCATCGTCGAGGTATTTCCTTTTGTTTTAAATCGAATTATTCTGTTTTATCAAATGAGTCGAGCCCCGAGACTATCGTCGAGGTATTTCCTTTTGTTTTAAATCAAATTCATTCTGTTTTATCAAATGAGTCGAGCCCCGAGACCATCGTCGAGGTATTTCTTTATGTTTCAAATCGAATTCATTCTGTTCTATCAAATGAGTCGAGCCCCGGGACCATCGGCGAGGTATTTCCTTTTGTTTTAACTCGAATTCATTCTGTTTTATCAAATGAGTCGAGCCCCGAGACCATCGTCGAGGTATTTCCTTTTGTTTTAAATTGAATTCATCTATTTTATCAAATGAGTCGAGCCCCGAGACCATCATCGAGGTATTTCCTTTTGTTTTAAATTGAATTCATTCTGTGTTATCAAATAAGTCGAGCCCCGAGACCATCGTCGAGGTATTTCCCTTTGTTTTAAATCGAATTCATTCTGTTTTATAAAATGAGTCGAGCCTCGAGATCACCGTTGAGGTATTTCCTTTTGTTTTAAATCGAAATCATTCTGTTTTATCAAATGAGTTGAGCCTTGAGACCGTCGTCAAGGTATTTTCATCATTGGTAAGGCCTCCAGGCACCATTTTAAAGACCTCCGGGTATAATTTTTCAAATCATGGGTAAGGCCTCCGTGCACCATTCTTAAGACCTCTGGGCACAGTTTTCTTCTTTTACAAATCGAACTCATTTCCTTAAGATGGTTCGAGGCTTGATTAGTCAAGGAACTCAATTTAAGGACACAATCTTCAATGTACAGCTTTATCAAAAAAAAAAAAAAAAACAAAAATGATGAAGAAAAAGATAAATGGAAATGAATGAAAACCCCTTTCCCTTTCATTATATGTGATTTCACTAATCAGACAAAATTAGTGTTTGATTATCTTTGCCTAATTCATGATTCTCAGCAATAGCCAAAAAGAGGCAGTTGTAGACACCTAATTTTGTCCGGACCATTAAAACAGGGATGTTTTCTTCCTAAATTGATGTTTCAGAATGCAAAAAGGCTTTTCTCATCCTGCAGGTGGTACTTCGAGATTTAGTCAAAGAAAGCAGACAGAAAAAGTCAAACTTGAAAAAGTCAACCTCGAAAAAGTCAAACCCAAAAAGTCAACTACTAAAAAAGTCAACCCACTTTCAAAATCAATTGAAAGATGGTGAAAGAATTTTGATAATCCGAGGTCTACATTGAAAGATATGGAGTTCAGAAGTTGGGTTATGAGATTTCGGCTGAAAGAAAACCCTAATTCGAAGAATTTGAGGAAAAGTGCTTAAACGATCAAATTGTCCAAAATTGGAGGTTCCAAATGGAAGATAAGCACTGACTACGGGTAATGGAGAGGCTATTTAGAAGAAAAAACGAAGGAAAAGTCAATTCGGAAGAAAATCGAGAATTAGGGTTTTTAGTGAAATTTGAAAAATAACATAAATGGCCAGATTCAGTAAGACTAAAGGCCTTAATTGATGAGGAGTGATTAAACAAGGATAGCCCAAGGCTCAATTTGAAGAAAATTTGAAAATCGGACTTGTTTTGAGCAAAATCGGGTTTTGGAGGCAAAAGGGCAAAATTGGAAAATTTGGGAAAAATAGCAAATGAACTCCAAAAATTTTGAAAATTTGCAGATCTCATTCTTAAATCATTTCGAAGAGATCGGAGAAAGAAAATATTGATTCGGAGATCGTTTGCAAAATGGTCAAATCCCGGGCCCACTATGTAGAAATTCAAAGAGATAAATCCTAGAAAAATAGCAAATGAGCTCCAAAAATTCTGAAAATTTGCAGATCTTATTTTAAATCATTTCGAAGAGATTAGCAAAAGAAAATCTTGATTCGGAGTTCGTTTGCAAAATGGCCAATCCCGGGCCCACTATGTAGAAATTCAAAAGAGATAAATCCCGGAAAAATAGCAAATGAGCTCCAAAATTTTTGAAAATTTGCAGATCTCATTCTTAAGTTATTTGGAAGAGATTGGCGAAAGAAAATCCGAATTCGGAGTTTGTTTGCAAAATGGACAAATCCTGGGTCCCCAATGTAGAAATTCAAAAAGATAAATCCCGAAAAGATAGCAAATAAGCTCCAAAAATATTGAAAACTTCTAGATCACACTTTTAAATTATTTGGAACAAATTGGTGAATAAAATTCTGGATTCGGAGCTCATTTACAAAATGACAAAAGTTCGGGTGCTTGAAGGGGCAATTTTGGAAATAAATCCGAAATAAATAGCAAATGGACTCGGAAAATTTTGAAAATTTCCAGAATTATATTTTTTATTATTTTGGAAGTATTGAAAAAAGAAAATTTGAATTTGGAGTCCGTTTGCTATTTATTTAGGTTCGGGGGTTAAAAAGGTCATTTTATCGAAAAACCAAAAAGGGCAAATTTGTAATTAAGAAAAATATGAAAGAAGAAGGAATTGCTGGGATTTTACCTCCTTTGGTAAGCCAGCATAGAGGAGAAGCAGGAAGCTTGATCAATTTAATTCCTTAGTCACTATCAAGCTCACATGCTACTAGTAGTACCTTGCAAATGTTTCCCCCTTCATCCAATGGCTTAGGTGCCTTGTAGAAAAGATGAATGCACCATCCAATGGCCAAGTTTAAATGCCAAGATGAAATTTTATTTTTCATGAAAGAACCCTCATCTAATGGCCAAGAATGGAAGAAAAAAGATGAGCACAATTCATCCAAAGGTGGGCATCCATTCGGCCAAGCAAAAGAGTGCATGGGATTGTCTCTATTCATCCAATGGCTTAAGCCACCTACAAGGGCTGAGTTATCATGTTAAGGGCTGGATTTAATCTACAAGACATCATTTTTATGTTGTCCTCATCCAATGACCAAGAATGGAAGAGTACAACTCATCCAAGGGTAGGCACTCAAAATGGCAAGCAATGGAGTGCATGGGATTCGTCCTCTTTTTCATCTAAGGACTGAGGTTATTACAAGGGCTGAGTACACATCTTAAGGGCTGATATCAATTGGAAATATGACATTTTTATGTTGTCATGAAAATATCTTAATCTAAGGGACAAGATTGGAGGAGAAAAAGTGCAAAAATCCATCCTATGGTGGAGGGCCATTCGGCCAAGGCTAAGAGAGGGGGGAATGTTTTATTTTTCCTTAAGTGGCTAAGCATTTGAGAAGGGAAGTCATTAGCTAATTGAGAAAAAAAAGGTTTTTGAAAGAAAGGAAGAAAAGCTTTTGTTAAGGTAGCCATTCTACCATTACTACTACATTTTTTCTTATTCTTTCTCATGCTTTATTTCTTGTTTTCCATGTGATTTCCTACCATTTTTTTACAACTTTCTCATTGTTCTTGCTTTTCAAAAAATAAATAAAACAATGGTTAGGCTTCATGATCTTGATGAAAATCAAGTGATAATGGTTAGGGTGGGCTTTGTCCAATATACCAACCATGGAGCTCATCTCCATATTTTTTTCTTACCTTAGTTATCTTTTATGATTTTGAGATTGAAAAGGCTTCATGACCTTGATGAAAATCAAGAGACAATGGTTAGGGGGGCTTTGTCCAATGTACCAACCATGGAGCTCATCTCTTTGTTATTTATTTGCTTCCTTTAATTTGCTTATTTCTATTATTGTTTATCTTTATGTATATTTTGTATTCTTGCTAACAATCTTGTTCTTTTGACCTATGTCATATTTTTGCATCTTGGGGCTATTGTCATATAGTTTAGGCCATTTCCATTTTTCATATCATCTTCCATAGCATTTAGTTAGGTAATTTTACATGACATTTCTCACAACACTTTGGTTCCTAGGCCATTCAGCCATTTGTATTTTCTTTTAGCTTTAGGCCATTTTCATATGCCATGTTATTTTTCCATGACATTTAGACATTAGGCCATTTTCATATGCCATGTCATTTCACATATCATTTAGCTTTAGGCCATTTTTATTATTCCATGTCATTTAAGTTTAGGTCATTTTATTATTCTATGTCATTTTACATGTCATTTAGCTTTAGGCCATTTTCATAAGCCATGTTATTTTTCCATGACATTTAGACATTAGGCCATTTTCATATGCCATGTCATTTCACATGTCATTTAGCTTTAGGCAATTTTTATTATTCCATGTCATTTAAGTTTAGGTCATTTTATTATTCTATGTCATTTTACATGTCATCTAGCTTTAGGCCATTTTCATATGCCATGTTATTTTTCCATGACATTTAGACATTAGGCCATTTTAATATGGCATGTCATTTCACATGTCATTTAGCTTTAAGCCATTTTTATTATTCCATCTCATTTTACATGTCATTTAAGCATTAGGCTATTTTCATATGCTATGTTGTTTTTCCATGACATTTAGACATTAGGCCATTTTCGTATGCCATGTCATTTCCCATGTCATTTAGACACTAGTTCATGCATGTTAAGTTAGGATAGAATTTATTGCCATGCAAACTCTTGCTAGGCATTTAGGTTATTTATGCCATGCATTTTCCATATCACTTAGGCTTTAAACAATGCATTTCATGCATTCACTTTGCTGTATTTTCATGCATTTCATGTCATGCCACAAGATTTATGACTTAGGCCAATCAATGGCTCAAAGTCATGCTCACTTGAACATACTATTGGAAAATTAAAGGGTTGTGAAATTAAAGGGTTGTGGAAAATTAAAGGGTTGTGAATATACCTTTGTGATTTTTTTTACTTAGCCAATTTTTGTCTAACTTTTTAAAAGGGTTAGCTACTGTTTGTGGGTCTTTAGGAGAGTCTCTAACATTTTTACTTTGATTTTTAAATGATTTTATCAAAGGAAAAAAATGTGTTTTGGCAAAACAGTTTTTCATCTAGTACTCGTACTTTCCCGATTTTCCTGGGCAGTCATCTTTAATCAAAAAATTAAGCCAATTTTTTTTTTTTAGTTTTACATGTTCTGAGTCTCCAGTATTTTTTTATATGTTTTGAATTTTTAAAAATAGGGTAAAAAATCGTGTGTCAAAATCGAATAGTAGAGGTAGATTTGAATTCAAAAGAAAAACAATTGTTGAATTTGGCTAAGGCATTTAGGGGGGTTGGTTAGAAACATTAGATACTGTCTTAGGATAGTTTCTAAGTATTTTTAAACTTTAAAAATAATTTTATAAATCTCGGGTTAAGGGTGGTCAAGTCCGGGATGTTAAACTCAATAAATTATAGCCATTTTCAAAGGTTTTGGCTAAGGTTTTAATATTTATTCAAGTCTCTTAAATTGTTTTCAAACAAATCACAAAGTATTTTGATTTTTGAAGATTTAATTTGATATATTTTCCTAAGGTAGCCGGATATCTTCTTAGATAAACGAATTTCATTAATTAAAGGAAAAAATACACTTTCATGCATTGCATTTTCCATATTCATGCATGTTGTATAACATCTGATTTTTTTTATGATAATTTTTATGATATTTGTTATTATTTTGATTTATATTTTTTGGTATTAAATTGTTTGTCATATGGTTTTGAATGTTTCATGCTTTCCTATGCTTTTTATTTAGTCATTTATTTTGTCACATTATTTAGCATGTTATGCATTTTGTTATTTTATTTTCATGCATATTTCATGATAGCATTATTTAATGTTTCATATTCCATGTCACTTAGATAATATTCCATGTCATGTAGATTATCTTATTTAGGATATGCCATGTCATTTAAATTTGCCATATCATTTAAATCTTATTCATTTCATTTAGAATATCATGATACTTAGTCTATCTCATTTCATTTAGGATATGATGTGCCTTTTAAATTATATCACATTATTTAGGCTGCATTATTTTATCTAGACTTTGCTATGTCATTTTATTCATATGCCACATTTTCATATTCATATGTTTTAAAAAATTTTTTAAAAAGATAATGATTTTCAATAAAATAAAGATATTCTCAAGTTAAAATAATTCATGAGTTTTCTGCCAGGTTTACTGGGAGGATATCATCAATTATTATTAATAACGAAATATCTTCTTTATAACGAGAATGATTTCAAAAAACAATTCCGTGCTAATAAAAATTTCTATATTTTGCCACGTTTGTCGGGAAATATAGAAAAATTTTAAATTAATAAATTTCGTTATTTTCAATTAAAAATGGAATTATTTTTCTTCAAATTGGGAATTAATTTGAAATATTAAATTTAAAACCGACTTTTTATCGAAACTTGAGGTAACACACGATTAATAAGGTACCGTTTTATACGAGCGTTGTGCGGGTGCTAATCCTTCCCCGCACGTAACCGAGTCCCGAACCCGCTTCTTTGATTTCTCTGGTTTAAAACGCAGACTTGAAATTGGTTTTAAAAATGTTTTAATTAATTTTAAAATATTTTACAAAGTCGGTTTTAATAGGTGGCAGATCACATCTAGCCAAAATAAGATTAGTGGCGACTCCATGACTTTTTTCGAGGACGTTTTCATACCCTCGACCTTTTATTTCAATCTAGAGGAATTAAGTCGTCTTTTCCTCTGTTTCTGTTTCCCCTCACTCGAACGAGTCCCCGTGACGGGATCACGTATCGACATTCCACATTGCAATTCTCGAAAACCCAACATAATCATGAATTACAAATTGCTACTATTGAATAGGAAATCAAGACAATTACACGCATCAAGACTCCTAAACTAGCATTAGATAATTATCAAGATCTATCTAGTAGCGCACCTAAAAAAATCAAGACAACATCATAAACAATTCTTATAGAAGAACATAAGCAACTTTGATAGAAAACTAATGATAGATAGATAGATTCTGAAAATTAATTACACAACATGTTCTAGGGCTTTGAAATCACTGTTAACCAAAAAGAAGTTTAGCCTAGCATAGGCATAGATATGTACATAAAACTAAAAAGAAAATAAAAGAATGGAGAAGAAGAAGAATAATAAAGATAATCCTTGAGTCTCCTCAAAAGATGTCTAGTTTGTGGCTCAAAAAATGGTATTTATAGAGCTTTAAGAACTTGAAAACCTTTTCTTGTTGGTCAATGAAGCTAGGAGGCAAAATAAGGCAAGTTTGGGAAATTTCCGTATTTTTGTGGTTTTATAATTTTTGGAGTCAGTATCTCGGCGCTGCAGCGCCAAGTTTCTGTCCATGGGGCACCGCGGCGCCGAGCTCCTTGTCTTGGCCCGTCTAGCTACTACATCATCTTGTACTTCGTCGGCTGATTTGGATGACCATTTCTTGTCCAATTTGGGCGTGTAAGCTATCATTGGAAAGATATTTAAGTCAGATTCAAAAGTCAAGAAGGAAATTTCTTCAAAAAAAGTTTGTAACATAATGATTTCTTAGCAATAAGCTCCGGAGGGCAAATTTACTTGATCACTTAACACTAATAATTTGATCTTTTTGACTCTCAAGTCTTCTTCCATCTTATGATTGTGACTTTATAAGCTTTTTAACATCATATTTGACATATTTTCACTTCATTCTCTTAAATATACCTATAATTCAAAAATATAATATAAGTAAACAAGATAAAGATCGAAAATATAACAAAAATTAAAGGTAAAAGGCATAAATGTATATTTTATGAGCGTATCAGCTGCTAGCAAGATTGCGCTCTACAAAAATTGTTTTTTTTACTGCATAAAAATCCTGTTGCTCGCTCGCTCAATGAAGAATCGAAGATCTACACAATTTATCTGTGAATTATGAAATTAAATCTACATTAATTTTTTGTTTTAAAAAATATATATATACCTTATTTTTGCTTTTCACTGTACTACTAATGCATGAGAGCTTCTTCTAATAAGAAGCCCCATGCAAGGGTAAAATATAGATGCTTGTATTTGACCACTAATATATTCTTATGCAAAATAGTGCATGCTTGCTGGCAATGTAGCTTGGCAGAGCTTGCTAGCAATGCTAGCTTGGCACAGCTTGCTTCATAGCCAACTTGGTAAAGCTTGCTAGCAGCGTAACTTGGAACAACTTGCTAGTAGTGTAGCTTGGCACAACTTGCTAGCAGCACAGCTTGACACAGCTTTCCAGGTGGAGCAGGTTGGCACAGCTTGCTTGGCAACACAATTTGGAGGAAAAGCACTACAAGATAATTTGGAACATCTAGCCAAGGCGCATCACTACATAAAGAGTACTGGAGCTAACCCTAGAATAGTTTGCAGGATTCTTGGGTTTACTTCACTTGGATGTGCTAGAGAGCATGGCTTGGAGGTCAAATATGGAGATTGTTAAGAAGTCTTTTTCTTAGCCTTACCCTGGAACACAAGTGCTTCCCTTTTTCTTTGAACAGGTGACACATTCTTAAATGTGCTATCATGTATCCAATTATTGTTGCATGTAATTAATAACATTCATCAAGATCGGTTGTAACTTCAACATAACTTTCACTTCTCCCACTATTAATGTTTCATGTCATTTTGGCGTAACTGGCATCCTGATTATTTTCTACTCTCTTTTATAACTTCTCTTGGTGAGACTATAAATAATGATCTAAAGGCTTTATTTGAATCCTTTGACAATCTGATAAACTTTCGCTCTTAAGATTTTCTTTGCAACTCTCTCTATGAAGTTATTCCAGCCATTAGACGTTCCACTATTCTTAGCCATCTTCCGCCTTCATTACTACCTCTTGCCACCAAACTTGTTCTTTAGGTTCTGCTCCGATCTTCCTCTTTGTCATCTCCCACAATATTTCGTTTTATTGATTTGCAATATTTTTTCTGCTTACACAAAGAATCATCTACAGTAGTTGTACACAAAAAACAATCATTAAATTAAATACTAACTAAAGATGGGTGTGGTCAATAGTAAGTCTGTAACTAGTAAAAGCTTATTGAACTTTTAATCCTATATGCATATATTTTGGTAATTGAGGTTTTTAGGGATTAAATCTTAATTATTGAAATTAAAAATCCAGCACTCTACCAAAATATCACATAATTATTGACTTTAATCATATATATATATATATATATATATATATATATATATTGTCGATGTATTATTTAAACTTTCATAAATGGATTTATATGATTGATATGTGTCCATTTAACAAATTATATCAACTTGTTGACTTTTTTCATTATATTTAAATGGTAGAGGTGTCCATGGAGGGTCAAGTCAGATCCATGGATAGGTCTATTACATAAACACTTGATAATTACATAAACACTTGATAAGGTTTTAAAATCTTAAATATTAATAGAGATGTCTATGGATCGGATTGGATCCCGATTTCTTGGATTGTCCTTTTTAAAAACTAAGTTCGACTCGGTTTTGCTTATACATTTAAATATTTTTTATTAATAAAACAACAATATTTTAAAATTAAAATGAAAATATATATTGTTTATTAATAAATAATTTAATCGGGCAAAACCATGCTTGAGCTAGGTCCATGAGCCCTTGGACATTACCGCTAAAGCTAATTGAATTGGGGTTTTAGGGTTAAAATGTCGGGGGGAAAGAAGAGACGATTAATTGGTTTTTCAAACCCTGTGACGTATTTTCCATCACAGATATTTCATCCCTAAATCAATAACGGAAATACCGTCACTGAATCTGTCACAATAATATTTTTTATTTATAAAAAACTTAATTTTTAACATAATAAGTAAGTTAATTGAATCTGTTATAGATCCGTCACAAAATTCCATCACTATGTATAATTTCAATCCGTGTAACAGAATCTTTCGTCACAAATATTCTATCTCTAACGTAGTGAAAGAATTTCCGTCACAAAGGCTATCACAACATTTTTTCGTTTATAAAAAAATATATAATTTTTTTTACAAAATAAACAAATTAATTAAATTTGTCACAATTTCATCACTAAGTGCCGCCACTATTTATGATTTTAAAAATTGTGACGGAAGTTTCCGTAACAAAGTGTTGGCGGGAAATGAATTTTATTTGTAGTCAAAACTCTCTGATGGATTTTGAGACGGAATATTAATTCCGTCACTTTCCCGTCACAAGTCTGTTACTAATTTCTGTCAAAGAGAATGATTCTCATTTAAAGATAATTTTTGTCACTACTCCGTCACGATTAGGGATGGCAATGGAGCGGAGCGAGGGCAAGGATTGCCTTATCCAGCTCCACCCCTCTCGTGCATGGTTGTCGGAAACCTCCACCTCCATGGATGTCGGTTACATCCATAACCGTTCCATGGTGCTCCACTCCGTTACACACAATTTTTATTAATTAATTTTAACTTAATATTATAAAAAAATTGATATTATAATTTATCCATTAACATAATTTTAGTATATAAAATTCTTTAATATACATATATATATATACTAAAAGTATATATATAAAATATTAGTATATATATCTAATATATATACTAAAAATATAAAATATAAAATATTGAAGGGGTAAGATAGTAATTTCAAAAGTTGGGACGGGGCAGAGCGGAGCAAGCATTTACTAAAACTATCCTGCTCCACCCTGCTCCCGCTTTAAAAAAAAAAAACTCTCCATTCGGAGCGGATCTGTACGAAATCTATCAGTCAAATCGAGTTTTGTTATCCCTAATCACTGTTAAGCTATATCAATGACGAAAAATAGTGATGAAAAAAATTCTCCGTGACTGCTTAAGCAATTTTTGGTAGTGTAATGTAGTAATGTATGAGTAAATTTTTAAAGTGTATTAATCTAGTAAAATATTTTTTTGATTTAGAAACGGTTGTTACCTCTCCTTAGGAGGGATAAGGTCCAAGGTTTGATTCCCCTCTTCCTTCTTCAACTAGATTTGACAATTTATATATTTGTGTCATATTCGTATATTTTATTATGTCATAGTCGTATTTAAGATATTTTATATTAATATAAATTTTAATACATTAATATTAGTATGATATAGATTTTGAGATATTCGTGTATTCTTATCGTGTTCGTGTTATTTTTCGTGTCGTGTTGTGTTCTTTTTGCATATTTTAATTATTTTTTTTTGTCGTGTTCGTATCATCTAATCGTATCGTGTCCAATATTACCAGGTTAACCTTCAACTATGCAAATTGTTCCATTTTTTCCCACATCGGTTAAGCACATGTGGTTGAAACTGCTTTTTGCTAGTAATTATTTGTTCAATTTTGCTAATGATAACAACCTCTTGACCTTCAGCAGTAGGAGTAATTCTGGCCTGGTTTCCTCAATTCTATTTTTTTATTTTAAATAAAATATTCTTTGTTCTATCAATATTTAGGTTTCTTCGGTGCGAAACAAGCAAAATCAATGTGTTCGATATTGTTCGGTATCGATCATTGAATTTAAGATAAGTCGATATTAGTGTTAGTATCATATCATTTCGATTTTTTGTATCGATTCTATCAATCGGTACAAAATTTTGATTTTTAAAAATATTTTCATTTATTTGATTCTTTTAATCAATTTTTAATATTTTTTCTGTTACGATCATTTTTATTTTTTTTTCATAATTTCATTTAAAAATAAAATATGTTCATTAAATTAGATTATTAAACCTAATTAATAATAATTTATTATATTTTTCTAACATTTTTATATTTATTTTATTTATTTGATGTTTAAAATTTTTGGATATTAAAATTTTATGATTTTGGAATTTTTATTTGTATATAAACATATATATATATATATAATGGAGGTATATTTGCATGTATATATAATATATATTTTATTAAAGAACTTGAAAATTGGCTATATATATATATGAAAAAAAAATATTTGAAAAATATGTTAAACTCGAACGGTACACGAAACACACCGGTAAATATGCTACTAAAAAATGAATCTGGAACTTAACCTAGTTGATTTATATAATCACCTTTAATAGATAAAATTTAGCATGTCTGAAATTCGAATCTCACCATCTGCAACCTCTTTTAAAAAAAAAATAAAATTAATATGCTAATAAAAATTACTAAAGAATTTAAGATGACAATACTAAAAAAAATTTCTAGATTTTTTATTCCAAGATCAAACAAAAAAGAAAAAGAAAGAAAGTAAAAAAATCATACTTCAAGGCATGTATATGTATGTTAAATATAGGAGACTGTGCATCTGAGCTGCATTATTAAGTGTATTTTATTTTATTAAAAAGATTTAAGATGCATAAGTCTAATGTAATCTAACATGCAATTTTCTATTTATGCTTTTGAGATTCTATTCTTCAATTCATCATCTGAGTCCCTACTAGGGATTGTAATCCGTTTACTTTCTTCTCTTTTCTTTTAATTTTTATATTCTTTTTGGAAACTTTGGACAAATGAAAGTGTGTCAGGGACTATTCATTGTGTTCCAAGGCTCAAAGCTAGCTACTTGTACAGTTTATAAGAAAAAGAGAATTTGACTTTTTGGGTACCACATTATGCAAATATAATATATGTTTGCCTAACATTAAGTGACAAATTAAATTACGGACTTAACAACCTTTCAAAAAAAAAAATTAACGTATTGCAACTTATAAGTAGATCTAATAATTCGTATATGTGTATTATTTTTTATTTTTTATCAATTATGTAAGAATATAAATATAATAAAAATTATTAAATATATCAAAATATTAAATATAAATACGATGCATGTATTAAATATATTATGTTAATCGTATTAGTTATATTTAAATGTGTCTATCATATTTATTACATTATTTTTGTGTTTATTAAATTATCATATATCAACTTTAAAGTAAATCCATATCTTATATCACTTTATATAATTTATTTACTTCTATGGAATATAAGGAGACCCATATGGTCTTAGCTACCTAATGAAAAGTATTCTTTTCTCATTTCATAAACCTCGTCTCATCTTCGTGAATGACAAAGAGATGCGAGTGTCATTCAACTTTATATTTAATTTATTGGTTTGTCAGATTAAGTTTATTTCATTATTTTTTTATGTGAGATGTAATGAATTAAGACTTAATTGTATTTTGTTTACAACTTTATATATATATATATATATATATATAAACAATCCATACTTGTATTGTTGTATATTGACGGGTAATTTATATTTCGAGTTATTGAATTTAGCATCAATATTTATATAGATCACAAATATTTAATTTCAACAAATTACATCACTAAACTTCTATTATTAATAAATTAAATTATTTATGCTATCTCTGTTAAGTAATTTTAATGAAAAAGATGACTCAGCATGCATACATGATTTATTAAAGGATAGAAACATTAATTTTCTTAATAATTTACTCAAATCGAAGTTTTGAGAAAACTCTAAAAAAAAAAAAAAAATTGACCTACAAAACCATATGTTTTCCTTTCTAAAATGGACCTCACAATGTTTGCATGGAAATGTTTTTACCTAGAATGCCTGTTACACATTATCTTGATGAGATGTAAAAAATAAGCTTACATGCTGAATTAGCTTTTTCGTTAGAATTGTTTAACGGAGTTAGCATAAATGATTTAATTTATGAATAATAAAAATTCGATAATGTAATTTGGTGAAATTAAAAACTTATGACTTACATGAAAATTGACGCTAAATTCAATAACTCAAAATGTAAATTACTCTATATTTACATTCTTTATATTTCCTATCATGTTTTTGATTAAATAATTACTATAACCTACCGAATTCGATTAGAAGTGAAATAAAGAGAAAAATAACACACTCTTATTATATTGATAAACATATAAGGTTATTAGAGCGTAAACACGATTAACAAATTTTATAGCTTAATTACTGACAACTTCAAATACAAAATAATAATAATAATATTTTTATAAGACAATAAATAACAAAATTAAAGTTGGATTGTTCTAATCAATATATTTAATTACAATATTACATTACAAGAATTGAAGTTGATTTGGAAAGCATTCTCACTTTAGTATGGTTAAATTAATGCTCATTTTAAGATCTAAAATTTATTAAGATTTTTATTTTAAGATTCAACTTATTTTTTTACAATTAAAATGCAACTTTTTTATTTTTATTTTTTAAAAATTTGATTATAAAAATTCATAATTACCCATTAATGAGACTAAGGATGAAAATCTATATTAATTTGTTAACTGTTGACTCACGTGGCAATTGTTATTAGTTCCATTAACAATATTAAGTTAAATCTTAAAATTAATTTTGATAAATGCTATCTTAAGTGGAGCATTTAATCTTTCAGTATTTCACCATAAATTTGATGTTCAAACTTTAACCTTTTAAAATGCAACCAATAATTGCATTTTCTGTCATTTTTTTAGAGTTTATTTGCAAAAAGAAATATATGTATATATATATATATATAAATTTTACATTATTAAAGTAAAAAAAAAAAAAAAGGAAGAAAAACATTTGCCGAGTAAGAGAAGATTGAGATTGCAGGCGTCCCAGTCTAAAGGAAGCAGCTGGTTGTTCAAAAGAAAAGAGTGCTAAAAGGAAAAGCCTGCTGCCTCTTCGTCTCTCTCGTTCTCTTGTCAGCTTCATAAATCTTGTTTGTGCCAATCACGTGAAGATTTTTATTTGTAGGAAATTGTGTTAATACTTCATGCTTGCTATATTAGATTCAGTTGTTTCAGCATAAGTGGTGAGGCAGGCCACGGCTTTCCCTTCACGAGTTTTGTGCAAATACATTTACTATAAGCTATTAGTTGTAGCTAACAAGGGCCAAGAACTTAATTTGGTCCACCGAATTCTTCTTTTGTTTTATAATATCATGACAGTGGCAGAATTGGGCTGCCAAAGGATAATAAGTTACTTGGAATCATGATTAAAGCATTGATATACAGCTAGCTCTGGCCTGAATCTATTAAAAATAATTGTTATGTGGAAAAGATGTTTCATTAGAAAATTGGACAGCCTTAAATCAGTTTGTATTCAAGTTTAGATTTTTCCAGTTAAGACAATTTCAATTTCAAAATTACTTTAGATTCAGGTTGTTTTGGGTTTAAAATCTTACAAAGTTTAAGATGTGTCAAATTTGAGTTGTTTCGTGTTCAATATGTTTCCATTAGATCAATCTCGGTTAATTACAATTTAAGTCTTTTTCATTAAAATTTGGGTTTTTACAGGTTTTAAATCGGATCTGTCAATGCCCCAAACTCAATGATCTAGATCGTGAAAAAGCCACACACACATGGGATGAATCATATGATCGTGTAAGGCTAGAACAATTTATTCCAAATAGCACCTCAAAGTTTTTAATAAGATTAATTTTTTTAAAAGTCTATTACAAAAGTCTCAAAATTAAAATCCATAAATCCATAATAATATCTTAATAACAAGGTCTAAAACATGACAATAATTTCATTAGTAAAACACATTTTTCTCAAAAGTTGTCCCCGATACTCATTCTTTGGTATCAGTAAAAATGTTAATAAAAATACGTAAGCTCAATAGCCTAATAAGTAACAAGATCTAACTAGCTGGATCACGCATATAAAAATAATATTTTAAAATCGGGTTAAATACTTAATTGATCCTTATACTTTATATATTTTGTCAGTTTGATATCTAAAAAAAATGTCAATTTGGTACCCCAACTATCCTTCCGTCTATGACTTTACCCCAAAGTGTAACTCCGTTAAAAAAAGATGATGTGTCTTTTATGTCCAATTAAATACAGATGTGGCCAATAAATCCATGTTATTCTTTAAAGGAAAAATCACACCATTCTTTTCTTTTATACATAATTAAAAAAAGGGGAAAAAAGAAATAAAATTTGTAATATTACAAATTTTGATTTTTTTGAAGAAAGGGTTAAAATTTGGGGGTTTAGGGTTATAAAAGAAAATTCATTTTCTCTAAAATTGAAAAACAAAAGTCGATCCCTTAAAAAATTCATTCGCTCAATTGAAAAATAAAAGTTTAGGGTTTTGTTCTTGTCTTTGATTCTTGGCTAAGGATCGACCGAAAACTAATGATCGATCGAAGTAAGGAGAAGCTGTAGGAATACGAAGGGATAACGTCAGATCGATCGAAGGGTAAAAATTTGGGTTTTAAAATGTCTTCTTAATGATATTTGGGTTTTTTTTTTTTTTTTTTTGGTATTTGTTGCTGAGTAAAATAGATGGATTTAAAAATATTTTCATTGATTTTGAATAAATATTCATTATTTTGTGCAGCTTTGGTTAAAACTTTTGGGCAATGGGTCTTTCGAATATTCGACCTAAGCAGAGAAATAATAAAAATAAGTGGGTTGTGTCCTGTTCTACTCAATACCTTATCAAAATCGATATTCTTGTCATTTTGCTTTCTGTCATGTGATGTTGTATTATAATAAATGGAAAACAGATTTATTATATTTAGGTTTGTTTGAGTTGCATATTGTATTGTGGCAGACAAGGGTAAACTTTTGGCTTTTACTTTTTGGATGTTGTGAAGAGAAAATAGTTATCTGCTTTTGGGCCCATGTCTACTTTATTGCATCAATACTATTAGGATCGAATAATATATTAATTTTTTAAAAACTTTTTTTGCAGTATAGTGTTGTGGCTTGGGTTAAGCATGAATTATAAATGCATTTGGGTGGAAACTTTGTCAAAAATCCAAATTTATCATATGTGAGTGGGAATATGATTGAATGGGCTGTTGATGCTGATTTTTTTTCTTATGGAATGTTGACTTAAATAGTTGAAGAGACTGGCTATGCTGCTATGAAATGGTTTTCCTATCTTGAACCAGGGCATGAGTTAGAGAATGGTCTAAGGTAGTGTATGATAATGCTTCCTTTTATCTCTATGATACAACATATAACATATGTAGGAAGGTTGCATGTGTTATTGGAACATGAAGTTAGCAAACCAAAAAATTTAGAATTTATCCCATTACTTTCAAATGTGCCACGTTGGGAAGGTGCTGGGGATGTGAAAATGAATGAGAAAGGTGGTGCATCAACTTTAGGGGGCCAACAAGTAGTGTTGTAAATGATGCATCAAATATCAGTGGTCCTATAACTACTCCAATAAATGTTGATAATGTGGATGGGTCTCATGGTTGCAATAATGATGAAAGGGATGATATTGTTGAGGATGAGTCATATACTGGTGATGAGGAAGAGTTTTTTTAGGATAAGTGGATTTCAGACAAGGAAGATGAGGAGATAAGGGAAATAAAGGTACAATACAAAGAATTTAGTAAAAAAAAGAACATTAAGTTGACTTTTACTGATATCCCACCTGAGTCAGATTTTGAAGGACTTCTAAATAAAATAAAAAAGAACATTAAGCTAGAGTTACAGAGGACAACAGAGGAGGTGAATCTAGTGGAGGCGAGACTAAATACTTAGATTCGTCTGACAATGGTAGTTATGAGAGTGGTGAGGATGGTGAGGCTGTATGCAAGAAAATCAAGAAGATTTTCTTTAATCCCTCAAATCCAGTGCCTAGTTTTGATGTTGGTATGATATTTGAACGTACAAAGCAATTCAAAGAACCTTTAGACAAGTATGTTGTAGCTAAGAGATTTGACTTTAACTTTCTTAGGAATGACAAAAATAGGACTAGAGTAAGGTGTAAGGTTAAGGGTTGTCCATTCCTTATATTTGCATCAAAGGATACTACTGATGAGTTCTTCAAAATTAAAACTTTAGTAAGTGAGCATCAATGTTCCATTACTTTTTTGAACTCAATGACTAAGTATAGGTTTGTAGGAAAGCATTTTCTTAGTAAGCTGAGAATAATTCCTAAGTTGAAATTGTGTGAGATGCAAAGACTTGCTAAGAAGAAGTTAAATCTGGATATCAATCGAATTGTTTGTAGTAGAGCCGGGAATTGGGCTATGGAACAAATTAATGGCAGATTAGTTTATGAGTTCAGTAGATTGTACGATTATACTTATGCTTTAAAAACTATAGATCCTAGGTGTAATTTGGAGCTTATGGTGAAAAGACCAATCCCAACAGAAACCCCAAAGTTTAGAAGATTTTATGTTTGTTTTAGTGCCCTTAAGGATGGGTTTAAACCTTTTTGTAGGCCTATTATCCACTTGGATGGTTGTTTTTTGAAAGGGACCTTTTAAAGGTGAGCTTTTAGTTTTGAGATGCTAATGATCAAATTTATCCTATTGCATGGGTTGTGGTAGAAGTGGAGAACAAGTACACATAGAGATGGTTTCTTGAGAATCTACAGAGTGATCTTGAATTGAAGGATGATGATGGATTCACTCTCATGAGTGACATGCAAAATGTATTTATCAATGTCTAGTTTTTTTTTTTTTTTTCATTATGTATTTTTTACTATTTTTTCATTTAGGGTTTGAGGGATGAGATAACCTTGCTGGTTACCAAAAATTGAGCATCGATTTTGTGCAAGACATTACTTTGCAAATTGAAAAGCTGACAATAGAGGCAATGATTTGCAGATTCTTTTTTGGGCTTGTTGTAAATCAACAACTGAAACAGATTTCAAGAAGAAGGCAACTGAGTTTGATGCTTTGAAAAGTTCAGCTTTATAAGCATTCTGAACAAAAACCCTAAACATTGGTCAAAGACTTTCTTTTCTACTAGATGTCATTCTGATGTGTTGGATAACAATTTTGTCGAGGCCTTTAATGCTGCAATTATAGGAGCAAGGCATATGTCTATTATTTCTAAGTTTGAAGAAAATAGGCACTATGTCATGAATAGAATTGTCAAGAAGAAAAGAAAATGTGATTCTTGGAATACTTTGTTTTGTTCAAGGATTTGTGAGAAGATAGAAGAAAATAAGAAATTTAGTTCTTACTACCATGTTAGATGGAATGGTGCAAATGGATATGAGGTACAGTGTCATGGGGATACATATGTAGTTGATATCAATGGATGAACATGCAATAGTAGGTCATGGGATCTTACTGGGATCCATGCCCACATGCAATATGTGTTATACTATTTAGGCGAGAGAACATTAAAGACTATGTTATAGAATCTTACAAGAAAGACCAATATGTGAACTTGTATAGTTGTATGATGCCATCAGTACCAAGTGATAAATTTTGGCCACGTACAAAAATAGGTTCTGTTGGTCCTCCAATTCCTAGGAGAATGTCTGGTAAGAAAGAAAAAAAAAGAGAGATTGAGAGAGGATGGTAACACACTTTTCAAGAAGATGAAGGAGAATGAGGTGTCAAAAGTGTTTCACCTCGGGCAAAACTCTAGAAAGTGTCCAAACAAGAATGATCAAAATGAAAGTTCTATTTATGCATTTGTTGTTTTTTTATTTGCATCTAAATTACTGCCTCCAATTCTGTTATTGGTCACATGTTTTTTCAGATGAAAGCTAATGAAGTTGACCAGCAACCTCCTACAGATATTGAATATACAAAACAAGAAGCTCCTGAAGATATTGGCATATTTACAGAATTTGTACAAGAAGCTGAAGACTGTATAGATGGACATAGTGCAGGGGGCGAGGAAGAGGTTAAAAGGGTAGAGATTCAGTAGAAAGAGGTTCCACAACTATTCAAGTGGAAGCTACTGCTTCAACAGCCCAACCAGGTCCAACACAAGTAGCTGCAGCAACAGGAAGACCAAAAACAACCAAAATTGTTCAAGTGAAACCTACTATTTCAACAACCCAACCAGGTCCAACACAGGTATCTACAGCTACAAGAAGACCAACAGCAATAAGGAGACAAGCACCAAATAACAAAGGCAAAAAAAAATTGGAAGAACTTCCCAATCCAGGGAAAAGGCAAAGAAAAAATTGATGATAAATTTGGTACTGTTGGACCAAAGGGGAAGAAAATAATGCAAGGGCTTGGGATCTACACTAATGAGAAGACAAATTTCCAAATACTCAATGTAAGTGGTATACATGTTATTATTATGTTTGTACTTTATGAGGTATTGAACTGTTTTTTTTTTTTTATAATAATTTATAGTCTGGTTTTAGAGGCCAGAAGTTGATTTCCATCCCTAAAACAACTATCAAATTAGTAAACACTATCTCTACCTCTGACAGTCATCAACCAGGAAGTGCAACCTTGAAAGCGGACGAAAGTGAATACGAACCTAATGAATTTTTCAAGGTATGTGATTAACTGTGGATATTTTGTTTAATCCCTTTATATTAGCTAGCTAAACGATGGGTTCTAATATAATTTCAATGTACTGTTAATAGGATCTAAGAGATGACCTATTGGAAACAAAAAAGAAAGGACAAGATATAGATGAAACATTTCCTATTCACGAAAGCAAGCGTGATAGCAAAACTAAGACCAAAGCAAATATCTCAAAATCAAAGAATCCAAAAGATCTTAAAGTAGAGTTTTTATGCTAAGGACAAACTGAAGGTGTTTTTGAATGTTATAAACAAATTGGTTGATATTAAATTTTCATTTTGGATGTTATATTTTTGATGTAATAAACAACATGTTTGATATGAAAACAATTTTTTTAATAAAAATGATAAATGAAAACAGATCCATAAAATCCACAATGTTCATTACAACTCCAAAGAGAGAAGCAGGAAACTGAAATAAATAAATAAAATTATAAAAAGGAAGAAAAACCTTGCCTGTTGAAGGAGAGTTTCAGTGACTTTGAGCTTGGAGGAGATCCAATTTGCCATCTAAATTTTGAACCTTGTTCCTTTTTTATATTATTCTTTTATCAGCACATTTTAGCTTAATGCCCTTTTCTATTTATGGTTTCGACGAAAGTTTTTGGAGTTGCAGAGAACTAGAGAAGACGAAGGACGAAGGAAGAGACTTGGATGGAAGTGCTAAAGTGACAGATTGGTGAGAGCGTGGGTTACTGCAGAAGCAGCTGGGAGTAGGGGTGTAAACGAGACACCTGTACTTGCAAGCTACTCGAGTTCGACTCGAAAAAAACTCGAATTCGATTCGGTCATTATCGAGCCGAGCTCGAGCTCGAGCAGCTCGAGCTATCGAGCGAGCCGAGTTCGAGTATCTTAATACCCGATTCGAGCAGCTCGCGAGCCTAATCGAGCTTTATTTATTTATAATATTTTTATTATTAATTTACTATTTTACCCTTAATATATATATACATACTTAAAAATCCTTAATTCGAGCTCGAGCTCGAGCTCGAGTATATAAACGAGCCTAATCGAGTCGAGCTCGAATAGTTCAATTTTATCTCGAGCCAAGCTCGAGCTTAAAAAATGATACTCGATCGAGTTCGAATCGAGCTTCGAGCCTCGAGTTTCGAATCGAGCTCGAGCTCGAGTTTCTCAGTATTCGAGCTCGGCTCGACTCGATTACAGCCCTAGCTGGGAGACAGAAGAGTTAGTGGGGCGTCAGTGATGTTGGTGAAGGTCACAGACTGATGCGAGTTTATGGAAAGATTAATTGCACGTGAAAGGATCACGCCATTGACAGACCACACGTGCGCGACTATGATTGACCAACGGCATCGGACGGACCGATCCTCTTAAAGAGGGATCGTCATCGTTTGGCATCAAAATATACTTTATATATATGCTATACTAGAATTTGCAGACCTATCATGTGAATGGGTAATTTTTTTTTTAGCAAATTAGTTATTTTTAAGAAAAATATGTAATTTTTAAGTATTTTTTTAATATGAAAATAATAATTTTTATAAATTGTTTAAATCAAAAAATTATTTTTAAAAAAATTAAAAAAATATTAATATCCTTTATTTTATAATTATTATAATTTTTAAAAAAAAAATTGGTAATTTCTTTAAGTGAGTTGGTATCACTTGACTCGTGACACCAACTCAGTCACTCTCATTATATATAAAACTAGATTATGGCACACCCGCTATGTGGGTGGATAAGAAAAACGTAAGTAAAAAATCATGTTTAAAAGTGGTAGGGCTGTAAATGAATAAGGCTTGAATGAATAGATCTCTATTCGTGTTAGTTTATTTATTTTTAAGCTTTTTGTGTTCAGTTCGTTAAAGATTTTAAAATTGTGTTCAACCTAAGTTCGTTTAAAATTGAGTGTGTTCTTGTTCGTTTATTTAATATTCACGAATAAGTTCATTTAAATTAAATAAACTTGTTCGTAAACTGTCGCAACCTAAAAAAAAAATAACGACGAGTCTCATCGCAAGACTTTATTATTCGTTAGGCGTGACATTAAAAAAAATCGAGGAAAAGTCGACTTAATTCCTCTAGAAAAATGAAGGTTTTGAAAATGACCTTAAAAAAGACATGGAGTCGCCACCAATCTTTTTTAGCTAGGTGTGATCGGCCACCTATTAAAACCGGTTTTATAAAATATTTTAAAAATTAATTAAAACATTTTAAAAACCAATTTCAAGTCTGCGTTTTAAACCAGAGAAATCAAAGAAGCGGGTTCGGGAGTCGGTTACGTGTGGGGAAGGATTAGCACCCCCACAACGCCCGTATAAATCGGTACCTTATTAATCGTGTGTTATCTCAAGTCTCGGTAAAAAGTTGGTTTTAAATTTAGTATTTCAAGTTAATTCCCAATTTAAAGAAAAATAATTTCATTTTTTTTATTGAAAATGATCCAGAATTTATAGATTCAAAATTTTCCTATATTTCCCAACAAACGTGGCAAAATATAGAAATTTTTATTAGTTTTAGAAAACTTTCCGAATCATTCTCTTTTTTGAAAGAAAGATATTCCTTTATTAATGATAATTGATGATATTCCCTCCAGCAAACCCGGTAGAGAACTCATGAATTATTTTAACTCGGGAATATCTTTATTTTTATTGAAAACCATTATCTTTTGAAAACATTTAAAATAAATGAATACGTATATGCTAAATAAAGATAACTAAATAAAAGCATAGGATATCATGAAATATTCGAAACCATATAATAAACCATGTAACATCAAAAAATATAAATCAAAATAACAACAATATCATAGAAATTATTATAGCAAGAATCACATATTATATAAAATGCATGAATATAAAAATGCAATGCATGAAATGTATTTTTTTCCTTTAATTAAGGAAATCCGTATATCTAAAAAGATATCCGGCTACCTTAGGAAAATATGTCAAATTAAATATTCTAAAACCAAAATACTTTGTGATTGTTTGAAAACAATTTTGAAAAGCTTGAATTAAAAATAAAAACTGGGCTAATTTCTTTAAAATGGCTCTAATTTCCTAAGTTTAAAAAATCCGGACTTGACTACCCTTAACCCGGGACTTGAAAAACCATTTTTAGAGTTTGAAAAGGCTTAGAAATTACCCTAAGTCAGTAGCTAACCCTTCTAATCAGCCCACTCTAAGTAAATTAACCAAAACAGAAAATTGTTTTTTTTTTAAATTCAATTCTGACTCCACTGTCCAGTTTTAATCCACGAATTTTTATCCTATTTTTAAAAATTCCAAAAATTCTAAAAAAAATACTGGAAACTCAGAACATGTAAAACTACACGAAAAAAAATCGGCTTAATTTTCGAATCAAAGATGAATTCCCAGAAAAATCAGAGATGTACGAGTTTTTGGAGGAGAAAAAACTGCTTTGTTTTTCTTTAAATTCAATTCTGACTCCACTGTCCAGTTTTAATCCACGATTTTTTACCCTATTTTAAAAAATTCCAAAAATTCTAAAAAAAATACTGGAGACTCACGACATTTAAAACTACACGAGAAAAAATCGGCTTAATTTTTTGATCAAAGATGAATTCCTAGAAAAATCAGAGATGTACGAGTTTTTGGAGGAGAAAAAACTGCTTTGTTTTTCTTTAAATTCAATCCTGACTCCACTGTCCAGTTTTAATCCACGATTTTTTACCCTATTTTTAAAAATTCCAAAAATTCTAAAAAAAATACTGGAGACTCAGGACATATAAAACTACATGAGAAAAAATTGGCTTAAGTTTTTGATCAAAGATGAATTCCCAGAAAAATCGAAGATGTACGAGTTTTGGGTGGAAAAAAAAAACTGCTTTGCCAACACATTTTTTTTGTCTTTGATAAAATCATTTAAAAATAAAAATAAAAATATTTGAAACTCATAAAATGACTTGAAAGCAGTAGCTAGGACTTTTTGAAAGTTAGATAAAAATTGGCTAAGTAAAAAAAATCACAAAGGTAGAATAATCAATTTGACAAACTTAATTTTCCACAAGTGTGCTCAAGAGAGCATGACTTTGAACCATTAATTGGCTCAAGTCATTATTCAAGTGGCATGAACATGAAATGCATGAAACAATGCAGCAAACATAATGCATGAAATGCATGGATCTAAACCTAAATGTAAGGAAAATGCATGACATAAATAATATGGCCTAGACCTAACATGAACTTGCATGGCATTTAATGTAACCTAGACCTAAGACATGCATGGCATTTTCACAAACACAAGGCATGCTTAATTCAAAAATCCAACCAAATATCATGCAAATGCAAAAACCTAACAACTAGCATGACAAAAAATACAACACACAATGCAAAACACATGGAGTAGCCAAATGGCCCCAAGCTCCAACAAGCATGGCATTTTCACAAACACTTGGTATGCTAGCATGAAAAACTAAGTCATAACACAAAAATCACACAAGCATTTTCACAAACACCTAATATACCAAATCTAAAACATGCTCACTAAGATATAAAACAAGAATCATGCAAAGAATCACACAAGCATTTTCACAAACACTTAATATGCTAACTCTAAAACATGCTCAAATTTAAACAACATGAAAACAGAAAATTAAAAATGCAAAAACATGATATCTAAGACATAAATGGCAACAAACAAAGCAACCAAATTAAATATAACTTAAGAACATGAAATAACATAACACTTAAAACATCAAAAACAAAGAAAATAGCATAAACAATATGGTAAAATGAATTGAAACAACAACTTAAAATAAATAATGTAGGCCATTTGGCCATGGTGAGTTTATTGTAAAAACAAAATGTAAAAAAAAATATACTTAAGAAAGGAAATGAAGGAAGAACAAGAAACATTATTTTAAAATGAAAACTCACCAAGTAGAGATTAAAATAGCAAAAAACAAGAATAGAAAATGAAAGTGCAAGAGTTGGTGCTCAAGAGCAACCTCAAGAAGCTAATATTTCAAGCTTTTCTCTTCAAACTTTCCTTTATTTCTAAACTTTTCTTTTTTTGCTCTCAACCAAGAAGATAAAAACTAAGAAAAACTAAGAGAAATCAGCCAAAATGGAAAAGAAGAAACCAAAATCTGCCTCCCCCCCTTAGGGCTGGCAGAAAATGATGCTTATATGGACTCCAAGATGTTGTCATTTTTGTGTAACCTAATTTCAATCAAATGGCCAATAATTCAAGATGAAAAGTCATGAAATTATCACCCTTAGATTAGCATCTCAGCCCTCTCAAGTTACAGCTGTCCAAGAAAAATGTTGACATCTTTTTTCCAGCCCAACTCTGATTTTTTGAAGGGCCCAAAAAGCCCTTTTCGGTTGCTTGGGTGAAATGACCATTTTGCCCCCTCGGATGCAAAATAAATATCAAACGGGCTCCAAATTCAATTTTTATTTTTTTAATACTTCCAAAATAATAAAATATTGAGTTCTGGAAGTTTTCAAAATTATCCGAGTCCGTTTGCTATTTATTTGGATTTTTTCTTCCCAAAATGTCCTTTTATGCCCCTACTTTTTACCATTTTTTAAACGAGCTCCAAATCAAGATTTTTCTTCACCAATCTCTTCAAAATAATTAAAAAGTGTGATCTGGAAGTTTTCATAATTTTTGGAGCTCATTTGGTATTTTTTCGGGATTTATCGGCTTGAATTACTGCATAGGAAGCTCGGGATTTAGCCATTTTGCAAATGAACTCGGAATCAAGATTTTCTTTCGCCAATCTCTTCCAAATAATTTAAAAATGAGATTTACCAAATTTCAGAATTTTTGGAGTCCATTTGCTATTTTTCCGGGATTTATCTTTTTGAATTACTGCATAAGAAGCCCGGGATTTGGCCATTTTGCAAACGAACTCGGAATCAAGATTTTCTTTTACCAATCTCTTTCAAATGGTTTAAGAATGAGATTGACAAATTTTCCATAATTTTCGGAGTCCATTTGCTATTTTTCCCAAATTTTTCCAATTTTGCCCTTTAACCTCCGAAACCCGGTTTTGCTCAAAACAAGTCCGATTTTCAAATTTTCTTCAATCTGAGCCTTGGGCCATCCTTTTTAATCATTCCTCATCCATTGGAGGCTTTGGTCTTACCAAGTCGGGCCATTTCTGTGATTCTTCCCGATTTCACCGAAATCCACTAAAAACCCTAATTCTCGGTTTTCTCCCGGATTGACTTTTCTTTCAGTTTTTCTTGCAAGTGACTTCTCCATTACCCGTAGTCAGTGCTTATCTTTCATTTGGAACCTTCAATTTCGACCAGTTTGATCGTTTAAGCACTTTTCCCCAAATTTCTCGGATTAGGGTTTCCTTTCTACTGAATCTCCAAATCCCAACTTCCGAACTCCATATCTTTCAATGTAGACCTCGGATTATCAAAATTCTTTCGCCATTTTTCAATTGAACTTAAAATCTTGATTTTGAAAGTGGGTTGACTTTTTCAGTAGTTGACTTTCAGGGGTTGACTTTTTTGGGGTTGACTTTTTCGGGGTTGACTTTTTTTCAAGTTTGACTTTTTGTGCTCGCCCTCTTAAACTAAGTCTCGGAGTACCACCTGCAGGATGAAAACAGTCTTTTTACACTTGGGAACATCAATATGGGAAGAAAACATACCTGTTTAGTGGTCCGGACAAAATTAGGTGTCTACAGCTGCCCCTCTTTGGCTATTGCTGAGAATCAGGAATCAGGCAAAGATAAACCGACACTAATTTTGTACGGTCAGTGACATCACATGTGAAGGAAAGGGAAAGGGGTTTCTTTTTCATTTTAATTTTTTTCATTTTCTATTTTTCATTTTTTCATTTTTTTTCTTCTTTCTTCTTTTTTCTTTTTTCTTTTTTCCTTTTTTTTAATTTTTTTTTTATTTTTTTATTTTTTTTTCTATTTTCTCTTTTTTCATTTTTTTTTCAAAACAATAAATTGAAGATTTTGTCCTTAAATTGAATTCCCTGCCTAAACAAGGCTCGATTCGTCTTAAGGGAATGAATTCGATTTCAAAAGCAAAATTTATGCTCGAAGGGCTTTAAAATTGGTGCCCGAAGGTCTTAAAATGGTGCCCGGAGGTCTTAAAAATTGGTGCCCGGAGGTCTTAAAAATTGGTGCCCGGAGGTCTTACCCCTGAAAAAAGTTATGCCCGGAGGTCTTAAAGATGTTGAAAAATTATGCCCGGAGGTCTTAAAAATTGGTGCCCGGAGGTCTTACCCCTGAAAAAAGTTATGCCCGGAGGTCTTAAAGATGTTGCCCAGAGGTCTTACCTATGATTTGAAAAAAATTATGCCCGGAGGTCTTAAAAATTAGTGCCCGGAGGTCTTACCCCTAAAAAAAATAATGCCCGGAGGTCTTAAAGATGTTGCCCGGAGGTCTTACCTGTGATTTGAAAAATTATGCCCGGAGGTCTTAAAAATAGTGCCCATAGGCCTTACCCCTGAAAAAAAGAGTTATGCCCGGAGGTCTTAAAGATGTTGCCCGGAGGTCTTACCTGTGATTTGAAAAATTATGCCCGGAGGTCTTAAAATGGTGCCCGGAGGTCTTAAAAATTGGTGCCCGGAGGTCTTACCTGTGATTTGAAAAAAATGCGCTGTATGCGACTTTAAAAATGATGCCCGGAGGTTTTAAGAATGGTGCCCGGAGGCCTTACCCGTGATTTGGAAGAAATGCGCTGTATGCGACTTTAAAAATGATGCCCGGAGGTCTTAAGAATGGTGCCCGGAGGCCTTACCCATAATTTGGAAGAAATGCGCTGTATGCGACTTTAAAAATGATGCCCGGAGGTCTTAAGAATGGTGCCCGGAGGCCTTGCCCATAATTTGGAAGAAATGCGCTGTACGCGACTTTAAAAATGATGCCCGGAGGTCTTAAGAATGGTGCCCGGAGGCCTTACCCGTGATTTGGAAGAAATGCGCTGTATGCGACTTTAAAAATGATGCCCGAAGGTCTTAAGAATGGTGCCCGGAGGCCTTACCCATAATTTGGAAGAAATGCGCTGTATGCGACTTTAAAAATGATGCCCGGAGGTCTTAAGAATGGTGCCCGGAGGCCTTACCCGTGATTTGGAAGAAATGCGCTGTATGCGACTTTAAAAATGATGCCCGGAGGTCTTAAGAATGGTGCCCGGAGGCCTTACCCATAATTTGGAAAAAATGCGCTGTATGCGACTTTAAAAATGATGCCCGGAGGTCTTAAGAATAGTGCCCGGAGGCCTTACCCCTGAAAAAAGTTATGCCCGGAGGTCTTAAAGATGTTGCCCGGAGGTCTTAAAGATATTGCCCGGAGGTCTTACCTGTGATTTGAAAAATTATGCCCGGAGGTCTTAAAAATGTTCTTTGAAGAATTGTTGAAAATTACCCTAACGATTTTGAGAAGATGCGAATGCTTTTTGATGCAGATGCAGGTGTTGAATAAGACACGAAATGACTTAAACTGGTGCAAATGTCTTTAATGCAAATGTAAATGACTTGGATTGATGCCCATGTTTCATGATGCAGATGCCCCTACTAATTGTGTTCATGTAACTGGTTTATGAATGGTGTAACTACAATTACCACACAGTAATGAAAATGCAATGATTCTAGAAATGATGCAATTGCTTGAGATGACACAAATACGAATTCCATGAAGAATGTAAATGTAAAGGTAAAATACAGATGCTTATGGAATAATGCCAATGCAAATACCCATGAATGATGCAAATGCTTGCCGACACTGTGCAGATGCAAAAGCTCGATAAAGAGATGAGTGCTCATGAGTGATGCAAGTGCCCCCGGCTGTTTTTCTAGACTTTGGCTTAGCCTTTCAAATTCATTTTTCCTCTTCAAATCAGAGTATATCTTCAATTCATTTTGGCTATTCTCTTTGCCCCAACAGTTTTTCAAACTTTCATCAACAGAGATCTGAACCGGGTTCTATTTCTTCTTCTCATATCTGGAAGTCAAGACCTATCCTGGCAGTTCTACACCTTTGAGTTAGAAAAATCCTTGTCTCATGCCAACATCAAAATGGGTATTTCAAAAAAATCTTTTTATTTGTTTTCGCATTTTGAAAACTTCTGAACAAAAAATATTAACCCCACAATGTGTGATGTACAAATCTTTTGAAGACTGATGATCATTGTTAGAAATTTCTCTAAGTATCAATCTGGGTTTTTTCAACTGGATTGACAAGGCTTGGTATAACAAGATTCTGGCTTTTCTAGGAAAACTTCATGACAAAAATGTATATCCCTTCTAGGCTCACAAATGGAACAGGTTTTATAAATCATGAATTCATTGAGAACCAAACAAATTCAACATTCTTTTAGTTTCCATATCAAGGCATTTTGTCAAGCATCAAGATTGGCTGGGATGTTTAAACCGGAAAGTTTAATCTTGGGAACAAAGTTTCAGTTTTTGAAGACAATCCTCCGAATGAGAGCTGACAATTTGGGGGGTTCAGGAATTCCTAGATGTTCCTCGATGACCACTCCTTTAATAAGATCTTTTCTTTTGGGGTATCGGCACTATCATCGATGGCATCGAAAATTCCCATTCTACTCTAGACCGCCCGTTTTTTTGGGTTTTCGCCCTAGAGTCCCATTCTTTTCAATTTTTCTCTTTTTTTTTTTTTACCATGCACTTGAGAATTCTAAATTCTTCCTTAGTGAAATGAGAATTTGATAAGATGAGATAAAATCTGAGGAAAACCCTTCAAATTAAACATTCATGCTTGATCAAAATGGACTTTTAAAGCACGTAATGTAGGCCATGGCTCAGGATTCAGAAAGAAAGGATAAATAGGCCCAAAATATGTGTTTGAGGGTAATCAGATCAAGGATCCTTTCTTGAAGAGGATTTTCTTTGAAGCATGTGTCTCTTCTTGGACATTTCTTTCTTTTTGATTTTGCTCTTTTTCTTCCTTGCTTTTGGCTTTCAATTTGCCATGTCTTTCACACACATTTTTTTATTGTGTTTTTTGTTTGTTTTTCTTGGCTTTCATTTCATCATCTTTTCCTCTTCTTTTTTTCTTTGACAGAGTGCGCCCGTATTTATTCGGGGCTCCATTTGCTTTGTGTCTGTCCCTGAGCTGTCACTCATTTCTCAATGATCTTTGAAAAGATCTTTCCTCGCATTTGCCCCCCAGTGTAGAGGGTAATCCTTGATCAGGGTTCAAAGAATTAAGAATTCTTTTGGCTCAAAAGGGGTGACTATGGATAATAATTTTTTTCTTGTGAAATGGATATAAAAGATGGCCATTCATCATATCAAGCCCAAATATTCTCATTGAAAAGCAATCCTCAGGGGAAATAGATATTCAGAATTTCATTTTGCACTTTGGAATCATCCGAATTCTCATATGCATGATATCATGATTTTTCTTTTTCTTTTTTTTCTTTTTTTTTGTTTTTTTCGTCGCATGCCCCCAATGATTCATGCATTAGCCCATCCTTCTTCACTATGTATCCATCATTTCCACATATGATGCCCCAATTTGATTATCCATGCGAATTTGTATCAACGAGGAACATGGCAAGTCTAGGTCTGTTTTGAAAAGGCTGAGTTTTCAATCTGAGTTCTTTGAAGAGACAAGGAAAACATGACCCAAAAGCAGGTTTTCTCTGGGACAAGGGATAATCTAGTTTAATCATTGTGCCCCAAGGTGTCAATCATGAAGTGATGTCTGGGCAATTAGTGTTTTGTGGTCATTGGGAAAGGTCATGAATGGTTTTAGCACAATCCTGACACACACCAAATTATCAAAATCTGGATTCTTGAAAGAATGTCTCATTTGTTTGAATTTCAAAGAATTCGAAAAATTTGAAAAAGTTCGTTCCTTTGTTCATAGCCTAGACTAAGATCTACGTCTTTGCTTATTCTGTGATGACAATGATTTTATGAAGTCAAATCATTCATATTCCTTGAAGCATTAGGTCTTTCAAGTGGTCTCGGTTCAAAAGATTTAGGCTTAGGAAAGCCTAAAAGAGAGGGCTGAAGGTATTGGGTCATTTCTAACAATGATCATCAATCTTCTTGAGACTATCAATTACTAAAAATTCCCTTAATGCTTGTTTTTGTAAATTCAAGTTATTGTTGAAACACAACAAACACAAAGCATTTAAAATACAAAATTCATTTAATTAACATGAGACAAATGCTTTCCTCATCACAGTGTATAGAACTACATGTGTCAAAAACCTAATATGATCATGCACAATGTTTCTTATGACACTTGACTTCCCCATCTTCAAAACTTATCGAACCAGCTTTGATGAGATCTCTGACCTTGTACTTCAAAGCGGGGCAGTTCTCTGTTGAGTGACCTTGATTGCCAGAATGGTACCCACAACACTCATTAGCATCATACCAGCTCGGATAAGGGGGCTTCAGAGGCGTTATTTGCATGGGTGTCACAAGGTGATTCTGGATGAGTTGAGGTAGTAGCTCACTGTATGTCACAGGAATCGGGTCAACCTGATTTATTTTTCGCTTTTTAAGCCCCCTTCGATTATTCCCAAGGATGTTCGATTGATAGACAGATGCAAATTCTGGTGTAGTTGCAGTCATTGGTTGGTAGGGATAAAAACCTTGAGAGACATTGTTCAGGGTAGAGTAAAATGGCTGGTACGAGGATAATTGGGGAGATGGGGCAAAGTCTTCCACGACTTGGGTATCTTCCTTTTTCTTTTCAGATGCCCCCTTGTTCTTGGTATTGGATGTTCTTTCTCCTTCAATTTTCCCATCCTTGATAGCATTCTCAATCATCTCCCCTGAAATTACCATGTCTGAAAAATTCTTCGTGGTGTTGCCGACAAGTCTATCGTAGTATGGGGCCTGTAGTGTATTCACAAAAAGGACAGTGGTTTCCTTCTGAGTTAAAGGCGGTTGTACTTGGACGGCCAGGCTCATCCACCGTTGCGCATATTCTTTGAAGCTCTCAGTAGCTCTTTTCTTCATATTTTGCAAGGTGAGACGGTCAGGCGCCATGTCGGTCATATGCTTGTACTGGTTTAGAAAAGCCCTAGCCAAATCATTCCAAACGTGTATCTGGTCCTTGCTCAACTGACTATACCACCTAATTGCGGACCCGCTGAGGCTATCCTGAAAACAGTGAATCAAAAGCTTATCATTACCTATATGACTTGTCATCTTCCGGCAGAACATAGTGATGTGGGCTGATGGATCGGTCGTCCCGTCATATTTCACAAAGTCAGGGATCTTGAACTTAGGAGGAATGACTAAATCGAAAACCAAGCATTGTTCTTTCGCCTCCACACTCCCTAATACGTCTGCATTTTCTACTGCCCGGAGCCTTTCATCTAACAACTGATATTTCCCTTGGGAATTTGCCAACTCAACCTCATTTACTGCAACCCTTTTCAACTTTGCCTGTTCAGCTGGATCATCTGAGTTTAGGACATTGACGGGGTTAACAGTGTTCTGGGCATCACTTATTGCGACCTCATCTTGGCCCTTTTGTACCTCTAACCCTTCTCCAGCGACAAAGTTTTCGGTGTATCCTTTTCCCTTGATTACAGCAGACATTAGCTCCATCAGTTTAGTCATCTGATCCTTAGATTCTGCTTGAGATTTGACTAGCTGTTCTCGCAATTCTCTCTGTTCCCTTTCCATTTTTTCCATTCGGGCAACTTGTTCATCCTCCATAGCACCAGCCTGTATTAAAAGTGTACTCAATACTTCTTCTGATTTGAAATGAAAATTCTTTCAAAGACTCCTAAAGCCAAGCCAACTTCTGTTTTATTTCCCCCAAATGTATGTCATGATGAATGAGCCATGAATGCAATTTGATGCATGTGAAGCCTAAACAATATGATGTATGGATATGTACAATGGAAACATGCTGACCATATATGTAATAAATGCAATCACAATGCCAACATGTTGCAAACAAAGAATAAACAAATCAACACATGGATACATGCAATGACTGATCATGTGCATTTTAGCATATTTCCCAATGAATGATCATATATCCTATGAATGCAACACGGTGTCAATTATGATACATGCAAACAATGAATGATTGATATAGAGTATATACAAAGAAAATCATGCTAACCATGTGTGTCATGAATGCGACCTAATGCTAACATGATGTATGTAATAAATAAGAAAATTAATGCATGGATATATACAATGAATAACTATGTATGTTCCAAATGCATTTCCCAATGAATGATCATATACACTATGAATGCCACACAATGTCAATTCTGATGCATGTGAAGAATAAATGATTGATACAGGGTATATACAAAGAAAATCATGCTGACCGTGTATGTCATGAGTGCAATCTTGATGCCAATGTGACAAATTAATGCATGAGCATAACATGACGACTATGTATGCCATGAATGCACCCTGATGCCAACATGATGCATGTAAAAAATAAGCAAATCAATGCATGGATATATACAATGAATGACCATGTATGTTCCAAATGCATTACCAATGAATGATCATATATACTATGAATGCCACATAATGTCAATTATGATGCATGTGAAGAATAAATGACTGACACGGAGTATATACAAAGAAAATCATGCTGACCGTGTATGTCATGAGTGCAATCTTGATGCCAATGTGACAAATTAATGCATGAGCATAACATGACGACTATGTATGCCATGAATGCACCCTGAAGCTAACATGATGCATGTAAAGAATAAGTAAATTAATGCATGAATATATACAGAATGACCATGCATGTCATAAACGTATTGTACAATGAATGACCATGCATGCTATGACTGTAACATGATGTCAAAATGATACATGTAAAGAATTCATAAATTTACACCAAGGTATATACAAAGAAATCAATGATTACATGAAATTTGTGGGACCTAAATCTTGATTATTCAAAAATCTCATTATGCAAGATTTGCCTCCTAATTTATGATTTTTTGAAACATGTTTTTTTTTATTTTTTTTTTTTTATGAAAAACCAATCACATAATTTTCAAAAGAATTTTAGGGTGGATCCTACTATGGTACCATATGCAAATGTTCATGTGACACTACCGGTTTTATGAAATCATCAAATGAAATTACCAAAATGTTTATTGCAAAGAATGAGATCAATAATACAACCAAAAATGTACATGCTCCATTCACACATGCATGAAATGTGCAACATGCAAAAATGCTTGAAAAATGATTTTTTTTTTTTTTTTAAAAACAGCTAATGAACATTTGCCCCAACAATATCTGCTTATTTAGGCATCACGATGCCTTCGAGGCGGAGTATCACATTTATTACGGGCGATGTACGTACATTGTTGCCCGATCTACCACACTTATTCGGAGTGTAAAATAGGTAACAAAAAGTTTAGAAATATCCCTCCATGTGTTCCTATTTTCGGTATATCTAACGGAAATTCGGGATGGCTTTGCCTAGGTTCACTATATGAGGGTGAATCGGTTCTAAGGCCCCGAATTGTTCCTCACTGTCGCCGGTGAAGGCTAGTAAGGCACCCCGATAAAAGCGGGTTCAATTCGTTAGAGTATATTTTCCTATGCCCATGCGGAGGATCATCACGAAGGCATTAGGTACTTTATACTCCGAAAGTGTTTCACTAGCCCATACGGAGGATCAATCACGAAGGCTTAGTTACTTTACTCCCACTTAAAAGGACGGAACCCGGGTAGAGGATTCATGTTATGCAAATGCACGTGTAGTGTGTGTGGAGGAATATCAAACCTTTCACTACCTATTCTACAAACCTTATTCTAAATGCCCTAGCAATTAAAACATTCAAGAATAGTGTAACGCATTAACCAACAAGCAATTATAATATACAACCTTAAATAACTAGAGAACAATAATAAAATGCATGCACATGAGTATGAACATATTTAAAAATATTTTATTATTTTCAAAATTCTCCTTATTAAAAAAAAATATGGGAATTAAAATTAGATACCAATAAAACCAACAAAACCGAGACTTTGATAACACACGACTAATTCTAGGCCTGACTCTCTAATAATCCCCAGTGGAGTCGCCAAGCTGTCGCAACCTAAAAAAAAAATAACGACGAGTCTCATCGCAAGACTTTATTATTCGTTAGGCGTGACATTAAAAAAAATCGAGGAAAAGTCGACTTAATTCCTCTAGAAAAATGAAGGTTTTGAAAATGACCTTAAAAAAGACATGGAGTCGCCACCAATCTTTTTTAGCTAGGTGTGATCGGCCACCTATTAAAACCGGTTTTATAAAATATTTTAAAAATTAATTAAAACATTTTAAAAACCAATTTCAAGTCTGCGTTTTAAACCAGAGAAATCAAAGAAGCGGGTTCGGGAGTCGGTTACGTGTGGGGAAGGATTAGCACCCCCACAACGCCCGTATAAATCGGTACCTTATTAATCGTGTGTTATCTCAAGTCTCGGTAAAAAGTTGGTTTTAAATTTAGTATTTCAAGTTAATTCCCAATTTAAAGAAAAATAATTTCATTTTTTTTATTGAAAATGATCCAGAATTTATAGATTCAAAATTTTCCTATATTTCCCAACAAACGTGGCAAAATATAGAAATTTTTATTAGTTTTAGAAAACTTTCCGAATCATTCTCTTTTTTGAAAGAAAGATATTCCTTTATTAATGATAATTGATGATATTCCCTCCAGCAAACCCGGTAGAGAACTCATGAATTATTTTAACTCGGGAATATCTTTATTTTTATTGAAAACCATTATCTTTTGAAAACATTTAAAATAAATGAATACGTATATGCTAAATAAAGATAACTAAATAAAAGCATAGGATATCATGAAATATTCGAAACCATATAATAAACCATGTAACATCAAAAAATATAAATCAAAATAACAACAATATCATAGAAATTATTATAGCAAGAATCACATATTATATAAAATGCATGAATATAAAAATGCAATGCATGAAATGTATTTTTTTCCTTTAATTAAGGAAATCCGTATATCTAAAAAGATATCCGGCTACCTTAGGAAAATATGTCAAATTAAATATTCTAAAACCAAAATACTTTGTGATTGTTTGAAAACAATTTTGAAAAGCTTGAATTAAAAATAAAAACTGGGCTAATTTCTTTAAAATGGCTCTAATTTCCTAAGTTTAAAAAATCCGGACTTGACTACCCTTAACCCGGGACTTGAAAAACCATTTTTAGAGTTTGAAAAGGCTTAGAAATTACCCTAAGTCAGTAGCTAACCCTTCTAATCAGCCCACTCTAAGTAAATTAACCAAAACAGAAAATTGTTTTTTTTTTAAATTCAATTCTGACTCCACTGTCCAGTTTTAATCCACGAATTTTTATCCTATTTTTAAAAATTCCAAAAATTCTAAAAAAAATACTGGAAACTCAGAACATGTAAAACTACACGAAAAAAAATCGGCTTAATTTTCGAATCAAAGATGAATTCCCAGAAAAATCAGAGATGTACGAGTTTTTGGAGGAGAAAAAACTGCTTTGTTTTTCTTTAAATTCAATTCTGACTCCACTGTCCAGTTTTAATCCACGATTTTTTACCCTATTTTAAAAAATTCCAAAAATTCTAAAAAAAATACTGGAGACTCACGACATTTAAAACTACACGAGAAAAAATCGGCTTAATTTTTTGATCAAAGATGAATTCCTAGAAAAATCAGAGATGTACGAGTTTTTGGAGGAGAAAAAACTGCTTTGTTTTTCTTTAAATTCAATCCTGACTCCACTGTCCAGTTTTAATCCACGATTTTTTACCCTATTTTTAAAAATTCCAAAAATTCTAAAAAAAATACTGGAGACTCAGGACATATAAAACTACATGAGAAAAAATTGGCTTAAGTTTTTGATCAAAGATGAATTCCCAGAAAAATCGAAGATGTACGAGTTTTGGGTGGAAAAAAAAAACTGCTTTGCCAACACATTTTTTTTGTCTTTGATAAAATCATTTAAAAATAAAAATAAAAATATTTGAAACTCATAAAATGACTTGAAAGCAGTAGCTAGGACTTTTTGAAAGTTAGATAAAAATTGGCTAAGTAAAAAAAATCACAAAGGTAGAATAATCAATTTGACAAACTTAATTTTCCACAAGTGTGCTCAAGAGAGCATGACTTTGAACCATTAATTGGCTCAAGTCATTATTCAAGTGGCATGAACATGAAATGCATGAAACAATGCAGCAAACATAATGCATGAAATGCATGGATCTAAACCTAAATGTAAGGAAAATGCATGACATAAATAATATGGCCTAGACCTAACATGAACTTGCATGGCATTTAATGTAACCTAGACCTAAGACATGCATGGCATTTTCACAAACACAAGGCATGCTTAATTCAAAAATCCAACCAAATATCATGCAAATGCAAAAACCTAACAACTAGCATGACAAAAAATACAACACACAATGCAAAACACATGGAGTAGCCAAATGGCCCCAAGCTCCAACAAGCATGGCATTTTCACAAACACTTGGTATGCTAGCATGAAAAACTAAGTCATAACACAAAAATCACACAAGCATTTTCACAAACACCTAATATACCAAATCTAAAACATGCTCACTAAGATATAAAACAAGAATCATGCAAAGAATCACACAAGCATTTTCACAAACACTTAATATGCTAACTCTAAAACATGCTCAAATTTAAACAACATGAAAACAGAAAATTAAAAATGCAAAAACATGATATCTAAGACATAAATGGCAACAAACAAAGCAACCAAATTAAATATAACTTAAGAACATGAAATAACATAACACTTAAAACATCAAAAACAAAGAAAATAGCATAAACAATATGGTAAAATGAATTGAAACAACAACTTAAAATAAATAATGTAGGCCATTTGGCCATGGTGAGTTTATTGTAAAAACAAAATGTAAAAAAAAATATACTTAAGAAAGGAAATGAAGGAAGAACAAGAAACATTATTTTAAAATGAAAACTCACCAAGTAGAGATTAAAATAGCAAAAAACAAGAATAGAAAATGAAAGTGCAAGAGTTGGTGCTCAAGAGCAACCTCAAGAAGCTAATATTTCAAGCTTTTCTCTTCAAACTTTCCTTTATTTCTAAACTTTTCTTTTTTTGCTCTCAACCAAGAAGATAAAAACTAAGAAAAACTAAGAGAAATCAGCCAAAATGGAAAAGAAGAAACCAAAATCTGCCTCCCCCCCTTAGGGCTGGCAGAAAATGATGCTTATATGGACTCCAAGATGTTGTCATTTTTGTGTAACCTAATTTCAATCAAATGGCCAATAATTCAAGATGAAAAGTCATGAAATTATCACCCTTAGATTAGCATCTCAGCCCTCTCAAGTTACAGCTGTCCAAGAAAAATGTTGACATCTTTTTTCCAGCCCAACTCTGATTTTTTGAAGGGCCCAAAAAGCCCTTTTCGGTTGCTTGGGTGAAATGACCATTTTGCCCCCTCGGATGCAAAATAAATATCAAACGGGCTCCAAATTCAATTTTTATTTTTTTAATACTTCCAAAATAATAAAATATTGAGTTCTGGAAGTTTTCAAAATTATCCGAGTCCGTTTGCTATTTATTTGGATTTTTTCTTCCCAAAATGTCCTTTTATGCCCCTACTTTTTACCATTTTTTAAACGAGCTCCAAATCAAGATTTTTCTTCACCAATCTCTTCAAAATAATTAAAAAGTGTGATCTGGAAGTTTTCATAATTTTTGGAGCTCATTTGGTATTTTTTCGGGATTTATCGGCTTGAATTACTGCATAGGAAGCTCGGGATTTAGCCATTTTGCAAATGAACTCGGAATCAAGATTTTCTTTCGCCAATCTCTTCCAAATAATTTAAAAATGAGATTTACCAAATTTCAGAATTTTTGGAGTCCATTTGCTATTTTTCCGGGATTTATCTTTTTGAATTACTGCATAAGAAGCCCGGGATTTGGCCATTTTGCAAACGAACTCGGAATCAAGATTTTCTTTTACCAATCTCTTTCAAATGGTTTAAGAATGAGATTGACAAATTTTCCATAATTTTCGGAGTCCATTTGCTATTTTTCCCAAATTTTTCCAATTTTGCCCTTTAACCTCCGAAACCCGGTTTTGCTCAAAACAAGTCCGATTTTCAAATTTTCTTCAATCTGAGCCTTGGGCCATCCTTTTTAATCATTCCTCATCCATTGGAGGCTTTGGTCTTACCAAGTCGGGCCATTTCTGTGATTCTTCCCGATTTCACCGAAATCCACTAAAAACCCTAATTCTCGGTTTTCTCCCGGATTGACTTTTCTTTCAGTTTTTCTTGCAAGTGACTTCTCCATTACCCGTAGTCAGTGCTTATCTTTCATTTGGAACCTTCAATTTCGACCAGTTTGATCGTTTAAGCACTTTTCCCCAAATTTCTCGGATTAGGGTTTCCTTTCTACTGAATCTCCAAATCCCAACTTCCGAACTCCATATCTTTCAATGTAGACCTCGGATTATCAAAATTCTTTCGCCATTTTTCAATTGAACTTAAAATCTTGATTTTGAAAGTGGGTTGACTTTTTCAGTAGTTGACTTTCAGGGGTTGACTTTTTTGGGGTTGACTTTTTCGGGGTTGACTTTTTTTCAAGTTTGACTTTTTGTGCTCGCCCTCTTAAACTAAGTCTCGGAGTACCACCTGCAGGATGAAAACAGTCTTTTTACACTTGGGAACATCAATATGGGAAGAAAACATACCTGTTTAGTGGTCCGGACAAAATTAGGTGTCTACATAAACATTAAATGAACATTAAATGAACATATAATAGAACATATTCGCGAACAATTAAAATTATGTTTATGAACAATAAACAAACAAATCTAAACAATTTTAACAAACAAACAAATAAATAAATCAATAAATCAATTTTAAATTGTTATTAAATATAAAATTAATAAAATTAAATTAAATTTATTGTTAAATTATTAAATTTAAGTTATTAAATAATATTAATTATATTATAAGTAAATAAAATAAAATAATAATATTATAATCGAACAATAAACGAGCTTTAAACAATCTATTAAAAAGATGTTAAACGATCCATAAACGAGCTTGTTCGTTAACATAAATGAACTGAACAGACCTTGTTCGTGTTCGGTTCGTTTAATAAACGAACCTTAAAATCATGTTCATAATCGTTTATTTAACTTGATAAACGAATATAAACAAACAAAAATCGAACTGTTCACGAACCGTTTGTCGAACGCTCTGTTCATTTACACTCCTAATTAGTGGATAGTTTGTATGTATGTTTAGTTTTTTTTTTTTTTTTTAAAAGAAGTGAGTAGTTTTTAGTAACAAGTTGATAAATTTTTCAAAATAAAAATTATATAAAAAATTAAAAAGACATTACTATCCTTATTATGTTATTTGATATTATATTTTTTTTGGTTTTTTTTTTTTTTTTTTTTTGTATTTTCCCTAACTAGGTTAGTTTTACTTGAATCGTGACACCAACTTAGTCACTCCCATTATATATAATATAGATATAGATATAATAGAAGTAACTGAGTTTGTGTCACTTGACTCGTGACATCACCTCAATTGAAGAAATTACATAAAAGTTAAAATAAAATTAAGAATATTTTAGTCTTTTAATTTACTTTTACACACATACTTTTTTTAAATTAAAAACTACCCAAAAAAACTATCCATATGTAAATAAAAAAAATCACATATTTAATTTTTTTAAAAGCACCCATAAAGTGAGGGTAAGAAATTCTAGTATATATATATATATTTGAAATAAATTATGGATTTTATTAATTATTATTATTGATTAAAAAGAAGGATCCCTCCCTTCCCTCCTTCGTAACAATTGAGAACTAATATTAACTAGTGAAAGCCTGTGCTTCGTCGCGGGTAGTAAACCCTTTAAATTTGATTTTTGTATTTACTTATTATTACATGTTAAGATATATACATATATATATATATATATATGTGTGTGTGTATATGTATATGTATACCTACATAATATATAAAAATTCTCAATAGATAAATTATTGAATTTTTGATAAGATTCTGTATAATTAGATGGAGGTCAATAACTCTGGCACCAATTGAGGTATATAGTAATATTATTGTGTTTGGTATTTAAAAAAAAACAGTTCCACGATGAGGTAGACATCGCATTGCAAAAAATGTTGCATTAAGTTAGCAATTTCATTACTAATCATATCTAAGAAAAAAAGAAGATTAAATTGATGATAATCAGGTAATTAAGATTAGAAATGCAAGAATTGACACAGTAAAATTTGCACAAGAATATGGACACAATTACAAATATCATGTGATAATTCCTGATGCTTATAATAGTAGTTTTTTTTTTTAAACGAAAGATTTACTTTCTACTTGCATACTAATAAATTTAACCAGTGTTGCCATCATCCATTGCAAGAGAATGGAAAACGATTTAAATTTCCATGAACAATATACTGGATAATGCTCAAGTCTAACAAATTTATTTTTATTAGCAATTTCAAGGCAAACACATTACCATCATCCATTGCAAGCTTGTATACTGTCCCAAAGCCCCTAGTACCTATAATGTCTTCTTCATTCAAAGTTTCCAATTTTAAATGATGTCTTTTGAAGAGTATGGCAAGTCTCCATGAAACATAACAATCTACGCCCTTGAAGCAACAATACCACATTAACAAAGAAACTGGATCTTAGAAAGTAAAGATGAAAATGAAAAACAGCTAGATTTTTCAAAATTGAAGATCAGTCGGAAGAAAACCTCCACTAACATCCATGGCGAGAGTTTTGCTCTCATTTTTACCAAACTTCTTATATAGGAAGCAACCCCAAAAACACATAGTTGCTGATGCACTAATGAGAAGCCTTCTACAGTATTTCCTTTTACCAACTTGATTTTGAGCTTAAAAAAAAGATTGAAATACTAACCAAAGTGAGCTGCCTCAACAAAAAAAAAAAAAAAAACAATAGATCCAAGAATAAAGGCAACAAACTTGTCGGGAATTCAGATTTTGTGGACAAGATTTAAATTCTTTTTTATCCATAATTAACACTGAAATAAGAACCAAACAAATAGAGTTATACATTTTCGGCACATGCAGCTTACCTGAAGTAGGCGATTTGAAATTTGTTGTAGCTCATCTATTGTCATCTGCATGCCACATTCATTTGCTTTCCACATAAATCATGATTTCCAACAAAACTATCAAAAAAAGTGTTAAACTGTTAATTTAGCAAAATAATAGTATAGCAATCTTCTTTGACTTTTCAAGCTGAAGTGGCCAACGGAAGATGAAGATTCTAAAAAATAGAGGTATCAAGATATCAATTAAAAGAGTAACAGTTCCTCGAACCCTCCTGAATGATACTTTTGATGACATAGCATTTAAATAACCAAAGATCTATCGAACAGAGTATAGCAAATTAATAAGTACAAAACATATTCTACTTGCTCCCGCATCCTGGATAACAAATTTATTTTATATTTAATAAGTACAAACATACTAATAAAATAAATATGATTCTACTTGCAAATCAATAGTGCTGAATTTGAACTTACTTGCACGAAAATAGTAAAAATAATAATTTAATAAACATGAACATGAGAGGCTCAAACAAATTAATAAGTACAAAACATCCTAGGAGAGACAAAATTGAGAAATGGCAAGCAAACCCTCCAAAGAAACAATAAAAACTTTATTTTCCTCATAGAATACCCTCTACATGCTGCAGCTCAAAGCTCCATTGGAATAATTATAATGCTAACAAAATACCATTCCTTAGTAATATCTAATGTCTCAATATAAAACCATACTGAGAATGCTACAAAATTCTCATTGTTGTCTTCTCTCAGTCTGCATTTTCTGTGAAGTATGAGTTAATCTGTAAAGCATGCATACAAGTAAATTAATCTGATTGAGAACCTATAAGCAACAAGAAATCATAGCATTAAACAACCTTTGACCATTATATTCCCAATTCATACATGTTCTTTCAGATATTTCACAATACGCGCTTCAAAACTCTCAGCGGTTGTGATAGTGATTGATGGAGTGCATAAGCTACCATCCAGCAAGGATGCTTTACTTGCAGCTTGGTCTTGTGCATATTTCCAGAGAGTATGCAAAAACTCAGAGACAATTATAACAAAATGATCCTGCCAAAAGCCCAAAAGATAATCAAATGAAATATAATATGCAACAGAAGTTTGTATGATATTGTTGACACAGAGAAGTAAACTCAATTGTTTTATATTAAAAATATTCCTACAGTTCATCCTATCTAAGATTAGGGGAAAGGGTACAGAAGCTGGCATACCTGAATTTTCTTAGGTAAATATTGAGGAACATTCCAGCTTGAAACAATATCCATTTTTGACGTATCTTGTGAATTTTCATCAGATCCCGTCAGGATAGTTATACTATCATTAATAAAGCGGCATTATCATAATTTAGACGAACAAGTAGACAAATAAACATAAAATTATCTTGACTACCTATGCAATATGATTTAAAATTGAAAGCACTTTAACCATTTCATTGATCAGATTTCTATTCCAGAAATTGGCATCAGATTCGAAAGTAGAGCAATACATCTGAAGCCATCATAAATACAATGGTCATGAGCAATGTAAGTTATATAACACCCATGCCAGGCTAGACAGCGGCATCACCTTATAGCCTATCACTGCTGGATCAGATTGGCAATTCTCCAATACATAGATAAAGGTACGAAAAATAAAATCTAGTGGAGAATTCACACTAATTTGGTTTTGAGACTATCAAGGCATTGAAATTTCATTAAGGCTATATTCTCAAGATATAATACCTGAATTTGTTGCTCTAATTATATATAATTACAGCATATATCAATCCCATGTGCTGTAATGAAATTACTAAACCATAAAAAGAAATTCATACCTGATCCATAAAAAGCAAAGAATGCTAGAAGTGAATTGGCTCAAGCTCAATCCACTCAAATAGCTCTCTACCAATCCACAATAGAAATTTAAAATATATAAATATATGTCCCAAAAACATACAAACAAAATGACAGGTATGCGTAGAAGCTTCTTGGCAAAGACCAACCTATGCTGCAGAGCTTTTAGCAAGCTATCATAATAAGCTTTGGCTGCTGAGATATCGTATTTGCCCCTAAAATGATTCGAACCTAAATCAACTCTAAGTTTTCTTTTTTAACTCGACTGGCCCCTTAATTACCACCTCTAGTTTTCCCTCATCTAGAAGATCTCAAATCAAATTACTTACAAATGCACAGCCTATATCTCAAACTTTCTATTTTCCAACTACAGACCCAACAAAATTGCCCAGAAATCATTTGGGTTCATTAAGTGAACATCAAAATCGCACATAAATTCATCCTTTCATCATGCCAGCCATCCATTATCATACACTTAGCTGGCAATATATCGTAACTAATAAATAAATACCTGATTGCAATAACTTCATTGGATTAATCAGTTCTTCTATACATGAAAAGTAGTACTATGTCATCAACTTGTTGCCTCAAATCCGGCAACAATGAGAACTCAATCGAATTGAGAAGTGCATAAATGATCAAACATACTTAAGATTTACCTGGAGTGACGTACCTTTCAAACAAGAAACACGAATTTCAACATCCCTAGTTCAAGTAGCCGTGAAAGTCATCTTAGCTCTCACAAAAACTAAAATCAGTTGCACCATTATGCTATTATAGGTAAGAGATAGGAACAGATCCCGTGAAATCCTTTCTTAATCAAAGCGCATCACAGAAAGAAGCTGGGGAAAATCACAGATCACGTTGCACAAATATTTACATGCAATTATCATTTGATACTTAATCTCCCACTTTTAAGAGTACTACCAGCACTGCAATTTACTAAAGGGTTCAAATGTATAAAAGGTTCTTGCATGTTCCCATAGTCAAATACTGTATGGAATTGGCCCATAAAGACGTCGCCCAGGATCCTGTATATCAATGAATATTAGTATGACTATCATAGTATCCAATATTTGCCAGCCTAAAAGTAAACGATTAATATGAATATAAGTTAATCATAGACAATATGATTATCCTTGGATGTATATATGGACAAGTAAAAAGAATACCAGAGAGGTCCGCGATGAGGTGGTACATCCAAAGCAATGAATCCACTAATGCATTGAGCTACATCTCCCTTACCCACTTTCAAGATATATTGATTCCCATCACTAAAAAAAGGATAGAGGTCAGGAACAAAGAAAGAATCACTGAACACTAACATGCCATTGCAATTTGCAACCAAATCAGCAGAATTAAAATTCATTACTTAGACCTATCCAAACCCATGGACATATAATTATTGATATCCATGATGGTAAAAGTTACTAGAGGTAAAATGATGACAACCATGATGATCATGAATCACATCAAAGGAAAATACCAAAATACCTTACAAAAATTCAGCATAATATATCATACCCACTCAGGACAAGATCTGTACTGAAAAGAAAAAATGTTTTCAGATAAAGTTGTTGCATAGAACTTTTGCCAACAGAAAATACTAGACTAAAATCCAACCTTAGGAAGAAAAGAAAAAGGAAAATACAACTACATGGAGGCTAATGTATTTCAGGTATAATTATTGCCAACATAGTGATACCCCTGAATCCGTTTGAATCAATAAAACAATTTCATGATCGGATCTACATTCAGATTTCATAAATCCACGTAAAATTGACAATAGCCAGATGCCCTAATCAATAAATTTAGGCAAACAGACCCCAAAACTAAAAAATCAAAACCAATTCAACATACCCATGAGTTCTCAAAAGTCTCATTTGTTGGCCCGTGGTGCAAACTGAAAGCAAAGACACTCGCTATTCTGATCCTCACTAGTTGGCCTTTCTTTAACCTATCAAGCGCAAAATTAACCTCGTCAACATGTTCCATCATTTCCCCGAATTCTTAAGCCTCCATCGGGGTCGAAGTCGGAGAAATCCAAGGAATAGAAGAATATCCTACATCTTTCTTGATTTGGTTTATTTTCATTCATTCTCGTTAATGGTCGTCTCTGCTGTCGGTTACTCCACCGTAACCCAAAAACAAAAATTAAAATTTAAAAAAGGGGGTGAAATTAGAGGAGTGAAAGGCACAAAAATCAAAAGGAAAGGGAAGTATGAAGTTTGAGGTTGGACGTGAGAAATACCTGTAGACACCTAATTTTGTTCAGGCCCCCTAAACCAGGCAAATTCTTTTTTCAACTTCCCAGAACGCAAAGAGACTTCCACCATTTCATGAATGGGTCCCCAAGACTTTGTTTCGGAGGTCAGCAGAAAGGTCAACTCAAAAAAAGTCAACCCCAAAAAATTCAATCCTAAAAAGTCAACCATTGAAAAAGTCAACTCGCAATCAGAATTGAGATTTGAAGTTGAATTGAACAATAGTGAAAGAATTTTGATAATCCAAGGTCTACAACGAAAGATATAGAGTTCGGAAGATGGGTTACGGAACTTTAATTTAGGGGAATACCTAATTCGGCCAATTTGGGAAAAAGTGCGTAAACGATCAAATCGGACGAAATTGGAGGTCCCAAATGGAATAAGATCAATAACTACGGATTTTGGAAACGAAGTTGAAGGAATTTGCGATTTGAAAGAGAATAAGGATTTAATAAGAAATTCCCGGATTGTACAGAGATGACCCGATTCGATAAAATTGATGGCCCCCAGTAGATAAAGAATGAACAAACAAAAATAGCCCAAGGCTCAGTTTGAAGTGGATCCCAAGGAAGAGTCGGTTAGAATAAAAACAAAAAAATGAGAAAATTCTCGGTATTGAAAAGGGGAAAACTAAATCGGAGGGGAATTTGGTCGTAAAAATTGGGTGTTTTCGGACCAACTCAAATTCAATATATGAAAAAAGTAGTAGAAAAAAAAAATCCGAAAATCGGACCCATTTTGAGTAAAACTGAGGTTTTAGAGGTTAAAGGGCAATATTAGAAAATCTGGGAAACATAGGTCCAGAGCTCAGAAAATTATGAAAACTTTCAGATTTAAATTTTATATCGTATGTAAGGGATCGGTGAAGAAAAATCCAGAATCGAAGCTCAAATAAAAAAGACAAAGTTCGATGCAGTAACCCTGAAAATCCAAAAGAAAATTCCGGGAAAAATAGGAAACGAACTCGAAAAATTATGAAAACTTCCAGATCTGAGTTTTATATTTTTTGGAAGAGATTGGAGAAAGAAAATAAAAATCAGAGTTCAAATGAAAAAGGGCAAAGTTCTAGTGTACTAACCTGAAATTCTAAAAGAAAATTCTGGAAAAAATAGCAAACGAGCTCGGAAAATTATGAAAACTTCCAGATCTGAGTTTTATAATTTTTGTAAGGTATTGGTGAAGAAAAATACAGAATTGGAGCTCAAATGAAAAAGGCTAAATTTGGGAGGCATTAAACCGAAACTTTAGAGAAAAAATCGTGAAAAATAGAGAATGAACTCGGAAAGAACCAAGTTTTCTATTGGATGGGATGAGTTGGAAAAGAAACATCCAAAATTGGGGTCCATTTGCAATTAAATAAAGTTTGGGGACCAAAATACAATTTTACCAAAGAAACCGAAAAAGTCCAATTTGCAAATACATTTTTTTGAATGGCCTGGAAATTTCCATGCCATTTATGGCCAGTAGCTGATCAAGGGGAGGGGGTGTGCTCATCATGGATCAAATGGCCAAGGATGAATAGCAAGATGACATTTTTACAAGGACTAGATTCTCCACTACATTGCCTACATGGCATTTTAAGCCAATGAGAAAGCTCCAATTTGCAAAGCCATGTGAAGGAAAGGAGATGGTGCCAAGTAGGATTAAAAATGCCATCTAGGAAGATATTTTAATAGGAGGCCATATGATCTTGACAAGTGGACAATATATTTTGTAGAGACAAGGGGACAAGAATTATCTAGGTGGCATTGTTAGCCAATGTGAGGCTAGGATTCCCTATTTTTAAGGGAAGCACCATGCAAACAAAGGACAAGCTCCCTATTTTTAAGGGAAATAGGCATTTAGGGGGGACATTTTTGGCCATGTGGCAAAGGATGTTGGAGGAGCATGGGAAGCATGACAAGGGTAAAAAAAATAAAAGCCACACACACTCTCTATTATACAAGAGGCAGCCGGCCATAGTGAGAAAAAGGGGGAGTCATTTTTTTTCTTAAGACAATTTCATTCTTGAGATAAAAGGAAGAAGAGAAAGAAAAGAGAAGAGAAAATTTTGGCAACTTTGATTTGGAAAGCAATAGCTAGGTAGTTATCATCTCCTTTCATCTTCTTTATTACTTTTCTTTGATGTTGTGATTTCTTTTCTCCTCTTTTTGTTCATGTGATTTGTAAACTTTTGATGAATAAAAAGGTTTTCAAAAATAAATTTTAAAGGTTTTCTATCCTTTATTCTTCATTATTTATCAAATAACCAAGTTGTCAATTTTTTTTACATGTTTTGAGGCCTTGGCCGAACCTACCTTGATGGTTTTGTGCTTGTTCTTGCTTGATATTGCTTGCTTGGTTGGTTATGTTCATATTTTTCATTCATGATTGATCTTTTGTCATATAATTGTGAGCTGTAAAATCATGCATTTCATGACAACTAGGATTTTGGCCAAGATCAACCAATGATCTCAAGCCAAAAATCCCTTGCCTCCACTAGTTGAGAGAGTGATATTTTAGATTGGGTATTCTGACTTTGGAATTTTTTTAACTATTCATCCATGGTTAAAATAAATTGATTTTTGTATTGTATACAGTAGTCATTTAGTGGATACCATGGTATTTTTTCCCATGATTTTCAGATTTTTTTATCATTTTTGAAAAAATGGTTTTTGACAAAGCAGTTTTAACTCAATTTCTTGATTTTGGTAAAATTCAGTCATGGTATCCTTGCTCCAAAAATTAAGCTGATTTTTTTCCATGGAGGGCAACATGTTCTAGGTCTACCCTAATATTTTTAGATTTTTCTGAAATTTTTTAGAAGGGAAAAAAATAGGTTTTCAAAACTGCTAGTTGCTTTTTTCAGAAATAATAATTTTTTGTTTTTGTTTGGATATAAAGAGGGAGTTGATTTGGGATATTATTTACTATCTTAGGCTAATTTCCAAGTCATTTCAATCATGAAATTTGATTTTATAAAACTCGGGTCAAGGCGGTCAACCCGGGTTTCAAAACTAGGAAAATAGAGCCTTTTTAAAGGAGGGGGTTCGGCCATGAGGCTATTTTCATCAAAAATTCTAATTTTTTAAAAATCCGAGTCCAAAGTCTTTCGATCTGATTTAAGTTTCTTCCAAAGGTAGTTGGATACCTTTTTAGGTATACGGATGTCCTTACTTCCAGGAAGAAATACATCTTCATGCATTGCATTTTTAAAATGTTTTTAAATTTTAATTTGACATAAAACGTGTGTTTTGGTTTCCTAAGCATTTGGCGAGAATTGGTTCCTAATCTTTGCCGGGTTGCCGGGAAGGTTAGGAAATTATTCAGCACAAGTTTTAATGAAATTGAAAGATATTAGATTTTGTTTTATTCAGAATCATATAAATGTCATAAGAAGGAAATATTATTCGAGCTTTATCGGGTTTGCCGGAGAGTGTGATATTATTTTCCGATATATGCTATTTGTATGATTCCTCACATGAAAATTACATGTCCATGAATATTCCATGTTGATGTCATTTTATATTCGTGTTGCCTTAATTAGATTTTGCCATGTCATTCACATGCCATGTCATCTAGATTATGCCATGTCATTCATTCACATGCCTTGTCATTCACATGCCATGTCATTCATATGCCATGTTATTCACTTACATGTCCTGTCATCTAGATTATGTTATGCCATTCACTTACATGCCATGTCATCTAGATCATGCCATGTCATTCATTCATGTTCCATGTCATTTAGATCATGTCATGTCATTCATTCATGTGCCATGTCATTCATATGCCATGTCATTCGTTCACATGCCATGTCATTCATTTCAGTATGCTATGTCATTCGGCCATGTCACCATTTGCTCATGACATGTCATCTACGCCATGTCATCCATAGATTAGGTCATGTATATGTTATGTCATTTTGTTTGCCATATCGATTTCATTCACGTGACATTCATTCTTATGCCAAGTCATTCATATGCCATGTCATTTTGTTTGCCATGTTAATTTCATTCACGTGACATTCATTCTTATGTCAAGTCATTCATATGCCATGTCACTTTGTTTGCCATGTTGATTTCATTCACATGACATTCATTCTTATGCCAAGTCATTCATATGCCATGTCACATTGTTTGCCATGTCGATTTCATTCACATGACATTCATTCTTATGCCAAGTCAGTCATATGCCATGTCACTTTATTTGTCATGTCGATTTTATTCATTCTTATGCCATGTCATTTTGTTTGCCATGTCGATTTCATTCACATGACATTCATTCTTATGCCATGTCATTCAAATACATGTCATTTCATTTGCCATGTCGATTTCATTCACATGACATTCATTCTTATGCCAAGTCATTCATATGCCATGTCACTTTATTTGTCATGTCGATTTCATTCACATGACATTCATTCTTATGCCATGCCATTCATATGCCATGTCATTTTGTTTTCCATATCGATTTCATTCACATGACATTCATTCTTATGCCATGTCATTTACATGCCATGACATTCGTTTGCCATATCATTTTCATGCCAAGCCATTCATTCTTATGCCATGACATTCGTTTGCCACATCATTTTCATACCATGTCATTCATTCTTATGCCATGTCATTCATATGCCATGTCATTTTGTTTGCCATATCGATTTCATTCACATGACATTCATTCTTATGCCATGTCATTTATTTTGCCATGTCATTTGGTTCGCCAAGTTTATGTTTGCTATGTCGGTTTCATTCACATGACATTCATTCACATGCCACATCATCCAGATTATGCCATGTCATTCACTCATGTTCCATGTCATTTACATGCCATATGATTCATTCACACGCCATTTAGTCTTGTGGCTACGTCATTTAAATTTTGTCATGTCATAATAAATTAACCGCCATGCCATTTTAATTATGCATGTTATACATTCATGTTTTAATTCATACATCCATGATCATTTAAAAATTTGAAAATTGATGTTTTAATAAAATAAGACAATATCCCCGAGTTATTATAATTGATGAATTCTCCTTCGGGTCGCCGGGGAGTCATCATCAACTGTATTAACCAAGGAATACCCTTTTAAAAAGGGATGTTGCAGAGATTTCCAAAGACAATAAAAATTCTATATTTTATCGGTTTGCCGGGGAATATAATTTTTTTTTGCAAAATAACAAATTCAGGATCATCTTCGAACAAAAATAGGATTTTTTTTTAAATGAGAATTATTTTTAAATACCAAATCTAAAATCGACTTTTCACCGAGACTCGAGATAACACATGACTAATAAGGTACCATTTTATACGGGCGTTGTGGGGGTGCTAATCCTTCCCCACACGTAACCGACTCCCAAACCCGCACTTGTTTTCTTTGGTTCAAAGCGCAGACTTCGAAATAGGTTTTCAAATGTTTTAATTAATTTTAAAATGTTTTTTCAAAAATCAGTTTTAATTGGTGGCCGATCACACCTAGCCAAAAAAGATTGGTGGTGACTCCATTTCTTTTTCGAGGTCATTTTCATACCTTCAACCCTTTGATTTAGAGGAATTAAGTTTTCTTTTCCTCTATCTTCCCCAATGTCATACCTTTTTAAAAAATGACCGATTTGTCCCCGCGACAGGGGCAGAATTATCTTTGGAAATTTCTTGTTTTAAAAAGAAAATGGTTGCGACAGCTTGGCGACTCCACTGGGGACTTTAGAGAGTCAGGCCTAGAGTTAGTCGCGTGTTGTCGGAAGTCTCGGTTTGGTCAATTTTTATTGGTATTTAATTATAATTTCCATTTTTTGTAAAATAAAGAGAATTTTGAAAATAACAAATTTTCATCTTCATGAACATACATATTATTATTGTGCTCCGTTTATTCAAGTGTTGTGCATTATCATTATTTCTTTGATTGACTAATGCTTTCTTTCATTTGATTCAGTTTTTTATTATAATGCATTGTTGGGGTATTTTTTAAATTATGGGTTGTAAAATAGTAGTGAAAGGTTTGTTGTTCCTCCTCACACACCATACTTGCATTTGCATAACATGAGCCCTCAACCCGGGTTTCGTCCTTCTAGGTGGAGTGAAGTACCTACGCTTCGTGAGGTGATAACCTCCGCATAAGATAGCGAAACACTCATGGGGTACAAATTACCTACGCTTCTTGAGGTGTTAACCTCCGCATAAGCCTGGAAAATGTATTCTAACAAATTGAATCCATTTTGATCGGGGTGCCTTACTAGCCTTCACCGACGACAGTGAGGAGCAATTTGAGGCCTTTTTTTAGAACCTAATACCAATCCATATAGTAAACCTAGGCAAAGCCATGCTCGTTTTATGTTAGATATCCCGAAGTTAAGAAACACTCGGATGAACATTTCTCACCTTTTGCTATTTATTTTATGACGCTGTTATGATTATTTTTTCCCTGTACTGACTCGTGTTTTGTTTTGTTTTGGTTTCTATCCCATGCATCATAATCATTTAGGAGATATTTGCCTTAAGCCGAGTGCCAACTGAAGGGGTTTTCATTATAATCATGGAACGTTAAGACCTTCTGCCTGTATCAGTGGTTAGCAAGACATATGAAGAGGTCAGGATTGAGTCCGAGGAAAATCAGGGGAACAAAGGAGACTTTTTGGCCGTTGGTTTTGTGTCTGCACTTCCTGAGTTAGTTCACTTGGATTTTGTTCAAAATGACTTAACAGAGTTAGAGGAAATTTGGAGACAGTGGGGAGTTGCAAGGAAAGAGGAGTTCATCGGGAAATATGGTGACATAGCTATACTCCTTTCGGTCAAGGTGGACGAGCAGTTGATCAGGGCTATAGTACAGTTTTGGGATCCTTCATATCGATGCTTCACTTTTAATCAGGAAGATATGGTGCCTACCATTGAGGAGTATTCTATCTTGCTCTGTGTTGAGTCAGCGAATCCGAATAAAATCTATTGGAAAGAGCAGAAGACATCAAGCTGTTGAAAGAAGCTTTCCAAAGTGATGGGTATAGAGTTTCTGATTGATTCTCCACAAATAAAGAGGAAGGGTTCAAGTGACTTCATTCCTTAGGTAGTTTTGTGGAACTATATCAAGAATAACCCGGATGATGACCGTGTTGTGGATGTCTTTGCCTTAGAAATTTATGATTTAGTCCTATTCCCGAAGGTAGAAGGTCACATCGAAGCAGCCGTGGTAGATCTCTTCGATCATTTGGACAAGCAAATCGACCCTTCCCCTGCCATTCTTGCTGAAATGATCAGGTGACTCAGTTACTGTCGAAGAAGAAGTAGAGGATGTTTCGAGGTTTGTGTACAGCTCCTGCATGTCTGGATTTAGAGTCAGTTTTTGGGTGATGATGGTAGGAAACTTCGCCCTTACATAAAGACTTTTAGTCCCCTCCGAGAATTCAACAAGGAAAATGGTCAAAGAAAGGGGATAAGAAGCAATGGATCAAGACTCTCCGTCACTTAAGTAGAGAAGATGTAACTTGGAGGGCTCCATGGATACCACTCAGGTCAATCTTGTACTGTTGTGATGAAAATTTATGGGTTCCACTGTTGGGAATCTGGGGGGCCGTCAACTATGCACCATTACTAGTACGGAGGCAATATGGATCCAACAGTTTATCACTATGACTCATGAGCTTATTTCGATGGAGTTCTCTTATGGTGGGTCTGGATATATGGGAAAGATACGTGAAGTTATCAAGGCATGGAAGAAACTACACCGGTCGCAAGTGGGTAGGTACACTGACAATGCTACCCTGGCATATTAGGTATGTAGAGCTAGGAGGGTGCGTGATATTGTGCTTTCTACCGAAGATACCTCTGTTCATCCGGTAACACTTCAGCTAGAACCCGTAGTGTCGATAGAAGTTGAGATTGTCAGGCAAGAGTTGGAAAAGGACAAAGGGAAACTAAAGCACGAGTATGAGAAGATTCAAGAGAAAGTCAAAGATTTGAGGACCGACCTTGAGATCCAAGAGGCCAAGACACGAAAAGTGGCTAAAGAGCGAGACACGACACAATCCGACAAAAATGATTTTGCATCAAGAGAACAAGCCAAAGGGAAATTTATTGGGACTAACAGACCTCTTGGTACACATGAGAAAGAGATAGAAAAGCTTCAGAAAGAATGGGAATTCTGGAAGGGCAAAGCTAAGGAAAGCAAGGAAAAGGAGTCCAAATTTGCTCATAAGCGGCAAAAGTAATGTGATGCACGCTTATTGGTTTCGACCAAGTTGGAAAGATGCCTGCAAGAGAATGAGCTGCTGAAAACCAGATTCGGAAATGAGAGGGAAAAGACATCCATGCTGCACAAGGAGAATGAGACACTCTGTGCGACCATTCAGACCCTAGAGCATCAGTTGCAAGCCTAGAAGGCTGACATCACTGCCATCATTCGGGAATGCCGAGAGAGGGAGACCGAATGGAGCCAAGAAAATGGCTTAGCTATAGATGCTAGCATGAGGTGGAAGACAGAAACTTTGGGGAAACAACAGTATATAGATCACCTGACCAGTTAGATCCGCAAGGCCGTGAGTAAGGCAAAAGAGATTGTGAAGAAAGCGAAGACATTGAGACAGGATGTCAACCCGACCAGGAAACATGAACAGCATCTATTGAACTTCCTAGAGGAAGCACAAGACCAGTATGAGCATATCAAATATTTCTATGTAACCCGAGATTAGGAGATTATATGTAACAAGTTTCTATGAATTAATGAAAAACCTTTGTGTTGGAATTTGATCTGAAGGCAAATACAATTACTTGCATCATTTCATACAACTATAAAAGCATAGATACATTCATTAATTCAGTTGTTTGATCAGTCATGTATTGATTCATTTATTAATTCCTTGCACACATTTAATTAATAAAAAGGAATAATGTGTCATGAAATTCTAATCCGTGGTATCTACACCAAGGTTTAAAAATTGGCAAACACCCAGAGAAAAGCACTCTGCGTCATTATAATACTCGATCGAAAGTCAGGATCATGGAGAATGAACAAGCTGCCCAGATAGAAAGAATGAAAAGCACACAGGACGAGTTAAGGGAACAGCTAGCCAAATCTCAGGCCGAATCAAGAGATCAGATGATTAAGTTAATGGAACTGGTGTCCGTCGTAGTTGAAGGAAAGGGACACACAGAAAATTCAGTCCTAGGATTAGAATTAGGAAATCAAGAGGGCAAAGAGGGTTAGCAAGAAGCCGTACTGACAAACGGCCAATCTTCACAGGATACAGAAATTCTGGCAGTTGAAATGCCTTTCATGAATGTTCAAACCAACACAGGGGCATAGAAACAAATGCCAATCGGGGTGAATCTTGGGGCAATCCCATTGAACCCTATCGAGGTCCTAGATCTAGATGATCTTGCCGAACAAGAAAAGAGGAAAATGACGGAACTAAAAAGGGTTGAAACGACTGAATCAAAAAAGAAGTATCAGCTATTAGGAGAAAGGTTGAGGCTGTGGAAGGGGCTGAGCTGTTTGGAAGCCTCGATGCTAAAGAGATGAGTTTAGTCTCCGGTTTAGAGATCCTACCCAAGTTCAAAATGCCAGATTTTGAAAAGTACAACGGGACCACTAATCCTTCTGCACATTTGACAATGTATTGCCGAAAGATGATCGGGCATGATGGTGATGAGAAATTGCTAATCCACTGCTTCCAAGATAGCCCTACTGGGTCTACCACTCGATGGTACAATAAGCTCATCCGAAGCAAGATCCAATCCTGGACGGATTTGGCTAGGGCCTTCTTGGAACACTACAAACACGTATCTGACATGGTACCTGACCGAGTATCCCTGCAATACATGGAGAAGCAAGCTGCTGAAAGCTTCAAACAGTATGCCCAGAAATGGAGAGACATGGCTACCTAGGTGCAGCCACCGTTGACTGATAAAGAAACTACGGTTCTTTTTATCAATAATCTGAAGGCACCGTACTATAAGAAGTTGGTGGGGAATGCCATTAAAAATTTCACAGATATGGTCATATCTGGAGAGATTGTTGAAACCGCTATCAAGAGCGAAAAGATGGGGAGCGGGGAACAAGTCGCCCACAAGAAAACAACTCCTGCCAAGAAAAAAAAGGGGAGGCTCACGCAGTCAGTTTCAATAACCGACCTTTTTCACATCCAGCACCCTATACACCTTACCCAACCTACAATCCATACTATCCGGCTATAAACAGCCTTACTCAAAACCCTTTTCCCTATACATACATACCACAACAACCATATTCGACTGGTATATCTCCTCAGATAGCCATTCCACCAAACACTACCCCAAACATTCAAAACATTCCTCGAAATGATCAAAGGCCTGTGAGGAATACCCAAAAGGCTCAATATGACCCCCTCCCCACTACTTATAGCGAGTTATACCCAAAGCTCCTATATGGATAACTCGTTGCACTTGTCTATCTTCAGCCTTTAAAATCTCCTTATCCCAAGTAGTATGATTTCAATGCTCATTGCACATACCATGCAGGAATCCAAGGACATTCAACCGAGACTTGCACTTCTTTTAAGTGCAAGGTTAAAAGCCTTATCGATACAGGAATCTTGAAATTCGAACCGAAAAAGGGCCTAATATCGCGGGTAACCCGTTGCCTAATCATACTGAGGCCAAAGTTAACACGAAAATCTTGGGAGAGTTTGAAAATGTGAAACAGGCTGTTAGGAAGGTAAAAATGCCAATGATCAGAGTCTAGGTAGAGATGGTCAAGACTGGGCTGATTAAGCCAAAATCAGATGTGAGGAAAATAGTCAGCCAGTTAGAAAACTTTTGCCAATACCATGAATGTAAGGGGCATGCCATTCAGGGCCGCGAAGAGTTCTTAGCAAAGGTTCAAAAGATGATGGATATGGGCGAGGCCCAGTTTTTTGAAAAGGTAAAGGATTCTAAAATCAGTATGAATGAAACCGGTTATGGGGTGGACAGACCCTTGATCATATACTATGATGATCCAGAGGTAAAGGCTATTCTAGTAGTCGAGGGGCCTACTCCGAAAATGATCATATAATTGCCCTCACCCTTTCCTTACAAAGGGGATAAGACGATTCCATGGAACTATGAATGCAGTATGGCAACGTCGGGATCTTTGAATCATTAGACAACGGCCATGGATGTAACTAAAGTGGGGCATCTAACCCTAAGCAATAGATGTTATGCCACGAGGATAGTTGAACTTGGAAAAACAGGAGCACCTGACAAGAAAAAAATGGTAGCGGGACCAGACCCTATGGTGGTAGAAAAATCTGGGGAAGTGGAAAAGGATCCAGCTCCAGTTAGTAAAGTAAAAGAGTCAATGAATGAGAATGAAGCCTGCGAGTTCTTAAATTTCATCAAGCACAGCGAGTACAGTGTAGTAGAACAATTGCACCGCTAATCGACGAGGATTTCAGTTCTTTCACTATTGTTAAACTCAGAGCCACACCGAAGCGCCCTGCTGAGAATTTTGAACCAGGCTTATGTGGCTAACAACATATCGGTGGAGAAGTTAGACCGATTGGTGGGAAATATCATAGCAGATGATTATATCTCTTTCAGTTATGATGAGATACCACCAAATAGAATAGGATCCACCAAAGCTCTTCATATCACCACTACTTGTAAGGGGCACATTCTACCCCGAGTACTCATCGATAATGGATCTTCTCTGAATGTGATACCTTTGGCAACCTTGTCCAAGCTGCCAATTGATATGACCTACATGCTGTCGAGTCATACTGTTATTAAAGCCTTTGATGGCACTCGTTGGGAGGTGATGGGAGCATCGAGATTCCATTTTAGATAGGCCTTTGTACTTATATGATTGAGTTCCAAGTGATGGACATCACCCCATCTTACAATTGTTTGTTGGGAAGGCTGTGGATTCACTCTGTTGGGGCTGTGCCGTCATCTCTCCATCAAAAGCTGAAATTTGTGATGGAAGGACACCTAGTCATTGTGTCAGGAGAAGAAGATATCATAGCTTCAGCATCCACAGATACCCCTTACATAGAAGTGAAAGAAGATGCTGTAGAATGCTCATTCAGGTTGCTGGAATTTGTCAACGTTGTGTTCGTCAATGAAAGATATAAAATTCCAAAGTTGAGGCAATCCAAGAATACCAGGTTGGGGGTGAAGAGACAGCTGGAAAAAATTGTCGAGCCGGAAAAAGACTAGAAAAATATCTCCAAGGAATGGCCTGAGCCATCGAAGTGGCCGAAAAGAAAGACCAATTCAGTCTCAGGTACCTCCCTAAAGCCCACAAGAAAAGGAAATAAGTTGAGAAGAACCAGAAGAGGAGGGTGGCCCAACTTTCGGGAATGGATATGGAATGAGAACCCATGTCCCTCTAATCCTTCACATTTTTCGCTCAACAGGCCACCAGTTTGGATGTGATGGTTATGCTGGAATGATAAGAAACCACAGGGAATGATGGTCGACATGGCCTAGGGGTTAGTTTAGTTCGGTTCGGGTCGGTTATTTCGGGTTTTACAAACCGAACCGAGGAATTTGATTTTTTCAAATGGGTAACCAAAACCGAACCGTAATAGCTAAAAGATCTGTTATAACCGAACCGTCGTATCTCGATTCGGTTCGGTTATCGGTTTTCCATATTTTCTTGGGCTTTTGGGGTTTTGAACTTTTAGGCTTTATTACATGCTATTTTAACAGGTTATTTATGCCTAACATGCTATTTCCACAATCAAAGTATCTTAGTTTTTAATTTTTTTTTATAGTATTTTTAATTTTGTTCACTAATTTAGAAATAAAATATATATTTTTATATTATAAAAATAAAAAATAATTAAAAAATAGAATTCGGTTCGGTTCGATTCGATTCGATTAATTGCGATTTTTTGACTTATGAACCGAAAACCGAACCAAATAAACCGAACTAATAACCGAACCAAATTAAAAAAAATCGAACCGAAACTGAATCGAACACTACGGTTCGGATCTGTTTTCAGTTTTCTCGGTTTTTTTGCTCAGCCCTAGCATGGTCGAAACAGATGAGCTGGGAGAGGAAGGCAATAGTTGGATGGTGGGCCCGTGGCCTTCGGGTTATGAGTTGTTGACCAATTGGAGTGTGATTGAACTTCCCATATTTTTTAGGTCTACTCCAGTGTAATGCTTGAATCAACCTTAATTGCCTCTGCCCAAAGGCATTAAGAACTTTGTATGGGCTCATGTTTAAAACTTATCATTCAAATAAATAACAATCACTATGCATTTTTTTCATATTGATGTGTCCACATTCTTTCATTATTATTGCCTATATGCCTTCCTATATTTTTTTTCCCCACCTATTTACAGGTGCCCGAATACGGAATATGAGGACGTTCTTGTCAATAATTCTAAAATTGATTTTGAAAAACCCATCTGTACGGGTGATTTCGATGCTAACAAAGATGTCGAGGACTATGATTTGCCTCCAGATTTGTTGAGAATAATAGAACAAAAGGAAAAACAAGTATTGCCTCATAAAGAGCAGTTGGAAGTGATAAAATTGGGAAATAGGAAAGAAATAAAAGAAGTCAAGATTGGGACTGCCATTTCACCATTGATAAAGCAAGATTTGATAAGTCTGCTCTAGGAATACGCGGATGTGTTTGCATGGTCCTACCAAGACATGCCTGGGTTGGACCCTGATATCGTGGTTCACAAACTTTCGTTGAAACCAGATTGCAAGCCGATTTAGCAAAAATTGAGAAGAATGAGGCCCAGAATACTGTTAAAGGTGAAAGAGGAAGTGAAAAAGTAATTCGATGCCAGATTCTTGGAAGTGGTGAAATACCTGAAGTGGGTACCCAACATTGTCCCAGTTCTGAAGAATGATGGCAAACTATGGATGTGTGTCGATTATCGGGATCTGAATAGGGCGAGCCCTAAAGATAATTTTTTGTTTCCCCACATTGATACTCTGATAGATAATACCGCCAAGAATTCTGTGTTTTCCTTCATGGACGGGTTCTCAGGGTATAATCAGATTAAAATGGCACCAGAGCATATGGAGAAAACCATATCTGTGATGATGTGGGGAACCTTATACTATAAGGTAATGCCATTCGGATTGAAAAATGCTACGGCGACATATCAAAGAGCTATGGTAACTTTGTTCCATGACATGATGCACAAAGGGATCGAAGTTTATGTCTATGATATGATCACAAAGTCGCAAGGAGAGAACGAACACATTGCGAATCTTAAAAAGCTTTTTGAAAGGTTGAAAATTTTCCAACTTAAACTCAACCCGGCAAAGTGTACTTTCGGGGTCACTTTGGGAAAGCTACTGGGCTTCGTTTGTTAGCCAGAAAGGGATTGAGATTGATCCTGATAAGGTGAAAGCTATTCAGAGCTTACCTCCACCTCGTACTCATAAGGAAGTAAGAAGCTTTTTGGGTAGGTTGAATTACATCGCTCGATTCATCTCTCAACTGACTGATAAGTGCGACCCAATCTTCAAGTTACTCCGAAAGCGTGATCCAAGGGAATGGGATGAAGAATGCCAGATAGCCTTTGATAAGGTCAAGTATTATTTGTCAAACCCACCGATACTAATGCCACCAGTCCCAGGCAAGCCGCTGATATTGTATTTGTCAGTATTTGAAAGGTCCATGGGATTTGTGCTGGGGAAACATGATGAAACCGGAAAGAAAGAATAGGTCATCTACTGTTTCAACAAGAAGTTCACTGAGTACAAGTTGAACTATTCGTTGGTAGAAAGGCTTGGTTGTGCTCTAGCCTGGACAGCCCAGAGGCTCAGACAGTACATGTTATATCACACGACATGGCTGATTGCAAAGCTAGATCCCTACAAATACGTATTCGAGGTGCCTTCATTATCAGGAAGAACGGTGAGATGGCAAGTGTTGCTTTCTAAATATGATATTGTGTATGTGAGTCAAAAGGCTATAAAGGGTAGCGCGATAGACAAATTCCTAGCAAGTCGAGTGGTGGAGGATTACGAGCCTCTGGATTTTGATTTCCCTGACGAAGACCTAATGTGTGTTTCGCAAGAAGAAAGGACTTTCTCTGAGAAGAAAACTTGGAAAATATATTTTGACGACGCTTCTAATGCCATGGGGCACGAAATCGGTGTAGTGCTCATATCCCCTGAGGAAGATTATTATCCTTTCACTGCCAGATTGGATTTTGATTGTACGAACAATATCGCTGAGTATGAAGCATGTACTATGGCCTTCGCGCTGCCATAAAAAGAAAGATCAAAACACTAGAGGTCTTTGGAGATTCAGCCCTGGTAATATATCAATTGCGCGAAGAATGGAAAACCTGGGATGCAAAGTTAATTCGATATCAGGAGCTTATATTGAGCTTGATTGAGGAGTTTGAAGAGATGGTTTTTAATTACTTGCCCCGAGAAGAGAATTGAATGGCAGATGCCTTAGCCACTTTATCATTAATGTTTAATGTGAATGAAGGGGCCGAAGTTGTGCCAATCAAGATGAGCATATACGAGTCTCCTGCCTACTGCTTGAGTGTCGAAGAAGAAGGAGAAAAGTCACCCTTGGTATTACGACATCTTGCAATACATCAAGAGTCAATAGTACCCTGAACCAACAACGAAAAATAATAAGAGAACCCTGAGAAGAATGGCAATGGGTTTTGTCTTAGACGGTGAAATATTTTACAAGAAAGAGAAAGACCAAGTTTTGTTAAGATGCGTTGTTTCTGTTGAAGCTCAAAGAATCCTCGAAGAGGTCCACAAAGGGATATGCGGCACTCACGCCAATGGCCACAGGCTGGCTAAACAGATTATGAGAGCAGGATACTATTGGCTAACTATGGAAGGGTATTTCATTAATTATTCCCGAAAGTGCCATAAATGCCAGATATATGCAGACAAGATTCATGTGCCGTCATCGCTGCTGCACGTCATGAGAGCTCCCTAGCCATTTTCGATATGGGGAATGGATATGATCAGGCCCATTACCTCGAAAGCTTCGAATGTGCACCGTTTCATCTTGGTGGCCATAGACTACTTCACAAAGTGGGTAGAAGTAGCTTCTTATGCTAATGTGACGAAGTCAGTGGTGTGCAGATTCGTCAAGAAAGAGATTGTGTGCCGATATGGACTTCCAAAAAGAATAATTTTGGATAATGCTCTCGATCTGAACAACAAGATGATGAGGAAAATATGTACCCAGTTCAAGATCAAGCATCATAATTCGGCGCCTTATCGTCCGAAAATGAATGGGGCAGTAGAAGCAGCCAATAAAAACATGAAAAATATTGTTGAAAAGATGACTGATATGTACAAAGATTGGCATGAGATCTTACCTTTTGCTCTCCATGCATACCGTACTTCAGTTCGCACGTCTACAAGTGCTACGCCATTTTCACTAGTATAAGGGATGGAGGCAGTGCAGCCTATTGAGGTTGAAATCCCTTCACTTCGTGTCTTGATGGAAGTAGGCCTAGAAGAGGCAGAATGGGTTAGAGCTCGCTATGAACAGTTAAATCTCATCGAGGGGAAAAGACTTAAGGCAATTTGCCATAGACAGATGTATCAGAAAAGGATGATCCGAGCCCATAACAAGAAGGTCTGGCAGTTTCGAGAGTGAGAGTTGGTATTACGGAAAGTTCACCCTATCGTGAAAGATCCTAACATAAAATAGGCTCCGAAATGGGAAGGATCCTATATGGTGAAAAGAGCTTTTTTTGGAGGAGGATTGATCTTAACTCAGATGGAAGGTGATGACTTGAGAAATCCTGTGAACGTCAACGAATTGAAGAAATACTATTCCTGAAGAAAATGAAAAAAAAAAGAAAAAAGAAGAAAAGTGTGATACTATACATATGTGAATTCGAATGATTCCAAATGTAAAAGTGAAAATTCCGTGTATCAATTTCCCCTGAGGATTGCTTTTCAATGAGAATATTCGTGCTTGATATGAGAAATGACCATTTTCATATTCTTTTCACTAAGAAGAAATTATCCTTAGTCACAGCTTTGAGCCTTAGGAATTTTTTCTTTCTTTAAACCTTGATCAAGGATCACCCTCCACACTGGGGGCAAATGCGAGGAAAAATCTCCTTCAAAAATATTATTATTATGGCAAAAAGAGCCATCAAAAAAGCAAAAACAAAAAAAGCACACACAAAAAAAACGTGTGAAATCAAGGAATGGGAAATAAAAGCCAAGAATGAAAAGAAACAAAAATAAAAAATTCAATGGAGAAAAGTCCAAAAAGGACGAATGTTTCAAAAATGAAACCTCCTCATGAAATGATCCTTGATCTGATCACCCTTAAACACATTTTGGGCCTATTTATCATTTCTTTCTAAACCCGAACCTTGGCCTATATTATGTGCTTTTAAAGTCCATTTTGGTCAAGTTTATGTATTTAATTTGAAGGGTTTTTCTTAGATTTCATCCCATCTTTTGGAATTGTCATTCTTACCATAGATGAATTTAGAATTCTCACATGCATGGTGGAACACAAAAAGAAAAAAAAAAGAAAAGAAAAGAAAAAAGAATGTGTAGACACTTAATTTTGTCCGAACCCTTAAAGGTATTTTTCTTCCTAATGATGTTTTAGAATGCAAAATAGCTCTTCTCATCTTGCAGGTGGTACTCTGAGACTTAGTTTAAGAAGTCAAGCATAAAAAGTCAATCTTGAAAAGTCAACCCAAGAAAAGTCAACTTTAAAAAGTCAACCACTAAAAAGTCAACCATTATTTAAAATCAAGATCCAAAGTTTAATTGAACAATGGTTAAAATATTTTGATAATCCGAGGTCTACAACGAGAAATATGGAGTCCAGAAGATGGGTTACGGAGATTTAATGGAAAGGAAACCCTAGTTCAAAAAATTTGGGGAAAAGTGCTTAAACGATCAAATTGGTTGAAATTGGAAGTTCCGAATGGAAGATAAGCAATGACTACGTGTAATGGAGAGGCCATTTGGAAGTAAAATTGAAGGAAAAGTCAATTTGGAAGAAAATCGAGAATTAAAGTTTTTGGTGGATTTTGGTGAAATTGGGAAAAATTGTAGAAATGGCACGATTCGATAAAATTAAAGACCTCAATTGATGAAGAGTGAGTAAAAAAGGATAGCCCAAGGCTCAGTTTCAAGTAATTTCGAGAAAAGAGCCGATTGAAGGAAAAACAGAGAAACGAGGAAATTCTCGATATTGAAAAAAGGAAAAATCACATCGGAGGGGAATTGGATCGTAAAAATTGGGCATTTTCGGACCAAATCCAATTCAATATATAAAAAAGGCCTAGAAAAGGAAAATCTAGAAATCAGACTTGTTTTGAGTAAAACCGAGGCTTCAGAAGTAGAAGGAAAAATTTGGAAAATTCGAGAAAAATAGCAAATGGGCTCGGAAAATTACCAAAACTTTCAGATCTCAATCTTATGTCATCTGGAAGAGATTGGAGAAGAAAAATCTAGATTCAGAGCTCGTGTGCAAAATGGCAAATTTCGGGCTCACTAAGTTGAAATTCCAGAAGATAAATCCCGAAAAAATAGCAAATGAGCTCAAAAAATTAAGAAAACTTCCAAATCTCAATTTCAAATTATTTGAAAGATATTGGCAAAGAAAACTCCGGATTCGGAGCTTGTTTAAAAAATGGCAAATTTCAGGCCTACTAAGCCGAAATTCCAGAAGATAAATCCCGAGAAAATAGCAAATGAGCTCAAAAAATTATGGAAACTTTCAGATCCCAATTTTAAATTGTTTGGAAGAGATTGGTGAAGAAAAATCCAGACTCAGAGCTCGTTTGAAAAATGGTAAAAGTTGGGGTGCACTAAGGGGCAATTTTGGATGAAAAATCCGGGAAAAATAGCAAATGGGCTCGAAAAATAATGAAAACTTCCAGAACTAAATTTTATATTATTTAGGAAGTATTGAAAAAATAAAATTTGGATTTGGAGTCCGTTTGTTGTTTAATTAGGTTCGGGGGCCAAAAAGGAAATTTTATCGAAGAAACCGAAAACGGCCTTTCTTACATTTAAAAAAAATAGAGATTGGGCTAGAATATGAAGGGTCAGCCGGCCAAGCCCATGAGGAGAGTGATTTTTTATGAGTTCTTGCTTCCAAAGGCCAAGAGTGGATAGTAAGGTAGTTATTTTTTTGATCAAGCTTTTGTAATTGTGCCACATGGACCAATGCATGAAGAAGAGGGATGTCAACATAATGGCTTCATATTTTTGAATACTGTATTAGTTAGGGGCTGATTACTTAATCTAAGGGTGTTAATTTCATATTTGAAGAATCTTGGATTACGGGCCTTTGGATCAAATTGGTTAGGAAAAATATGACAACATCCTATACCCACAAAGTAACCATTCGGCTACCATAGTTGAGGGGGGTTTGATTTTTCATTTGGTTCTTGGCTGATCATGGAGAGGGTAGTAGCTAAAGGGAGAGAAAAAAGAAAGAGAAAAAAGAAAAAGAAAAAATAAGGGCTTTCTTACTACTCTTTGATTTGGAAAGCTAGAGCAAGGTAGCTATGTTCTTTCATGCTCTCCTCCATAATTTGTTGATATGATTTTGTTATTTTCATGGTTATTTTATTTTCTTTCATGAAATAAAATTGTTTTTCAAAACAAGTTCTTAAATCTCCTATCTTATGTTTTCTTGAAAAAAAATCAAAGAAAAAACAAATTTTCCTCCACTTTTACATGTTGGCCTAATGGTCCCTTATTGTGCATATGTTGTGTTTGATTTATTTTCCATGGTGATTGTGATGTTATAGCTTGTTTTGGTGTTCTAACTTTTAAAAATAATTAAGATATGCAGCTTGTTTTCAACCTTTTTCATTTACTTACTATTATTTTGAAAAGTAATTAAAACATTTTTAAAACCAATTTCAAGTCCGCGTTTTAAACTAGAGAAATCAAAGAAGCGGGTTTGCGACTCGGTTACGTGTGAGGAAGGATTTGCACTCCCACAACGCCCGTATAAAACAGTAACTTATTAATCATGTGTTATCTCAAGTCTCGGTAAAAAGTCAGTTCTAAATTTTTCATATTAAATTAATTCTCAATTTGAAGAAAAATAATTCCATTTTAAATTGAAAATGATCCGAAATTTATTAATTCAAAATTTTCCTATATTCCCCAACAAACGTGGCAAAATATAGAAATTTTTATTAATCTGGAAAATTTTCCGAATCATTCTTATTTAAAAAAAAAAGATATTCTATTATTAATGATAATTGATGATATCCTCCCCAGCAAACCCGACAGAGAACTCATGAATTATTTTAATTCGGGAATATCTTTATTTTATTGAAAATCATTATCTTTTTCAAAACATTTGAAAAAATATGAATATGAATATGTGCGATATAAATAAAATGACATAGCAAAGTCTAGATAATATAATGCAACCTAAATGATATGATATAATTTAAATGGCATAGCATATTCTAAATGAAATGAAATATCCTAAGTTACATGATATATTCTAAATGAAATAAAATATCCTAAGTGACATGAAATGATATGAAACATAAAATAATGTTATCATAAAATATGCATGAGAATAAACATAATAATGCATGAAAATAGTATATGCTAAATGATGTGACAAAAATAAATGACTAAATAGAAAGCATAGGATAGCATGAAATATTCAAAACCATAAGACGAACAATATAACATCATAAAATATAAATCAAACTAATAACAATACCAAAGAAATTATCATAGCAAAAATCACATATTATACAGTATGCATGAAAATGGAAAATGCAATGCATGAAAGTGTATTTTTTCCTTTAAATAAGAAAATCCATATACCTAAAAAGATATCCGGCTACCTTAGAAAAAGACATCAAATTAAATTTTCTAAAATCAAAATACTTTGTGATTTGTTTGAAAACAATTTTGGAAATCTTGGATGAAAAATAATTCATGGCCGGAATCCCTTTCCAAAAGGCTTTAACTCCTAAGTTTGAAAACCCGGACTTGACCACCCTTAACCCGAGGTTTATAAAATCATTTTTAAAGTTTAAAATAGTCTAAAAACCAAGCTAGGACAGTAGCTAAAGTTCCTAACCAACCTCTCTAAATGCCTTAACCAAATTCAATAATTGTTTTTCTTTTGAATTCAAATCTGCCGCTACTGTCCAGTTTTAAATCATGATTTTTTTTACCTATTTTTAGAAATTAAAAAAAATATAAAACAAATACTGGAAACTCAGAACATTTAAAAATACACGATAAGAAATTGGCTTAATTTTCTGATTAAAGATGACTTCCCAGAAAAATCGGGATAGTCCGAGTACTGGGTGAAAAACTGTTTTGCCAAAACACTTTTTTTTTTTGTTTTTGACAAAATCATTTAAAAGTCAAAGTAAAAATGTTGGAGACTCTCCTAAAGACCTACAAACAGTAGCTAATACTTCTAAAAAGTTAGACAAAAATTGGCTAAGTAAAAAAAATCACAAAGGTAGAATAATCAATTTGACAACTCTTTAATTTTTCACAAGTATGCTCAAGAGAGCATGACTTTGAGCCATTGATTGGCCTAAGTCATAAATCAAGTGGCAAGACATGAGATGCATGAACATACAACAAGTGAAATGCATGAAATGCATGATTTAAAACCTAAATGTTATGGAAAATGCATGGCATACATAATATGGCCTAGACCTAACAAACTTGCATGGCAATAAATGCAATCTTAACCTAAATATGCATGAGATGCATAATAATGCAAATGAGACTTACCTAAAGTGACATGAAAATGCATGGTAATACAAAGTGGCCTAAGACCTAAATAGCATAACAATGCATGGCAATACCAATATGATTTAAGACCTTATATGCATGGGAATGTGCATGGCACTACAAGGATTGCATAGACCTAACGAACTTGCTTGGCAATAAAATGCAATCGTAATCTAAATTTTCATGAGATGCATAATAATGCGAATGAGACTTAGACCTTAAGTGAGATGAAAATGCATGGTAATACAAAGTGACCTAAGACCTAAATAGCATATCAATGCATGGCAATACCAATATGATTTAAGACCTTATATGCATCGGAATATGCATGGCAATACAAGGATGGCCTAGACCTGAAATATGATGAGAATGCATGAAAATATCATGAACATATAATGACCAATCAAACCTAATACTAATGCATGAAGAAACAACAACTAATACACAATCTCAAGGCATAGTAATGCAAAGCATGGTACCTAACCCAAATGCAAATGCACACACAAGGCACGAAGTACATGAAGAGGCCAAAAGGCCACTAATTCTATATGGAGAAATGTGGCAAGGCATTAACACAAACACATGGCAAACTAAATAAAAACACACAATGCTATGGCATGAAATACAAACTTATCACCTAAATATGATGAAAATGCACATGCAAAGCATAGGAAATGGAGGAGGCCGAATTGTCACATGGTATTTTCACAAACACATGGCATGGTTTAGAACTAAGATACCACAATCAAGCTAACCTAACACAAGTAAGCTAATCTAACACAAGAAAGCTAACCTACCACAACAAATAAAATGAGTAAAATCAAACACAAAAGCATTTAACAAGACCCAACCATTCCAACATGAAAAGAAATAGAGAAAATTGATTTCTTTTAAAAAAACAAAGTAGAAGCTCCTTAGAACTTATTTCAAAAACAAATTTATTTCATAAAAGAGAATAAAATAACAATCAAAATAGCAAAATCATGTCAACAAAGTATGAAAAAACCATGAAAGAACATAGCTACCTTGCTCTAGCTTTTCAAATCAAGAAGAAGCAAGTCAAAACCTTTCTTTTCCTTTTCCTTCTCTTTTTTTGCTCCTCTTTTTTTCTTTTGTTTTTTGTCTCTTTTTCTCCTTAGTTACTGCCTCTTTTCAGCCTTTCAAGCTTCTCCAAAAAATGGAATTAGCCCCCCCAATAGCTTGGCCGAATGGCCTTAGAAAGGTGTAGTAGGTTCTTGGATTTTTCCTACCAATTTTCATCCAATGGTCTTTGATCAAAGATGCTTTCTATGTAGAAATCCCACAATCAGATTGGAATAATCAGCCTCTAAATATATGATGTCATAAATAGGATCATAAATATGACATCATCCCTCTCCAACCTTTAGTCCATATGTTGCAAATTCAAAGGCTTGATCAAAAAAATAACTACCTTCCTCTTCTCTCTTGTCCCTTAGATGAAATGGCTCAGCAAAATTAATCTCCATCATGGGCTTGGCTGATTGCCTTCTTAAAATCCAGCCCAATTCCATTGCAAGAAAAAGCCCTTTTCGATTTCTTCGATAAAATAACCTTTTTGACCCTCAAACCTAAATAAATAGCAAACGAACTCCAAATTCAAAATTTATTTTTTAAATAATTATAAAAAAATAAAAAACTAAATTCTGGAAGTTTTAAAAATTTTCGAGTCCATTTGCTATTTTTTTTTGGATTTTTTCTTCCAAAATTGCGTTTTTATGCATCTGAACTCTCACCATTTTTAAACGAGTTTCAAATCCAGATTTTTCTTCACCAATATCGTCCAAATAATTTAAAAGTGTGATCTGGTAGTTTTCATAATTTTTGGAACTCATTTTCTATTTTTTCGGGATTTATCTGCTTGAATTTCTGAATAGTGGGACAGGGATTTGGCCAATTTGTAAACGAACTCCGAATCCAGATTTTCTTTTTCCAATCTCTTCCAAATAATTTAAGAATGAGATATGCAAATTTTCAGAGTTTTTGGACCTCATTCGCTATTTTTTCGGGATTTATCTTTTTGAATTTTTGCATAGTGGACCTGGGATTTGGCCATTTAACAAACAAACTCGGAATCCAGATTTTCTTTCGCCAATCTCTTTGAAATGATTTAATCTGCTAATTTTTAGAATTTTTGGAGTTCATTTGGTATTTTTCTCAAATTTTTCAGTTTTGCCCTTTTGCCTACGAAGCTCGATTTTGCTCAAAACAAGTCTGATTTTTAGATTTTCTTTTTCTGGGCCTTTGTCATATAATGAATTGGAGTTGGTCCAAAAACGCCCAATTTTACGATCAAATTCTCCTCTGATTTGATTTTTCCTTTTTTCACTATCGGGAATCTCCTCATTTTTCCTTTTTTTCTCCAATTGGCTATTTTCTCGGAATTTCTTCAAACTGAGCCTTGAGCTATCCTTTTTTACTCACTCCTCATCAATTAGGGGCTTTAGTTTTACCGAATCGGGCTATTTCTACAATTTTCCCCAATTTCACAAAAATCCACTAAAAACCCTAATTCTCGATTTTCTTCCGAATTGACTTTTTGCTCAGTTTTTCTTCCAAGTAGCTTCTCCATTACCCGTATTCAGTGCTTATCTTTCGTTTGGAACCTTCAATTTTAACCAATTTGATTGTTTAAGCATTGTTCCCTAAATTTTCCGAACTAGGGTTTCCTTTCTATTGAATCTTCTTAACCCAACTATCAAACTCCATATCTTTGAATCTAGACCTCGGATTATCAAAATTCTTTCACCATTTTTCGATTGAACTTTAAATCTTGATTTTGAAAGTAGGTTGACTTTTTTAGTAGTTGACTTTTTGAGGTTGACTTTTTTGGGGTTGACTTTTTAAGTTTGACTTTTTATGCTTGCCTTCTTAGACTAAGTCTCGGAGTGCCACCTGCATGATGAGAAAAGCTTTTTTGCATTTTGAAACATCACTTTAGGAAGAAGACATAACTGATTTAGTGGTCCGGACAAAATTAGGTGTCTACAACTGCCCCTCTTTGACTATTGCTGAGAATCAGGAATTAAGCAAAGACAAACAAACACTAATTTTGTCCGTTTAGTGAAACCATATGTGAAGAACAGGGAAAAGGAGTTTTCATTCATCATTTTTCATTTTTTTTCATTTTTTCATTTTTTTCATTTTTTTTTGTTGAAAAGCTGTAAATAGAAGATTTTGTCCTTAAATTGAGTTCCCTGACTAATCAAGGCTCGACCCGTCTTAAGGAAACGAGTTCGATTTGCAAGAGAAGAAATTACCTCGATGATGGTCTTGGGGTCTTAACCTGTCTTGTTCTCAGCTGTGTTTAAAATTCTGGGTATCTCCTCCAGAAGCTTCGGCTATCACCACCAAAGACTTGCTCATTTTAAAACTGTAAAACTCTAAATATCTCCACCAGAGGTTTGGCTATCACCACTAAAGACTTTCTACCTTTTCAAAAAATTTTAAAACTCTGGATATCTCCACAGAGGCTTCGGTTGTCATCACCAAAGACTTTTTTTTTTTAAACTATAAAACCCTGGATATCTCCTCAGTGTCTTCGGCTATCACTACCAAAGACTTTCTCCCTTTTCAAAAATTTTAGAACTCTGGGTATCTCCACAGAGGCTTCGGCTATCACTACCAAAGACTTTCTGTATTGTCAAAAATTTTAAAACTCTGGATATTGGTTCTTGAAAACATGTTGAAGATTATACCTGAAAGCTTTGAGAAGGGATGCAAATGCTTCTTGGTGCAGATGTTAAATAAGATGCAAATGTCTTTGATACAAAGGTAAATGACTTGATTTGATGCAAATGTTTCTTGATGTAGACGTTGAATAAAATTTTGGGTATCTCCTCTAGAAGCTTCGGCTCTCACCACCAAAGACTTGCTCATTTTTAAAACTGTAAAACCCTGGCTATCTCCTCTAGAGGGTTCAGCCATCATCACCAAAGACTTTCTCATTTTTTAAAACTATAAAACTCTGGGTAACTCCTCAAAAAGAAGATTTCTCATTGTTGAAAAATTATAAGACCCTGGATATCTCCACCAGAGGCTTCAGCTATCACCACCGAAGACTTGTTCACTTTAAAATTTGTAAAATTCTTGATATCCCCTCCAGAAGCTTTGGCTATCACCACCAAAGGTTTGCTCATTTTAAAATTCTGGGTAACTCCTCTAGACGCTTCGGCTATCACCACAAAAGACTTTCTCATTTTAAAACTATGTAAAATTTTGGGTATCTCCTCTAGAAGCTTCAGCTATCACCACCAAAGACTTGCTCATTTTTAAAACTATATTGAAAATTATACCCAAAAGCTTTGAGAGAGGACGCAGATGCAAATGTCTTTAACAAGATGCTCATGGTTCATGGTGCAAATGTAAATGGCTTGGATTGATGTAAATGCTTCTTAGTGCAAATGCAAATGGCTTGGATTGATGCACATGCTTGTAGATGCAGATATTGAATATGATGCAAATGCTTCATAGTGTAAATGCGAATGGCTTAGATTGATGCACATGCTTCTTGATGTAGATGCCTATACTAATCATGTTCCTGTAAGTGGTTTATGAATAGTGTAACTGGAGTTACCACACAATAATGAAAATGCAGTGGTTCTAGAAATGATGCAATTGCTTCAGATGACGCAATATGCAAATATCCATGGAGGATGTAAATGAAAAGGTCAAATACAGATGCTTACGAAATAGTGCCAATGCAAATACCCATGAATGATCAAATGCTTGCCGACACTGTGCAGATGCAAAAGCTCAATAAAGAGATGAGTGCTCATGAGTGATGCAAATGCCCCCGATTGTTTTTCTAGACTTTGGCTTAGCCTTTCAAATTCATTTTTCCTCTTCGAATCAGAGTATATCTTCAACTCCTTTTTTTTCAATCTTTGGCAATTCTCTTTGCCCCAACAATTTTTAAACTCTTATTGACAGAGGTCTGAAACAGGTTCTATTTCTTCTTCTCATTTTTGGAAGCCAAGACCTATCCTAGTAGTATATGCCTTTGGGTTAGAAAAACCCTTATCTCATGTCAACATCAAAAATGGGTATTTCAAAAAAATATCTTTATTTGTTTTCTCATTTTGAAAACTTTTGAACAACAAATATTAACCCCACAATGTGTGATGTACAAATCTTTTGAAGACTGATGATCATTGTTATAAATTTCTCTAACTGCCAATCTGGGTTTTTTTCAACTGGGATTGGCAAGGCTTGGTATAACAAAATTTTGGTTGATCGAAGAAAACTTCACAACAAAAATGTATACCCCTTCTAGGCTCACAAATGGAACAGGTTTTATAAATCATGAATTCATTGAGAACCAAGCAAATTCAACATTCTTTTAGTTTCCATATCAACGCATTTTGACAAGCGTCAAGATTAGCCGAAATGTTTAAACGGGAAAGTTTAATCTTGGAGGGAAAAAGTCTCAGTTTTTTGAAATCAATCCCTCGAATGAAAGATAACAATTTGGGAGGTTTAGGAATTCCTAAATGTTCCTTGATGACCAGTTCTTTAAGATGACCTTCTATTTATGGTATCGACACTATCATGGATGGCATCAAAAATTTTCATTTTATTCTAGACCGCCCATTTTTGGGTTTTCGTCCTAAAATCCTATTATTTCCTATTTTTTCTTCTTTTTTTATTTTTACTTTTTTACCATGCACTTGAGAATTATAAATTCTTTCATAGTGAAATGATAATTCGATGAGATGGGATAAAATCTGAAGAAAAACCCTTCAAGTTAAATATTCATGCTTGATCAAAATGGACTTTTAAATCACATAATGTAGGCCATGGTTCAGGGTTCAGAAAGAAAGAATAAATAGGCCCAAAATATGTGTTTGAGGGTAATCAGATCAAGGATCATTTCTTGAGGAGGATTCTCTTTGAAGCATTTGTCCCTTTTGGACTTTTCTTTTCTTTCTTTTTTACTTTTGCTTTTTTTCTTCTTTGCTTTTGGCTTTCATTTGCCATACTTTTTGACACATTTTTTGTGTGTGTTTTTTTTGTTGTTTTGTTCTTGGTTTTCATTTTGCCATCTTTTCCTTTTGACAGAGTGAGCGAATATTCATTTAGGAGCTCAATTTGCTTTGTATCTGTCTTCGAGCTAGGACTCCTCTTTAAGAAGATCTTTCCTCACATTTGCCCCCCAATGTAGAGGGTGATCCTTGATCAGGGTTCAAAGAAGAAAGAATTCTTTTGGCTCAAAAGGGGTGACTATGGATAATTTCCTCTTGTGAAAGGGATATGAAAGATGGCCATTCATTATATCAAGCCCGAATATTCTCATTGAAAAGCAATCCCCAGGGGAATAGATAATCAGAATTTCATTTTGCACTTTGGAATCATCCTAATTCTCATATGCATGATATCACAAATTTTCTTCTTTTTTCTTTTTCGCATGCCCCAATGATTCATGCACTAATCCATCGTTATTCACCATGTATCAATCATTTCTACATATGATGCCCTAATTTGATCAACTTTAGGAATTTGTATCATTACAAGGAACATTGCAAGTCTAGGTTTACATTGAAAAAAGCTGAGTTTCAGTCCTGGTTTTTTTTTTTTTTTTTTGAAGAGACGAGAAAGAATGTGACTCAAAGTAGGATAATCTAATTTAGTCATGGTGCCCCAAGGTGCCAATCATGAAGTGATGTTTGGGCAATTGGTGTTTTGTGGTCATTAGAAAAGGATGTGAATGGCTTTGGCATAACCTTGACGCACATCAAATTTCCAAAATCTAGATTCTTGAAAGAATGTTTCATTTGTTTGAATTTCAAGAAGTTCAAAATTTTATCAAAATGTTCATTCCTTTGTTCATAGCTTAGACTAGGATTTACATCTTTGCTTATTCTGCAATGACAATGGTTTATGAAGTTTAATCAATCATATTCTTTGAAGCATTAAGTTTTCCAAATGGTCTCGGTTTAAGGAACTTAGGCATAGGAAAGCCTAAAAGTATTAGGTTATTTCTAACAATGATCATCAATATTCTCGAGACTGTTTATTATTTCATGTGAAAACCCTTTATTATTGTTTACCACAAATTTTCATGAAGTTTCATTTTTTGCAAATTCAAATTATTATTAACACATAAAGAACAGAAAACATTTAAATTCAAAATTTATTTATTTCATGTAGATGTCAACATGAGACAAGTGCTTTCATCATCACAGTGTATAGAACTACATGCATCAAAAATCCTAATATGATTATGCACCATGTTTCTTATGACACTTGGCTTTCCCATCTTCAAAACTTATCGAACTAGCCTTGATGAGATCCCTGACCTTGTAGTTCTAAACGGGGCAGTTCTCTGTTGAGTGACCTTGATTGCAAGAATGATAACCACTATAGTCATTAGCATCATACCAGCTTGGATAAGGGGGATTCAGAGGCTCTAATTGCATGGGTGTCACAAGGTGAGTCTGGATGAGCTGAGGTAGTAGCTCCCTGTATGTCACAGGAATCGAGTCAACCTGATTTCTTTTTCGCTTTTTATTCCCCCTTCGATTATTCCCAAGGGTGTTAGATTGATAGACAGATGTAAATTATGGTGTGGTTGCAATCATTGGTTGGTAAGGATAAGAATCTTGAGAGACATTGTTCAGGGCAGAGTAAAATGGTTTATACGAGGAGAATTGGGGAGGTGGGGCAAAGCTTTCCACGACTTGGGCATCTTCCTTTTTCTTTTCAGATGCCCCATTTCTCTCGATATTGGATGTTCTTTCTCCTTTAATTTTCCCATCCTTGATAGCATTCTCAATCATCTCCCCTGAAATTACCATGTCCAAAAAATTCTTCGTGGTGTTACCGACAAGTATATCTAGTACGGGCCTGCAGTGTATTCACAAAAAGGACAGTGGTTTCCTTCTGAGTTAAGGGCGGTTGTACTTGGACGGCCAGGCTCATCCACCGCTGCGCATATTCTTTGAAGCTTTCAGTAGCTATTTTCTTCATATTTTACAAGGTGATGTCGGTCATATGCTTGTACTGGTTTAGAAAAGCCCTAGCCAGGTCGTTCCAAGAGCAAATCTGATCATTGCTCAACTGACTATACCACCTAATTGCAGACCCACTGAGGCTATCCTGAAAGAAATGAATCAAAATCTTATCATTATCTACATGACTCGTCATCTTCCGGCAGAACATAGTGATGTGGGCTAACGGATCGAACGTCTCGTCATATTTCACAAAGTCAGGGATCTTGAACTTAGGAGGAATGACTAAATCGAGGACCAAACATCGTTCTTTCGCATCTAAACTCCCAAATACATCTGTACTTTCTACTATCCGGAGCCTTTCATCTAAGAACTGATATTTCCCTTAGGGATCTTCCAACTCAACCTCATTTACTGCAACCATTTTCAACTTTGCCTGTTCAGCTGGGTCATCTAAGTTTAGGGTGTTGCTGGGGTTAATTGTGTTCTGGCCATCCAACATCATGACCTCACTCTGACCCTTTTGTGCCTCTAACCCTTCTCTTGCGGCAAAGTTTTCAGTGTATCCTTTTCCCTTGATTACGCCGGACATCAGCTCCATCCATTTAGTCATCTGATCCTTATATTCTGCTTGAGACTTTGCCAGCTGTTCTTGCAATTCTTTCTATACCCTTTCCATTCTTTCCATTCGGGCAACTTGTTCATTCTACATAGCACTAGCCTATATTAAAAGGGTACTCAGTACTTCTTATTCCTCTAATTTGAAATGGAAATTCTTTCAAAGACTCTTAAAGCCAAGCCAACTTCTGTTTTATTTCCCCAAATATATGTCATAATGAAAGAGTCATGAATGCAATTTGACGCATGTGAAGCCTAAACAATATGATGTATGGACATGTATAGTGGAAACATGCTGACTATATATGTAATAAATGCAATCATGATGCCAACATGCTGCAAGAAAAAGAATAAACAAATAAACGCATGGATATATGCAATGAATGACCATGTATATTTCAGCGTATTTCCCAATGAATGATCATGTACATTATAAATGCAACACGATGTCAATTATGATGCACGTAAACAATGAATGATTGACACATAGTATATACAAAGAAAATCATGCTGACCATGTGTGTCATGAATGCGACCTAATGCTAACATGATGTATGTATGGTATGACAAATAATTGATCGGATGCAAAATGCAAAGGGGAAGATATCACGGAGGAAATAAGAATTGGAGGAAGTTAATCATCAACATCTCATAAATTTGAAGCATAATCAATTCATTCCCATCCAACGTTCACAATGGTATAAACCATGTTTTACAAAATTTGAGCAGTGGTTAAAACTGTCTTTACAAGCACTTTATTCTTCCTAGCATCCTAAAGCTATAAGAGTCGACTACTGAAAAAGTGAAATCCTACTACATCTTATCAGATCGAAATCTTTCTACATCATTGTCGTAAATCTCCCAATCCTAATTACGCTTTCTCAGCCCTTTATCAATCAGTGTTGTTGGATCGATCCACTTGATCTCTATAAGAGACTGTACTTTCTTTTTGAAGGCTATACAGTCTTCAATGCTATGGCCAGCAATTCCATATTGATAATCACATCATGCATTTGGATTATACCACTTTGGATATAGTGGTAACAGGGGTTTCAGCGGGATATAGGCAACCATGTACTTTGGATCAGTATAGGGAGAAGCTCTCGATAGCTGATTGGAATGGGATCATACTGCTCTTGTCTTATTTTTGGGTTGTTTCTTAGTCACACATGGCCTAGGAGTTGGGGTACTTGTTGGTGGCACTAATTTTCGAACCGAAGTGTTCACATGGAGAAGTGGCGGAACAACATGGTAAGGGTATGGATTTGGACACGGGGCCCTTTGGGGTTGTACATAGTTTAAGGTTCCTATCCCTAATGCTTGATAAGGTGATTGATGAGGGAAGAAATATGAACTACCAATTGGTGGTGATGGAGTGGGATTCAAGGGTCCCGTAGTGATCCTCCTAGTGGATAATTGGGCCATAGTAGGGTGAGGATACTGGTTTGGACCTATGATTAATTGTAAGGACTGTTTGGGATCTGAGGTTTCTATCCTTGGTATCAGGCTCTCGAGTTTAATCTTTTTCACGATTTTGTCCACAATTTCATTAGGATTGCAACCTTTGTGGCATTGACAAGTGTAGGATCCAGCAAGGATTGTATGTTCTGGACCTAATGGTTTTGGTTGATCCGAAGGCGATGCAGAACCCTGAGAAAATTCCCCCTTACTCTTACCCATATCCTCAAACATTTTCATCATTTTGGTAAGCTATTCTTTCACCTCCCAGAGTTCATGCACAAATTCCTCTTGATTGAGTTCCAAGGCACCCAATCGTTCCTCCGATTCTTTTCTCATATCTCAAACCCCTTTCATGCAAATGAAAATGGCATGAGATCAAGAATACAATTATGAAGGTACTTGCTCTATTCTTATATGCATGAATATACTAATGATTAATGCATAAACATATATAGAGAAATTACGATGACTATTTATGCCATGGATGCAATCTAATACCAACATAATGCATTTAAAAAATGAATAAATTGATGCACAGGTATATAAAAATAATGACCGTGCATGTCATAAACATATTCTACAATGAATGACCATGCATGCTATGACTGTAACATGATGTCAAAATGAAACATGCAAAGAATAAATGAATTAACACAAAGGTAGGTACAAAGAATGACCATGTATATCACAAATGTATTCTACAATGAATAACCATGCATGTTAGGACTGTAACATGATGTCAAAATGATATAAATAAATTAACCAATGATTACACGAAATTGGTAGGACCTAAATCTTGATTATTCAAAAATCTCATTATGCAAGATTTGCCTCCAAAATTAATCTATGTTTTTTTTTTAAACATGTTTTCTCTATGAAAAACCAAACTTATTATTTTTCAAAAGAATTTCGGAATAATGGATCCTACTATGGTACAATATGCAAAATTTCATTTAACACTACCGATCTACAATTCTTATTCAACCAATGAAAGTTTATGAAATCATCAAATGAGATTATTATTACCAACTGGTTATTGCAAAGAATGAGATCAAAAATACAACCATGAATGTACATGCTCTATTCACTTATGCATGAAATGTGCAAAAAAGCAAAATGTTTTAATTTTTTTTTTAATATTTTCAATTTCAAAAAGTTGATGAAAATTTGCCCCAACAGTATTAACTCACTTAGGCATCATGATGCCTTTGGGGAGGATTATCATACTTATTACTGGCGATGTACGTTCATCTTTGCCCGGTTTACAAAACTTATTTGAGATGTAAAATAGGTAATAAAGGTTAGAAGTATTCCTCCATGTGTTCCTTACTCCGGTATATCTATCAAAAATTCGGCAGAGCTTCGCCTAGGTTCACTATATGAAGGTGAATCGGTTCTAAAAGGCCCCGAATTGTTCCTTACTATCGCCGATGAAGGCTAGTAAGGCACCCCGATAAAAACGGGTTCAATTCGTTAGAGTCTATTTCCCTAGCCCATGCGGATTGTTGATCACGAAGGCTTAGTTACTTTGCTCCCTCCTAAAAGGACGGAACCCGGGTATAGGGCTCATGATATGTAGATGCACGTATAGTGTGTGAGGAGAAATAACACCTTTCACCACTTATTCTATATCCTTTATTCTAAATGCCCCAACAATATTAAACAATGTAAAGCATTAATTAAGCAAAGAATAAATATGTGCACCAAAATAATCAGAGAACAATAATAATATGCATGTACATGAATATGGGCATATTTAAAACATTTTATTATTTTCAAAATTCTCCTTATTTAAAAAATGTGCGAATTAAAATTAAATACCAATTAAACCCCACAAAGAGACTTTGATAACACACGACTAATTCTAGGCCTGACTCTCTAGGTGTCCCCAGTGGAGTCGCCAAGCTGTCACAACCTAAAAAATAACAAGTCTCATCACGAGATTTTTATAATCGTTAAGCGTGATATTAAAAACCAAGGAAAATTGACTTAATTCCTCACAAAATAAAATGAGGATTTGAAGATGACCTCGAAAAAGACATGGAGTCGCCACCAAACTTTTTTGGCTAGGTGTGATTGGCCACCTATTAAACCGATTTTGTAAAACATTTTAAAATGAATTAAAATATTTTAAAACCAATTTCAAGTCCGCGTTTTAAACCAGAGAAATCAAAGAAGCGGGTTCGGGACTCGGTTATGTGTGAGGAAGGATTAGTAGCCCCACAACGCCCGTATAAAATGGTACCTTATTAATCATGTGTTATCTCAAGTATCAATAAAAAGTCAGTTCTAAATTTGGCATTTTAAATTAATTCCCAATTTAAAGAAAAATAATTCCATTTTTAATTGAAAATGATCCGGAATTTATTAATTCAAAATTTTCCTATATTCCCCAACAAATGTGGCAAAATATAGAAATTTTTATTAATCTGGAAAATTTTCCGAATCATTCTCGTTTTAAAAAAAGATATTTCGTTATTAATAATAATTGATGATATCTTCCCCAGCAAACCCGGTAGAGAACTCATGAATTATTTTAATTCGGGAATATCTTTATTTTATTGAAAATCGTTATCTTTTTCAAAACATTTAAAAAAATATGAATATGTGTGACATAAATAAAATGACATAGCAAAGTCTAGATAATATAATGCAACCAAAATGATGTGATATAATTTAAATGGCATAGCATATTCTAAATGAAATGAAATATCCTAAGTAACATGATATATTCTAAATGAAATAAAATATCTTAAGTGACATGAAATGATATGAAACATAAAATAATGTTATCATGAAATATGCATGAGAATAAAAATATTAATGCATGAACATAGTATATGCTAAATGATGTGACAAAAATAAATGACTAAATAGAAAGCATAGGATAGCATGAAATATTCAAAACCATATGACAAACAATATAACATCATAAAATATAAATCAAAATAATAACAATACCATAGAAATTATCATAGCAAAAATCACATATTATATAATATGCATGAATATGGAAAATGCAATGCATGAAAGTGTATTTTTTTCCTTTAAATATGGAAATCCATATACCTTAGGAAAAGACATCAAATAAGATTTTCTAAAATCAAAATACTTTTTGATTTGTTTGAAAACAATTTTGAAAATCTTGGATGAAAAATAATTCATGGCCGAAATCCCTTTGAAAAAGGCTTTAATTCCTAAGTTTGAAAACCTGGACTTGACCACCCTTAGCCCGAGGTTTATAAAATCATTTTTAAAGTTTAAAATAGTCTAAAAACAAAGCTAGGACAGTAGCTAAAGTTCCTAACAAACCTCTCTAAATGCCTTAGCCAAATTCAACAATTTTTTTTTTTGAATTTAAATCTGCCTCTACTGTCCAATTTTAAATCACGATTTCTTTACCTATTTTTAGAAATTTAAGAAAATCTAAAAGAAATACTGGAAACTCAAAACATGTAAAAATACACGATAAAAAATTATCTTAATTTTTTTTATTAAAGATGACTTCCCAGAAAAATCGAGAAAGTCTGAGTACTAGTGAAAAACTGTTTTTCCAAAACACATATTTTTTGCTTTTGATAAAATCATTTAAAAATCAAAGTAAAAATTGTTGGAGACTCTCCTAAAGACCTACAAACAGTAGCTAATACTTCTAAAAAGTTATACAAAAATTGGCTAAGTAAAAAAAACCACAAAGGTAAAATAATCAATTTGACAACTCTTTAATTCCCCACAAGTATGCTCAAGTGAGCATGAATTTGAGCCATTGATTGGCCTAAGTCATAAATCAAGTGGCAAGACATGAGATGCATGAACATACAACAAGTGAAATGTATGAAATGCATGATTTAAAACCTAAATGGTATGGAAAATGCATGGCATACATAGTATGGCCTAGACCTAACAAACTTGCATGGCAATAAATACAATCTTAACCTAAATATGCATGAGATGCATAATAATGCAAATGAGAATTAGACCTAAAGTTTCATGAAAATGCATGGTAATACAAAGCGACCTAAGACCTAAATAGCATAACAATGCATGGCAATACCAATATGATTTAAGACCTTATATGCATGGGAATGTGCATGGCTATACAAGGATGGCCTAGACCTAACAAACTTGCATGGCAATAAATGCAATCTTAATCTAAATATGCATGGGATGCATAATAATGCAAATGAGACTTAGACCTAAAGTGACATGAAAATGCATGGTAATACAAAGTGACCTAAGACCTAAATAGCATAACAATGCATGGCAATACCAATATGATTTAAGACCTTATATGCATGGGAATATGCATGGCAATACTAGGATGGCCTAGACCTAAAATGTGATGAGAATGCAAGAAAATATCATGAACATTTAATGACCAATCAAACCTAATACTAATGCATGAATAAACTGCAACAAATACACAATCTCAAGGCATAGTAATGCAAAGCATGGTACGTAAACAAAATGCAAATACGCACACAAGGCAAGGAGTACATGAAGAGGCTGAAAGGCCATTAATTCTATATGGAGAAATGTAGCAAGGCATTAACATAAACACATGGCAAACTAAATCAAAACAGACAATGTTATGGCATGAAATGCAAACTTATCACATAAATATGATGAAAATGCACATGCAAAGCATAGGAAATGGAGGAGGCCGAATGGTCACATGGTATTCTAACATGGCATTTTCACAAACACATGGCATGGTTTAGAACTAAGCTACCACAATCAAGCTAATATAACACAAGTAAGCTAATCTAACACAAGAAAGCTAACCTAACACAACAAATCAAATGAGTAAAATCAAACACAAAATCATTTAACAAAACCCAACTATTCGGCCAACTTGAAAAGAAATAGAGAAAAACTTGCTTTCTTGATTTCTTTTAAAAAACAAAGTAGAAGCTCCTTAGAACTTATTTTAAAAAAAAAATTATTTCAAAAAAGAGAATAAAATAACAATCACAATAGCAAAATCATGTCAACAAAGTATGAAAAAACCATGAAAGAACATAGCTACCTTGCTCTAGCTTTCCAAATTAAGAAGAAGCAAGCCAAAACCTTTCTTTTCCTTCTCCTTTTTTCTCATCTCTTTTTCCTTTCTTTTCTCTCTCTTTTTCTCCTTAGCTACTGCCTCCTTTCAGCCTTTGAAGCTTTCCAAAAAATGAAATCAGCCTCCACCCCAATAGCTTGGCCGAATGGCCTTAGAAAGGTGTAGTAGGTTCTAGAATTTTTCCTACAAATTTTCATCGAATAGTCTTTGATCAAAGATGCTTTTGATGTAGAAATCCCACCATTAGATTGGAATAATCAGCACCTAAATATATGATGTCATAAATAGGATCATAAATATGACATCATCCCTCTCTAACCATTAGTCCATGTGCTGCAAATTCAAAGGCTTGATCACAAAAATAACTACCTTCCTCATCTCTCTTGTCCCTTAGATGAAACTCAGCCAAATTAATCTCCATCACGGGCTTGGCTGATTGCCTTCTTAAAATCCAGCCCAATTCCATTGCAACAAAAGCCCTTTTCAGTTTCTTCAGTAAAATGACCTTTCTGACCACCGAACCAAAATAAATAGCAAACGAACTCCAAATTCAAATTTTATTTTTTCAATACTTCCAAAATAATAAAAAATTGAATTCTCGAAGTTTTCAAAATTGTTCGAGTCCATTTGCTATTTTTTTTCTATGGATTTTTTCTTCCAAAATTGCCCTTTTGTGCATCTAAACTTTCACCATTTTTAAACGAGTTTTGAATCCTGATTTTTCTTAACCAATATCTTCCAAATAATTTAAAAGTGTGATCTGGAAGTTTTCATAATTTTTAGAACTCATTTTCTAATTTCTTGGGGAGTTATCTGCTTGAATTTATGCATAGTGGGCCCGAGATTTGGCCATTTTGAAAGCGAACTCTGAATATAGATTTTATTTCGCCAATATCTTCCAAATAATTTAAGAATGAGATGTGAAAATTTTTAGAATTTTTGGAACTCATTTGCTATTTTTTCGGGATTTATCTTTTTGAATTTCTACATAGTCGACCCGTGACCATTTTGCAAACGTACTCCGAATCCCAATTTTCTTTTTCCAATCTCTTCAAAATGATTTAAGAATGAGATCTACAAATGTTTATAATTTTTGGAGTTCATTTGGTATTTTTCTCGAATTTTCCAGTTTTGCCCTTTTGCCTCTGAAGCCCGATTTTGCTCAAAACAAGTCCGATTTTTACATTTTTTTTTTCTAGGCCTTTGTCATATAATGAATTGGAGTTGGTCCAAAAATGCCCAATTTTTATTATCAAATCCCCTATTATTTGAATTTTCCTTTTTTCACTCTCGGGAATCTTCTCGTTTTTTAATTTTTTTCTCCAATCGGCTTTTTTCTCAAAATTTCTTCAAACTGAGCCTTAGGCTATCCTTGTTTACTCACTCCTCATCAATAGGGGCTTTAGTTTTACCGAATCGGGCCATTTCTGCAATTTTTCCCAATTTCACCAAAATCCACTAAAAACCCTTCTTCTCGTTTTTCTTCCGAATTAACTTTTCGTTCAGTTTTTCTTCCAAATAGCTTCTCCATTACCCGTAGTTACTGCTTATATTTCATTTGAAACCTTCAATTTCAACCAATTTGATCGTTTAAGCACTTTTCCCCAAATTTTATGAACTAGGGTTTCCTTTCTTCTGAATCTCCGTAACCCAACTTCCGAACTCCATATCTTTCAATGTAGACCTTGGATTATCAAAATTATTTCACCATTTTTCAAATTGAACTTTAAATCTTGATTTTGAAAGTGGATTGAGTTTTTAAATAGTTGACTTTTTGAGGTTGACTTTTTTGGGGTTGACTTTTTCAAGTTTGACCTTTTATGCTTGCCTTCTTAGACTAAGTCTCTAAGCACCACCTGCATGATGAGAAAAGCCTTTTTGCATTTTAAAACATACCTGATTTAGTGGTCCGGACAAAATTATGTGTCTACATATATTATTTAGATTTGGCTATGTCATCTTTATTATGTCACACATGTTCATTTTCATCTCTTTAAAATGTTTTAAAATAAGATAACGATTTTTCATAAAATACAGATATTCTTGAGTTAAAATAATTCATGAGTTTTCTGTCGGGTTTGCTGGGGAGGATATCATCAATTATCATTAATAAAGGAATATATTTCTTTCAAAAAAGGAGAATGATTCAGAAAATTTTCCAAATAAATAAAAATTTTTATATTTTGCCACGTTTGTTGGGGAATATAGGAAAATTTTGAGTTAAGAAATTTCGAATCTTTTTCAATTAAAAATGGAATTATTTATCTTTAAATTGGGAATTATTTTAAATGCCAAATCTAAAACTGACTTTTTACCGAGATTTGAGATAACACACGATTAATAAGGTAGCGTTTTATACGAGCATTATGGGGGTGCTAATCCTTCCCCGCATGTAATCGAGTCCCGAACCCGCTTCTTTGATTTCTCTGGTTTAAAAATGCAGACTTGAAATTGGTTTTAAAAATGTTTTAATTAATTTTAAAATGTTTTATGAAACCGATTTTAATAGGTGGCCGATCACACCTAGCCAAAAAAGATTGGTAGCGACTCCATGTCTTTTTTTGAGGTTGTTTTCAAACCCTCATTTTACTTCAAGAGGAATTAAGTCGTCTTTTCCTCTGTTTCCCCTAATGTCACGCTTAAGGAGTAAAAGTCTCGCGATAAGACTTGTTATTTTTTAGGTTGCGACAGCTTGGCGACTCCGCTGGGGAAATTTAGAGAGTCAGGCCTAGAATTAGTCGTGTGTTATCAAAGTCTCAATTTTGTTGATTTCTATTCGGTATTTAATTCTAATTCCCATATTTTTTTCAATAATAAGGTGAATTTTGAAAATAATAAAATATTTTATATATGTCCATATTCATGTGTATACATGTTATTATTGTTCTCTGGTTATTTTGGTGTATATATTTATTCTTTGCTTAATTGATGCTTTACATTGTTTAATTTTGTTGGGGCATTTAGAATAAGGGGTGTAGAATAGGTGGAGAAAGGTTTGTTCTTCCTCCTTACACACCACACGTGTATTTGCATAGCATGAACTCTCTACCTAGGTTCCATCCTTTTATGTGGGAGAAAAGTAACCACGCCTTCGTGATTGACCCTCCGTATGGGCTAGTGAAACACTTCTGGAATATAAAGTACCTAAAGCCTTTGTGATTGACCATCCGTATGGGCTTTGGAAAATATACTCTAATGAATTGAACCCGCTTTTATCGTGGTGCCTTACTAGCCTTCACAGGCGACAGTGAGGAACAATTCGGGGCCTTTAGAACCTATTCACCTTCATATAATGAACTTAGGCGAAGCCATGCCGGATTTTCGATTAGATATCCTGAAGCTAAGAACACATGGAGGAATATTTCTAATCTTTTTACATTCTATTCTACACTCTGAATAAGTTTACCTTTGCAAATCGGGCAATGATGAATGCACATCACACAACCCGTAATAAGTTTTGAAAATAACAAAATGTTTTTTTGCATGCATTTTACTATTGCATTCTTGTTGGTTAATGCGTTACACTATTCTTGATCCTTATTCAATAAATTGTTGGGGTATCTAGGATAGAGGTTGTAGAATAGATGGTGAAAGGTTTGGTTGTTCCTCCTCACACACGGCACTTACATTTTGCATAACATGAGCTTTATGTCCGAGTTCCGTCCTTTAAGTGGAAGTAATGTACCTACGCTTCGTGTGGCAATAGCCTCCACATAAGCTAGCGAAACACTTTCGAAGTATCAAATTACCTATGCTTTGTGTGGCAATAGCCTCCACATAAGCTGGGGAATGAACTCTAACGAATTGAACCGCTTTTATCGGGGTGCCTTACTAGCCTTCACAGGGAATAGTGAGGAACAATTCAGGACCTTTAGAACCGATTCACCCTCATATAGTGATCCTAGGCGGAGCCATGCCTAATTTCATTAGAGGTACTGAAGCTAGGAACACATGAAGGAATGCTTCTGATCTTTTGCTATTTATTTCTGCATTCCGAACAAGCATCATGAACCGGGCAAGGATGAACATACATCGCCCATAATAAATTTTAATTTTTTCCCTAAAGGCATTGTGATGCCCAAATAAGTAGATACTGTTGGGGCAAGTGTTCACTAACTTTTTGAAATTGAAAATAAAAATTATTTTTCAAACATTTTGTATTTTGCATATTTCATGCATATGTGAATAAAGCATGTACATTTATGGGTGTATTTTTTATCTAATTTTTTTCAATAAACGGATGGTGATAATAATCCTATTTTATGATTTCATAAACATTCACTGGTTGAATAAGAATTGTAGATCGGTAGTGTTGAATGAACATTTGGACATTGTACCATAGTAGGATCCACTACCCCGAAATTCTTTTGAAAAATAATATGTTTGGTTTTTCATAGAGAACATGTTTCAAAAAAATCATAGATTAAATTTGGAGGCCTTTGCATAATGAGATTTTTGAATAATCAAGATTTGGTCCCACCAATTTCGTGTAATCATTGATTAATTTCTTTGTATATAACTTTGTGCTAATTCATTTATTCTTTACATGTATCATTTGGACATCTTATTACAGTCCTAACATGCATGGTCATTCATTGTAGAATACATTTGTGATATACATGGTCATTCTTTGAATATACCCGTGTGTTAAATTATGAATTCTTTACATGCATCATATGGATATCATGTTACAGTCATAGCATGCATGGTCATTCATTATAGAATCATTTATGACATGCATGATCATTATCTGTATACACCCATGTATCAATTTATTTATTCTTTACATACATCATGTTGACATCAAGTTGTATTTATGACAAGCATAGTTAGTATGATTTCTCTGTATATCCATGCATTGATTTGTTTATTCTTCATATGCATCATGTTAACATCAGGTTGCATTCATGGCGTACATAGTCATCATAATTTCTCTGTACATGCACCATATTGGCATCAGGTTGCATTCATGACATGCATAGCTAGTTAGCATGATTTCTTTGTATATACCAGTGTGTTAATGCATTTATTCTTTACATGCATCATATTGATATCGTGTTCAATTCATAGTATATATGATCATTCGTTGGAAAATGCATATAGAACATACATAGTCATTTGTTGCATATATCCATGCATTGATTTGTCTATTCTTTACATGCATCATGATTAGCATCAGGTTGCATTCGTGGCATATATAATCATCATGATATGCTCATAGCTTAATTTGTCATATTGGCATCAGGTTGTATTCATGACATATATAGCAAGTCAGCATGATTTCTTCGTAACTACCCATGCATTAATTCATTTAATCTTTGCATGCATCGTGTTGCATTCATAGTGTATATGATCATTCATTGGGAAATACATCTAAAATATACGTGGTCATTCATTGCATATATCCATGCGTTGATTTGTTTATTCTTTGCTTGCATCATGATTGCATTTATTACATACATGGTAAGCATGTTTCCACTGTATATGTCCATACATTACTTTGTTTATTCTTCACATTCATCAATGGCATTCATGGCTGATTCATCATGACACGCACTTGGGGGAATAAAACAGAAATTGGCTTGGCTTTAAGAGTCTTTGAAAGAATTTCCATATCAAATCAGAGGTATAAGAAGTCCTGAGTACCTTTTTAAATACAGGCTAGAGCTATGGAAAATGAACAAGCTGCCCGAATGGAAAGAATAGAAAGAGTATAGCAAGAATTGAGAGAAAAATTGGCAAAATCTAAAGTAGAATCTAAAGATCAAATGATTAAATTGATGGAGCTAATGTCTACCGTAATCAAGAGAAAGGGATACACTGAAAAACTTGACCATCGAAGAAGGGTCGGGGACACAAAAGGGTTAGAGTGAGGTCATGATATTGGATGGCCAGAACACAGTTAATCCCAGCAACATCCTGAATTTAGATGATCCAGCTGAGCAAGAAATGTTGAAAATGTTTGAGTCGAATAGGGCTGAGTTGGAAAATTCCCAAGGGAAATATCAGCTGTTAGATGAAAGGCTCCGAACAGTGGAAGGTATAGATGTATTTGGGAGTGTAGATGCGAAAGAACATTGCTTGGTCCCCGATTTAGTCATTCCTCCTAAATTCAAGGTTCCCAACTTTGAGAAATATGATGGGACAACCGATCCGTCAGCCCACATCACTATATTTTGCCGAAAGATGACGGGTCATACAGATAATGATAAGTTGTTGATCCACTACTCTCAGGATAGCCTCAGCGAGTCTGCAATTAGGTGGTATAGTCAGTTGAGCAAAGATCAGATTCGCTATTGGAATGATCTGGCTAAGGCTTTTCTAAGCCAGTACAAGCATATGACCTAAATGGCACCTGACCATCTCACCTTGCAAAATATGGAGAAAAGAACTACTGAGAGTTTCAAAGAATATGCTCAGTGGTGGATGGACATGGCTGCCCAAGTATAACCACCTTTGACACAAAAGGAAATCACCATCCTTTTTGTGAATACATTACGAGCCCCGTACGTTGATAGACTCATCGGCAATGCCTCGAAGAATTTTGCGGATATGGTAATCTCAGAGGAGATGATTGAGAATGCTATCAAAGATGGGAAACTTGAAGGAGAAAGCACGTCCAATGCCGAGAGAAATGGGGCACCTGGAAAGAAAGAGAAAGATGTCCAAGCTATGGGAGATTTCGTCCCATATTCCCAATTCCCCTCATACCAGTCATGTTACCCTACTAAGGTATCTCCAAAGCCTTTATCCTTACCTACCAACCCAAGCACTTAATTTTATACCAGTCCTTGCAACAAGGCCTGCTTCCAAAAAAAAGACCGCGGGATAACCAAGAAAGAATTCCAATCCCAATCCTTGACCTGCTGCCATTACTAATAAATAATCAATACCTTACCCCTGTGCCTTTGAAAACAGCTCCGAATCTATCAACAAGGAGTTATGACCCTGACAGCAAGTGTGATTATCACCTGGAGGTAGTTGGGCATTCAACTGAAAAATACAGAAAACTGAAGGAAAGGATTGAAGGTCTTATCCACGATGATATTTTGACACCAGAGCTTATCGATCAGTGGAAGTCCACTTTGGCATAAGTCAGTTTTTTCGGGGTTTTAGGAGAAGAATTACTACCTTTGAAAGATGTCAATAGGAGCATTTTGATGCATGTAGTTTCAGACCTAATGATAAAAACACTTGTCTAATGTCAACATTCATATAAATTAAATGCATTTTGAATTTTAAATGCTTTGTGATTGTTGTGTTTTAACAATAATTTGAATTTGCAAAAACAAACATTAAGATGGATAGTCTCGAGAATATTGATGATCATTGTTAGAAATGACCCAATACCCTCTCCCCTCTCTTTTAGGCTTTCCTATGCCTAAATCCCTTGAACTAAATCACTTGAATGACCTAATGCTTCAAGGAATATGAATGATTGAACTTCATAAACCATTGTCATTACAAAATAAGCAAAGATGTAGATCCTAATCTAGGCTATGAACAAAGGAACAAACTTTTTGAAATTTTTTTGAACTCCTTGAAATTCAAACAAATGAGACATTCTTTCAAGAATTTAGAACATGGTAATTTGATGTGTGTCAAGATTATGCCAAAGCCATTCATGTCCTTTCCAATAATAAAAAAAACACCAATTGCCCAAACATCACTTCATGATTAACACCCTAGGGCATAATGACCAAATCAGATTATCCCATGTCCTAGAGAGAACCTGTTTTTTGGTAATATTTTCCTTGGTATTTCAAACAAACCCAAGATTGAAACTCAGCCTTTTCAAAATAGAACTAGACTTGCTATGTTTCTCGTAGTGATACAAATTCCCAAGGTTGATCAAATTGGGGCATCATATTTGGAAGTGATGGATACATGGTGTATAAGGATGGAACCAATGCATGAATCATTGGGGGCATGCGACGAAAAAAGAAGAAAAAAAAAAGAAAAAAAGAAAAAAGAAAAAAATTGTGATATCATGCATATGAGAATTCGATGATTTCAAGTGCAAAATGAAATTCTGATTATCTATTTCCCCTTGGATTGCTTTTCAATGAGAATATTTATGCTTGATATGAGAAATGGCCATCTTTCATATCCCTTTCCCGAAAAGAAATTATCCATAGTCACCGTTTTTTAGCCGAAAGAATTCTTTCTTCTTTGGCCCTGATCAAGGATCACCCTCTACACTGGGGGAAAATACAAGGGAAGATCTTCTCAAAAAACCATTGAGAAATGAGTCCTAGCTCAGAAACAGATACAAAGCAAATTGAGCTCCTAAATGAATAAGGGCTCACTTTGTCAAACGAAAAATATGGCGAAATGAAAGCCAAGAAAAAAACCAAAGAAATGGAAAAAAGGAAAACAAAAAAGTGTGAAAAAGTATGGCAAATGGAAGCCAAAAGCAAAGAAGAGAAAGAGAAGGAAAGAAAAGTCCAAAAAGGACAAATGCTTCAAAAGGAATCCTCTTCAAGAGATGATCCTTGATCTGATCACCTTCAAACACATATTTTGGGCCTATTTATCTTTTCTTTCTGAACCCCGAACCATAGCCTACATTACGTGCTTTAAAAGTCCATTTTGATCAAGCATGAATATTTAACTCGAAGGGTTTTTCCTCAATTTTTATCCTATCCCATCCCATCCCATCCCATCGAATTATTATTTCACATTGGAAGAATTTAGAATTTTCAAGTGCATGGTAGAACAACAAAAAAAAAAAGAAGAAAGGAAAATGGAAAGAATGGGACTCTAGGGCGAAAACCCAAAAATGGCCGGTCTAGTGTAAAATAGAAATTTTTGATCCATCTATGTCAACACCGATGCCATAAGAAAAGAAGTGGTCATCGAGGAACATCTAGAAATTCCTGAACCTCCTAAACTGTCAACTCTCATTTAGAGGATTGATTTCAAAAACTGAAACTTTTTCCCTCCAAGATTAAACTTTGTAGTTTAAACATCCGGTCAATCTTGACGCTTGTCAAAATGCCTGGATATGAAAACTAAAAGAGTGTTGAATTTTTTTGGATCTGAATGAATTCATGATTTATAAAACCTGTTCCATTTGTGAGCCTAGAAGGGACATACATTTTTTTGTAAAGTTTTCTTCGATCAACCAAAATCTTGTTATACCAAGCCTTGCCAATTCAAATTGAAAAGTTCAGATTGACACTTAGGGAAACCGCTAACAGTGATCATCAATCTTCAAAAGATTCATACATCACACACTGTGGGGTTAATATTTTTGGATCAAAAGTTTTTATTAAATAAGCAAGATTGTTTTTCAAAAAAAAAAAATAAAAATATTTTTTGAAATACCCATTTTTGATGTTGACATGAGATAAGGGTTTTTCTAACCCAAAGGTGTGGAACTACTAGGGTTAACCTTGACTTCCAAATATGAGAAGAAGAAATAGAACTCGGCAAGCAGACTTCTATCAATAAGAGTTTGAAAACCGTTGGGGCAAAGAAAATAGCCAAAGATTGAAAAGTGAATTGAAGATATACTCTGATTTGAAGAGGAAAAATGAATTGGAAAGGCTAAGCCAAAGTCTAGAAAAAATGATCGGGGGCATTTGCATCTTTTCATGAAGCAGTTGCATCGTTATTGATCTTTGCATTTGCATCATGTAGAAGCATTTTGCACATTGTAAATCCTTGCATTTTCATCATTTAGAAGCATTTGCATAATGTTGATTTTGCATCTGCATCATTCCATGAAGTAGTTGCGTTAACACCAATTTTCGCATTTGCATCATTTAGAAGCATTCACACATTATTGATTTTTGCATTTGCATCATTCTGTGAAGTAATTGCGTTATTTGAGGATCACTTTCATTTGCATCATTTAGAAGCATTTGCATCCATCTAAGCCATTTACATTTACATTTGCAGCATGAAGCATCTGCATTTTATTCAATAATCAAGAAGCATTTGCATCATTCTAAACCATTTGCATGTGCACCATGAAGCATCTGCATCTTATTCAACATTTGCATCCGCATCAAGAAGCATTTGCATCAATTCAATACATTTACATTTGCAATATGAAGTATGTGCATCTTGTTAATCATCTACATTCGCATCAAGAAGCATTTGCATCCTTTCAAAACCTTCAGGTTAATTTTCAACAATTCTTCAAAACCATTTTTAAAGTCGCTCCGGGCACCAGTTTTCCTAATCTGGATAAGACATCCGGGCACCAGTTTTAAAAAATCATAGATAAGACCTCTAGCCATCATTATTAAAGTCGCATCCGAGCATAATTTTCAAGATCATAGATAATACCGTAGGGCACCAGTTTTCAAAAATCATAGATAAGACCTCCGGGCATCATTTTTAAAGTCGCATTCGAGCACAATTTTCCAGATCATAGAAAAGACCTCCGGGCACCATTTTTAAGACCTCCGGGCACAATTTTCTTCTTTTGCAAATCAAACTCGTTTCCTTAAGACGGGTAGAGCCTTGATTAGTCAAGGAACTCAATTTAAGGACAAAATATTATATTTACAGCTTTTTATCATAAACAATAAATAAAAAAATGAAAAAAATAAATGAAAAATGAAAAAAATGAAAAAATGAAAAAATGAAAAAAAAGAAAAGAAGAAAAGAAGAAAAATGGAAAAAAGGAAAACCCCTTTCCTTTCCTTCACATATGATTTCACTAACCGGACAAAATTAGTGTTTGTTTACCTTTTCCTGATTCCTGATTCTCAACAATAGCCAAAGAGGGGCAGTTGTAGACACCTAATTTTGACTGGACCCCTAAATCATGTATTTTTCTTCCTAATGATGTTTTAGAATGCAAAAAAGCTCTTTTCATCTTGCAGGTGGTACTCCGAGACTTAGTTTAAGAAGTCAAGCACAAAAAGTCAATCTTGAAAAAGTAAACCCCAAAAAGACAACTCTAAAAAGTCAACCACTAAAAAGCCAACCCTCATTAAAAATCAAGATCCAAAGTTTAATTGAACAATGGTGAAAGAATTTTGATAATCTTAGGTCTGCAACGAGAGATATGGAGTCTGGAAGATGGGTTACGGAGATTTACTGGAAAAAAAACCCTAGTTCGGAAAATTTTGGGAAAAGTGCTTAAACGATCAAATTGGTCAAAATTGAAGGTTTCGAATGAAAGATAAGCAATGACTACGGCTAATTGAGAGGCCATTTGGAAGCAAAATTGAAGGAAAAGTCAATTTGGAAGAAAATCGAGAATTAAGGTTTTTGGTAGATTTTGGCAAAATTGGGGAAAATTGCATAAATGGCCCGATTCGGTAAAATTAAGCCCCCAATTGATGAGGAGTGAATAAACAAGGATAGCCCAAGGCTCAGTTTGAAGTAATTCCGAGAAAAGAGTCGATTGAAGGAAAAACGGAGAAACGAGAAAATTCTCGATATTGAGAAAAGGAAAAATCACATCGGAGGGGAATGTGATCGTAAAAATTGGGCATTTTTGGACCAACTCCAATTCAATATATAAAAAAGGCCTAGAAAAAGAAAATCTAAAAATCGGACTTGTTTTTAGTAAAACCGAGGCTTCAAAGGTAAAAGGGCAAATTTGGAAAATTCGGGAAAAATAGCAAATGGGCTTGAAATTTTTTCAAAACTTCCAGATCTCAATATTATGTCATTTGGAAGAGATTGACGAAGAAAAATCCGGATTCAGAGCTCGTTTTTAAAATGGCAAATTTGGGGCCTATTAAGCTGAAATTCCAGAAGATAAATCCCGAAAAAATAGCAAATGAGCTCAAAAAATTATGAAAATTTCCAAATATCAATTTAAATTATTTGGTAGAGATTGGTGAAGAAAAATCCAAATTCAGAGCTAGTTTGCAAAATGGCAAATTTCGGGCCCGCTAAGTCGAAATTCCAAAAGATAAATCCCGAAAAAATAGCAAATTCGGGTGAAAACTTCCATATCTCAATTTTAAATTATTTGGAAGAGATTGGTGAAAAAAATCCATAATTGGATCTCGTTTGAAAAATGGAAAAAATTCGGGTGCACTAAAAGGCAATTTTTGAAGAAAAATCCGAGAAAAAGAGCAGATGGGATTGGAAAATTATGAAAACTTCCATAACTCAATTTTATATTATTTAGGAAGTTTTGAAAAAAAAAAAAGAAAATTTTGATTTGGAGTTCATTTGTTATTTAAGTAGGTTCGGGGGCCAAAAAGGTAATTTTACCGAAGAAAACCGAAGAGGGCCTTTCTTGCATTTAAAAAAATAGAGATTGGGCTGGAATATGAAGGGTCAGCCGGCCAAGCCCATGAGGAGAGTGATTTTTGCTGAGTTCTTGCATCCAAAGGCCAAGAGTGGATAGTAAGGTAGTTATTTTTTTGATCAAGCCTTTGTAATTGTGCCACATGGCCCAATGCATGAAGAAGAGGGATATCAACATAATGGCTTCATATTTTTTAACAACTGTATTAGTTAGGGGCTGATTACTTAATCTAAGGGTGGTAATTTCACATTTTAAGCATCTTGGATTAGGAGCCTTTGGATCAAATTGGCTAGGAAAAAAATGACAACATCCTACACCCACCAAGTAACCATTCGGCTACTATAGTTGAGGGGGGGTTTCATTTTTCATTTGGTTCTTGGCTGATCATGGAGAGGGCAGTAGCTAAAGGGAGAGAAAAAATAAAGGGAAAAAAGAAAAGAGAAAGAAAAAAGAAGGGCTTTCTTACTACTCTTTGATTTGGAAAGCTAGAGCAAGGTAGCTATGTTCTTTTATGCTCTCCTCCATACTTTGTTGATATGATTTTGTTATTTTCATGGTTATTTTATTTTATTTCATGAAATAAAATTGTTTTTCAAAACAAGTTCTTAAAGCTCCTATCTTATGTTTTCTTGAAAAAAATTAAAGAAAAAACAAAATTTCCTCCATTTTTACACGTTGGTCGAATGGTCCCTTATTGTGCATATGTTGTGTTTGATTTATTTTCCATGGTGATTGTAATGTTATAGCTTGTTTTGATGTTCTAACATTTAAAAATAATTAAGATATGGAGCTTGTTTTCAACCTTTTTCATTTACTTACTATTATTTTGCTGATTTTATCATTTTGTTTTCATGTCTACTTACTTTGTTTGCCATTTTTAATTTTATGTTTTCACCATGTTAGGTTGTTCATTTTTTTGTTAATACCATACCATGTGTCGCAACCTAAAAAGTAACAATAACATCGCGAGACTTTATTATTCGTTAAGCATGACATTAAAAAAAACCGAGAAAAAGTCGACTTAATTCCTCTAGAAAATCGAAGGTTTTGAAAACGGCCTCGAAAAAAACATGGAGTCGCCACCAATCTTTTTTAGCTAGGTGTGATTGGCCACCTATTAAAACCGGTTTTACAAAACATTTGAAAATTAATTAAAACATTTTTAAAACCAATTTCAAGTCTGCATTATAAACCAAAGAAAATTGAAGAATCATGTTCAGGACTTGGTTACGTGCGGGGAAGGATTAGCACCCCCACAACGCCTGTATAAAATGGTACCTTATTAATCATGTGTTATCTCAAGTCTCGGTAAAAAAGTCGGTTTTAATTTAGTATTTCAAGTTAATTCCCAATTTAAATAAAAAAAAAAATCCATTTTTAATTGAAAATGATCCGGAATTTATTAATTCAAAATTTTCCTATATCCCCCGACAAAATCGGCAAAATATAAAATTTTTTATTTATTTGAAAAACTTTTCGAGTCATTCTCGTTTTTTGAAAAAAAAGATATTCCTTTATTAATGATAATTGATGATATTCCCTCCAGCAAACCTGGTAGAGAACTCATGAATTATTTTAATTCGGGAATATCTTTATTTTTATTGAAAATCATTATCTTTTTCAAAACATTTACAAATATGAATATGAACATGTATGACATAAATAAAATGACATGGCAAAGTCTAGATAATATAATGCAACCTAAATGATTATGACATAATTTAAATGGCATAGTATATTCTAGCTGAAATGAAAAAATCCTAAGTATCATGATATATTCTAAATGAGATAAAATGATTTAAATAACATGACAATTCTAAATGATATGACATATTTTTAATGACATGGCATATTCTAAATAATTAAACCTAGATGACATGGAATATGATGAAATGTCATGAAACATAAAATAATGCTATCATAAAATATGCATGAAAATAAAATAAAAATGCATGAACATAATATATGCTAAATAATGTGACAAAAATAAATGACTAAATAAAAAAAATATGGGATATCATAAAATATTCAAAATCATATGGCAAACAATATAACATAATAAAATCTAAATCTAAATAATAATAATACCATGGAAAATATCATAGCAAAAATCACACATTTAAATAAAATGCATGAACATGGAAAATGCAATGCGTGAAAATGTATTTTTTTTCCTCTAAACAAAGAAATCCGTATATCTAAAAAGATATCCGGCTACCTTAGGAAAATATGTCAAATTAGATTTTCTAAAAAAAAAACAAAACTTTGTGATTGTTTGAAAACAATTTTGAGGAAAAATTTGAATAAAGATTAAAACCCATACCAAACCTTTTTAAAATGGCTCTAATTTCCTAATTTTAAAATCCTGGACTTGACTTCCCTTAACTCTAGAATTATAAAATCATTTTTAAAGTTTAAGAAGGCTTAGAAATTACCTTAAGACAGTAGCTAAAGCTTCTAACCAACCCCTCTAAATGCCTTAGCCAAATTCAACCATATTTTCTCCTTTGATTTCAAATCTGCCTCTACTGCCCGGTTTTGTCACACAATTTTTTGCCTATATTTAAAAATTCAAAAAAATCTAAAAAACATACTAGAGAGTCAGAACATGTAAAACTACATGAGAAAATTTTTTCTTAATTTTCTGATTAAGCCTAGAAAAATCAGAGAAGTTCGAGTACTGGGTGAAAGAAAACTATTTTGTCAAAACACATTTTTTGCCTTTGATAAATTCATTCAAAACTCAAAGTAGAAATTGTTGGAGATCATCCTAAAGACCTAAGGACAATAGCTAAAATATTTAAAAACCTTGGATAAAAATTGTCTAAGTAAAAAAAAATCACAAAGTTAGAATAATCTATTTGACAACTCTTTAATTTTCCACAAGTATGCTCAAGAGAGCATGACTTTGAGCCATTGGTTGGCCTAAGTCATAAATCATGTGGCAATGACATGGAATACATGAACATACAACAAATGAAATGTATGAAATGCATGGTCTAAAGGTATAAATGGTAAAGGAAATGCATGACAATTCAAGACAACCTAAATTCCTAGCATGAATTTGCATGGCAATAAATGCTATCCTACTCAATATGCATCCAATGCTTGATAATGTAAATGTGACTTGGACCTAATATGTTATGAATATGCATGAAAATTCTGATGTAACCTGATGGAGACTCAATTAAGAGTTGTAAACCCAAGTGCAAGTTATGTTCAAGTAATAAATTCTCGGGTGTCCGAGGTCGAACCACAGGGAAGCGTATTAGTAAGTATAAGTTTATAAATATATAAGACAAAGAAAGTAAACAAGATATTAGGGAATCAACAACAAAATAAGATAAACAAGATATTAGAGAACAAAATAAACAAAATATAAAAGAAATTAAACAAGATATAAAAAACAATAAGAAAAGATGTTGAGGTTAGAGAATCCACTCTTGGTGTTATGCTAAGATTAATCTTGTTTTATTACACAATTGAAATCCACACATAAAGGAGGTTCCAATCGGAAGGTTTAGCAATTCAGTCCAAATTGTCCAACGTCCATAGCATATGATATTATGTTCATTTGGTGTCCTCAAAACTCATAAAAAGAGTCCAAGCATTCCTTATGCCAAGGTATATGTCTACAACAAATCAAGGTTATGAAACCAAGCATTTACTGTGCCATTTTCATTGTCAATAATGAATCAAGATCCCTACTTTGCAAGTATGATTTTAAACCAAAAGAAAATATTATCTATACTAGTGTTTATAAATTTTAGCTCATGTTTAAGAGACTAACCTTAGCATTTACCAAGAGCTTCACCTCATCACCTCAACAATATGATTAGCAACACATACTAGATATGAATAAAATGAAAAGAAATGTAAGAAGCATAAGTAAATAAAGAAAAAGAAAACTAGAGAAAGGAAAGAAAAAGAAAACTTAGAGAATTTTATTACAATGGCTAATATCCTACCAATGTATCAAATGTCCCAATACTCATCCAAGGCCCACTATTTATACACATTTTGGAGGGCTAAATGACAAGAGACAAGCTTTACAAATTTCAAAGGTAGGTATAATAGGTGGGTGCATTTTTCTAACAATTTTCGTCATATTGTATGACAATTCTGATCAGCCAGCTTGATGGTCGATTTTGTCAATGTTGGAGGCTCGATCTGATAAAATTGTCTTCTAGAAAAATATACCCCTATCAGTTACGGATCCATAGCCGTTGGAATCAACTCATTTTCTGATGTGGATAAGAAGATATGGGCAAACTACGAAAACAGGTCAGCACAGACGTCATTGCACATCAGCCAACTTGATAGTCGATTTCGCTAGGGAAAACGACTCTGTTTCAAGAAGTGTAAAACATGAAAAAGATAGATATGTCTCTTAGCTTTGCACGGCTACAAATTTCAGCCTTATTGCTTCAGTGAAACGCGAGATATAGCTGATATGGCAAACGGTGTCGGAACTGGAACTGAACTGGATTTGCCCTTAATTCTAGTAATCTGAAATCACTCAAAGAAACTTGTGAAAAACACCAAATTACATAAAAATATAAAAGATCATAAACACAATTAGACTAAACAATAATAACTCGTATTTGACACAAAACAATAATAAAACATAACTAAAAACTATATAATTATACGAGTTATCACACCCCCACACTTAGATTGTTGCTAGTCCCTAGCAACGACTCAATAAAAATAAAATAAGAAAATCTAATCTAATCCATTTTCGTAGGAAATCACGGTGGCACTTAGCATGTGACACAAGCCTTTAAACCCCTAGGTGTCCCTAGTGGACGAGTTTAGTCTCGTGAGGGTTTGCTAGAACGATACCCACAAACATTGAAAAACTAAAATATAAGTAAACTACATACACTAAAAATATTTACTCCTAATCCTTTCAATATAAATTAGAGACAATCTTTGAACAAGTCTTATAAACTAATCAATAGCTCAAAGAATTTCACAAAAATTCATGCTTGAATGTAAATAAATGAGTTAAGCCAATATTAACATAACATATTTCAATCAAAATAGTGCATATTCAAACTTAATCTCAACTTCTCACATGGGATACTCTCTTGATTTTCACTCTTTAAAGTAGTGGTAAAGTGTTTACACTCAATCAATCTCATGAAAACAGTTCTACCATATGCTTGCTTGTCCACCTATTCTCCACTATTTAGATCATACAACTTCATAAATCAAGAGGTTTTTTTTCAAGGTTGTAATGGGGCCAAAGGGTTATAATGTGGTTAAAGAACAGAAGGATAAAGATATCACAAAGGTTCCAAAGAGTTCATAGAGTTTAGAGACATAATAAGATCATACAAATAAATTTCTCAAAACTCTTTACAAGTACATAGTCACATAGGCTAAATATTCATGTTGAGCCTTTGCTTCATTCTAACCAACTTTGTAACATCTTTTTCTTGAAGTTCAAGAGAAGATTCTTTTTTTTTTTTTTTTTTTTTAATATGGGAATGTATTTGACAATGATCCCTTTCTTTTTCTCTTGACTTTTTCTTTTCTTTTCTTCCCCCACACTTATCTTTTGTTCTAACCCAAATTTTCAAAAAGTATCCCTTGTTTTTGCAATATGTCTCAAAATATATAATCCATCTTTAGAACAAGGGTAAGGATATAAGTATATTTAGGCTAGGTGTAAGTTCTGGTTACCAATAAAATAGCATATTTAATGTAGGCTCAAATTGGCTCACTAGTGGGAATGTTCTTTTAGAACATTAATAATGGATGGCTGTTTGGCTCTGGTTATAATCCTAATGCCTCTATCATATTCATGTTGTCACATGTATCAATATAGTCTCAAACGGTTTAAAGCAAGTTCTAGAGAATCATGTAATCATAAGAGCACTCAAGAAAGAAATTAGATTGATTTGTATAATGCATCAATCATTATAGGCTCAAAAACTCACAAGGATGATTATACAAGTCAGATTAAGTCTAAACATGCTTCTTTCTCAATCAACATATCATATTAACATTGGCTCATAAAAAGGTTGACATCAAGCTCAATTCTCATGAAAATATTCTCACTAATAAATCTGTTTTAGACTTATGCAATTCATATCTCATCATTGTATTAAAAGGAACTATAACACATTAAAAAATAATAATAATAATAAAGACTCATAAAAAAAATAGTAGACAAAAATAAAAGAAATCCTAAATCGTTCCCCCCACACTTAATTCTTACATTGTCCTCAATGTAAGTCTATTAACCCAAATGAAAGAATCATGTGTAAGAGAAAAGAACTAATAACATAAGAATAGGAATAACTAAGACTCAAAACAAAACAAACTCATGCAACCTAAATAATCCTAAAATACTAAACAAAAATTAACAAGTAAACATAAAAAGATTAAAATCAAACTGACAAGGTATGTCTCAAGTCTCCCTTACTCAGACCTTGTTCAGAATGAATACTTCTAAATTGCTTAAAACACAACAAACATTTTTGTTTTTGTTTTTTTTTTTTGAAAGAAGAAATCAAACTGACAAGGTATGTCTCAAGTCTCCCTTACTCAAACCTTGTTCAGAATGAATACTTCTAAATGGCTTAAAACACATCAATTTTTTTTTTTTTTTTTAAAAAATTAGCAAAATATGTCCCTTACCCCCTACTAAAGGTAGAATTTAGGAGATATTACCTGCAGAGGTTGCTAACCACTTATTATAACTGAGACACAACAAACAAAATGTTAGATAATGTCACAAAGACAGAGTGCAATCCACTCCTTGCTCGTCCACATCTCTTTTCCTTTTTCCGAGCGTTTGCGAAACAACCGTAGCAGATAAATACTCATAAGCTTGGAGCTTTTTGAGTAAATCTTCAATGGTTGTAGCAGAAATTATGGTTCTCCTTGCCTCTGAAAACATGAATCCATTTTCCACAGCATTATTTAAATATGAAAGCAAATTACTAAAATAACCATTAATATTAAGCAAACCAATGGGTTTCTTATTTGTGACCAAAGATGACCAAGAAGCCACGCAAGCTATTTCTTCCAATGTACCCAGACCTCCTGGTAAAGCAATGAATGCATCGGCAGAATGGTACATGATTGTCATCCGTTCAGGGATACTCCAGACTTGTATTTCTTTACCCACGGTAGGTCCACAAAAATCTGTGAATAGTTTTGGCACGATTCCTAGAACTGGACTTCCTCCGGCGTGTGCTTCTGTAGCGACTGCTCCCATTAAACCCGAACTACCGCCTCCATAAATCAACTGGATCTTTTGTTGGGCAAGTATTACTCCAACTCTTATGGCTTCATCAGCGAATATTTTATTTTTCCCTGGATAAGCACCTCCAAAGACACAAATTTTTTCAATGCGCTGGGACGAAGTACTTTCCATTTTTTTTCGAGTGCCTGAAAGAGAATGAATACATGGTGTAATATATAGAGGACTGAGTAGTGAATCAGACAAGAGTAATAATGTCGCCGAAAGTGTATTTGACCTGTCAGAAGAAAATGTTAACCTAACAAAAGATTTTTGCGTGATTTCAGGAAGAAAATCAAAAAGAGAAGAAAAATCAACCGTAAAAGACCAATGCAAAAAAAAAAAAAAAAAAAAAAAAACGAGAATAATTACACAAATCTAACAACACGTAAATTAAACCGAAATGAAGTTATTGCAAATCAAACCAAAAGTTGAGAAGTCATTTATTGTAGTTGTGATTGTGGCTCACATCTTCCTCTGGTTTTACGTCCAGAAACGGCTTAAACGCCTTCTATGATTCGAGGATATGCTTCCCATCTAGTTTCTTACAAGCTGGCAAACAGGGTCTTTTAACATCAGATTCCCAAGATGTTGCCATTCCCTTTGGAATTGCGGCCATAAATCAAGAATTTCTCTTTGTACGTCTTCACTAGGATGCGTCTCAAGAGAAAGTTGGATATTATCCAAATTCTCCTTACTCAGTCCATCCTTAATGAATTCAATTTTATCATCTCGATTAGAGGACGGAATCCCAATAGAACGACATTTACCGTTACACGTCCATCGTGCACATTTGTGGCAATTTGAACTCATGCGCTTTGCTCGTCGCTTTTTTGCAAAAGTGCTTCTACCCAAAAAGGAATATTTTAGCTCGGATGGAAATGGTTTTAAATCCAGCTTGGGTGGTTCAATAGTTGATGGTACAGTGACATTTGTGAGTGATGGAAGTTCCTCAAACTTTTGTTTGCAACAATGCTTAACCTGAAAAGAATTTAACAAAGAATCAGTGTGTAAAATTTCTGAAGCATTATCAAACTCACATTCAATTAAATAAGCTTCTAAAGGATCATGGAATGTGGTAGTGGTGAGATGTTCATGAACAAAATCTTCAATGAAATCCACTTCATGTACTTCTGAATCATCACCAGGTTGCTTGCAAATGTTGAACACATTTAATTCTAAAGTCATATTTCCAAAAGAAATGTTCAACATACCATTCCTGCAATTTATCAGAGCATTAGAAGTTGCAAGAAATGGACGGCCTAATATAACAGGAATTTGAACATTTGGATTTGAAACAGGATGTGTGTCCAAAACAATAAAATCAACAGGGAAGTAAAAATTATCAATTTGAACCAAAACATCTTCAACTATCCCTCGAGGAATTTTTACAGAACGATCAGCTAGTTGAAGTGTAACAGGTGTTTCCTTGAGTTCACCTAAACCTAACTGTTGATAAACAGAAAAAGGCAAAAGATTAACACTAGCACCAAGATCAAGCAATGCACGTTCTATTCTAGTGTTTCCAATGATGTATGAGATTGTTGGACATCCAGGATCTTTGAATTTTGGTGGAGTAAGGTGCTGAATGATTGAGCTCACACTTTCCGTCAGAAATGCTTTCTTTTGTACATTATGTTTCCTTTTAAATGTGCACATGTCCTTCAAAAATTTAGCATAAGATGGAACTTGTTTGATTGCATCCAATAAAGGAATGTTAATCTTAACTTGCTTGAAAAGTTCATAAATTTCTGCATTTTGATTCAAATTCTTTATTGTTTGCAACCTTTGAGGAAAAGGAGCAGGATGCATACCTTTTTCTTTGTCCAAATTTTCAAGAAGTTCAGACTTACCATCATCCTTACCATTACTTTTCGGAGGGGAAGGAGGATCTTGGTCTTTTGATGGAATGTTTTTGTCAATTGCCTTTCCACTTCGAAGAGTTGTGATAGAACTGGCATTTTCCTGTTGAGTTTCATTGGAGCAAGAAACAAAACATTGAGTAGAAGGGTTAGGCTGAGGTTGAGCAGGAAACTTACCTTTTTCTTGAGTGCGTAATGAAGCTGTCAATGTGGACAAGGTGTTTTTGATCTCATTGATGTCCTGTGAAGTTTGGTTATTCACATTTGCTTGTGTTTGCATGAATGCTTGCAATGTCTCTTCCAAGGTTTGTACACGTGAAGGTTGATAGGAAAAAGTGTTGCCCGGCTTTTGAGATTGTGGTACCTGAACATGATTATTATTCCGCCAACTGAAGTTGGGATGATTTCTCCATTCAGGGTTATACGTTTCAGAGTAAGGAGAAGGAAAAGACTTTTTAAATGTGTTTATGGAATTTACTTGATCATGCAACGCTTCTTTAAGAATGGGAATGTTTGGACATTCAGAAGTGGGGTGTCCCATGATTTCACAAATTCCACAAATTTCTTCATTTTTAACCGTTTTGACTTCTTTTACTTCTCTAAGTTCCATGTACTTTAGCTTTTATCTCATCTTCTTGACTAAAATGATATTTACCTCTGTTAGAAACAAGATTAGATCTATTGGAACTTTCAAAGGAATTATCTGTGTGCCAGGCTTGAGAGTTATCTGCCAAATGGTCTAGGTAGTCAAAGGCTTCTTCAGGTTCTTTTTCTAGAATTCACCGTTACACATTGTTTCAACAAATTGTTTCGTTTCGGGAGTTAAACTTTCATAAAAGAAACTAATAAGACGCCATTTTTCAAAACCATGATGTGGACAAGAACTTAACAAATCTTTAAAACGCTCCCAGCACTGAAAAAATGCTTCATTTTGATTTTGATTGAAATTTTGAATCTGTCTTTTCAAAGCAGTAGTTTTATGTGCTGGGAAAAATTTCTTTAGAAACTCAGTTTGTAATTCTTGCCATGTGCCAATTGACCTTGGTTTTAAATTATGAAGCCAAATTTTTGCTTTATCTTTTAAAGAAAAAGGAAATAATTTTAGCTTGACAATTTCATTTGTACATTGTTGGTCATTAAAGGTGACACATATATCTTCGAAGTCTTTTAGAAACGAGTAAGCACTTTCCGATTCTAACCCATGGAAATTTGGAAGCAAAGCTATCATACCTGGTTTAAAACGAAAGTTGTTTGCATTGAGAGGAAAAATAAAACAAGAGGGTGATGAGCTTCGAGTTGGTTGCAAGTAGTCACGCATGGTGCGTACTTGTCTGTTCTCATATTCAGCATGAACACTTTCATTGTCAGCCATGGTAGGAGTTGTATTAGAAAGATTACCTGAAAAAGTTTCACAATAAAATCTAACTAAACGACGAGATCTAAAATCACGTCGCCAAACAAGCATAAAACAAAGTTAATATACAGATTAGGCGGTATAACCAGCCAATAAAAATAAAACAAAGTTAATATACAAATTAGGCGGTATAACCAGCCAATAAAAATAAAACAAAGTTAATATACAAATTAGGCGGTATAACCAGCCAATAAAAATAAATATACTTATAAACTTATATACTTAGTATTGCTTCCCCGGCAACAGCGCCAAAAACTTGATGGAGACTCAATTAAGAGTTGTAAACCCAAGTGCAGGTTATGTTCAAGTAATAAATTCTCGGGTGTCCGAGGTCGAACCACAGGGAAGCGTATTAGTAAGTATAAGTTTATAAATATATAAGACAAAGAAAGTAAACAAGATATTAGGGAATCAACAACAAAATAAGATAAACAAGATATTAGAGAACAAAATAAACAAAATATAAAAGAAATTAAACAAGATATAAAAAAAAATAAGAAAAGATGTTGAGGTTAGAGAATCCACTCTTGGTGTTATGCTAAGATTAATCTTGTTTTATTACACAATTGAAATCCACACATAAAGGAGGTTCCAATCGGAAGGTTTAGCAATTCAGTCCAAATTGTCCAACGTCCATAGCATATGATATTATGTTCATTTGGTGTCCTCAAAACTCATAAAAAGAGTCCAAGCATTCCTTATGCCAAGGTATATGTCTACAACAAATCAAGGTTATGAAACCAAGCATTTACTGTGCCATTTTCATTGTCAATAATGAATCAAGATCCCTACTTTGCAAGTATGATTTTAAACCAAAAGAAAATATTATCTATACTAGTGTTTATAAATTTTAGCTCATGTTTAAGAGACTAACCTTAGCATTTACCAAGAGCTTCACCTCATCACCTCAACAATATGATTAGCAACACATACTAGATATGAATAAAATGAAAAGAAATGTAAGAAGCATAAGTAAATAAAGAAAAAGAAAACTAGAGAAAGGAAAGAAAAAGAAAACTTAGAGAATTTTATTACAATGGCTAATATCCTACCAATGTATCAAATGTCCCAATACTCATCCAAGGCCCTCTATTTATACACATTTTGGAGGGCTAAATAAAAAGAGACAAGCTTTACAAATTTCAAAGGTAGGTATAATAGGTGGGTGCATTTTTCTAACAATTTTCGTCATATTGTATGACAATTCTGATCAGCCAGCTTGATGGTCGATTTTGTCAATGTTGGAGGCTCGATCTGATAAAATTGTCTTCGAGAAAAATATACCCCTATCAGTTACGGATCCATAGCCGTTGGAATCAGCTCATTTGCTGATGTGGATAAGAAGATATGGGCAAAATACGAAAACAGGTCAGCACAGACGTCATTGCACATCAGCCAACTTGATGGTCGATTTCGCTAGGGAAAACGACTCCGTTTCAAGAAGTGTAAAACATGAAAAAGATAGATATGCCTCTTAGCTTTGCACGGCTACAAATTTCAGCCTTATTGCTTCAGTGAAACTCGAGATATAGCTGATATGGCAAACAGTGTCGGAACTGGAACTGAACTGGATTTGCCCTTAATTCTAGTAATCTGAAATCACTCAAAGAAACTTGTGAAAAACACCAAATTACATAAAAATATAAAAGATCATAAACACAATTAGACTAAACAATAATAACTCGTATTTGACACAAAACAATAATAAAACATAACTAAAAACTATATAATTATACGAGTTATCATAACCTAAGACCTAAGTAGCATAGCAATGCATGGCAATACCAATATGGTTTAAGACCCAATATGCAGGGCGATATCAACATGGCCTAGACCTAAAATGTGATGAACATACATAGCAATACTATGAACATACAATGACCAATGAAACTCATGTCAATTCTAGAACAAACAGCAACTAATACACAATTTCAAGATATGATAATGCAAAGCATGTTACCTAAACAAAATGCAAATGCATGACAAGGCAAGAGATGAATGAAGAGGCCGAATGTAGTTACATGATACTCTAATGCAATCCTATCTAGTAAATGGCACAAGTACATGACAAGTCATATCAAGATGCATAATTTCATGACATTTTCACAAGCATATGACATACTAAAATAAAAATGTACAAGCTCATGGCATGGAGATGCAAACAAGTCAAGAAACAAGAGAAAAAAAAACACATGTAAGGCATACTAAATGGAATAGATGAATGTTCATATACCCCAAATGATGGCATTTTGTCATAGCATTTTCACAAGCATATGGCATACTAAAATCAAATTGTTCAAGCTCATGGCATGGAGATGCAAACAAGTCAAGAAGCAAAACGAAAATGCACATGCAAGACATACTAAATATCAAGACATGCTAACTCATGGCATGGATATGCAAACAAGCCAAGAAGCAAGATGAAAATGCACATGCAAAGCATACTAACATGGAATAGCCGAATGACCATATGACAATACATGAAAAATGCAAACATATTTATAAAATAAGACATGATACATAAAAAAAATGCACAATATGAGCATATGACACAATGACCGAATCTTCAAAGACACAATATCATGCATGGAAATGAAATATAGAAACAAATATAACATAGAAAATAATGTAAAGAACATATATAAAATTAAACATAGACATGCAAAGCAAGTAACAAGCAAAACTAGTAAATAAAACATGGAAAGTTAAGCTCCATGGTTGGTATAAATGGGCATAGCCTCTCACCTAACCATAATCACTTGGTTTTGCCAAGATCTTGAAGCTTTCCATTTCAAAAATCAGAAAATAAACCATTCTAAATAGCAAAATTAAGGTGAGCTTCATGGTAGGTAAAAATGGGCATAACCTCTCCCCTAACCATGGTCACTTGGTCTAGCCAAGATCATGTAGCCATTTCGACCTTTTTGCTTCATCTTTTTTTTTAATAAAAAAAACAAAATATAAAGTACTCTAAAAAACCTTCTAAAAATAATTTTTCACAACAACATGCAAGGAAGAAAGAAAAAGAAAACCAAGGCAAGCAAACATGCCATATTCGGCCAAGCATAAAACCATGTAAAAAAATTTGTTTTCCACCATTTTGATGAAAAAGAAGAGATGAAAACTTAAGTAAACATTAAAAAAAAACTTTATTTCTATGAAAAATGTAGTAGGAAAACAAGATAGAAAATCAAGAAAACACCATGGAAAACAAGAAGAAAGCTATGCTAGAGCTTGGTAGAGATGACTACCTTCAAGCTCTCTATTGAAAACCTTTTTTTTCTTTCTTTCAAAACCTTTTTCTTTGCTAAATTAGCTACAGAATTCAGTCAAAAAACATATGAAAAAATGAAACCAACTCTCCCTCTTTAGCCTTGGCTGAATGTCCTCTCACCCTTGGATGGAAATTGCATTTTTTTCTCCTCCAATCTTGGCCTTCAGATTAAGATATTTTGATGACAACATAAAAATGTCATCTTGCCAATTGATAGCAGCCCTTAAGATGTGTACTCAGCCCTTGTAGTAACCAAAGCCCTTAGATGCAAAAGAGGACCAATCCCATGCACTCCCTTGCTTGCCCCCTTGAGTGTCTACCCTTGGATGAGTTGTGCTCTTCCATTCTTGGTCATTGGATGAGGGAAACATAAAAATGACATCTTGTAGATTAAATCCAGCCCTCAACATGTGTACTCAGCCCTTGTAGATGGCCTAAGCCATTGGATGAAAAGAGACAATCCCATGCACTCCCTTACTTAACCGAATGGATGCTCACCCTTGGATGAATTGTGCTCATTTTTTCTTCCATTCTTGGCTATTAGATGAGGGTTCTTTCATGAAAAATAAAAATGTCATCTTGGCATTTAAACTTGGCCATTGGATGGTGCATTCAACTTTCCTACAAGGCACCTAAGCTATTGGATGAAGGGGGACCATTTGCAAGGTGTTAGTGGTAGCATGTGGCTTGATAGTGACTAAGGAATTAAATTGTTCAAGCTTCCTTCTTATGGTCTATGCTGGCAGACCAAGGGAAGAAAAATCCCAGCAATTCCTTCTTCTTTCATATTTTCTTTAATTACAAATTTGCCCTTTTTGGTCTTCTGTGAAATGACCTTTTTGCCCCCTGAACCTAAATAAATAGCAAACGGACTGCAAATCTGAATTTTATTTTTTCAATACTTCCAAAATAATTAAAAATTGAATTCTGGAATTTTTCAAAGTTTTTCGAGTCCATTTGCTATTTATTTCGGATTTATTTTTGAAATTGCCCCTTTTAAGCACCCGAACTTTACCATTTTATAAACGAGCTCCGAATCTAGATTTTTCTTCACTAATCTCTTCCAAATAATTTAAAAATGTGATCTGGAAGTTTTCATAATTTTTAGAGCTCATTTGCTATTTTTTCGGGATTTATCTGCTTGAATTACTGCATAGGGGACCTGATATTTGGCCATTTTCCAAATGAACTCCGAATCAAGATTTTCTTTCGCCAATCTTTTTGAAATGGTTTAAAATGCGATTTGCAAATTTTCAAAATTTTTAGAGTTCATTTGCTATTTTTTCCCAAAATTTCCAATTTTGCCTCCGAAACCCGATTTTGCTCAAAACAAGTCCGATTTTCAAAATTTTGAGCCTTGGGCTATCCTTGTTTAATCATTTGTCATCAATTAAGGGTTTTAGATCTACCGACTGGGGCCATTTCTGTAATTCTTCCAAATTTCACCAAAATCCATCAAAAAACCCTAATTCTCGGTTTTCTTTCGAATTGACTTTTCTATCAGTTTTTCTTCCAAGTGGCTTCTCCATTACTTGTAGTCAGTACTTATCTTTCATTTGGAACCCTCAATTCTGACCAATTTGATCGTTTAAGCACTTTCTCAAATTTCCCGAACTAGGGTTTCTTTTCTATTGAGATTCCATAACCCAACTTCCGACCTCCATATCTTTCAATGTGGACCTCGGGTTATCAAAATTCTTTCACCATTTTTCAATTGAACCTCAAATCATGATTTTGAAAGTGGGTTGACTTTTTTAATAGTTGACTTTTTTGGGGTTGACTTTTTTGAGGTTGACTTTTTTGAGTTTGACTGTGTTGTTTGCTTTCTTGGACTAAGTCTCGGAGTACCACCTGCAGGATGAGAAAAGCCTTTTAGCATTTTGAAACATCAATTTAGGAAGAAAACGTACCTGATTTAGGGGTATTGACAAAATTAGGTGTCTACAGCTGCCCCTCTTTGGCTATTGCTGAGAATCAGGAATCAGGCAATGATAAACAAACACTAATTTTGTACGATTAGTTTAATCATATGTGAAGCAAAGGGAAAGGGGTTTTCAATCATCATCATTCATCATTTTTTTTGTTGAAAAAGCTGTAAATTGAAGATTTTGTCCTTAAATTGAGTTCCCTGACTAATCAAGGCTCAACCCGTCTTAAGGAAACAGGTGCGATTTCAAAAGAAAAAATTGTGCCCGAAGGTCTTAAAAATGTTGCCCAGAGGCCTTACCCGTGATTTGAAAAATTATGCCCGAAGGTCTTAAAAATGGTGCCCGAAGGTTTTACCCGTGATTTGCAAAATTATGCTCGAAGATCTTAAAAATAGTGCCTGAAGGTCTTAAAAATGGTGCCCGAAGGTCTTTAAAATGGTGCTCGGAGGTCTTAAAAATGGTGCTCGGAGACCTTACCCGTGATGAAAATATCTTGACGACAGTCTCAAGGCTCGACTCATTTGATAAAACAGAATGAATTCGATTTAAAACAAAAGGAAATACCTAGACCGTAGTCTCAAGGCTCGACTCATTTGATAAAATAGAATGAATTCGATTTAGAACAAAGGGAAATACCTCGATGGTGATCTAGGGTTCAACTCATTTAAGAAGCAGAACGAGTTCGATTTGGGAAGCCAAAGTTTTCTTGATTCCTGTAATGTTAGCTAACTGCAATGATGAGAATGACATGCTTTGCAAATGCTTGTATGTTTCCTGAGGATGAATGCAATCAAATGATTATGTCATGATTTCTAATCCATGGTCTCTTTGAGGTTCACAGATTATCCGACTTCGTGATGGAGTCTTCAATTGTTCACTGATGCCCCACTTAAAGAACTCTTTACTCAAGATAATTTGTCAAACAGTCCCAGTTTCTGACTTCGCTGAAATTCACAAATTTTTGACTTCATGACAGAGTCTCCAACGCATTCACTGTTTCCCTTTTCTTGGTGAATTTTCCATCAGGATTAGTGGTTTCCAAACTTTGTATAAGATTTAAATCTATTCCTTAGTAATACTTTTAAACTCTTTATGTTAAAAATTTATGTTTACTAATCATCATTCAATTTAATAACAAACAAAATGCAGTCTCAAAAAATGTATGAAAGAAAGTATGAAACAAGCAATTGTCATAAAAGGGGTAACCAAAATTTATTGCAATAAAATGTTTTAAAATGATAAACGTGGATATCAAGGATATAAGAAACAAATGTAAAGTTATAGGTTGTTGATGCCCTGGATGCAGAATATCTTGGACCCCTTCTTTTTCAAATCATCTAAAATTTCTCTTGAACGGTCAATTTACTTGGGTAATTCCTTGGATTTCGTAGTTACGTCAGACTAAGTTGTTCCCCTTTTCTATAATTTTCAAATACTTTCTCCCCCTTTACACGGAGCATTGACTCAAACCTTAATTAGTACCTGAGCCGCCCTTTGCGGGTTTTTAGCTCAGGTATCCCCCATTCGGTATTAAGTCACCCTTTGCGTGTTTTCGGCTTAAACCTCTCCTTTTTTTTATCATGCATCTGAGAATTCTAAATGCTTCCAAGGTAAAGATGGGATGAATTCTGAGAAAAACCTTTCAAATTAAATATCAATGCTTGATCAAAATGGACTTTAAAAGTACGTAATATAGGCCAAGGTTCAGGTTTAGAAGGAAAGGATAAAATAGGCCCAAAATGTGTTTAAGGGTAATTGGATCAAGGATCATTTCCTGAGGAGAATTTATTCTTGAGACATTTGTCACCTTTTTGGACTTTTCTCTCTTTTTTTTTTAATCTCTTTTCTTTCATTGCTAGCTTTCATTTTCCATTCTTTGATTTCACATTTTCCAATCGCTCTTTTTTTTGCCATGATTTTGATTTATTTTCCTCGTATTTGCCCTCAAGTGTAGAGGGTGATCCTTGATCAGGGTTCAACGAAAGAAATAATTCCTAAGGCTCAAAGGGTGACTAGGGATAATTTCTTCTTAGTGAAGGGAATATGAAAGATGGTCATTTATCACACCAAGCATGAATATTCTTTTTGAAAAACAATTCTCAGGGGAGATAGATATATAGAATTTCCATTTCTACATTTGGAATCATTCGAATTCCCATGTGCATAGTATCACACGATTTTTTCTTTTAAGCATAATACTTTTTTAGTTCATCAGCATTCACGGGATGTCTAAAATCATCCCCGTCCATCCGAGTTAGAATCAATGCTCCTCTAAAAAAAGCTCTTTTTACCATATAGGGTCCTTCCCAATTTGGAGCCCATTTTCCTCGCTGATCCTTCACTATGGGGAGAATTTTTCTCAGTACCAACTCTCATTCTCGAAACTGTCTGGGTCGAACCTTCTTGTTATGGGCTCGAATCATCCTTTTTTTGATACAACTGCCCGTGACAAATTGCCTTCATTCTTTTCTCTTCGATGAGATTCAGCTGTTCATAATGAGCTTTAACCCATTCTGCCTCTTCTAGGCCAAGCTCCATCAAAACCCGAAGTGAAGGAATCTCAACTTCAATAGGTAACACTGCTTCCATACCATATACTAAAGAAAATGGCGTTGCCCCTGTAGATGTGTGAATCGAAGTGCGATATGCCTGAAGAGCAAAAGGCAAAATCTCATGCCAATCCTTGTATACATCATTCATCTTCTCGACAATCTTCTTAATGTTTTTGTTGGTTGCTTATACTTCCCCATTCATCTTCAAATGATAAGGTGCCGAATTGTGATGCGTGATCTTGAACTGAGTACATACCTCTCTCATCATCTTATTATTCAGATTGAGAGCATTATCTGAAATAATTCTTGCTGGCAATCCATATCGGCATATGATTTCCTTCTTAACAAATCTGCATACCACCGACTTTGTTACGTTCCTATAAGAAGCAGCTTCCACCCTCTTTGTGAAATAGTCTATGGCCACCAGGATGAAACGATGTCCATTTGAATCTTTTGGGGTAATAGGCCTAATCATATCCATTCCCCATATTGAAAACGGCCATGGTGCAGTCATGACATGCAATGGCGATGGCGGCACATGAATCTTATTTGCATAGATCTGGCATTTATGACACTTTCGGGAATAACTGATACAATCTCCTTCCATCGTCAGCTAATAATACTCTGCCCTCATAATCTACTTAGCAAGCATGTGACCATTAGCATAGGTGCCACATATCCCTTCATGGACTTCCTCTATGATTCTTCGAGCTTCGGCAGACCCGACACATCTCAACAGGACTTGATCTTTCCATTTCTTGTAAAGAAGCTCCCCATCTAGAACAAAACCCATTGCTAGCCTTCTCAGAGTCCTCTTGTCATTTTTTGTTGCCTATTCTGGATACTGTTGACTCTTGATGTACTGAAAGATGTCGTTATACCAAGGGAGACCATCCGTTTCTTCTTCAATACTCAAGTAGTGGGTAAGAGACTCATATATGCTCATTCTGATCGGCACAACTTCCGCCCCTTCATTCACTTTAAACATTGATGACAAAGTAGCCAGAGCATCCGCCATCCGGTTTTCTTCTCGAGGGAAGTAATTGAAAGTCAATTCTTCAAACTCTTCCAATAAACTCAATATGAGTTCTCAGTATCAGATTAATTTTGTGTCTCGGGTTTCCCATTCTCCGCGCAATTGATATACTAAAGCCAAGTCTCCAAAAACCTCTAGTTTCTTGATCTTTCTGTCTACGGTAGCACGAAGGCCTATAGTACATGCCTCATATTCTGCAGTATTGTTTGTACAATCAAAATCCAATCTGGCAGTGAAAGGATAGTAATCTTCTTATGGGGATATGAGCACTGCACTGATTTCGTGCCCCATGGCATTAGATGCCCCGTCAAAGTACATCTTCCATACTTTCTTCTTCAAGGTAACCTCCTCCGCTTGCGAAACATACATCAAATCTTCATCTGGGAAATCAAAGTTCAACGGCTCATAATCTTCCATAGCCCGACTTGCTAAAAATTCAGCCACTGCACTACCCTTGATGGCCTTCTGACTTACGTATACAATGTCGTATTCTGACAACAAAACCTGCCATCTTGCCGTCCTCCCTGACAAAGAAGGTGCTTCCAACATGTACTTGATTGGATCTAGCTTGGCCATCAACCACGTCGTGTGGTACAACATGTACTGTCTGAGTCTTCGAGCAATCCAAGCTAAGGAAAAGCACAACTTTTCTACTGATGAATATTTCAACTCATAATCTGTGAACTTCTTACTAAGGTAGTAAACCGCCTATTCTTTCTTTCCAGTCTCATCAAGCTGCCCCAAAACACAACCCATGGATCTCTCAAATAATGATAGATACAATATCATTGGTTTATCTGGAGCCGATGGCATTAATACTGGTGGGTTTGATAGATAATGCTTAACCTTTTCAAAAGCAATCTGACACCCTTCATCCCATTCTCCTGGATCACGTTTTGGAAGTAACTTGAATATTGGATCACATTAATCGGTTAACTAAGAAATAAATCGAGCAGTGTAATTCAATCTCCCCAGAAAACCTCTTACTTCCTTTTGAGTACGTGGAGGTGGAAAATTCTGGATGGCCTTCATTTTATCCGGATCAATCTCAATTCCCTTTTGCTAACAACAAAACCCAACAATTTCCCCGAAGTGACTCCAAAAGTACATTTTGCCGGGTTAGCTTCAGTTGAAACTTTCTTAGTCTTTCAAAGAGTTTACTAAGATTTGTAATATGCTCCTTTTCTCCTTGTGACTTTGCAATCATATCATCAATATAAACCTCAATTTCCTTATGCATCATGTTATGAAACAAGGTCACCATGGCTCTCTGATATGTTGCACCAGCATTCTTCAACCCAAACGACATTACCTTGTAGCAGAATGTTCCCCACATTGTAACCAATGTTGTTTTCTCCATATCTTCTGGTGCCATCTTAATCTGATTATATCCTGAGAATCCATCCATGAAAGAAAACAAGGAACTCTTCGCCGTATTATCCACCAAAGTATCACTATGAGGCAAAGGGAACTTATCTTTGGCACTAGCTTTGTTCAAATCTCAATAATCGACACACATACACACCTTGCCATTGTTATTTGGTACTGGAACAATGTTTGCCACCCATCCTAGATATTTCGCCACCTCTAAGAATCTAGCATCAAACTGTCTATTCACCTCCTCTTTTACCTTTAATAGCATGTCCGCATCATTCTTCTCAACTTTGGCTGAATTGGCTTGCACCCTGGCCTTAAAGGGAGCTTATGAATCACAATATCTGGGTCCAAACCCGGCATGTCTTGGTATGACCATGCAAATACATCTACATATTCCCGGAGCAAGGCTATGAGTTCACCCTTTATCGATGACGATAATGTAGTCTCGATTTTAACCCCTTTTATCTCCTGATTACTTCCCAAATTCTAGAATTCCAATAGCTCCTCATGAGGAAGTACTTGTTTCTCTTCTTGTTCTATTTTTCTTAATAAGTTCGGAGGTAGACCATAATCCTCAATATCTTCGTCGGCCTCAAAATCACCCGTGCAAATGGGTCTCTCAAAACCAATTTTAGAATTACTGACTGGAAGGTCCTCATATTCCGCATCCGTACACCTGTAAATAGATGAGGAAAAAACAATATAGGAAAACATATATACAATCGAAGCAAAATAAATAGCACAAATGAAAGAATATGAACACATCAATATGAAGGAAATGCATCATGTTTGTTATTTATTGGATAAAAAGTTTTAGACAAAAGCCCATTACAAAAGAAATTCTTAATATCTTCGGGCAAAGATATTTAACATTTGTTTAAAAGCATTACGCTGGAATAGACCTAAAAACTATGGGCAGCTCGGTTGCACTCCAATTGGTTAGTCTATATCCTGGTGGACAAGGTCGCACCATCCAGTTAGCATTCTCTCTTTCAATTCTTGCTTCCCCAGTCATGCAGATCTCCATATCATACATCTGCTCATCCCTATTCACCTTGAATCTCTCGAAGGCTTCCTCGAAGGCTTCCTCGATCATTACGAGCACATCATCAGAATTCTTTTCTCCAAACAGAGAATCGGTTGGGCGAAAGCTGTGAAGGATAGGAGGAATGTCATAGGCTCCTATTCAATATCCATACCCGCAAGACGGGCTATCCTCCTTTGTCGGTTCCTTTCAACTTGTTTTCTTTTCTCACGGGCCTTCGGAAGATACCCTAGGCCAAACCGGTCTTTCTTTCCTACTACTTCCATTGCTCTGGCCATCCCTTGAAGATATTTTCAGAGACCTTTTCCAGCCCTGCATTCTTTTCCCACGGTAATTCTTACCCCCAGCCTTGTGTTCTTGGGCAACCTAGGTTTTGAAATCTTTCTCCTTTTAGTGATGAAAATCGTATTACGAATTCCAAAAAACAAAAGGAACATTCTACGGTATCTTCATTGAGTTCAAGATAAAGAGATTCAGCAGATGCAGAGGCTATTACGTCTTCTTCTCCTGATACAATGACCAAACGCCCCTCTATCACAAATTTTAGCTTTTGGTGGAGAAATGAAGGTATAGCCCTTGTTGAATGTATCAACGGCCTTCCCAGCAGGCAATTATAGGATGGATTAATATCTGACCTGAAAGTTCACTATATAGGTGCATGGGCCTATCTCCAGAGGAACCTCAATATTTCCCATTACATCTCTCCTGGTACCATCAAAGGCTCTGACCACTGTGCAGCTCGGCAGCATATAAGAAATATCCACTGGCAATTTAGACAGGGTTGCCAAGGGCATCACATTTAATGAAGAACCATTATGCAAAAGGACCCTTGGTAATATGTACCCCTTACAAGTGGTAGTTATGTGCAGAGCCTTTGTTGACCCAATACCATTGGGTGGTATTTCCTCATAACTGAAATACATATGGTCGTCTGTAGCGATGTTTCCCACCAGTATGTCTAATTTTTCTACCGATATGTTGTTAGCCACATATGCCTGATTCAACACTCTCAAAAGGACATTTCTGTGTGGTTCTGAATTCAAAAGCAAAGATAAGATTAAAATTCTAGCTGGTTGACGTCGCAGTTGCTCAACCACGCTATACTCACTACGCTTTATGAATTTGAAGAACTCGCAGGCTTCTTTCTCATTCACTGGCTCTTTTATTCTGTTTACTGGGGCTAACCCCCTTTCTACTTTTTTTGACAAATCCATCTCAATATGGATTGGTTCAGCTGCTTTCTTCCCTTTGTCCGTTCCTCTATCTTTTCCTGCTAACCCATGTTCAACACCCTCAGGAGCATAACACCTTCCACTTTGTGTTAAGTGCCCCACACTTGTGATATCTTGCTGACTCGAAGACCCAGGCATAACCATGCTGCAGTTGTATTTTCATGGTGCAGCTTTGTTTTCCTTGTACGAAAAGGTAACAGGAAAATCAATGATTAACTTAGGCGTAATTTCCTCAATGACTGGCATAACTTTCTCCTCTGGTTCATCATAATAGATGATCAAGGGTCTTCCTATCCCGTAGCCAGCTGTATTCTCAATAACCTTTACTTTCTCCTCCGTCTCCTCGTAAAACTGGGCCCCCCATCATCCATCATCTTTTGACCTTTAGCCAGAAAGTCCCCGTAGTCCTGTATGATATGACCTCCATACTTATGGAACGGGCACCAATTCTGTACCCTCTTTGCAACCATTTTTAAACTGTCTGCATCCCCTACCATTCCTGTTTTAACCATCTCGACCCATACTCTCAACATTGGAGTCTTGACTTCTCTGGCATCCCTTTTTACCCTTTTGACTTACCTGTCCATACTGCATTTACCGATTCTCGGCATGATCTGGCAATGGGTTTCCCACTATATTCGGCCTATTCTTTGCCCCAAACTTCACAACTCCGGCGTTGATCAGGTTTTGGACTTTCTTTTTAAAGGCCAGGCAATCTTCAGTCGAATGTCCTTGAATTCCTGTGTGGTACACGCAGTTAGTATTTGCATTGTACCACCTTGGATATGGCAAAGTCAGAGGTTTGAGGTACACGGGTGCAACAAGTTGACCCTGCAACATTTTGGGATATAACTCACCATAGGTGGTAGGAATCGGATCAATTTGGGGTTTTTGATCATTCCTTGGTGAATGTTGGTCATTGCGCCCGGCTCTCTAAGCTTTTGGGATAGCGTTTCGGGGAAGGTTTATCTGTGGGGATATGCTAGTTGAAAAGGGCTGTTGTGGTATATTGGTATAAGGGAAGGGATTTTAGGTAAGGTGGTTCACATTGGGGTAATAAGGATTATACATCGGGTAAGGTGTGTAGGGTGTAGGAGGTGCATAAGATGTGGTAAAAGTATAGGGCCTTGGTAGTGTATGTGCTGTGGGAGGTGCATATGGGTATTGGTTGATACTAACTGTGTGGGTCTCCTCTTTCTTCCTGGTAGGTAATACCTTTTCGGAATAGAAGGCTCACCCCCTTCCATTTTCCCATTCTTAATGGCTGACTCTATCATTTCCCCGGATATTACCATCTTTGCAAAGTCCTTGGTGGCACTCCTCACCAATTTATCATAATAGGGTGCTTTCAGGGTATTGATGAAAAGCACTGTAGTTTCTTTGCTAGTTAAAGGGGGTTGCACTTATGTGGCCAGATCCCTCCACCTTTGCGAGTATTCTTTGAAACTCTCAGTGGTCCTCTTTTCCATGTTCTGTAGCGACAACCTATCAGGTACCATATCAGATACATGCTTATAATACTCCATGAAAGCCCTGGCTAAATCCGCCTATGAACGAATCTTGGTACGATTCAGGTGGTTGTACCATCGGGTTGCAGACCTTGTCAAGCAATCTTGGAAAGAATGGATAAGCAGTTTGTCATTATCATCGTGCCCCGTCATTCTTCTGCAGTACATGGTCAGATGTGCTGATGGGTTGGTAGTCCCATTATATTTTTCAAAGTCTGGTACTTTGAACTTTGGGGGAATTACTAGATCGTGTACTAAGCTCATCTCTTTGGCTCCAGACTGCCAAATAACTCCGCCCCTTTAATGGCCCTCAGCCTCTCCTCTAGCAGTTGATATTGTTTCTGTGATTCTGCCATTTTGATCCTCTTCAGCTTAGTCATCTTTGCTTTTTCCTTTTCAGCTAGGTCCTTAAAGTCTGGAATGTTAACATCATTTGGGTCAGCTCCCATATTACCCTTTCCGGGAACATAGTTCTGTGTCTCAGCAGCTGGCTGGATATAAACATAGGAGGCTGCCGCAATTGGCACCTCTTGGCCCTTTTGCTGTATGTTTTCAAGTTGATCATCTTCAATTACCACCCTTTTCTCGATGATCGAATTCCCTCCCGGCCCTTTTTGTTTCATCATGGCAGTCATCATATTCCATGAGTTTAGGCATCTGTTCTCGAGACTCCTCCTGAGATTTAGCTAACTGTTCTTGCAGTTCACTTTGAGTTCTTTCCATTCTTTCAATTCTAGCAAGCTGATCGTTTTCCATAGCTCTGGCTTGAGATCGAGAATTGTAAGGGTGTCAAAAATCCGATTCTTTCTGAGTGCGACTAATTTACCTTTAGTTTTGAAAACCATGAATTAGAAATTATTGACACATCTTTTTTATGTTTTATAAAAAATGAATGAATGACTAAATGTCAATGAATCAATCAAATAAAATGAATAAGTACATGACTACGTATATGAATATGAAAGAATAAATGGATGAACAAGCGAAATGAATAAATAAGTGTTTAAGTGTATGAATATGAATGACTGAACAAGTAAAAAGAATAAATAATTGGTTAAGTGTATGAACATGAATGAATTTCAAAAATGAATGATTACAAATATGAATATGAATGACTGAACAAGTAAAAAGAATAAATAATTGGTTAAGTGTATGAACATGAATGAATTTCAAAAATGAATGATTACAAATATGAGTAAATGTACAAATGAAAAAACAAAATATATATAAAATATGAATGCATTTGAATGTATTGGCCCCGGGATAAGTTCAACCGAACGGTCTTTCATTGATTTCCTAGAACTAAATACATCACAGATAGAATAAAAAGATCACTGCCTAAGATAAGTCCGTAATTCGCCTTTCAAAGTGCTATACAAAATTAGTCCTATAGTGACTTCCTCGGATCTTGGACTTTCTTTCACAGTCTCCTTTTTATTGCCCTGCTCTTCAATCTGACCCTACTTGTTCACGGCCCCTTGACACGTCAGTAGAAATATCACCGTGTAAGCTTTCCTTAGCTTGCTTCTCCAGTAGATTGGCTCGGGCTTCCTCATGCTTCGCTCTCTCTTTCCAGTAGTTATTCTCCTTCTTGAGGTTTTTGAGTTCATGCTCCCATTCCCCGAAAGTCTTGAGGGTCCCCTCAAATCGGAGCTCAAAGCGGTACCACTTGTTCTCCAAATGTAGTTCCCGAAGATCGCCCTTAGCAGTGTTCCTTTCACTATTGATCTTTTCCTTTTCTCTTTCTCGAGCTGATTCTCTATTTTTCATGTCCTCAAGCTCTTCTTGTAGTCGGGCAATCTCCTTCTCATCTGGGTATTTTCTTTTTCAAATTCTGCCCTTGTGATTTCTAACTCTGATGGCATTTCCCTCGGTGGTGGATTCATGAACTGGACCTCTTTCCCATTTGATTTCAATAGCCTATCATTAACCCTTAATTCCCTCCATACTAGGTAATCAGGTGCGACGATGTCGGCATATCTGGCCACTTTTGTCCGGTGAATTTTCTTCCATGCTTCAATCATTGCCCGCACCTTTCCAGAATATCCGTCTTCTCCATAAGTGAACTCTGATGATCCTAGATTATGAGTCACGGGTGTGAATTGCCAAGACTCAACCTGTCTTTGCACCAACAAAGGCGCATAACTCACAGAACCCCAAATTTCGAGTAGTGGAACTCCCGAGTTGTCCCCATATTTATACATTTTATTATTTTCATGGTTATTTTATTTTCTTTCATGAAATAAAATTGTTTTTCAAAACAAGTTCTTAAAGTTTCTATCTTATGTTTTCTTGAAAAAAATTAAAGAAAAAACAAATTTTCCTCCATTTTTTCATGTTGGCCGAATGGTCCCTTATTGTGCATATGTTGTGTTTGATTTATTTTCCATGGTGATTGTGATGTTATAGCTTGTTTTGATGTTCTAACTTTTAAAAATAATTAAGATATGCAACTTGTTTTCAACCTTTTTCATTTACTTACTATTATTTTGCTGATTTTATCATTTTGTTTTCATGTCTGCTTACTTTGTTTGCCATTTTTAATTTTCAATTTTCACCATGTTAGGTTGTTCATGTTTTTGTTAATACCATACCATATGTTTGTGATTTTGTCTAGCTATGTTCATGCATTTGCATTATGTTTGTTTGGTCTAACATGTTTCCTTTTAAGTCTTGCATATACTATGCAATGTGTTTGTGTTATTGCCATGCTAGAATTTCCTTGCATATTTTCATGACCATTCGGCTACCCCTTATTTTTTTGCCTTGTGTGAGCATTTTCATCTTGTTTAGTTGACATGCTTGCATTTCTATGCCATGATATTGTGTATTATACTTTACTATGCCATGTGTTTGTGTTATTGCCATGCTAGAATTGCACATGTTGATTTCATGCCTATTCGGTTTCCACTATATTTTTTGCCTTGTGTGTGCATTTTCATTTTGTTTAGTTGACATGCTTTCTTATGCTTTGCATCTTCATGTCATGTGATTGTGTATTGGATATTGTAGACACCTAATTTTGTCCGGACCCCTAAATCAGGTACGTTTTCTTCCTAAATTATCAGAATGCTACAAGGCTTTTCTCATCCTGCAGGTGGTACTCCGAGACTTAGTCTAAGAAAGCAGACAGAAAAAGTCAAACTCAAAAAAGTTAACCTAAAAAAAGTCAACTCCAAAAAGTCAACACCAAAAAGTCAACTACTAAAAAAGTCAACCCACTTCCAAAATCAAGATTTGAGGTTCAATTGAAAAATGGTGAAAGAATTTTGATAATCCGAGGTCTACATTGAAAGATATGGAGGTCAGAAATTGGGTTACGGAATCTCAATAGAAAAGAAACCCTAGTTCGGGAAATATGGGGAAAAATGCTTAAACGATCAAATTGGTCGGAATTGAAGGTTCCAAATGAGAGATAAGTACTGACTACGGGTAATGGAGAAGCCACTTGGAAGAAAAACTAATACATAAGTAAATTTGGAAGAAAATCGAGAATTAGGGTTTTTTGGTGGATTTTGGTGAAATTTGGAAGAATTACAGAAATGGCCCGATTTGGTAGATCTAAAGCCTTAATTGATGAGAAATGATTAAACAAGATAGCCCAAGGCTCAATTTGAAGAAAACTTGAAAATCAGACTTGTTTTGAGCAAAACCGGGTTTTAGAGGCGAAAAGGCAAAATTGAAAAATGTGGGAAAATAGCAAATGAACTCCAAACATTTTGAAATTTTGAAAATCTAATTTCTAAATCATTTCGAAGAGATTGGTGAAAGAAAATCTTGATTCGAAGTTCGTTTACAAAAATGACCAAATACCGAGCCTACTATGTAGAAATTTAATACGATAAATCCCGAAAAAATAGAAATGAACTCCAAAAATTCTGAAAATCTACAAATCCCATTTTAAAATTATTTGGAAAAGATTGGTAAAGAAAAATCTGGATCCGGAGCTCGTTTAAAAAATGGTAAAGTTTGGGTGCATAAAAGGGGCAATTTCATAAATAAATCCGAAATAAATATCAAATGGACTCGAAATTTTTTGAAAACTTCCAGAATTCAATTTTTTTATTATTTTGAAAGTATTGAAAAAATGAAAATTCAAATTTGGAGTCCGTTTGCTATTTATTTAGGTTCGAGAGGCAAAAAGGTCATTTCACCAAAGAAAACAAAAAGGGAAAATTTGTAATTGAGGAAAATATGAAAGAAAAAGGAATTGCTGGGATTTTTTCTTCCCTTGGTCAGCCAGCATAGAGGAGAAGAAGGAAGCTTGAATAATTTAATTCCTTAGTCACTATCAAGCTATATGCTACCACTAACACCTTGCAAATGGTCCCCCCTTCATCCAATGGCTTAGGTGCCTTGTAGGAAAGTTGAATGCACCATCCAATGGCCAAGTTTAAATGACAATATGACATTTTTATTTGTCATGAAAGAACCCTCATCTAATGGCCAAAAATGGAAGAATAAAGATGAGCACAATTCATCCAACGGTGAGCATCTATTCGGTCAAGCAAGGGAGTGCATGGGATTGTCTCTTTTCATCCAATGGCTTATGCCATCTACAAGGGCTGAGTACACATGTTGAGGGCTGGATTTAATCTACAAGATGTCATTTTTATGTTGTCCTCATCCAATAACCAAGAATGGAAAAGCACAACTCATCCAAGGGTAGGCACTCAAGGGGGCAAGCAAGGGAGTGCATGGGATTGGTCCTCTTTTGCATCTAAGGGCTGAGGTTACTACAAGGGTTGAGTACACATCCTAAGGGCTGCTATCAATTGGCAAGATGAAATTTTTATGTCGTCATCAAAATATCTTAATCTAAAGGCCAAGATTGGAGGAGAAAAAGTGCAATTTCCATCCAATGGTGAAAGGCCATTCGGCCAAGGCTAAAGAGGGGGGTTGGTTTCATTTTTTCAGAGCTTTTTTGGTTGAAGTCAATAGCTAATTTAGCAAAGAAAATGGTTTTGAAAGAAAGAAAAAAATGAGGTTTTCAATAGAGAGCTTGAAGGTAGTCATCTCTACCAAGCTCTAGCATAGCTTTCTTCTTATTTTCGATGGTGTTTTCTTGATTTTCTATTTTGTTTTCCTACTACATTTTTCATAGAAATAATTTTTTTAATGTTTACATAAGTTTTTATCTCTTCTTCTTCATAAAAATGGTGGAAAACAAATTTTTTACATGGTTTTATGCTTGGCCGAATATGGCATGTTTGCTTGCCTTGTTTTTTTTTTTTTCTTTCTTCCTTGCATGTTGTTGTGAAAAAGGATTTTTAGAATTTTTTTTAGAGTATTTTATATTCTGATTTTTTACAAAATAATGAAGCAAAAAGGTTGAAATGGCTATATGATCTTGGCAAGGCCAAGTGGCCATGGTTAGGGGAGAGGCTATGCCATTTTTACCTACCATGAAGCTCACCTTAATTTTTTTTGTTTAACATGGTTTATTTTGTTTATTTTTTTTTAAATGGAAAGGCTTCATGATCTTGGCAAGACCAAGTGGTTATCGTTAGGTAAGAGGCTATGCCCATTTGATAGCAACCATGTAGCTTAACTTTCCTTGTTTTATTTACTAGTTTTGCTTGTTATTTGCTTTGCATGTCTATGTTTAATTTTTTTATATGTTCTTTACATTATTTTTTATGTTATATTTGTTTCTATATTTCATTTCCATGCTTGATATTGTTTCCTTGAAGATTCGACCCTTGTGTCATATGCTCATATTGTGTATTTTTTTATGTATCGTGTTTTATATTATAAACATGTTTGCATTTTTCATATTTTTTTCATATGGCCATTCGGCTACTCCATGTTAGTATGCCTTGCATGTGTATTTTCATCTTGCTTCTTGGCTTGTTTGCATCTCCATTCCATGAGTTAGCATATCATGATATTTAGTATGCCTTACATGTGCATTTTCATCTTGCCTCTTTACTTGTTTACATCTCCATGCCATGAACTTGTGCATTTTGATTTTAGTATGTCATATGCTTATAAAAATGTCATGACATTATGCATCTAGATATGATTTGTCATGTACTTGTGTCATTTACTAGATAGGATTGCATTAGAGTATCATGTAACCACATTCGGCCTCTTCATGCATCCTTTGCCTTATCATGCATTTGCATTTTGTTTAGGTAACATGCTTTGCATTATCATATCTTGAAATTGTGTATTAGTTGTTGTTTGTTCCAGCATTGGCATTAGTTTCATTGATTATTGTATGTTCATAGTATTGCTATCCATGTTCATTACATTTTAGGTCTAGGCCATATTGGTATTGCCATGCATATTGGGTCTTAAATCATATTGGTATTGCTATGCTACTTAGGCCTTAGGTTACTTTATCATTTTCATGCATATTCATAACATATTAGGTCCAAGTCATATTTGCATTATCAAGCATTGCATGCATATTCAGTTAGGATAGCATTTATTGCCATGCAAACTCATGCTAGGCATTTAGGTTATTTTGAATTGTCATGCATTTTCTTTACCATTTAGGCTTTAGACCATGCATTTCATACATTTCATTTTCTGTATGTTCATGCATTCCATGTCATTGCCACATGATTTATGACTTAGGTCAACCAATGGCTCAAAGTCATGCTCTCTTGAGCATACTTGTGGAAAATTAAGGAATTGTCAAATTGATTATTCTATCTTTGTGATTTTTTCTACTTAGCCAATTTTTGTCCAAGGTTTTTAAATGTTTTAGCTACTGCCTTTAGGTCTTTAGGATGATCTCCAACAATTTTTACTTTGATGTTTGAATGACTTTATCAAAGGCAAAAAATTTGTTTTGACAAAACAGTTTTTTTACCCAGTACTCGAACTTCTCTGATTTTTCTGGGTAGTCATATTTAATTAGAAAATTAAGCCAGTTTTTTTCATGTATATTTACATGTTCTGAGTCTCCAGTATTTGTTTTAGATTTTTTTTAATTTTTAAAAATATACTAAAAAATCGTGTGGCAAAACTAGACAGTAGAGGTAGATTTGAATTCGAAAGAGAATAATGGTTGAATTTGGCTAAATCATTTAGAGGGGGCTAGTTAGAAGCTTTGGGTACTATCTTAGGGTAATTTGTAAGCCTTTTAAACTTTAAAAATAATTTTATAAATACCGGGAAAAGGGTGGTCAAGTCTAGGATTTTAAACTTAGGAAATTAGAGCCATTTTAAAGGGGTTTGGAAGGGGTTTTAGTCTTTATTCAAGTTTTTTCCTTAAAATTGTTTTCAAACAATCACAAAGTTTTGTTTTTGTTTTTTTTAGAAAATCTAATTTGACATATTTTCCTTAGGTAGCCGGATATCTTTTTAGATATACGGTTTTCTTTATTTAGAGGAAAAAATACATTTTCATGCATTGCATTTTCCATGTTCAAGCATTTTATTTAATATGTGATTTTTGCTATGATATTTTCCATGATATTATTATTATTTTGATTCACATTTTATGATCTTATATTGTTTGCCATATGATTTCGAATGTTTAATGATATCCCATATTTTTTATTTAGTCATTTATTTTTATCACATTATTTAGCATATACTATGTTCATGCATTTTTATTTTATTTTCATGCATATTTTATGATAGCATTATTTTATGTTTCATGTAATTTCATCATATTCCATGTCATTTAGGTTTTATTATTTAGAATATGCCATGTCATTTAAAATATGCCATATCATTTAAAATTGCCATGTCATTTAAATCATTTTATCTCATTTAGAATATACCATGACACTTAGGATTTTTCATTTTATCTATAATATACTATGCCATTTAAATTATGTCATATCATTTAGGTTGCATTCTATTATCTAGACTTTGTTATGTCATTTTATTTATGTCATACTTGTTCATGTTCATATTTTTTAAATGTTTTGAAAAAAATAATGATTTTCAATAAAAATAAAGATATTCCCGAGTTAAAATAATTTGAGGTCTCTACCGGGTTTGCTGGAGGGAATATCATCAATTATCATTAATAAAGGAATATCTTTCTTTCAAAAAAGAGAATGATTTGGAAAGTTTTCCAAATGAATAAAAATTTCTATATTTTGCCGATTTTGTCGGGGAATATAGGATAATTTTGAATTAATAAATTTCCGATCATTTTCAATTAAAAATGGAATTATTTTTCTTTAAATTGGGAATTAACTTGAAATACTAAATTAAAAACCAACTTTTTATCAAGACTTGAGATAACACATGATTAATAAGTTACCGTTTTATACGGGGGTTGTAGGGGTGCTAATCCTTACCCGCATGTAACCGAGTCCCGAACCTGATTCTTCGATTTTCTCTGGTTTATAACGCAAACTTGAAATTGGTTTTGAGAATGTTTTAATTAATTTTAAAATATTTTATAAAATCGGTTTTAATAGGTGGCTGATCACACCTAGCTAAAAAAGATTGGTGGCGACTCCATGTCTTTTTACGAGACCGTTTTCATACCCTCAACCTTTTATTTCAATCTAGAGAAATTAAGTCATCTTTTCCTCTGCTTCTGTTTCCCCCTCACTTAAACGGGTCCCCGAGATCGGGATCACGTATCGACAGCTTGGCGACTCCACTAGGGATTTTTTAGAGAGTCAGGCCTAGAATTAGTCGTGTGTTATCTAAGTCTCGATTTTGTTGGTTTAATTGGTATTTAATTTTAATTCCCATATTTTTAAAATAATAAAGAGAATTTTGAAAATAATAAAATTTTTTAAATATATCCATCTTCATATGCATGAATATTTTTGTTCTCTGGTTATTTTGCTGCGTATGTTTTTGCTTGACTGATGCTTTACATTGTTTGATTTTAGTGGGGTATTTAGAATAAGGGGTGTAGAATAGGTGGTGATAGGTTCGTTTTGTTCCACCGCACACACTATATTTGCATTTGCATAACTTGAACTCTCTACTCGGGTTCCGTCCTTTTAAGTGGGAGTAAAGTAACTACGCCTTCGTGATGATCCTCCGTATGGGCTAGTGAAACACTTTCAGAGTATAAAGTACCTAATGCCTTCGTGACAATCCTCCGTACGGGCATAGGAAAATGTACTCTAATGAATTGAACCCGCTTTTATCGGGGTGCCTTACTAGTCTTCACAAGCGACAGTGAGGAACAATTCGGGGCCTTAGAACCAATTCCCCTTCATATAGTGAACCTAGGGGAAGCCATGCCGTATTTCTGTTAGATACTCGAAGTTTAAGAACACATGGAGGAATATTTCCAACCTTTTACCATCTTTCTATATGTTAGATTTTACAAATTGGGTGATGATGAACGAACATCATATAGCTTGTAATAAATTTATTATTTTGTTCCAAAGGCGTCGTAATGCCGAAGCTCTGTTAAAATTTTTGGGACATTTTTTTAAGCATGTTGTTATTTATGTTATACTTTTGAATTCATTTCTTTACTAATCTATTTCTTTCTGTTTTCTTTTCTTTGACATGCATCATAGACATCATCATACACTTGGAGTTTATTGGCCTTGGGATAGTCATCAAGGCAAAGGACTTTCATGGAGTGTCAGGTTATTTCAGTGATAGAGGATCATGCAATAGTCAAGGCACGGTCGAAAAAAGATCAGAGGGAGAATGGTGATTGCCTGAAGAAAGATTATGTGTCAGTATTGCTGAAAAGGGTCAAATTGGATTCTAGACAGAATAATCTCCGAGGGTTAGCCGATATTTGGAATCAGTGGAACGTATCAGAGAAAGAAGCCTTCACTCAAAAATATGGAGATATAACACTCTTAATTTTGATTCGGGTCAATAGTGGGTTGATTCAGGCTGTGGTACAGTTTTGGAATCCTGCTTATAGATGTTTTACTTTTAACAAGGAGGATATGACCCCACTGATTGAAGAATATTCAGCACTATTACGTATTGAATGTCCTAATCCTGATTGGGTATATTTGAAGGAAGTCAAACCTTCAGGTTTTAAGAGGAAAGTGGCTAGGATCACAGGAATAGATACAACATGGGTTGAGAGTCATGTGGATACAAAGCAGAAAAATGGATGCATTTCATGGGAAACTCTCCGACAATTGATATAGGGTTATTCCGACAAAGAAAAAGCTAGGGACATCTTTGCTCTAGCCATCTACGGACTAATCATATTCCCGAAGATATTGGGTCAAGTGGATATAGCTGTGTTTGGTTTCTTTGAAATGTTGGAACAGAAGATCATTCCATCTCCGGCCATCCTAGCTGAAACTATCCGATCTTTGAATTTTTGTAAAAAGGAAGGACAAGGGAGAATCAAGGGGTGCGCACAACTCCTTTATATTTGGATTCAAAGTCATTTTTGGAAGATAGAAAAGGTTTCCTTCAAACCATACATGAAGTCTTTAGTTTTGATTAGGGAATTCCTTCAAAATGATTGGCCTGAAGAAGGGGATGAAGAGAAATGGGTCAACATGTTCCGAAATCTAAAAAGGGAGATGGTAACTTGGAGAGCTCCATGGATGGTTCCTGTGCCGATTATGTATAAATGTGGGAACAACTCGGGAGTTCCACTACTCAAATTTTGGGGGTCTGTGAGTTATACGCCTTTGTTGGTGCAAAGACAGGTTGAGTCTCGACAATTCACACCCGTGACTTATAATCTAGGATCATCAGAGTTCACTTATGGAGAAACGTATATTCTGTAAAGGTCCGGGTAATGATTGAAAGATGGAAGAAAACTCACCTGATAAAAATTGCCAGATATGCCGACATCGCCACGCCTGATTACCTGGTATGGATGGAATTAAGGGTTAATGATAGGCTGTTGACATCGGATGGGGAAGAGGTCCAATTGATGAGTCCGCCACTTAAGGAAATGCCATCAGAGCTAGAAATCGCAAGGGCGAAATTTGAAAAAGAAAAGGCCCAGATGAGCAAGGAGATTGCCTGACTACAAGAAGAGCTTGAGGACATGAAAAATAGGGAATCAAGTCGAGAAAGAGAAAAAGAAAAGATCAAGAGAGAAAAGAACAATGCTAAGGGCGATCTTCAGGAATCACAATTGGAGAACAAGAGGTACCGCTTCGAGCTCAGATTTGAGGGGACCCTCAAGACTTTCGGGGAATGAGAGCATGAGGTCAAAAACCTCAAGAAGGAGAATAACTACTGGAAAAAGAGAGCGAAGCATGAGGAAGCCCGAGCCAATCAACTAGAGAAGCAAGCTAAGGAAAGCTTACACGGTGATGCTTCTGCTGACGCGTCAAGGGGCCGTGAACAAGTAGGGGTCAGATTGAAGAGTAGGGCAATCAAAAGGAGACTGTGAAAGAAAGTCCAAGATCCGAGGAAGTCACTATAGGACTACTTTTGTAATAGCACTTTGAAAGGCGAATTACAAACTTATCTTAGGCAGTGATCTTTTTATTCTATCTGTGATGTATTTAGTTCCAGGAAATCAATGAAAAATCGTTCGGTTGAAATTATCCAGAGGCCAATACATTCAATGCATTCATATTTTATATATTTTGTTTTCATTTGTATATACTCATATTTATAATCATTCATTTTCGAAATTCATTTACGTTCATACACTTAACCACTTATTTATTCCTTTTAATTGTTCATTCATTCATATTCATACACTTAAACACTTATTTGTTTATTTCACTTGTTCATTCATTTATTCTTTCGTATTCATATACGTAGTCATGTACATATCTATTTTATTTGATTCATTTATTCACATTTAGACATTCATTCATTCATTCATTCATTCATTTTTTATAAAACATAAAAAAGATGTGTCAATAATTTCTAATTCATGGTTTTCAAAACTAAAGGTACAATTGGTCGCACTCAGAAAGAATCAAATTTTTGACACCCTTACAATACTCGATCTCAAGCCAGAGCTATGGAAAACGATCAGCTTGCTACAATTGAAAGAATGGAAAGAACTGAAAGGGAACTACAGGAACAGTTAGCTAAATCTCAGGAGGAGTCTCGAGAACAGATGACTAAACTCATGGAAATGATGAGTGCCATGATGAAACAAAAAGGGCCGGGAGAGAATTCGGTTATCGGGAAAAGGGTGGTAATTGAAGAGGATTAACCTGAAAACATACAGCAAAAGGGCCAATAGCGGCCAATTGGGGCAGCCTCCTATCTTTATATCCAGTCAGCTGCTGAGACATAGAACTATGTTCCCGGAAAAGGTAATATGGGAGTTGACCCAAATGATGTTAACGTTCCAGACTTTGAGGAACTAGTTGAAAAGGAAAAAAGAAAGATGACTGAGCTGAAGATGGTCGAAATGGCAGAATCACAGAAAAAATATTAGCTGCTGGAGGAGAGGGCCGTTGAAGTGGCGGAGTTATTTGGTAGTCTGGATGCCAAAGAGATGAGTTTAGTGCATGATCTAGTAATTGCCCCAAAGTTCAAAGAACCAGACTTCAAAAAATATAATGGGACAACCAACCTATCAGCACATCTGACCATGTACTGCAGAAGAATGACGGGGCACGATGATAATGAGAAATTGCTTATCCATTGTTTCCAAGATAGCTTGATAGTGTCTGCAACCCAATGGTACAACCAATTGAGTCGTACCAAGATTCGTTCATGGATGGATTTGGCCAGGGCTTTCATGGAATATTATAAGCATGTATCTTATATGGTACCTGATAGGTTGTCACTACAAAACATGGAAAAGAGGACCACTGAGAGTTTCAAGGAATACTCGTAAAGGTGGAGGGATTTGGCCACACAAGTGCAACCCCCTTTAACTAGCAAAGAAACTACAGTGCTTTTCATCAACACTTTGAAAGCACCATATTATGATAAATTGGTGGGAAGTGCCACTAAGGACTTTGCAGACATGGTAATATCTGGGGAGATGATAAAGTCGGCCATTAAGAATGGGAAAATGGAAGGGAGAGAGTCTTCTACTGCGAAAAAGGTATTCCCTGCCAAGAAGAAAGAGGAGACCCACGCAGTTAGTATCAACCAATACCCATATGCACCTCCCATATCACATACACCACCAAGGCCCTATACTCCTACCACATCTTATGCACCTCCTACACCATACACACCTTACCAGGGGTATAATCCTTACTACCCCAATGTGAACCACCTTACCCAAAATCCCTTCCCTTATACCAATATACCACAACAGCCATTTCCAACTGGCATATCCCCGCAGATAAACCTTCCCTGAAACACTATCCCAAACACTTAGGGAGCAGGGCGCAATGACCAACGTTCACCAAGAAACTATCAAAAACCCCAATTTGATCCGATTTCTACCACCTATGGTGAGCTATATCCCAAACTGTTGTAACTCAACTTGTTGCACCCGTGTACCTCAAACCTCTAACACCGCTATATCCAATGTGTTACAATTCAAATACTAACTGTGTGTACCACACATGAATTCAAGGACATTCGACTGAAGATTGCCTGGCCTTTAAAAAAAAAGTCTAAAGCCTGATCAACGTCGGAGTTGTGAAGTTTGGGGCAAAGAATGGGCCGAATATAGCATGAAACCCATTGCCAGATCATGCGAAGAATCTAGTAAATGCAATATGGATAGGGGAAGTCAGAAGGGTAAAAAAGGATGCCAGGGAAGTCAAGACTCCAATGTTGATAGTATAGGTCGAGATGGTTAAGGCAGGAATAGTGGGGGATGCAGACAGTTTAACAATGGTTGCAAAGAGGGTGTACAATTGGTGCCCATTCCATAAGTGTGGAGGTCATATCATACAGGACTGCGGGGACTTTCTTGCTAAAGTCCAAAAGATAATGGATGATGGGGAGGCCCAGTTTTACGAAGAGACAGAGGAGGAAATAAAGGTTATTGAGAATGCAGCTGGCTACGGGATAAGAAGACCCTTGATCATCTATTATGATGAACCAGAGGAGAAAGTCATGCCAATCATTGAGGAAAGTGCGCCTAAGTTAATCATTTATTTGCCTGTTTCCTTTTCGTACAAGGAAAATAAAGCTGCACCATGGAAATATGACTCCAGCATGGTTATGCCTGGGTAGTCAGCAGGATATCAGAGGTGTGAGGCAGTTAACACTAAGTGGAAGGTGTTATGCTCCTGAGGTTGTTGATCACGGATTAACAAGAAAAGATAGAGCAACGGACAAAGAGAAGAAAGCAGCTGAACCAATCCATATTGAGATGGATTTATCAAAGGAAGTAGAAAGGGGGTCAGCCCCGGTAAATAGAATAAAAGAGTCGGTGAATGAGAAGAAAGCCTGCGAGTTCTTAAAATTCATAAAGCATAGTGAGTATAGCGTGGTTGAGCAACTACAACGTCAACCAGCTAGAATTTCAATCTTTTCTTTTGAATTCGAAACCACACAGAAATGCCCTCTTGAGAGTGTTGAATCAGGCATATGTAGCTAACAACATATCAGTAGAAAAATTAGACAGACTAGTGGGAAACATCGCGACAGACGACCATATATATTTCAGTTATGAGGAAATACCACCCAATGGTATTGGGTCAACAAAGGCTCTTCACATAACTACCACTTGTAAAAGGCACATCTTACCAAGGGCCATTTTGGATAATGGTTCTTCATTAAATGTGATGCCTTTGGCAACCCTGTCCAAATTGCCAGTGGATATTTCTTATATGCTGCCAAGCTGCACGATGGTCAGAGCCTTTGATGGTACCAGGAGAGATGGAATGGGAACTATTGAGGTTCCTCTCGAGATAGGTTCATGCACCTATACAGTGAACTTTCAGGTCATGGATATTAATCCATCCTATAATTGCCTGTTGGGAAGGCCGTGGATACATTCACCAGGGGTGTACCTTCGTCTCTCCACCAAAAGCTGAAATTTGTGATAGAGGGGCGTTTGGTCACTATATCAGGAGAAGAGGACGTAATAGCCTCTACATATACTGAATCTCCTTATGTTGAACCCAATAAAGATGTCGTACAATGTTCCTTTCGGTCTTTGTAATTTGTAAATACGGTTTTCTTCGTTGAAGGACGAAAAATTCCAAAACGAAGGTTGTCCAAGAACAGAAGACTGGGGGTAAGAACTATCGTGGGAAAAGGCTGCAGGGCTGGAAAAGGTCTCGAAAAATATCTTCAAGGGATGGCCCGAGCAATGGAAGTAATGGGAAAGAAAGACCGGTTTGGCCTAGGGTATCTTTTGAAGGCCCATGAGAAAAGAAAACAAGTTGAAAAAAACCGATGAAGAGGATGGCCCGTCTTGCGGATATGGATATTGAATGGGAGCCTATGACATTCCCACCTATCCTTCACAGCTTTCCTCAGTCGATTCTCTGTTCAGAGAAAAAAGTTATTGATGATGTGCTCGTAATGATCGAGCAAGTCTTTGAGAGATTCCAGGTGAATAGGGATGAGCAGATGTATTGTATGGAGATCTGCACGACTGAGGAAGAAAGAATTGAAAGTGAGAATGCTAACTGGATGGTGCGACCTTGTCCACTAGGATATAGACTAACCAATTGGAGTGCAACCGAGCTGCCCATAGCTTTTAGGTCTATTCCAACGTAATGCTTTTAAACAAATCTTAAATATCTTTGCCCGAAGATATTAAGAATTTCTTTTGTAATGGGTTTTTGTCTAAAAGTTTTCATCCAATAAATAATAAACATGATGCATTTCCTTCATATTGATGTGTCCATATTCTTTCATTTATGCTATTTATTTTGCTTCCATTGTATTTATGTTTTCCTATATTGTTTCTTCCCCATCTATTTACAGGTGTACTGATGTGGAATATGAGGACCTTCCTGTCAATAATTCTGAAATTGATTTTCAGAGACCCATTTGCACGGGTGATTTTGAGGCCGACGAAGATATTGAGGATTATGGTCTACCTCCGAACTTATTAAGAAAAATAGAACAAGAAGAGTAACAAGTACTTCCTCATGAGGAGCTATTGGAATTTTTGAATTTGGAAAGTAGTAAGGTGATAAAAGAGGTTAAAATCGGGACTATATTATCATCATCAATAAAGGGTGAATTGATATCCTTGCTCCGGGAATATGTAGATGCATTTGCATGGTCATACCAAGACATGCCGGGTTTGGATCCAGACATTGTGGTTCATAAGCTCCCTTTAAGGCCAGAGTGTAAGCCAATTCAGCAAAAGTTGAGAAGAATGAGACCGAACATGCTGTTAAAGGTAAAAGAGGAGGTGAAAAGGCAGTTTGATGCTGGATTCTTAGAGGTGGTAAAATATCCAGAATGGGTGCAAAATATTGTTCCAATACCAAAGAAGGATGGCAAGTTTCATATGTGCGTCGATTATCGAGATTTAAACAAGGCCAATCCCAAAGATAATTTCCCTTTGCCTCACATTGATACTTTGGTGGATAATATGACGAAGAGTTCCTTGATTTCTTTCATGGATGGATTCTTGAGATATAATCAGATTAAGATGGCACCGGAAGATATATGCAGAAAACCATATTTGTTACAATGTAGGAAATATTCTGCTACAAGGTAATGCCGTTTGGGTTGAAGAATGCTGGGGCAACGTATCAAAGAGCCATGGTGACCTTGTTTCATGACATGATGCATAAGGGAATTGAGGTTTATGTTGATGATATGATTGCAAAGTCACAAGGAGAAGAGGAGCATATTGCAAATCTTAGGAAACTCTTTGAAAGACTAAGAAAGTTTCAACTCAAGTTAAACCAGGCAAAATGCACTTTTGGAGTCACTTCGGAGAAATAATTGGGTTTTGTTGTTAGCAAAAGGGGAATTGAGATTGATCCGGATAAAGTGAAGGCCATCTAGAATTTGCCACCTGCACGTACTCAAAAAGAAGTAAGAGGTTTTTTGGGAAGATTGAATTACATTGCTCGGTTTATTTCCCAGTTAACCGATAAATATGATCCAATATTCAAGTTACTTCGAAAACATGATTCTGGAGAGTGGGACGAAGGGTGTCAGATTGCTTTTGAAAAGGTTAAGCATTATCTATCAAATCCACCAATATTAATGCCACCGGCTCCAGATAAACCGATGATATTGTATCTATCAGTATTTGAGAGATCTATGGGTTGTGTTTTCGGATAGCTTGATGACACTGGAAAGAAAAAATAGGCGGTTTACTACCTCAGCAAGAAGTTCACATATTATGAGTTGAAATATTCGTCGGTAGAAAAACTGTGCCAAGCCTTAGCTTGGACTGCTCGGAGGCTCAGACAGTGCATGCTGTACCACACGACGTGGTTGATCGCCGAGCTAGATCCGATCAAGAACATGTTGGAAGCACCTTCTTTGTCAGGGAGGACGGCAAGATGGCAGGTTTTGTTGTCAGAATAGGACATTGTATACGTAAGTCAGAAGGCTATCAAGGGCACTGCAGTGCTGAATTTTTAGCAAGTCGGGCAGTGGAAGATTATGATCCGTTCCCAGATAAGGATTTGATGTATGTTTCGCAAGCGGATGAGATTCCCTTGAAGAAGAAACTATGGAAGATGTACTTTGATGGGGCATCTAATGCCATGGGGCACAAAATCGGTGCAGTGCTCATATCCCCAGAAGAAGATTATTATCCCTTCACCGCCAGATTGGATTTTGATTGTACAAACAATACGGCTGAGTATGAGGCATGTACTATGGGCCTTCGTGCAGTAGTGGACAGAAAAATCAAAGTTTTGGAAGTTTTCGGAACTCAACTTTAATGATATATCAATTATGCGAAGAATGGGAAACCAGGGATACAAAGCTAATCCGATACTGAGAACTCATATTGAGTTTATTGGAGGAGTTCGAAGAAGTAAGTTTCAATTACTTCCCCCGAGAAGAAAATCGGATGGCGGATGCTCTGGCTACTTTGTCATCAATGTTTAAAGTGAATGAAGGGGCGGAAGTTGTGCCGATCAAGATGAGCATATACGAGTCTCCTGCCCATTGCTTGGGTATTGAAGAAGAAGCAGATGGTCTCCCTTGGTACAACGACATCTTGCAATACATGAAGAATCAACAGTATCCAGAGCGAGCAACAGAAAACGACAAGAGAACTCTGAGAAGGCTAGCAATGGGTTTTGTTCTAGACATCGAGATTTTCTACAAGAAAGGGAAAGATCAAGTCCTGTTGAGATGTGTCGGGTCTACTGAAGCTCGAAGAATCATAGAGGAAGTCCATGAAGGGATATGTGGCACCCATGCTAATGGTCACATGCTTGCTAAGCAGATATTATTGGCTAAGGGATATGAGGGCAGGATATTATTGGCTGACGATGGAAGGAGATTGTATCAGTTATTGCCCGAAGTGCCATAAATGCCAGATATATATAGATAAGATCCATGTACCATCTTCGCCATTGCATGTCATGACCGCACCATGGCTGTTTTCAATGTGGGAAATGGATATGATTGGGCCTATTACCTCGAAAGCTTCAAATGGAGATCGTTTCATCCTGGTGGCCATAGACTATTTCACAAAATGGGTCGAAGCTGCTTCTTATACGAATGTAACGAAGTCGGTGGTATGCAGATTTGTTAAGAAGGAAATCATATGCCGATATAGATTGCTAGCAAGAATTATTTCAGATAATGCTCTCAATCTGAATAATAAGATGATGAGAGAGGTATATACTCAGTTCAAAATCACGCATCACAGTTCGGCACCTTATCGTCCGAAAATGAATGGGGCAGTAGAAGCAGCCAACAAAAACATCAAGAAGATTGTCGAGAATATGACTGATGTGTACAAGGATTGGCACGAGATCTTGCCTTTTGCTCTTCACGCATATCGCACTTCGGTTCGCACATCTACAGGGGCAATGTCATTTTCTTCGGTATATGGTATGGAAGTAGTGTTACCTATTGAAGTTGAGATTCCTTCACTTCGGGTTTTGATGGAGGTTGGCTTAGAAGAGGCAAAATGGGTTAGAGCTCATTATGAACAGCTGAATCTCATCGAAGAGAAAAGATTGAAGGCAATTTGTCACGGGCAGTTGTATCAGAAAATGATGATTCGAGCCCATAACAAGAAGGTTCGACCTAGACAGTTCCGAGAAGGAGAGTTGGTACTGAGGAAAATTCTCCCCATAGTGAAGGATCCGCGAGGAAAATGGGCTCCAAATTGGGAAGGACCCTATGTGGTAAAAAGAGCTTTTTTTGGAGGAGCATTGATTCTAACTCGGATGGACAATGATGATTTTAGACATCCCGTGAATGCTGATGAATTGAAGAAGTATTATGCTTAAACAAAAAAAAAAATAACTGTGATGTTATGCACATGGGAATTCGAATGCTTCCAAGTGTAGAAATTGAAATTCTATATATCTATCTCCCCTGAGAATTGCTTTTCAAAGAGAATATTCAAGCTTGATATGATGAATGGCCATCTTTCATATTACCTTCACTAAAAAGAAATTATCCCTAGTCACCCCTTTAAGCCTTAGGAATTATTTCTTTCGTTGAACCCTGATCAAGGATCACCATCTACACTGGAGGGCAAATATGAGGAAAAATAATCACACAAAAAAAGTGTGAAATCCAAGAATGGTAAATGAAAGCCAGCAAAAAAAAAAAAAAAAAGAAAAGTCCAAAAAGGGGACAAATGTCCCAAGAATGAGTTTTCCTCAGGAAATGATCCTTGATCCAATCACCCTTAAACACATTTTAGGCCTATTTTATCCTTTCCTTGTAAACCCGAACCTTGGCCTACATTACATGCTTTAAAAGCCCATTTTGATCAAGCATGGATATTTAATTTAAAAAGTTTTTCTCAGAATTCATTGAATTCACATTTTTACCTTGGAAGCATTTAGAATTCACAGATGCATAAAAAAAAGGTTTAAGCCGAAAACCTGCAAAGGACGACTCAATACCGAATGGGGGACACTTGAGTTGAAAACCCACAAAGGGCAGCTCAAGTATTGATTAAGGTTTGAATCAATGCTTCATGTAAATGGGGAGAAAGTATTTGAAAACCAGAGAAAAGGGGAACAACTCAGTCTAACATAATTACGGAAGCCGAGGGATTACCCAAGTAAATTGACCTTTCAAGAGAAACTTCAGATGATTTGAAAAAGAAGGGGTCTAAGATATTCCGCATCCGGGGCATCAACAACCTATAACTTTACATTTGTTTCTTATATCCTTGATATTCACTTTTATCATTTTAAAACATTTTGTTGCAATAAATTTTAGTTACCCCTTTTATGACAATTACGTGTTTCATACTTTCTTTCATACATTTTTGAGATTGCATTTTTGTTTGTTATTAAATTGAATGATGATTAGTAAACATAAATTTTATCAATAAAAGGGAGCTTAAAAGTATTACTAAGGAATAGATCTAAATCTTAGAAAAGGTTTGGAAGCCACAAATCTTGATGGAAAATTCACCAAGTAAAGGAAAATAGTGAAAGTGTTGGAGACTCCGTCATGAAGTCAGAAATTTGTGAATTTTAGCGAGGTCAGAAACTGGAACTGTTTGACAATTTATCTTGAGTAAAGGGTTCCTTAAGTGGAGCATCAGTGAACAATTGAAGACTCCGTCATTAATTCAGATGATCTAGGAACCTCAAAGAAACCATGGATTAGAAATCATGACACAATCATTTGATTGCATTCATCCTCAGGAAGCATACAAGCATTTGCAAACCATGTCATTCTCATCATTGCATTTAGCTAACATTGCAGGAATCAGGAAAGCTCTGGCTTCCCCAAATCAGACTCGTTCTGTTTCTCAAATGAGTCGAGCCCCGAGACCACCGTCGAGGTATGTTTCTTTTAAATCGAACTCATTCTGCTTCTCAAATGAGTCAAGCCTTGAGACCACCGTCAAGGTATTTTCTTTTGTTTTAAATTGAATTCGTTCTGTTTTATCAAATGAGTCAAGCCTTAAGACCACCGTCGAGGTATTTCCTTTTGTTTTAAATCGAATTCATTATGTTTTATCAAATGAGTCGAGCCTTGAGACTTTCGTCAAGGTATTTTCATCACGGGTAAGGCCTCTGGGCACCATTTTTTAAGACCTCCGGGCACCACTTTTAAGACCTTCGGGCATAATTTTTCATCACGAGTAAGGCCTCCGGGCACCATTTTTTAAGACCTCCGGGCACCATTTTTAAGATCTTCGGGTATAATTTTTCAAATCACGGGTAAGGCATCCGGGCACTATTTTTAAGACCTTCGGGCATAATTTTTCAAATCATGGGTAAGGCCTCCGGGCATAATTTTTAAGATCTCCGAGCACCATTTTTAAGACCTTCAGGCATAATTTTTCAAATCACGGGTAAGGCCTCCGGGCACCATTTTTAAGATCTTCGGGCATAAATTTTCAAATCATGGGTAAAGCCTTAGGGCACCATTTTTAAGACCTTCGGACACCATTTTTAAGACCTTCAGGCATACTTTTTCAAGGTAAAGCCTTCGGGCACCATTTTTAAGACCTCCAGGCACTATTTTTAAGACCTTCGGGCAAAATTTCTTCTTTTGCAAATCGAACTCATTTTCTTAAGACGGGTCGAGCCTTGATTAGTCAGGGAATTCAATTTAAGGACAAAATCTTCTATGTTACAGCTTTTTCAAAAAAAAAAAAAAACTCCCTTTCCCTACCCTTCACATGTGATTTCACTAACAGGACAAAATTATTGCTTGTTTATCTTTGCCTGATTCATGATTCTCAACAATGCCAAATAGGGGCAGCTGTAGACACCTAATTTTGTTCGAACCCCTAAATCAGGTATGTTTTCTTCCTAAATTGATGTTTCAGAATGCTAAAAGGCTTTTCTCTTCTTACAGGTGGTACTCCGAGGCTTAGTCTAAGAAAGCAAAAAGAAAAAGTCAAACTCAAAAAGTGAACCCTGAAAAAGTCAACCCCAAAAAAGTCAACTACTAAAAAAGTCAACCTACTTTCAAAATCAAGATTTGAGGTTCAATTGAAAAAAGGTGAAAGAATTTTGATAATTCGAGGTCTACATTGAAAGATATGGAGATCGAAAGTTGGGTTACGGAATCTCAGTAGAAAAGAAACCCTAGTTCGGAAAATTTAGGGAAAAAGTGCTTAAACGATCAAATTAGTCGGAATTGAAGGTTCAAAATGAAAGATAAGTACTGACTACGGGTAATGGAGAAGCCACTTGGAAGAAAAACTGATAGAAAAGTCAATTCGAAAGAAAATCGAGAATTAGGGTTTTTTTGTGGATTTCGGTGAAATTTGGAAGAATTACAGAAATGGCCCGATTCGATAGATATAAAGCCCTTAATTGATGAGAAATGATTAAACAAGGATAGCCCAAGGCGTAGTTTGAAGAAAACTTGAAAATCAGACTTGTTTTGAGCAAAACCGGGTTTTAGAGGCAAAAGGGCAAAATTGAAAAATATGGGAAAAATAGCAAATGAACTCCAAAAATTTTGAAATTTTGAAAATCTAATCCTTAAATCATTTCGAAGAGATTGGTGAAAGAAAATCTTGATTTGGAGTTCGTGTACAAAAATGGCCAAATACCGGGCCTACTATGTAGAAATTCAATACGATAAATCCCGAAAAAATAGAAATGAACTCCAAAAATTCTGAAAATCTGCAAATCCCATTTTTAAATTATTTGGAAAAGATTGGTAAAGAAAAATCTGGATCCGGGGCTCGTTTAAAAAATGGTAAAGTTCGGGTGCATAAAAAGGGCAATTTCATAAATAAATCCGAAATAAATAGCAAATGGACTCGAAAAATTTTGAAAACTTCCAGAATTCAGTTTTTTTATTATTTTGAAAGTATTGAAAAAAAGAAAATTCAAATTTGGAGTCCGTTTGCTATTTATTTAGGTTCGAGAGGCAAAAAGGTCATTTCACCAAAGAAAACAAAAAGGGCAAATTTGTAATTGAGGAAAATATGAAAGAAGAAGGAATTGCTGGGATTTTTTCTTCCCTTGGTCAGCCAGCATAGAGGAGAAGAAGGAAGCTTGAACAATTTAATTCCTTAGTCACTATCAAGCTATATGCTACCACTAACACCTTGCAAATGGTCCCCCCTTCATCCAATGGCTTAGGTGCATTGTAGGAAAGTTGAATGCACCATCCAATGGCCACGTTTAAATGCCAAGATGACATTTTTATTTGTCATTAAAGAACCATCATCTAATGGCCAAGAATGGAAGAAAAAAGATGAGCACAATTCATCCAAGGGTGAGCATCTATTCGGTTAAGCAAGGGAGTGCATGGGATTGTCTCTTTTCATCCAATGGCTTAGGCCATCTACAAGGGCTGAGTACACATGTTGAGGGCTGTATTTAATCTACAAGATGTCATTTTTATGTTGTCCTCTTCCAATGACCAAGAATAGAAGAGCACAACTCATCCAAGGGTATGCACTCAAGGGGGCAAGCAAGGGAGTGCATGGGATTGGTCCTCTTTTACATCTAAGGGCTGAGGTTACTACAAAGGCTGAGTACACATCTTAAGGGCTGCTATCAATTGGAAAGATGAAATTTTTATGTTTTCATCAAAATATCTTAATATAAAGGCCAAGATTGGAGGAGAAAAAATGCAATTTCCATCCAAGGGTGAGAGGCCATTCGGCCAAGGCTAAAGATGGGGGTTGGTTTCATTTTTTCAGAGGTTTTTTGGCTGAAGTCAGTAGCTAATTTAGCAAATAAAAATATTTTGAAAGAAAGAAAAAAATAGGTTTTCAATAGAGAGCTTGAAGGTAGTCATCTCTACCAAGCTCTAGCATAACTTTCTTCTTGTTTTCCATGGTGTTTTCTTGATTTTCTATCTTGTTTTCCTACTACATTTTTTCATAGAAATAAAGTTTTTTAATGTTTACTTAAGTTTTCATCTCTTCTTCTTCATCAAAATGGTGGATTTTTTTTTTTTTACATGGTTTTATGCTTGGCCGAATATGGCATGTTTGCTTGCCTTGGTTTTCTTTTTCTTTCTTCCTTGCATGTTGTTGTGAAAAAGGATTTTTAGAAGGTTTTTTAGAGTATTTTATATTCTCATTTTTTTACAAAAAAGATAAAGCAAAAAGGTTGAAATGGCTACATGATCTTGGCAAGACCAAGTGACCATGGTTAGGAAGAGGCTATGCCCATTTTACCTACCATGAAGCTCACCTTAATTTTTTTGTTTAACATGGTTTATTTTCTTTCTTTTTTTTAAATGGAAAGGCTTCATGATCTTGGCAAGACCAAGTGATTATGGTTAGGTGAGAGGCTATGCTCATTTGATACCAACCATGGAGCTTAACTTTCCTTGTTTTATTTACTAGTTTTGCTTGTTATTTGCTTTGCATGTCTATGTTTAATTTTGTATATGTTCTTTTCATTATTTTCTATGTTATATTTGTTTCTATATTTCATTTCCATGCTTGATATTGTTTCCTTGAAGATTCGGCCCTTGTGTTATATGCTCATATTTTGTATTTTTTTATGTATCATGTCTTATATTATAAACATGTTTGCATTTTTCATATTTTTTTCATATGGCCATTCGGCTACTCCATGTTAGTATGCCTTGCATGTGTATTTTCATCTTGCTTCTTGGCTTGTTTGCATCTTCATGCCATAAGTTAGCATATCTTGATATTTAGTATGCCTTACATGTGCATTTTCATCTTGCTTCTTGACTTCTTTACATCTCCATGCCATGAGCTTGTGCATTTTGATTTTAGTATGTCATATGCTTATGTAAATGTCATGACATTATGCATCTTGATATGATTTGTCATGTACTTGTGTCATTTACTAGATAGGATTGCATTAGAGTATCATGTAACCACATTCAGCCTCTTCATGCATCCCTTGCCTTATCAAGCATATGCATTTTGTTTATATAACATGCTTTGCATTATCATATCTTGAAATTGTGTATTAGTTGCTGTTTGTTCCAGAATTGCTATTAGTTTCATTGGTTATTATATGTTCATAGTATTGCTATGCGTGTTCATTACATTTTAGGTCTAGGACATATTGGTAGTGCCATGCATATTGGGTCTTAAATCATATTGGTATTGCCATTCATTGCTATGCTACTTAGGCCTTAGGTTACATTAGCATTTTCATGCATATTCATAACATTTTAGGTCCAAGTCATATTTGCATTATCAAGCATTGCATGCATATTGAGTTAGGATAGCATTTATTGCCATGCAAACTCATGCTAGGCATTTAGGTTATTTTGAATTGTCATGCATTTCCTTTACCATTTAGGCTTTAGACCATGCATTTCCTTTACCATTTATGCTTTAGACAATGCATTTCATACATTTCATTTGTTGGATGTTCATGCATTCCATGTCATTGTCACATGATTTATGACTTAGGCCAATCAATTGCTCAAAGTCATGCTCTCTTGAGCATACTTGTGGGAAATTAAGGAATTGTCAAATTGATTATTCTATTTTTGTGATTCCTTTTACTTAGCCAAATTTTTGTCCAAGCTTTTTAAATGTTTTAGCTACTATCCTTAGGTCTTTAGGATGATCTCCAACAATTTTTACTTTGATTTTTGAATGACTTTATCAAAGGCAAAAAATTTGTTTTGACAAAACAGTTTTTTTTTCACTAGTACTCGAACTTCTCTGATTTTTCTGGGAAGTCATCTTTAATCAGAAAATTAAGCCAATTTTTTCTCGTGTAGCTTTACATGTTCTGAGTCTCTAGTACTTTTTTTATATTTTTTTGAATTTTTAAAAATAGCCTAAAGAATCGTGTGGCAAAACCGGAGAGTAGAGGCAGATTTGAATTCAAAAGAGAATAATGGTTGAATTTGGCTAAGGCATTTAGAGGGGGTTGGTTAGAAGCTTTAGCTACTGTCTTAGGATAGTTTCTAAGCCTTTTAAACTTTAAAAATAATTTTATAAATACCGAGAAAAGGGTGGTCAAGTCTGGGATTTTAAACTTAGGAAATTAGAGCCATTTTAAAGGGGTTTAGTAGGAGTTTTAATCTTTATTCAAGTTTTTTCCTTAAAACTATTTTCAAACAATCACAAAGTTTTGTTTTGTTTTTTTTTTTACAAATTCTAATTTGACCAAGCTTCACTAAGATGAGGTAAGGCCCCATGATCTCCGCTGAGGTATTGTCTTCTCTTGGAAATCGAACTCGTTTCCTTAAGACGTGTCGAGCCTTGATTAGTTAGAGAATTCAAGTTAAGGATAAATCTTATTGTTTTAGTCAAAGCTGCACCAAGATGAGGTAAGGCCCTGGGACTTCCGTCGAGGTAATGTTTTCTCTTGCAAATCGAACTTGTTTTCTTAAGACGGGTCGAGCCTTGATTAGTCAAGGAACTCAATTTAAGGACAAATTTCTTTTTATTTTATTTTATTTTACAGTTCACCAAAAAAAATGAATGAATAAAAAATTTTCTTTCTTATCCTGCACATGTGATTTCACTGACTGGACAAAATTATTGTCTACTTTATCTTTGCCTGATTCCTGATTCTCAGCAATAGTCAAAGAGGGGCAGCTGTAGACACCTAATTTTGTCCAGGCCCCCTAAACCAGGCAAATTCTCTTTTCAACTTTCCGGAACACAAAGGTCTTCCACCATTCCATAGATGGGTCCCCAAGACTTTGTTTCAAAGGTCAACACAAAAAGACAACTCAAAAAAGTCAACCACTAAAAAGGTCAACTCCCAGTCAAAATCAAGATTCGAAGTTTAATTGAACAATGGTGAAAGAATTTTGATAATCTGGGGTCTACAACGAAATATATAGAGTTCGGAAGATGGGGTACGAAAATTTAGTGTAGAGGAATACCTAATTCGGCCAATTTGGGGGAAAAGTGCGTAAACGATCAAATCATACGAAATTGGAGGTCCCAAATGGAATAAGATCAATAACTACGGATATTGGAAGGTCCAATTTTGGAAACGGAGTTGAAGGAATTTGCAGTTTGAAGGAGAAAAATGATTTAATAAGAAATTCCTAGATTTGGGAAAAATTACAGAGATGGCCCGATTCGAAAAAATTGAAGCCCTTAGTTGATAAAGAATGAATAAACAAAAATATCCCAAGGCTCAGTTTGAAGTTGATCCCAAGGAAGAGCCGGTTAGAAGACAAACGAAAAAACGAGAAAATTCCCTTGTATTGAAAAGGGGAAAACTAAATCGGAAGGGAATTTGATGGTAAAAATTGGGCATTTTCGGACCAACTCAAATTTAATATATGAAAAAGGCAGTAGAAATAGAAAATCGAGAAATCGAACCCGTTTTTAGTAAAATCGAGGTTTCGGAGGTTAAAGGGCAATATTGGAAAATTTGAGAAAAATAGGTCTTGAGCTCAGAAAATTATGAAAACTTTCAGATTTGAATTTTATATCGTATGGAAGGGATCGGTGAAGTAAAATCCAGAATCAAATTTGAATGAAAAAGACAAAGTTCGGGTGCACTAACCCAGAAAATCCAAAAGAGAATTCTGAGAAAAATAGGAAACGAGCTCGAAAAATTATGAAAACTTCCAGATCTGAGTTTTATATTTTTTGGAAGAGATTGGAGAAAGGAATTGGAGTTCAAATGAAAAAGGGCAAAGTTTGAGTTCACTAACCCAAAATTCCAAAAGAAAATTCCAGAAAAAAGAGCAAACGAGCTCGAAAAATTATGAAAACTTCCACATCTGAGTTTGATAATTTTTGGAAGGTATTGGTGAAGAAAAATCCGGAGTTGGAGCTCAAATGAAAAAGGCTAAATTTGGGAGACACTAAACCGAAACTTTAGAGAAAAATTCGGGAAAAATAGAGAATGAACTCGAAAAAATTGGAAAACCTCCAAAACCAAGTTTATATTAGATGGGATGTGTTGGAAAAGAAAAATTCAAAATTGGGGTCCATTTGCAATTAAATAAAGTTTGGGGGCCAAAATGTAATTTTACCAAAGATACCAAAAAGGGCCAGTTTGCAAAATAAAAAAGTTGAATGGCTTGGAAATTTCCAAGCCATTTTTGGTCAGCAGCTGATCAAGGGGATTAGGTGTGATCATCATGGATCAAATGGCCAAGGATGAATAGCAAGATGACATTTTTACAACGACAAGATTCTCCACTACTTTACCTACATGGCATTTTAAGCCAATGGGAAGGCTCCAATTTGCAAAGCCATGTTAAGGCCGTGTGAAGAGCATGTGAAGGCAAGGAGATGGTGCCACGTAGGATTAAAAATGCCACCTAAGAAGTGTTTTAATAGGAGGCCATATGATCTTGACAAGTGGACAAGATATTTTGTAGAGACAAGGGGACAAGAATTATCTAGGTGGCATTGTTAGCCAATGGGAGGCTAGGATTCCCTATTTTTAAGGGAAGCACCATGAGAATAGAGGACAAGCTCCCTATTTTTAAGGGAAATAAGTATTTAGGGGGAACATTTTTGGCCATATGGAAAAGGATGTTGGAGGAGCATGTGAAGCATGACAAAGGTAAAAAAATAAAAGCCACATGCACTATCTGTTATACAAGAGGCAGCCGGCCATAGTGAGAAAAAAGGGGAGTCATATTTTTCTTAAGGAAATTTCATTCTTGAGAGAAAAGGAAGAAGAGAAAGAAAAGAGAAGAGCAAATTTTGGCAACCTTGATTTGGAAAGCAATAGCTAGGGAGCTATCATCTCCTTTCATCTTCTTTAATACTTTTCTTTGATGTTGTGATTTCTTTTCTCCTCCTTTCATTCATGTGATTTGTAAACTTTTGATGAATAGAAAGGTTTTCAAAAATAAATTTTAAAGGTTTTCTATTCTTTGTTCTTCGTTGTTAGTGGGTTTAAAGCGTTCAACCTCACGGGTTCTCATCAGTTGGTTTCAAACATACTTGTCATAGGGGTTATAGCCTTAGGCATTCTTTGTCTAATAGTTATAGTTTTTAGGGCAGTCTCGTTTGGGGTTTCGTTCTTGAAAGTTGGTTTAGATACTATCACAGCAAAATCAATAACAAGATTTTGGGGTTTCAGGCATTCTTGTCTTGCGGTTATAACTTTATGCATTTCTTTTCTTGGGGTTATAGTTTTTAGGTAGTCTTGCATGGGGTTTCATTCTTGTAAGTTGACTTAGATCAAGATTTGGTTTCTTGATTTACAAAATTTGTTCTTTGTCTACCTTGATCGTTCTTGATCATTTTTTATCCGTTCTTGAAAAAAAAATCAAGAATTGAAAGAGGCATTCGCATTTATCAAATAACCAAGTTGTCAATTTTTTTTACATGTTTTGAGGCCTTGGCCAAACCTACCTTGATGGTTTTGTGCTTGTTCTTGCTTGATATTGCTTGCTTGGTTGGTTGTGTTCATATTTTTCGTTCATAATTGATCTTTTGTCATATGATTGTGGGCTGTAAAATCATGTATTTCATGACATTCCAACTAGGATTTTGGCCAAGATTAACCAATGATCGCAAGCCAAAAATCCCTTGCCTCCACTAGTTGAGGGAGTGATATTTTAGATTGGGTATTTTGACGTTGGGATTTTTTTTCACTACTCATCCATGGTCAAAATAAATTGATTTTTGTATTCTATAAAGTAATCATTTAGGGGATACCATGGTATTTGTTTCATGAGTTTTAGATTTTTTTTTTATCATTTTTGAAAAATGGTTTTTGACAAAGCAGTTTTAACTCACTATCTTGATTTTGGTAAAATTTGGTCATGATATCCTTGTTCCAAAAATTTAGCTGATTTTTTCCCATGGAGGTCAATATGTTCTAGGTCTACCCTAATTTTTTCATATTTTTTTGAAACTTTTTAGGAGGGCAAAAAAATAGGTTTTCAAAACTGACAGTGAGAGTCAGATTTGCTTTTTAAGAAATAATAATTTTCTATTTTTGTTTGGATACAAAGATGGAGCTGATTTGGGACATTATTTACTGTCTTAGGCTACTTTCCAAGTCATTACAATAATGAAATTTGATTTTATAAAAGTCGGGTCAAGGGCGATCAACCCGGATTTCAAAACTAGGAAAATAGAGCCTTTTTAAAGGAGGGGGTTCAGCCATAAGGCCATTTTCATCCAAAAATTCCAACTTTTTTAAAATCCGAGTCCAAAGTCTTTCGATCCGATTTAAGTTTCTTCCAAATGTAGTCGGATACCGTTTTAGGTATAGGATGTCCTTATTTCAAGAAAAAAATACATCTTCATGCATTGCATTTTTAAAATGTTTTTAAATTTTAATTTGACATAAAACGTGTGTTTCGGTTTCCTAAGCATTTGGCGAGAATTGGTTCCTAATCTTTTCCGGGTTGCCAGGGAGGTTAGGAAATTATTCAACGCACATGTTTATGAAATTGAAAGATATTGGATTTTGTTTTATTCGGAATCATATAAATGTCATAAGAAAGAAATATTTTCTGAGCTTTACCGGGTTTGACGGAGAGTGTGGTAATATTTTTCGATATATGGTATTTTTATGATTCCTCACATGAAAGTTACATGTCCATGAATATTCCATATTGATGTCATTTTATATTCATGTTGCCTTAATTAGATTTTCCCATGTCATTCACATGCCATGTCATCTAGATTATGCCATATCATTCATTCACATACCTTGTCATTCATTCACATGCCATGTCATTCATTCACATGCCATGTCATCCATTCACATACCATGTCATCTAGATTATGTCATGTCATTCAATTACATGCCCTGTCATCTAGATTATGTTATGTCATTCACTTACATGCCATGTCATCTAGATCAGGCCATGTCATTTAGATCATGTCATGTCATTCATTCATGTGCCATGTCATTCATTTCAGTATGCTATGTCATTCGGCCATGTCACCATTTGTTCATGACATGCCATCTACGCCATGTCATCCATAGATTAGGTCATGTATATGTTATGTCATTTTGTTTGTCATGTCAATTTCATTCACGTGACATTCATTAGTATGTCAAGTCATTCATATGCCATGTCACTTTGTTTTCCATGTCGATTTCATTCACGTGACATTCATTCTTATGTCAAGTCATTCATATGCCATGTCACTTTGTTTGCCATGTCGATTTCATTCACATGACATTCATTCTTATGCCAAGTCATTCATATGCCATGTCACTTTGTTTGCCATGTCGATTTCATTCAAATGACATTCATTCTTATGCCATGTCATTCATATGCCATGTCATTTTGTTTGCCATGTCGATTTCATTCACATGACATTCATTCTTATGCCATGTCATTCATATGCCATGTCATTTCGTTTTCCATGTCTATTTCATTCACATGACATTCATTCTTATGCCAAGCCATTCGTATGCCACGTCACTTTATTTGTCATGTCGATTTCATTCACATGACATTCATTCTTATGCCCTGTCATTCATATGCCATGTCATTTTGTTTGCCATGTCGATTTCATTCACATGACATTCATTCTTATGCCATGTCATTCATATGCCATGTTGATTTCATTCACCTGACATTCATTCTTATGCCAAGTCATTCATATGCTATGTCACTTTATTTGTCATGTCAATTTCATTCACATGACATTCATTCTTATGCCATGTCATTTGTTTTCCATGTCGATCATGACATTCATTCTTATGCCATGTCATTTACATGCCATGACATTCGTTTGCCACACATTTTCATGCCACGTCATTCATTGTTATGCCATGACATTCATTTGCTACATCATTTTCATACCACGCCATTCATTCACATGACATTCATTCACATGCCACGTCATCCAGATTATGCCATGTCATTCACTTATGTGCCATGTCATTAACATGCCATATGATTCATTCATACACCATTTATTCTTTTGGCTATGTCAATTAAATTTTGTCATATCATAATAAATTAACCGCCATGCCATGTTAATTATGCATGTTATACATTCATGTTTTAATTCATACATCAATGATCATTTAAAATTTACAAAATTGATGTTTTAATAAAATAAGGCAATATCCCCAAGTTATTATAAATCATGAATTCTCTTCCGGGTTGCTGGGGAGTCTTCATCAATTATATTAACGAAGGAATACCCTTTTGAAAAGGGATGATGCGAAGATTTTCAAAGACAATAAAAATTCTATATTTTACCAGTTCGCCAGGGAATATAGAATTTTTTTGCAAAATAAAAAATTTCGGATCATCTTCGAAAAGAAATAAGATTGTTTTTAAAATGGGAATTATTTTTAAATACCAAATCTAAAATTGACTTTTCACCGAGACTCGAGATAACACATGACTAATAAGGTACCGTTTTATACGAGCGTTGTGGGGGTGCTAATCCTACCCCACACGTAACCGACTCCCGAACCTGCACTTGTTTTCTCTGGTTCAAAGCGCAGACTTTGAAATTGGTTTTAAAATGTTTTAATTAATTTGAAAATGTTTTTTCGAAAATCGGTTTTAATAGGTGGCTTATCACACCTAGCCAAAAAAAGATTACTGGCGACTCCATTTCTTTTTCGAGGTCGTTTTCATACCTTCAACCCTTTGATTTAGAGGAATTCAGTAGTCTTTTCCTCTATTTCCGCCATTGTCGTACCTTTTTAAAAAATGATCGATTTGTCCCCGCGACGGGGGCAGAATTATCTTCGGACATTTATCGTTTTAAAAATAAAATGGTTGCGACAATACCTTTAAATCTTCTTTTTCTTTTTCTCTTTCTTTTCTTTCCCTTCATTCCCTTCATCGTTGTCTAAGAGAAGAGATGCCTATTCCAATCAAGGAGCATTGCAGCATCATGGATCACCTCTTCTTCCATTTTTTTTATACTACGGGTTCAGATGTCCCATTACCTCCATTCGGCTCTTATCTCTCAAAGTCGATTCTCTTTGTCATCTCTCGTCTTCCTTCTACCTTTTTTTCTTCATATTTCTTTTTGCTTCCTCTTCGCTTTTGACCTTTAGATCTCCCGATGTATAGAATTGCGGGATGAAGGGAAGGGGAGGAGAGGAGAGATCGAATCTGACCACATACAGAGAAAAAAAATGTAAAATAAAAAAGAGAATGAGAGGATGATAGAGAGAGTTCTAGTCCGAATTTGTTTCTTTCTCTCTCTTGTCCTCTATTATTTCTTTCTTTTCTTCTGCCATCACTTCCTATTCTCTCTCCGCGCTATGACCAACCAAAGATACGTAAAATAAGTAAGATACGCGTGAGAATTAAATGCGACAGCAAACAATAGACGCTTAAAACCAAGTTCAGATGCATAAAAAACTCAGTAATTAAATGCATAGGAGGTAATTGCTCACGCGTAGAAGAGATAGACAGCTGTTTTACGCGTGAATATTTAATGAACAAGACGATAAACATGCAAACAAACTTGAAACAGTGACGTTTTACAGGATCAAATGGGTGAAAAGGGAAAGAGCCAACCAATTGCATGCCGATAGATGTCAGCACGGGGCGCACTACTTGAGCTTTACAATAGATAGATTAATTATGAATAATAATATTACAACACTTATCCACTCAATACAAATCTTCTAACATAGAATAGATAGATTATAATTTTCTTTTTTGGCCAAAATAGATAGATAGACCATATTTTATGCCAAAATTCAAGCAACAATCATGTTTATAAATGTAAATATAGTTTTCGTAATGTGTAACTTAAAGGTGTATAAATAGTCTTGTATTATAGTGTAAATAGATATGCAAAAATATTACAATATTTTTGCTATATTTTTCTCATCCAAAAATGTTTTTTCTATCTAACCATTTTATTTTGTTAAATTTTCATGGTATTAGAGCCATGAAATTAAAAAAATCTTAGAATCCTTTTGAAGATTAGTGACAGTTACAACTGTCTTGTTTCAATCATTGTTCGTCCGATTATAATTGGACTACTTGTGGAGGGGTAAATTGTCTTGTTCGAACTAAATCTTAACCCACTTCATGTGTGATCTAAACCTTGTTTTTTTTTTTTTTTTTTTTTTTTTTTGACTTCTTTCAATGGAATTGGATAAGTCATACACTATATCTATTAAGTTTAATGGGGAAAAGTATGCTCTTTAGGAATTTCATTTTCGAACTTTTGTTCAAGGAATGGATTTATCTGGAATCCTTGATGGAACCATGATAGAATCTAATGATGAGAAAGGAAAAGCTCAGTGGAAAACCAAAAATGCTAGAGTTATCACTTAGATCTTGAATTTTGTTGAGACAAATATTGCTTTAAGTTTGTGACCTTTTAAAACTGCTAATGTTATGTGGAAGCATTTTGAAAATTTATTCTCAAACCAATCAAGCTAGAAAATTGAGATAGAATATGAAATTGCTAGGCTTAATCATAGAATATGAAATTTCTAGGCTTAATCAATAAGGTAGAGATATCCGGACTCTTTACTTGGAACTTTTGAAATTGTGGACTGAACAAGACATGATGACTACTAGTTTGGTCTCCGCTTGTGCTTATGAAGAAATTAAGCATGAAAAAGATGAATCTAGAGTAATGCAATTTCTTATGAAACTTAGACCAGAGTTTGAAAATGTTAGAGCTAATATAATAAATTGTGGAATCAATGATATTGACACATGCTATATTAGATGGTAAAATAATTCTGTGGATACGATTTTTCTTGCTTCTCGCAATAGGCCTCGCCCAAGACGAAAAAGTGATCAAGTTCATAGCAGTACACAATGTCGATACTGTAATAAAGTTGGGCATATACAATCTCATTGTAAAAAGTGAAATGTGTGCAACTATTGCAAAAAGAATGGACATATAATTACGGAATGCAGACTTCTACAAAAATACAAGCAAGACAATCGGCATTCTTTACTTCCAATGGTGATCAAAAGATAGATGTGAGTAATCATCTTTCTCAAGAAGCAATCCAGCAATTGATACAAGCTTCATTCCAACCTGCTCTACCAGGTGTTATTTCTTCTACTTTCTCTCCTGCTAGATTTTCAGGTAAAAAATTTCAATTTTCACCATGGTTTCTTGATTCTACTACCTTTAATCATATGTTTGGACAAAAACATATCTTTTCTAATTTAAAACCATATTCATCACAATACTCTATAGTTACTGCTAATGGAAAAGAATTGTCTGGTCAAGGGGTTGGAACTATTTGTTTAACAGATAACCAAAAGAATAATCTTAATCTTTATAATACACTTTATGTGCCAAGACTGGTTGCAAACTTAATTTATGTTAGGTCTCGTTTAGCATTGCTTCTGGCACAACTTTTGATATCAAAAGCTGCTTTTCACCGCAAACGCAATGCTAAACAAATAAAAAAATTTGGCTTCTGCTGTTGAAATCATGGTTTGAAAAGCCAAACCAAAAAGCCAAAAAATATAGCTTTTGGGCTTTAAAAGCTGGCTTTTGGATAAAATGACTTTATTATCCTCACATCTCTACGCTTTTATTATTTTAAACATATCTTTTTTGACATTTCAATTTTCTACAACACTTTTTCAAAGCAATGCTAAACACTTAAAAGTTTTTAAACCATACTTTTTCACCACATTTTATAAACACATTTTTTTCAACTCGAGCTTTTTTCAACCCAAGCTTTTTCCAACAGCAATGCTAAACTAGCCCTTAGTCAATTAGTTTATCAAAATTGTGTTGTTAAATGTTCTCCTCATGGTTGTGATGTACAGGACTTACAGACAAGGAAAATGATCGGGATATGGCGTAAGCAAGGACTTTTGTTTCACCTAGACTTGGACTCTGAGCTCTCCTCTACTTTATGTTAACTACATCTGCTGGCTCTTCTAATGATAATAAAACTTTGGACCTTTGGCATCGTCGCTTAGGACATCGTCATGCAACTAGACTAGAGTACATGTTTAAGTTTAATTGTTTTTCCAGATAAGTTAAATGTTAAATCTATTTTTCATGATAAAAAATATGAAAGTTGTGCACTTGGAAAGGCTTCTGAATTACCATTTTCTTCTAGTAATTCTAAAGTTGAAGCACCATTTGATTTGGTTCATAGTGATTTATGGGGCCTTTAACCGATTCTCTCTAAAAATGGATATAGGTACTTCGTTTTATTCATTGATCAATATACACGATTTACTTGGATTTATTTTTTGTATGCTAAATCTGATCTCACAAATATTGCAAAATCTTTTATCACTATGATTGAGACACGGTTTGGAAAAACAATAAAAACATTTCATTCAAACCCAGGGGGAATTTTGTTTTACACCTCTTGCTTCAATTTTTCAAGAAAAATGGGATTCTACCACAACAATCATGTTCAAATACACCTGAACAAAACGAGATAGTAGAAAGAAAAAATAGACATGTGGTTGAGATTGCAAGAACCCTTTTACTTAAGTCTCATGTTCCTTCTCATTTTTGGGTAGAAGCCGTTCATACTGCTGTTAATCTCATTAATAAACCAACATCTGTTCTTGAAAATAAATCCCTTGGCTTTGTTTTATCATACAGCTCCAGATTTTACTAGACTTCGTGTTTTCGGATACATTTGCTTTGTATTACCTCCACCACATGAACGAAATAATTTATCTTCAAAAGCTGCAAAATATGTGTTTCTGGAATATGGTTATAAATAAAAAGGTTATCCTTTTTTGATCCTCAAAGTAAGCGTATGCATATTTCTCATCATGTGGTTTTCTTTGAAAATTTCTATTATTATTCATCTCGTGTTTTGCACGAGTCAAGTTCAACTATTTCTTTTTTACTTGATTTTTCTGATGTTTTACCTTTTGAGACTAGTGACAAGAAGTTTTTCCAAATTCTACAGTTGAAACTTCAACTATACATGGGTCAGAATGTTTTATACCCAGTTCTTCTTCTAGTCCCCCACTAGTTCGACGCTCTAGTCATGTTAATTTTGGTCAACCTCCTAAGATACTTGGACATTCTCCTGAATGGTATAATCCTATTACTCCTTTTTTTACCACTGTTGATTCTATTCAAGTTCCTTTAACCTATAAACAAGCTGTAAAACATGAGTATTGGAGGAAAGTAATGGCAGAAGAGCTTCATGCACTTGAAACCAATCATACTTGGGATTTATTTTCTCTACCAAATGATACATCTGTGATTGGTAGTAAGTAGGGTATATACAACCAAAGTCAAATCCGATGGCACTCTTCACAGGTATATGGCTCGCCTAGTAGCTCAAGGATATAAGCAAGAGTATGGAATTGACTATGATGAAACTTTTGCCCAGTTGTCAAAATGACTAAGGTTCGTATACTTCTTGATATTGCTTTCGCTAAAAGATGGTCTTTACATCAAATGGATGTAAAGAATTCCTTTTTTCATGGTCAATTAATAGACTGTATACATGGATCCTCCTCTCGAGTATTCTCTTTCCTCTATTAATTTAGTGTGTAAACTTCAAAAATCTCTTTATGATCTCAAACAAGCTCCTCGAGCGTGGTTTGAGAAATTTCCTTTTTACCATTTGTTCTGTTGGATTCAACAAAGTTCGAATGGCCATTCATTGTTTATTCGTCATACTTTTTTTGGAATAATTCTCCTTTTAGTTTATGTTGATCACATGGTAACCACTGGTAGTGATAGTCAAGGTATTGATGAATTCAAAACTTATCTTCATACATCATTTCAAATGAAAGATCTTGGTTCCTTAACATATTTTCTTGGATTGGAAATTTCATATTTTAATACTAGAATATTTCTTAGTCAAAAAAATATACTAATGACTTGATTGCTTTGGCCAATTTAGCAGATGATAAAATATTTATCAAGCCTACCGAACTTAATGCCAAACTAAAGAGGGATGTTGGACAACCTATTTTTGATCCCCATATGTACCGTAGTCTTGTTGGAAGTCTTATTTATCTTACTATTACTCGTCCAGATATTTCTTTTGCAGTTCAATTTGTCAGTCAATTTGTTTTCGATCCAAGAAGATTGCATCTTTTAGAACTTCATCGCATCATTCGATATCTTAAAGGAACGTTTGATCGATGATTGTTTTTCACTTCTGAATCAACTTTATCACTCACTACCTTTGCTGATGTTGACTATGCTAGATGCCTTGACACTAGACGCTCAACTAGTGGATGGTGTGTTTCTCGGATCAACACCTATTTTATAGAAATCCAAGAAACAAGATCGAGTTGCCAAGTCCTCTACTAAAGCAGAATACCGATCTATGTCATTTGTCAATTCTGAAATAGTTTGGATTAAGTGACTTCTCATGGATTTTGGTGTTTATCTTCCAAAACCTACACCTTTATTGTTGGTAATACTAGTACCATTCGTATTGCTACTAATCCAGTTCAGCATGAGCGAACTAAGCACATTGAAGTAGATTGTCACTACATCCGAGAGCTTGTACATGACAAAACTTTGGTTCTTTCCCATGTGCTTTCACAAGATCAAATTGCAAATACGTTTACCAAGTCTATGGCCACTTTCTCTTCTTGATTATTTAGTTAACAAATTGATGCCCACACAGACTCAGCATCAATTTGAGGGGGATGTAAAAGATATCAAAGTCATAATGGGGCAACGTCTAGTGGCTAAACGACTAGCATATTTTATGCTAAAATTCAAGCAACAGTTATGCTTATAAATGTAAATATAGTTTTCATAATGTGTAACTTAAAGGTGTATAAATAGTCTTGTTAATAGTGTGAACAGACATGAAAAAATATTGCAACACTTTTGCTATCTTTTTCTCATCCAAAAATCCTTTTTCTATCTAACTATTTTATTTTATTAAAATTTCATAGCTAATGCATGTGCTGCCTCATTGCCATCTCTTCTAGTGTGCTAGGTCAAATATTCCTCAAAACTTTTGCATTATGTGTCTACTATCCACTAAAATCGATCCAATGTTTGAAAAATCCTCAGCTTTTGGTGCCCTTTTTTTAATGACCATTTTCTGGAATTAATTTTCTGTGCCCCACTTGAGCTGCTACTTTCGATGCTTTTACCGCTATCAATGCTTCTATAATTCAAGCTTCAATAACATAATTTTGATCGTTGCTCCTCCCAAAACTTGTCCTTCATGGTTCCTGATAATAATGCCTACCTCTCCACATTTTTTATGAACAACAGTGCACCATCAAAATTCACTTTGAAGTGAGAGTTAGGTGGAGGCTAAGTTCACTAGAACACATATCTCATCGATTCGTGAAACGAAAATCGAGATGTAAATTTCTATTTATTCAAAATATGATTCTATAAGATTTTTTTTTTAATTCATTTATTATAAACAAAATATGATTAAGCAAACATGAAATCTGTTTTTGTAATATATGTCCATATTTTTACGTATATAATACATACAATTAAATTTAATTAAAATTTTTTAATTCAACATCAATTGCTTAAAGTTTTATATAGTTTGCAGCAAGTCCCAAGAGTTTGATATGAAAGGTTTTCCATTCTTGGTAGAAAAAGGTTTCAATAGAGGAAAAGTTAATACCATACTTTTCACTAACGCTATGTTTGAATAGACATTAGTAAAGAAAAAGAAAGGAAAGTAAAGTAAAGTAAAGTAAAGGAAAGAAAGATTTTTTAGAGGAAAGAAAATGATAAATAAGGTTAAAGGCAAAGACATTCTTATAGTATAAGCGTATGTTAATGATATTATTTTTTGTGCTACTAAAAAATCTCTTTGTCAAGAATTTTTGAAGATTATGCAAAGTGAATTTGAAATGAGCATGATGGGAGAGCTCACATTCTTCTTAGGATTACAATTAAAGCAAAAAAAAGATGGCACATGCATCAATCAAGCCAAATACATCAAGGACTTGCTCAAAAGGTATGGAATGGAATACTCAAAGCCTTATTCAACTCCTATGAGCAAATCAACAAAACTTAATAAGGATGAAGGAAGTCATTGTGTTAATCTTAAATTATATAGGTCTATGATTGGCTTATGGCATTTTCTTACTACAAGTAGACAAGATGTCATGTTTATTGTATGTTTATGTGCTAGATTTCAATTATCTCTTAGAGAATCTCATTTGCTTGCCTTTAAACGCATATTTAGATACCTTAAGGATAAATCAAGTCTAGGTTTATGGTATCCTAAAAGTTCATCATTTGCTTTGCATGCTTATTCCAATGCGAGCTTTGGTGGTTGTAAAATAGACAAAAGAGCACTTCTGAATACTTGTCAAATTTTAGGGAATATTCTCATATCATGATTTTCTAAGAAACAAAATAATGTTACTCAATCCATAATCGAAGCAGAATATGTTTCCCCCGGTAGTTGTTATGCACAAGTGTTGGGATTAAACAACAAATGGAGGATTTTGGAAGAATCATGGATCACATTCCTATAAAATGTGACAATACTAGTGCAATTAGCCTCACTAAAAATACCATGCAACATTCTAGAACCAAATACATTGAAATAAAGCATCACTTCATTAGAGATCATGTGCAAAAAAAAATTGATATTGTACTTGAATATGTTGACACTTTGCATCAACTAACAAATTTTCCTACCAAGTCACTTGATAGAGATAGGCTTTGCACCATTAGAGGTGAAATTGGATTTATGGATGCAACTTAAATGCCATTTATGTCTATTACTTGGTTGTTTTGGTATTTTTGTTGACTTGAGCAAGCTTGTTGAATGTTGAAAATGATTATATACTTGTATCAATGTCAATTGAATGATAAATGCATAAAGTGGGTCCTTCAATATTTGATGCCCTAATGGGGTTTGGAGTAGTAAAATTTTGAAATATATTCTTATGATGCCAACATTTTTTTTTGTCATGTCTATCTGAACATTTTAGACTTGTAAGAAGTTGTCTCATTGCATAAAAATTGTCTAAACAAATTTGCATACTTGGTTTCCAAAATGGCATAGTTGGACTAATTGCAAAATCATGCCACAATTGCTCAAAAATTATTTTTGATCTAAAATTTTTATTCTCCCAAGTTCAAAATGATGTTTTTAACATGCTCCAATCTTATTTTTTAGCTAAAACCATCTAAATCTCGTATTTGGCACCCAAAACCCTATATCTTCTATTATTTTATTATTGTAACAGACAAAAAGGATCAATCCCATGATATATAGGATCGATCCGTTTTGGACCAAACTGCTAAAATTGAAATTGAAACCCAGAAAATATCGATCCCTCCATGCTGACAACTCAATCCCTTATGCCTTTTTACTAATTTATTTCCTATTTTTATTTAAAATCATTTTTTTGTTTCCCTCACTCTCTCTCCTTCCACTCGACCCCTTCTTCTTCTTCCTTTCAAAATCACTCTTTAAACATTTTCAAACCTTAACTCCATTTTTTCTCAAAAACCCACTCTAACTCTCCAAATTTCTTCAAATTCTTTCGAAATTCTTCCTCCCCTTTTGTTTTCTTTAATTCTCTTTCATCAATCCTTTACTCTTTCACTTCACCCATCTTTTGGGTTTCTTGTTGGTATAAGACCTATAAGCCAATCGTGATTTACTTGTAATGCACCAATTTTTCATTTCAAGTATTATACATTATAATTGAGATATTTCTTTATCCATGAGTCTTATTATAATGTGTTATAAATAACTTATGAAGATAAAGCCCATGAGACATAATGGCCTTCCAAAGGAATTGCAAGGAGTTACAATTATGAGGATCCTTATGCATCAAAGCCGTGTTTCTAAAACGTTCCTGGTCATTGTATTGTCAAGACAAGGCATTGACAATGCTCAAAGACTGGCATATGTTAAGCCTTCATGCATATGATGCATGCAACTAATCTCATAGGTTGAAGTATAGAGATACTTGGGGATAACATATGAGTGCTTGTTAGTGGAATAAGTTCACTGAACATGACCTGCTATGAGAGTTCCATTTGGTATTTCAGTCAAGTGTCTATGGAAATACTCTCATGTGTCAGTAGTGTAAGTAATCCTTTGACTTATGACACCAAGTCATCTTGTATGTGAATTATCATACTTAGATTTCATCATGAACGGGTCCCAAGAAGGGATGCCTATGGTAGGGTGATATTGGGTATGACATGAAGCATAGAAGATGAATGAGTGGTCCAGAGAGGATTAATCATCCCAAGTGATATGAGGGGACATATCTCACATGTTCCTGCTTATATTAACTCATAGAAGTCCTTGGCCAAGGTAATACTTAAAGAGTTAATCAAGAAGCTGCAGGACTAATATGGAATGGGTTAAAGAGTAGACACTAAACCATGTTCTTTCCTATTCCGGGATATATGATGAAAGGATCGAATTACACTGACATACTGCACACTGAATAGGCTTGTTGAACCTTGTTTACTCTCTTGGCATTTGGGTGGTCATGATACATTGCTAGATGCTGCTTATGATCTATTAATATAAATACGAACTCTTAATAGAATTATTTTATATTTATTGCCAACATGTTGGTGGCCTAATGGGTCACACACAAAAGGTAATTATTGGGATTAATTGAATAATTATTAAGTTATCATGGACTTAATAGAATTATTCAATATATATAAGGGCTTATATGCAATTAAACCAAGGGTTGGCATGCAAATAAACCTAAATATATTTTTGTTATGTTTTAGCCGTCCTTAACCTAACACATCAGCGTGAGCGTCTTTTGTGGTTTTCTCTCTTTGTGCGGCCGCTTGAGTTAGTGAGTAAGGGGAATTCAATTCTTCTTGCTACTATACACTACTTGGCAATCAAGTGAGAGAAGAGAGAGGTTTATTGAAACCTTGACTACTAGCATAGTCATCTGTTAAACATGATTTCTATCTTGAGAAGGTTTCCAGAGTCACTGTGGATCATCATTGGAGATCGGACAATTGGATGGCTTTAGTTTGCGACAACCGGGCTCGGTGTACAAGAACAAGCGAAGTTATAATTTAGATTAGTGATTTAAACATTCACTAGATCTGAGGTATGGATTTTTCGCTTCTTGTTTGTTCTTGACAGGAGAGATTGATCATAAACACACAAGTTGTTCCTTGGTAGGTTTCCGGTATTGTTTTAATTTAAATTCCGCTTTCGATTAAAATTATTTCTTACTTTGATTGAGCATGAACCGAAACCCAACAGTGGTATCAGAGCTTCGCTTGTGTTGTTTTTGATTGATCGGTGTTTTATTTGTTACCGATTTCAAAAGAGGTTTTGTTTCGGGGTTATATTTGATCCGTTTTTGCGATTGAATTTTTTTCAAAATTTTTTTTTGATTTAATTTCAATTCTGGAAATTTGCTAATTCATGTTTATTATATGTTGTTAATTAGTTTAAAAATTGTTTTAAACTAGTTAATTGATAGTGCAATCGGTTGGCATCAATTGTGAATTGTTTGTGCCAAGATTGTAGCTTTTTGTTGATTTGCGAAGGCTGAAAAATTCTGATTTTTCTGCATGTTCAAGTTGCTTTTTTTTTTTTTTTATGTATTTTATGGCTTATAAAATGCAAAAATGTTTTGTATTAAAAGCTGGTATAATCGGACAAAATAGCCCATGAGATAGCTCCAAGGTGTAACGAGTTTTGGTGCTTTGGAAGCACCTTCACATGGCAGCAGCTGGAAGCAGCTTGCTGCCACTTTAGGCACCGTATATGGTAGCAATTGCTTGCTGCCAGCAGCAGCTTCCAGCCATGAATGTCATGGCAGGACAACACCGCATGGTGCCTTGTAGTAGGTGGCTTAGAGAAGCCACAAAATTAGCGGCACACTAGTCGCATTAGGATACTTGCCATGTGTGGTTTGATTAGATCAAATCTTATATGGTTTTTATTCCTTTTGGACACTAATGCCGAACATGAAAGCTAATGTTAAGGTGTGAAACAAACTCCTTTTAATCACCAAATCAATAATTATCCAATTGATTATTCTTAAAATGTTTTAAGACAATAATTGGATAAATGAATTAGCATGTTTAATATTCAATTAAATTGTTTAATTGAATAATAATTTAATTTAATTGATTAATCCTAATTGGATTGGGATTTATTCTAATATGATTAGAATAAATGCTAATCATAAGAAAAATATTTTTCTTAATTAAATTAAATTAATGATCAAGAATAATCTATGAAAAGGTAACTAGAGATTAAAGCATTATTTTATATGTTCATAATTTGATTGTGGATGTATGTGATGATTATGGACTTAGACCCAATATGATTGTGGATGGTTTAAATTTTTCATGGTATTTATTTTAAATAGGGTTTCCATACCCTGCCTTATCGCTTATTTCCTGAAGTTGTAAAAAAATTTCCTCACCTAATTCCCCTCAAATGCAATTTGAGGTTTTTTTTTTATTGCAAATGTAATTAGTTCCATCTAAGTGTAAAAATTAGGATTAGCTAGGAATAGTTTTGTAGCTTGAAGATGGAGATCAAAGGCGCGATTAAAAGCAAGCTTTTGAAGACTTTGTATGTAATCACCTAAAAATTTGACCAACTAAATTCCTTTGATGGCTCAAGAAAATTAAATTAGAAAGTCCATAATCATCCAAGTAGAAAGCATGTAGTAGATTTATTTTATATGATATTATAAATGCTATGCATGCCATATTGACGAGACCTATATTTATAAAGATAAAATGAACAAAGAAAAGCTTTCAATTCAATATTGAGTCACATGCTTCGCATGATAAAGTTGTCTTCCATCTTCTTAGCAAGATAACCAGAGTTCTCTTGATTGGAGTGTAGACATCTAATTTTGTCCACGCCCCCTAAACAAGGTAAGTTCCCCTTTCAACTTCCAGGAATGCAAAAAATCTTCCCCCATTCAATAGATGGGTCTCCAAGACTTGGACTCGGAGGTCAACACGAAAAGTCAATCCAAGAAAAGTCAACTTCAAAAAAGTCAATCTTAAAAAGTCAACTATTGAAAAAGTCAACTCTCAGTCAAAATCAAGATTCAAAGGTGAATTGAACAACGGTAAGAATTTTGATAATCGGAGATCTACAATTGAAGATAGAGAGGTTGAAAGACAAATTGCAAAATTCAGTGTAGGAGAAAAGCATGAAATTTTCAAATTTGGGAAAAAGTATGTAAATGGTCAAATTAGATGAAATTGAAACCTCAAATTTAAGGAGGATCAACAAAAAAGGATATCTCAAGGTCCAATTTCACCAAGAGGAATCAATCGGAAGAATAAGTGGACAAAATCAGAAATTGCCATTTTTGGAAAAATGAGAAATTTTGCAAATTTGGGAAAAAAGGCGTAAACGATCAAATTGGACAAAATTGGAGGTTCCAAATAGAATAAGATCAATAAATATGGATAGTGGATGGTCCGATTTCGAAGCGGAGTTAAAGGAAGAATAGGGTTTGAAGAGAAAAAGGAAAATAAAGATTTAATGAATAAATAGGAAATTCACAGATTTGGGGAAAACTATAGAGATAGTCTGATTCGGTAAAATTGAAGTCCCCAGTTGATAAATGATAAATAAATAAAAATATCCCAAGTCCCAATTTTAAGTGGATCCAAAGGAAGAGCCGATTGGAGGAGAAAGGGAAAATAAAAAAAATCCCAATTTTGAGGAAAAAGAGAAAAACTAAATTGGATAGGAATTCAGATGTAAAAATTGGATAAAATCGGTCCAACTCCAATTAAATATATGACAAAGGTAGTGAAAAAAGAAAATCCAAAAATTTGGCCCGTTTCGAGTAAAATTGAGGTTTCAAGGGCTGAAGGGCAATTTTAAAAAATTCGAATAAAATAGAATCCGAGCTCAAAAAATTGCAAAACTTTGCATAACCGAGTTTTACGATGGAAAGAAGGAAATGAGAAAAAGAAAACCCAAAATTGAGGCTGAAACACAAATATGCTAAATTCGGGAGACTAATCTACAATTTTAAAGAAAAATCCAAGAAAAATAGAAAACGAGATTGGAAAATTATGAAAACTTCCAGAAACTGAGTTTTGTGTTGGATGGGATGGATTGGAGAAGAAAAATCCAGAATCGGAGCTCAAATGGAAATAGACAAAGTTTGGGAGGCATTAAACCAAAATTTTTTAGAAAAATTCGGGGAAAATGCAAAACGAACTCGGAAAACTATGAAAACCTCCAAAATTGAGGTTCATATTGGATGGTTTGGTTAAAAAAAAATCCAAAATTGGGTTCTGTTTGCAAATAGATTAAGTTTAGGGGCCAAAATGTAATTTTACAAAAAAAATTGAAAAAGGCCATTTTGCAAATAAAAAAAATAGGAATGGCCTAGAAAATTTTAGGACATTTTCGGCCAGCTCATGGAGAGGAAGATGGGAGTGTTGTCATCTTAATCAAATGGCCAAGATTGAATAGAAAGATGACATTTTTAAGAGGACAAGATTCTCCACTACTTGCCTACATGGCATTTTTGGCCAATGGGAGGCCTCCTAATTGCAAAGCCATGTGAAGAGCATGTGAAGGCTATGTGATGATGCCAAATGGATTAAAAATGCCACCTAGGAAGATATTTTGATAGTAATCGTTATGATCATGACAAATGCCTTAGATATTTTGTAGAGATAGGAGACAAGAATAATCTACGTGGCATTATTGGCCAATGAGAGGTTATAAAACCCTTAATTTAAGGAAGCATCATGCAAAAAGAAGACAAGAGCTCGTAATTCAATGAAAGCATCATGCAAAGGGGGGACAAGAATTAGCCATATGGCAAAGATGTTGGGAGAGCATGCAATGCATGACTTGGGCTAAAAAAAAGATGAGCACTCTCAATATACAAA